>CM038792.1:76398126-77067038 GCA_021764765.1 Vicia sativa
AAACATCCCACGGCTTCATTATGTACACCAGCGAGTGCAAATTTCAAGGGCACTCGAGTGTTCAATCATCTTCTACCTTCAGGTTACGAAAGGCATGCATACCACTCTAACCCCTCAGGTACAAGAAGATTGAACATTGGCAACTTTTATGCTCCAAAATTTGCCCTCCTATTTTCAAGATCAAGATACATCTCCATACTCAAGAACTACTCAAGGGTTGACCATACAAACCCTCTCCAAAGCAATCAACCCACAATTAGGGTTTTTCTTCTCTCAATACAGAGATGAGTTCTAATGGGTCAAGTGATTATCATGTGTCCTCATATGCATCAAAGTGTCACCATGACAAGTTTCAAGCCTCACAACTCAAGTTTGCTCAGTCAATTGCTCAAATGACTTAAAATCAATTGTATAGGACAAAAAGTCAATTGTGGTCAACATACTGTCAAACTTCATCATTTTTGGTCAACGTCAAGGTTTTGAAGTCAAATTCATCATTTGATCAAGGGTTGATCATGATTCATCAAGAAAATTCAAAGAATGATCAAAAGTCAAAAGTTTCTAAATTAGGGGTTTTTGATGAAAAGTCAACAAACTTTGACCAAGCATAACTTTCACATACTTCATCTTAAATTTTTCCACCAAATCTCATTTTAAAGGGAATTCAATTCTCTACAACTTTGTCTCTCACAAGGTTTACCCAAAAATGTTTCATTTAAGAGATATGGGTCAAGACATTATAGGTCCTTTTAAAAGTCCACAAAAGGTCATCTTTTTCTAAAGAAGTGTACATGAGCATGGAAGCTTCAATGAAGATGAAACCAAAATTATATCTTAAAGGACATCTTAAGCTTTCTAAAAAGTCCAATATCACTCTCAAATGATAAAATTGAGCAAGTTATGGCTTGAAAAAAATTGGAAATTTTGAAGAAATGCATGAAGAAAATATTGATCAAACTTGAAAATTTTCAAAATGGGCCCATGTTTCTTTAATCTAAACTTGTTTTTAACATTGTCAAAAGCCTCTAAGCCCATCCACACGCCATGATTTTAATTATTTTATTTATTTTTGAATTAATTCACTTAAATTCAATATTAATTAAAATAAAATATAAAATTAAATGGGATGAGTGCAAGGTCAGAATTCAAGTTTATTGAGGTCAAAGATAATCATAGAAGTCGGCAAATTCGAGCAAGCTCGATTGGCATGAGATTGGAGTTGATTGAAGATAAAAATAATAGCAAGATTTGATGTTGATTTCAATCGAATATCTTTGCATTCAAAGCTTGATTTTTCATCAAATTTGTTAACCTAATTCATTCTACTATATATTCACAAGTATTTTGATGCTCAAGAGGAGTTTTTGTAGGCTAACAAACCCTAGACAAACTTGAAAATCCATGACATTCAAGCCATTGGTAGACCAAGAATTCAATCGATTCAATCCATTCCAAGGCTGCCAATAAATTCTCCGTTGTTTCTAAAGTTAATCGCATCATCACCATCGATCAAGCACCTGAATCGCAAGAACACGATCACGGTTCAGTTCATATTTTTGAATTTCGATTTTGTACATACATGCATATTTAATTGAATTTTACCATATATTTGTGATTGTGATGAAGTTTCGATGCTTTATGGATAATTTGATTGAAGTTTAAATGCATGTATGATGATCTACCATGGCTAGGGTTTAAGCTTCGAATTAGGGCTTTACAAAACAGCCAAAATTAGACCAAACCAAGGGCACCATCATGTTCAGGAGGTCGATTTCAATCGATCCATGGTCTCACAATTAATTTATATTGCATATTTCATGATTTGTGGTTTGTAGGTGTTGTAGCTACAGACAAAATCCATAGGTAAAGCTTTTAGCCACGAACGATGTCCGTAGGTAAAAGCCTGTGTCCAAAACAAGGAAGACGACCCCCCTTGGCGCACGTTTTGAATTAAAAAAATCAATTTTTCTATTTTTCATATATAATAATTTCGTTTCATTCTACTAACACCAAACACTTGCAGTACATATGGCAAGGCACGCCGACCAGTCACCTTGAGGACATGGGTTCGAATCCAGTCTCCATCACCTTATTTTTTTCATCAATTTTCTCACCAAATTTTTTTTCTTTTTTTCTATTTTATTTCTTATTTTGATTTCTTTTCAAATAATTTTCTAAATAACCCTAAAAATGTTTTCTTTTCAGATTTAGGTCACAAAAATCTTTATGTAATTTTTTACACAAAAAAAAAACATTTTCTTTTTCTTTTATTTAATTATTTGCTTACTTAATCATAAATTAACTTTTAATTTATTTTTCTTAATTAAAATCAATTCCAAAAAAAATGCAAAAATAATTTTCTTTATTAATAACGGTCAAAATTATTTTCAAACTCGGTTTTAAATTTCTTTTGGTTTATTACAAACATTCGTTTAAGGTCTATTTAAAATATAATGATTTATTTCAAATTATTTATATTTTTAAACAACAAATAATGATTTTATTCGTTCTTAATTGTATTTTTTTATTATTTAAATATTTTTTTCGTATTTTTAAGTAAGACATTTTTTAAAAATAATTATTTATTTGATTTTATGCACTTTTTATCAAAATTGAGTGCAAAAATTATAATAAATACCAAAAATATTTTCTTTTCTGCTTTTATTGGTCAATTTGTGTCAATTTGTGTTATACTATATTCGATTGGTCACTGGTGACCAAGGAAGATATGATTTATTTAATTATATTTTATAAATACCAAAAATATTTCCTTTTCGATTAATTGTTTCTTATTGGTCACCAAGATTACCAGGTCATAGTCAACTTCGATTGGTCACCGTGACCAAGAAAGATATGATTTATTTGATTTTATTTTAGTCCTTTTTGCTCTTAAACCTAATTTTATAACTCTATAAATAGGACTCTATTTTCGAGTTTAGGAATCCACAATCACCTACAAATTTGTCACAATTTCACTCACTACAAATTTTCTTTATCTTTTTCAAAACCTTTTCAAAACTATTTGCAAATTTTGCCCGATGATTTTTACATGAGGCCTCCTCTAAAATTTCAATTTTATATCATTATAATTTGTTAGAGTTTTAACCATATGTTGATATCCAGAGTTCTTCAATTTTTATTCACTATATTTTTTAAGAAAATTAGTTTATTTGTTCATATCTCACATTTTGTATGTATTTGTTATACTATAAAAGGTTACGTGTATGTTTTACAAGTTCAAAACTTTTTTCTAACATAACTTTTAACCTTTTACAAGGACACATCCAATCACAATCTCAAACCTGGTTCAAATATAGTAATTCCAAAACCACGTCTCCAGATCCGCCTTCCGCATTTTGGCATTCACTATGATGTTTGCTGTTTTTTATGATGTTTGCAGGTTTTCTTACCTTGAGAAATGAATGGAAGGTCCAATCCACCGAACCCAAGGATTTTTTATCACTTGCTTTCTCTTTTTTTTTTATTTCCTTTTCAATTTTTTTCTTCTATTTTAATTTATTTTCTTTAATTAATTCAAATATTTTTTCTAAAACATAAAAAACAACAAAATCAATTTTTAGGTTAATAATTAATTCAATTTTTGACTAAAAAATTGATTTATTTTTAATCATGTTTGATTTTATTTTTATAATTAGCTTATAATTAACTTAGACTTATTTTTTTTCATATTAAAATTATATCACAAAAATACAAAACATGTTTTTTTAATACTTAGGATGTTAGAGTTTTTCTTTTTTACACTTATTAGAATATCTTTTCTATTTATTTATTTATTTATTTATTTATGCCTTTTAAATTTAGAAAACAATGTATAGGTCGCAAGGACATTTTTGTAATAGCGTAGATTTATCTTTCCTCGCATTTTTTCTATATCTCAGAATCGCTCATGGATGTGATAGTTTAGGTTAATTTTACTTTTTGCACCTCTATTATGTAATCGCCCCAAAGCCCCGTAATAACGTAGGACCTTTATCTTTCCGAATTTACTTTTTGTACATATAAACTGCTATATGTATGCTAATTAGAGTTTGTATGACAAGACTAAAAATAATAGTTAGATAATCCTAATCAAGATAAAATATCCGAATTGAATTAATTGCACACTTACATCCCTAGGGTATCCTCTCTTGTTGCCTTCGATTAACATAGTCATGCCCCTCGAACGTAGGGATACCATTAGCAAAGTTGCCACGAATAAAATCATCACAAAGATCATAATCCCTCGATGACCCTCGATGTTGCCTACGAATACATGATCTCGCCCCTGCTGCTTCAACAAACACCCGCCAAAAATCAAAGGATATAACTATATATCAATGAACTCGCCATCGAACGCTTTTTATCCCTTCAAGAGGGAAAGATAAACATCGAGTAAACTCGAACGAAGAAATCACGGTCTTGCAGAGAGATCGGTAAGGAAGTCTATTACGAGGGAAGGATTAGCACCCCACGCACCGTAGTAATCTACGATCCGCTTACTTTTTATCTAATGGGTGTAAAGGTCTATCTATAATCAGATATGGTATAATGCATGCAAAAAGAATAAGAAAATGAATAAAGAAGAGAATAAAGGAAAACACGGGAAAACAAGGAAATATTTACAAAGGTTGCTCGATCTAGCCCCGCGACAAGATGCCTACGTATTCCCTCGCAATGGGAAAGTCGAGCGTCGAGTTCGCTCACTTGTTTTGGTTGGTTTGTGTTTTTAAATTAGCGATTTAACAAAGAACGATGACGGCACTCCATGATGATGAAACATCACCATGTACGGATGACGAAACATCGAGGACTAGATGACGAAACATCCGAGGATGAGATGACAAAACATCGGCAGCAGGACGGTGACACGTCAAGATGAGATGATGAAACATCATAGGATGGGAGAAGCATCGCAGAAATGTGACGACGAAACATCCTAAGACTAATTGGTTCGTATCTTTACTTTGAAAAGTTTCGATTTATTAGAGTATTTTAATGCACTTGACAAAACAAGATTTTAGTTTTAAGGATGCAAAGGATAAAGGTAAAATGGCTAAGGGAGACTAACCTATTTCTAATCCTAATGTTATCATGCAAAGTTGCTCCTAAGTTATGGATATAAACAAGGGGAACAATCTACCTAAAGTTATCATGCATGGATGCCTAACTCAATGTCTAAACTCGATAACTAACCTAATACAAAGAAACCTAAGGGAACCTATAAAATCAATCATCTTGGTTGGAAAACCAACCGAGAAGAGGGTAAAATCAAGTGAAGTGCTTTGGCAAAGACACAAACCAAGCACTAACAAGTGCTAAAAAGGAAAGAAGAAGAAGAAGAAGATGTAGTGAAATTTGAGTGAATTATGCTCATACAAAGTGTCATGTGAAGTGAGGTTAGTAGACACAACATTCATTTATAAAGTTATACAAACATTTAACAAACATCAAACATCATTATAAACACCCCCAAACAAGTTAATTCACAAACTAGGTCTAAACTAGTCCTAAAAGCGCTCAAAGAACTAATTGCAAAGCGTTAGACTTGGGTGAAGTTAATAGAAAATTAAAGAATGAAATGACATGCAAGTCATTAGCTAATCATGTTAATGTTCCTTTATGTCATACAAGCAAACCACAAAGATTCAAAAGCAAAAATCCACCAAAAAGCGCACACATATGCAACAATGCGTATAATGAAGTGCCTTTAAATGTGTGATGTTTATGATATGAAAAGAAGATGTCAAGATGAAGATATTACAGTACCAACATCATATCAATGAATTAATAACCAAATCATAAAAGAAATGTCTTGAAGATGCAATTACAACACTAGTGCGAAAACTAGTTGAGATACTTAACCTAGGAAGTGTTTACAAACTAAAAGAAGCCATGGAAAGGCAAAGATGAAGAGAAATGAGTTAAGAAATATTAAAATACACAAGTTACAGTAGAAAACATGTTATTTCATCAACAAGAACATCTAAACATGCATTCAAAGAATTCAAAAGCAAAACACTCAAGAGAAATGCATTCGATCTCGCAAGCGGTAAACATGTGTGTGCATGTGTGTTTGTGCTTGTGCATACATGTGCTAAGTGTCAAATAATGATAAGATCCGAGGTAACATGTGATGAAAATCTACTCAAGTTATACATTATCAAGTCATAAGATGCTTCAAATTGCACACATACAACATCTATACAAAAACTAACTAACAATTTGACCTAAAATGCAACTAGGGATTGAATGAGGCATGGTTGATGCATGAATGCAAAGGAATGAAACCCATGGCATACAAAGATGTGAGAGGAAGTATCTAGAATGCTAAGAATTCATGATAATCATATACATGTTCATCATTTATGAAATTCCTGGCAGCAGATACGTGATGTCACAGAGAATGTTATGACACAGTATCTGACACTCTGTTAACAATTCACACAATAAATTCAAGCAGAAGAAGAACACAATAAATTGTTTACCCGCTCAAAGGTCTAACTACACCTACATCCGGGGCTACCAAGCCGGAGGAAATTCACTATTAGTAGAATTAATTCAGAATAAACCAACCGCTTTATCTCCTTCACTTAAAACCTACCCAATGCAACTTCAATCTAAGTCCTACTTAGACCTGAGTTCCTACTCACTCCCCCTCAATCACAGCAGTGATATCAACCTATTGATTAATTGAATTGTGAAGACAAACTTCAATAAACTATCTTGATTTTGCTTCAAAGCTTTAATCAAGAGACAAAACACTCGTGCTTCAAAGCTTTGAGTGATAAACTACCCTTACAATCAAATCCTAGTCCAAGGCACTTATCAATTGATAATTGCTTGGCTCACAAGAGAGACTAGAATTACACAAAATACAACCTGCTAAATCTTCAATACATTCTAGAGGCGCAGCAGCAGAGTTAGGGTTCTCTTCTTATTATAGAAGCCCCGAAACTTCAGCTGGGCTTCCATAATAATAGCTAGGGTTCACTTAATTAATCCTAAAACTTGGTCTTTTCAACAACCAATTTAGGTCTAACTAAGATTAACCTAACATCCACGTGAGCATGCAATCTAATAATGTAAAAACATAATAAAACAACAACAAACTTCCGAAAAATCTCAGAAAAAAGATTGCGGTATCGTATGCATCGAATGTCATAACATCCGCTATGACATCGAATATTTTCTGAATTCCAAAGACGCTTTTAGCTTCCAGCTCGAAATGACTTTAAACATCCTTGTCAAGGTGATTTATCTTCAATCTTTGAATGTCATGACATTTATCAAGACATTGTCATCGCCTAGTTTTACCAAAATGTAATGCCAACTTAAAACACTAACAATTTACAATGCACAAATAAAAGCAACTAGGAAAGCCTAAACACGCGTCTAGATATGTGTGGTGAAATATGCATAGATGAGTGATTGTGAACATGCCTTGTGGTGACATTTTTGAGTGAAGTCAGTGATGGAAATATAGATGTTGCATACGTGTTAGGCACAAACAAATCATAATCACATCAAAAGAATAGAAGGCAAGAGCTAATACAAGAACTAGTCAAGAATTTGTCCTAAACATGCTCCTAGGAGTCAAATGAAACATGGCATGGCATAAGTGAAGAGGTATGGCATTTAGATGATGGAAAATGATAGAAGTCAGTAGTTATCATGGTATATATGCATTATTGTCACACACAATCATCAAAACCTTTACATGAGCAAGTTTCAACAAGAGAACGTGAAAGCGCATACTAGAAATATGGGATGGAAAGTGCTCACACAAACACAAAAAAATTACCAAGTATCGTGCTTCACAATTATTCATGGTGCAAAGATTAGTAGTGGAAGGGAGTGATTCTAAACCCTAGAGTTAATTTGAAACATGCATACAAGCTAATGAGTCAATCATGGTGAAGAGGCAAGATGAGAAAGTAATGTAACACACAAGGTCAGTAGCTTAAGACCTAAGTAAACCACAAACACAAGTAATTCAAACTAAGTAAAAAAATCTCACACACACAAGTACATTGGATTAAGATTTGAAAGCATCTAAACTAGACAAGCATTACACTTAAGAAAGATTTAAACAAAGTGGTTTTAATTAGAAAATTAAAACCATGTGTGACTTGTACCATAATTTTAACTCAAGATATGATTCATGAGCAACCTAAATGTAGAAGGTGAAACTTCCATACACAAACAAATCACCTATTTGATGAACAAAATCATCTAAAGCAAAATACCACCTATCTTAGATCAAACGACATTGACTAAGATTTGTAGGAAGGAAATATGTCTTGCATGTCATAGGGTGATGATAGAACCCTCACAAGATGTTTGTCATGTGCTTAAAGTAATGTCAATTGAAGTGACATGCCTCAAAGATCATGAGCCTATAATCCCTCAAGGTATGATTCAACCAAACAATAGAAGAAAAAGAAAATTTAGCTCTTCTAGGTCATCATGATGACATTACAATTGAGTGCAAGTCAATGAATAAAAAAGCATTGCATTATTGATTACATAATGTACAAGGTCATAAGTGAATATCAAAGATCCAATTGGAATTTGATTTCTAGAATCATGCATGATACACATAACACAAGTGATACAACCATAAGCATAAGTTGGTAACATTTTAATCAACAAAGTTAGCATGAACTTGAGCAAATTAGGGGCTTAAATGAATCAATCAAACTGGAATCAAGGCCCTAAACATGCTATAAGGATGAAGTAAGGAAATGAGAAGTAGGTTCCTAAATAATTGCATGCATGCATACTTCACCCTACAATCCATGCACAAGAATGCAACAAGTGAAACAAAGATCAAACATCCTCTAGTTAAAGGATCAAGATGATCCCTTGAGGTCAAATGTATCTCAAGTCTTTAAAAGACTATCCTTGAGGTTATCATGCCCCTAAACATCAATTAGAAATACAAATTATACAAGAACAATGGTCTAAGAACCAAGACATCAACAAATTAGGGTTTTGAGAACCACACAAAACTTTATGCTCAAGGTAGAAACCAAATGATCAACATGAAATTTCCAATGAATGAAAACATGTTACACATCACTAGAGCACTCAAATGATCATCACATACCCAAAGCTTGACCTTAAATCATGTCCACAAGCTTCAAATTGAAGCTAGACTCAATTACACTAGGCCACAAGGTATGTTCACCTTAGAAATTCCACAAAAATAGAAAAATGAAAGATAAAATCCAAGAAAAAATGAACTAAGGAGCTCAAATCCCTTACAAGTCAGGGACATATCCTTGCTCAAATCAAAAATCCATGGAAGAGTCAAAATAAAATCAAGAAGTCAACTCTAGTTCAATTCATGCTTATATGACCAATAAACAAGAAAAATTTGTATAAAATGTAAAAGTCAGAAGTAAAAATCTACAAAAATTAGAAACAGTGACCTAACACCCTAAACATGATCAAAACTATTTTTGTCATTTTTTATCTTTAAGGAAAATGGTAAAACAAATAAAATGCAAATGGATAATGTAAATCATGTATTTAATGCAAAATTGATTTAATAATGCAAAATGACAAAATTATGAAATAAAAATCAGAAATGCATGATGTATGATTAGAATTCTCCAAAATATTTTTTATTCATTTTTTATATACTGGGAAGTATTTTTAACAATTTAAATATGCATGAAATGCAATATAATGCATGAATTTATTTAAATATGGAAAAAAAAATGCAAGAATGATGAAATGAAATTCATAAATGCATGGTGCATGATTTAAATGGACCAAAATATTTTTGATGTATTTTTTACATGCATGAAAGTATTTTTAACAATTTAAATATGCATGAAATACAATATAATGCATGAATTATTTAATTATGCAAAAATGTAAAAACTATAAAATAAAATTCAGAAATTCAAAATTAATCCCTTAGAGGATTCAAACTATTTTTGTGGAATTTTTCAACATGAGAAAATATTTTTAGAATTTTTCAATTGAGATACCATTAATTAATCTCAATTTATTTAATTGGTCAAAACATTTTTAAAAATTTGGAAAAAATTCCTCAAAATATTTAAAGTCATCATGAGTCTATGGTATTTTTTTTGTAAATTTTGGATGTTTTTTGGATGCAAAATATATGTATCTAAGATGCTAATTACAAAATAATTAAAATGAAAATTCAAAATTGCAATGGATCAATCGATGATGTCACGATCATCTTCAACCTCCACCAATTTCTAAAATACGTGATTATGCGCTTCATGCATATTACTTCTAACAATCGTATCTCACTCATTTCTCAACCAAATTAAGTGATTCAAAGCTCTAAATGAAGATCACATGGCAAGCTACAACACACAACTTGTAAAGAATCAAATGATCCACCATACATCAAGAAATCAGCAAAATCTTCCAACTGGATTTTAACTTCATGCTATGCAATATGCTTCAAAAACAAATGCAATTATACAGCAAACCTATTTTTTGGCCAGCTAACCACGCATGTATAAGCTCAAATTCATCAATTGCAAGCTAGAAAACCAGATTTGAAGTTTGAATGTTACCTCTTGATTTGGAAAATAAATCCAAATATGCCTCTAAATTTGAAGATAAAATATCAAAATCTTGCTCTTGATGCTTCAATGAAATGATAATGATGAAGAAAATCCCCTCTAAACACGAATTGCAGCCACTTCAAGTTGTGAAAAAAAAAGTGAAAAAAAAAAGCAGAGGAAATTTTGGATCTAGAAACGAGTGAGAGAGAGCTCCCTTGCAAATGAGAAGCTTCTAAGTTATAATCTGTGACTCTAACAAGGGTAGCTTGGTCTTTTTATTCTCACAAGTCTGTTGGATAAAAAAAAATGATAAAAATGGCATCTTTGAGGTGGCTTGCATTTTGATGCATTTCTTGCTTGCTTCCATCGCTTTGATGAGCTAGATGAGTAGTAGAGGCTTCTATCACGTGATATTTCCTCAACCTTGCTTGATATGGCAAAAAATAAAGTTGGTGCATGGCATGAGTGTGAGGAAAATGTGCTCAAAATGTTTGGCTCTTTATGGCAATATGTCTTGCTAGCATTGCTTGCTTCGATCCCTAGCTTGCTTGGCTAAACAAATTTGCACAAATCAACAAAGAATGCACAAACACAACTCTGCTCAAAAACAGCCTTGGATCACTTTTTCTCCACCAATTTTCTCACAAATGGCTCATGCATTTCTTGGCCTTTTGAGGCATATCAATAGCCCTTGGAATGAGGATTAAAACAAGCTTTGGTTCACTGAAAATGGAGCAAAGATGAGTGAGATATGGTCATTTGAGGTTGGGCATAAGCAAGGAATATTCGGGGCAGCCACGCGCGAGTTCTGGCTTGCATGGGCATGCATGGAGTCAGCCTCATGACCTCAACTTGTGAACCTTGTAACTTACTCAATTTTGAACCAAATGATGTGATTCAAAGTTCCAATTAAAGGTCTCATGGCACACTTCAAAATGCACGAAGTGGTTTTTCAAAATTCCATATAAATCAAGAGATATAAGCCTCAACATTATGCCCACCACCTTTTTGTGAAAATTACGCGCAGAAAATGCCCAGAAAATGCATGCTTGCTCACTTTGGTCAAAACTTGCATGAAACTTAACTCAAATGTCTCTCAAATGGTGCATTTTGAGAAATTTTACACATTGGTAATGTTGTAGGATTTTTTCCAAGCTTTCCATAAATGTATGGTATGCAACCATTGGATAAAAATTGAGAAAGTTATGACTTGTCAAAGTTTCATAGGGTGGACACTTAAAAAAATTTCAAACTTCAAATAACTTCAAGAACAAGTTAACCCTAATTTCTTCAACTTTCGTGATCCAATGATGAATTTGGTCATGAAAATGAAAATGTGATATTTGAATTGATGGTTGACCAAAAGTCCACTTGGTCAACTCCCGACTTTGGTCGATTTTGACCAAAATGACTATTTTGCCTCTGTGATCAATTGACTTGCTTCGCTCAAAATTGAGCCCCAATATTTCACCATAGATGTCCAACAACATATAGAAACAAGTGAAATCAAGTTTGAGTGAAAATCAAGAAACTCGATTTTACCCAAAACCCTAATTTTGCTCCATGTGTTAGAGATAACCAATCAAGCCTCAAATCTTGTGAATGTAATGAGGAATCCTTTGAACCATGATGACTCAAATGATAATAAGAAGGTAAAACTTCAATAAATTGACTCATCCAAGCTTCAAACTTCATAGAGGACCAAAACCCTAATTTCATCGATGAATGCCACGATGAATTCCTCACCAACTCTTTGCAAAACTTCAACTTTTGAGGAATCAATGAGACATGTGAGATGTCTTGAGGTATAATACATCATTGTGACTTGAAAGACCCGCAGATATGAGAATTTGGAATTCCTTCAGAAGGGTATGTTAACCCAATCAACCTCCTTAGCTTGTAGAGATCTTGAGAACCCAAAGAACTTTGACCCTATCACAAGGTATGAATGCAATGCAATATGATGTTTATGATGAAGTATAAGCCTAAATCAAGAGGGTAAATTTTGGGGTGCAATAGCTGCCCCTATTCAATCTTCTTAAACTTGATAAGCGAGAATTGGTGGAAACCTTCGAGCATTCAAAGTGGAAGAGGATTGAATACAAAAGAACCTGAAAATTTACACTCTTGAGACGAAGAGTGAAAATTTCTGAAAGGAACCAGAGAATGCTGAACTTAGAGAATACCAAATGAAATTATTTTCTAAGAAGAGCCAAATAACATTGTGCTTTAACGATCAGGAGAGTCTAATGAATATTAGCCTTCCAAAGATATACACCAATGCAAAACTGCAACGCAGACTGCAATAGAGATGAGATGAAACTCAAATCAGAAGACTAAACAAAACCAGACTCTGAAAAAGTATGTGTCAGGATGAAACCAGATTACAAGAAGGAGTGAGGTAAGGCTCATGTCATGAAATGAGATGAAACTCAAACTAGAAGACTAGACAAAACTAGACTATGAAAACGTACGCAATAGGACAACTACGAAAAGGGTCCTATAAGCAAGGTGACTAGAGTGTGTGATTCTAGGGACACCTGCTGGTCTCAACCAGGGGTAAACAGTAGGAACTGTGACAAACCGAAGGTATGAAAGAGACAGGTCAACCAAGGATAGATAGTAGACGACGCTGATTGAATCCAAGGAGTGACATCAAACGAGACAAAACTCGACCCGATAGAACTAGAAGAACGATACTTTCTAGAAACGAGTACCAGGACAAAAACTAGATTTCACGCACGGCAACGAGACAAAACTCGACCCATAGCAAAGTGATGAGAGTGCATGTTTCTCAGAGCACTTGTTGTTCTCAAACTAAAGGATAGATGAGAAGTCGATTGAATCCAATAGTTATAACAGAGCCATCCCAACCGAAGATAGACAGTAGACGAAGCTGATTGAATCTACGGAGTAAAGGGGAAAGGTTTCAACTCGAGATAGACAGTATGATGGAACTGAAAGAATCCCAGGAGTAAGAAACAAAACGAGATAAGACTCGACTCATGAAGACTAGTTAGACGAAACAAACTAGATGAGTACCAATACAACAACCGATTTCATGCGCGGTAATCTAGACAAAACTCGACCCAATGCAAAGTGATTAGAGCGATTCCAAAACACTTGTTGAAATAATCATCAGGACAAAACTGACATTCGAAAGGTATATTGATGGACATCGAAATGAACCAACAAAGGTAGTAGAGACTAAACCAAAGAAATTGCGCCAGGAGAAGTCGGACTATAACCAAAATGTTGAGTAAACACTCAACCAAATTGCATGATTATCGTGGATACCGTATGAAGATACTAAGGATAGAGGCCTCACCGGGAAATGATCCGGTTAGCGATTCATCGGGAACATAGTGGAAATAAAGGCTTATGTTTCAATGCATGTTTGATATTTTTCTATGGAGTAAAGTTCCAAAAGATTATGGAAAAATTACGCTTTGAGGATGCAATGTAATGATGCATGATTAAATGTTTCACCCGGGAATGGCTGATCAAGAAGTCAATCAAACACCAAGCCAAAACTTGATAAGACTTGCAAACATAAATTGCAAAATCCATCGGGAGAAAACCTTCAAAGAGATGAAACTTTATGGGAGCAATAACTTGTGTAACCGTAGAAACAAGCCACAATCACTGAGAAGGGTTGCAAAAATAATTTGCAGACGTCACTGGAGAGATAATTCTGGACGAAACCATTGATTCTGATATGGGATGCCAAATGAAATTGGACAAAGACAGAGAAGATCCAGGAGAAACTGTGACTTCTGAAGAGGAAATCCAAATGGAGATTGATGTCGTTGGAGAAGATCAGTTGAAATTGTAACTTCTAAGAAGGAAATCCAAATAGATATTGGACGACTTTGACAAGGTACCAAACAACATTGACTTAACAAGAATAAAGATCCTCTAACTTCATGGGAGCGACCAATCTTTGGTCAATGATAGGAGAAAATCATACGCCATGGAGAGTGGATAACTACGGCTTTAAGAAGCTCAACTCGAGACTCACAAATGATCTTTGATGAGAAAAATCCTTACTGGGGATAAAAAGTGAGGTGGGATGCACACCCACAAAAGCATACGTCTCGAGCGATACTCACTGGGGAGATGGGTGAGTTTTTGGAATAGAAATCCAAATCAAATAGCTCCTCTAGGCATGAAGAAACAAGACACCTCATATAGGACCACTCCGCTGGGGAAACGATGGGGGAAAATCCACTGGGGAAACAAGGAATATTGTGCCGCAACCTTGAAAGAAAAGTTCTTCGTTGGGGAAAGGAAGGAGTAACCTTGAAGAAGAAATCTCAGATGAATAACGGATACACTGGGGAAGAGGGGAAAATTCTTGAATAAGAACTTCCAAATGCAACAACCTGACTGGGGAATTAGAAAAAGTCATCGATAAACTTTCAGCCTCGAATGGGCATTCTTCTGTGAACACAACAATAACACCACTTCATTAGGGATATAGATTCTTAATCAAGAAATCTTATCAATCACAACCTATCAGACAAAACTCTCCACTTGACGATACTGGGGAATAGACAACCTTTAGGTAAAACTGGGGAATCATCTCGATACAATCTCTTCACTTTGGAATACTTGTTGGGAGAAGTAGAGACTTCGTGTCACTAAGGATGCCCCATGCTGGAGATATTTCATATGATCAACCCTGTCAATTCAATCAAACCAAATATGCCCCAAGTCTAAAATGAAATGAAACTCACTGGGGAGAATCTCTGTAGAAATACAGATAGAACTGATTTAAGATAAAATGCCCCTAGTGTATTTAAGCTCTAGATAGTTCTCTTGACACATCTGGATCATGTAGAGATTCGTCGAATCTCGACGTAACTGCTTCAGATTAATGATCTTCGAAAAGATTTGCCTTGAGAGGACTTCACGAGATTTGTGATGAGGATAACAATCCTGACTTCAATTGGAGATAAAAATCTCTGACTTCTGATGAAGTAGCAATAAAACTTTGAACTTAAGTCTCTGATGGACTGAGGATAAAAATCCTAACTATCTGACATACTCTTCAAATTCACCAATCGTTTAGCTTATGCACTAGACTTGAACCGATCAACTTTGAAATTAAGGAATGCACCGATAATGTCTTGCCCCAATCTATGGACCTTGAAGAACTTGTCTTGAAAAATACTTCCTGAGATCTGTGTCATCAAAACCACTTGCCCCAGGTTAATGGAATCTTCAAAGGTCAAATCTTCATCTCATGCTCACAAAGGAAAGAGAAGTTCATGATTTTGGATGACAACACAACCATAACTTTCAATTGGAACTGCTTCATACTTAAGCAGATGCTTGAAATAAACTATCCATTAGGATCAACTGAAGGAGACATACCATTTATCAAAAGAAACTTCTGGGTAATCAAAACTTCAACATAAGCATCCGCACTCAAGCAACTGATTCTTTATTGTCCTCAAATGGGTCTTCTTACTCAACGGAGTCACCGAAAATGCCCCAAATTAATCAATCGCAAACTTCATTCCCTCAAGGTGCACAAACAAGAAGCAACACAATATTCATACTCAACGGAGTACTTGAAAAGCAAAACCCTTAGGGTACTATATATAAAGCAACGAACTACTTTCGCTGCAAAAGGTATCCGAAAGCATGCCCCTGGATATCATCAATTCTTTGAAAAGATTGACTTTTGATTCGACGGAGTCAAGATCCTTTCCTTTGACAAGATTAAGCTCTTCATTGATGCTCATTGTGCAAACTCACTTGATGTCAAATAGTTGTTTCGCATATAGAAAAATGTTTATTATGAGAATGAAAATTCTAGTGCAACACTTACGTAAGTCTTGAAGTTTTTATGGAAAAGGTATTGCGACTTCTTGTGAACAAAACACTTTTAGAATGCAACATTTTTTTATTTTAAAAGACCCTTTTTTCCAGAATGACAAGACAAATATATGATGCCAACACAAAAACTAGCACGCATTGTACGAGTCAGGAAAATGTTATCTTATCGTAGTATGCTTTCGAATTAACCCATGCTTCAGTATGGACTTTCTGAGGGTTGTAATGTGGCCTAGTTCACGGTTTCCAAAAAAAGATTTTTTAGGCTCAAAATATTTGGTGCCCACCCCCTTCGTGATGTTCTCCAATCCTAGGTTCAGTCAACTTAATACGAGCATTCGACTCTCGAAAGAGTGTGTTATGGCAACTTCTACTGAGGATTTCTTGGACATGCTCGAGGAACCCACAAGCTTTTACTTTACATGATACCACGCACCTTGAATTTTGGTGTCGATCACACGACTTTGCTCTCTTTATCGAACCTTTCTTTAACTTTTCTTGCCTTTCCTATTTCCAATTTTCTTTTCGAATTTGCCTTTCTTTTTTTGCCTAAGCGACTTATTACCAAGTTCTACTTAGCTGCTTTCCTTTTTTTCTAGAACAAATCGTGTGATCCCTACACCATCTTCAATTTGTTGGAAGTAATTGTGACTGCTCAAGTCTTTGAGGGATTCCACGCTGATGACGAAGGTTGACCATTGCATTTTGACTTTCTCACTTTTGGAGGATAACCATTGTTGTATCCTTTGATCGCGCTCTTCTCAATGCTCGATCGATTAATCAACTCTACCCTTCCCTGTGTTAGAAAATGAGGGTTTTTTCGAATAGAAAAGAAACTCCTACTTCAAGGCTCAAAGGGTTAACAAGGGTCTATCTCCCTTATATCTCCTGTTTGGGAATTGAAACAAGGCCCGCATCATCAATGTGGTTCTACTCAAAATCATACAACTCGTAGATCGAATTTTAGTATCGCTATCCTCCCCAATCTTTGCCTAAGCAAACGACTTGGTGAAGTTGGCATCAATATGCAAGCAAGTCATTTTATGAGCGATAGCGAATGGATGAGTGATAACAAAGATTTCTTCAAGATGTATATACTTAATGCATTAAGATTTTCATTCAAAAATAAACAAATTTTTACATGATAGAAATGTTTAAACAAACAAACAAAAATGCAAATGAAAATGCAATAACGAAACTCAAGATTGCCATTGTTGAGGAGACTTGACTCCGTCTGGATTTCTTGATTCTGACGACTTTCTAAAATCTTGATACCCTCTTGGAGAAAAGATTCCCATTCTGATCTATCATTGACAAAATAGTCTTCGAATTAATCCAAACTCAAACTTCATCTCTGGACGACAAAACGTCTTTAATCAAGTGGTCGAGTGCACCAAGGCAACATTCACGAGGGATTTTCTTCAAAAGAAACGATGAAAATTCTGCAAAGCGAAATTGCACCAACAGGATCACCAAGTGTCTTCTAACTTGTGGAATAGACATCCAACACTTGCAATAGAAAGCAACTTCTTCGAATAGGAGAAATAATTAGACACCACAACCGAGAACCTTCAATCGCCTCTCTGCCACACAAGAGTGAACTTCACAAGATAAAGATTACGAAATGACTTGCCAAACAGAATTGGCTCTTGAAATACGCCGCTTATGAATGATCTCCAGGAGGTGGTACAAACATCCCAACAAAAGGGCACCATCAGATCTAACAGTATTATTCACTTTTCAATTACCATTATTGTGCAGGAACCATCAAAGTTTTTCAAATGCAAGTAATCATCATGAAAATATTGGACGTTTTATTAAACAATTAAAAACTGCAAGAAATAAAAACAAAGAAGTTTCCTTTTTTATTAATTGAAGACCGGACATTAAAAGGCACTTACAATAAAATGCAACTTCTACATAAAGAAAGGGTGCTTGACCTAAAGCATAAAAATGAAAGAGCGCTACAAAATGGCAATGCAAGAATAAATGGCCAACGATCTATGATTCTACTACTACTCATATAAACAACAAGCTCTATTATGCGAAGAATTTCTTCAACACATCAGCATTCACTGGGAGCGGACCGTCCATAGTTGTAAGCATCATTGCCCCACCAGAGAAGACCTTCTTAACCATAAAAGGCCCTTCATAAGTCGGAGTCCACTTTCCCCTGGGATCGCCTTAAGGAAGGATTATCCTTTTAAGGACCAGATCACCTGCCTGATAGAACTGAGGACGCGCCCTCTTGTCATAAGCCTTTCTCATCCTCTTCTGGTACACTTGGCCATGACACACAGCTGCCAAACGCTTCTCATAAGTGAGGTTTAACTGATCCAACCGATTCTGAACCCACTCAGATTCATCAAGTTCAGCCTCTTTCATGATTCTCAAAGAAGGAATTTCAACCTCCACAGGCAAAACTTCTTCCATACCATACACGAGGGAGAACGGGGTTGCCCCGGTCGACGTACGCGCTGAGGTACGATAACCATGCAAAGCGAAGGGCAGCATCTCATGCCAATCTTTGTAGGTTACCACCATATTCTGCACAATCTTCTTAATGTTCTTGTTTGCAGCCTCGACAGCACCGTTCATCTTCGGGAGATATGGAGAGGAGTTATGGTGTTTGATCTGGAAAGTCTCACAAAGCTCCTTCATCAATTTGTTGTTGAGGTTGGACCCGTTATCAGTGATGATTTTCTCAGGGACCCCATAGCGGCAAATGATATTGTGCTTGATGAAATGAGCTACAACCTGCTTGGTGACATTAGCAAAGGAGGCAGCCTCGACCCATTTGGTGAAATAATCTATAGCAACCAAGATAAAACGATGGCCATTAGAAGCGGTCGGCTCAATATTCCCAATCATATCAATGCCCCACATTGCGAAAGGCCATGGAGATGTCAAAACATTCAGGGGAACAGGAGGAACATGCACTTTATCAGCATACACTTGACACTTGTAACAAACCCTGGCATGATTATAACAGTCTGTTTCCATAGTGGACCAATAGTAGCCAGCCCTCAGAATCTTTTTTGCCATGGTATGACCACTGGAATGGGTCCCAAAAAGCACCCTCATGCATCTCTTCGATGATCTTCGACGCTTCATTCCTATCCACGCATCTGAGCAACATACCATCATGATTTCTCTTGTATAAAACACCATTGCTGAGGAAGAACTTTGCAGCGAACCTCCTTAAGAACTTCTTATCTGTGATGGACGCTTCTTCTGGGTACTCTTGAGATTCTAAGTACCTCTTAACATCATAAAACCAAGGATTGCCATTCAATTCCACCTCCGCTTCAAAACAAAAAGTTGGCTCATCTAACCTTCTAATAGTGATCGAAGGCGCCTCATTAGCCCACTTCACCTTGAACATAGACGATAAAGTGGCCAATGCATCTGCAAGATGATTCTCCTCTCTAGAGATATGCTCAAATGTGATCTCTTCAAAATAAGGAATCAACCTCATCACATGCTCGCAATAAGGATTCAAGTTCTGATGACGAGTTTCCCAATCACCGTTAATTTGACTCATAACGAGATTAGAATCCCCAAAAACCTTCAAGAACTTGATACGCAAGTCAATTGCCGCTTCAATCCCGTAAATACATGCTTCATACCCAACCATGTTGTTAGTGTAGTCAAAGCAAATTCGGGTTGTAAAAGGAATATGGAAACCTTCGTGGGAGGTGATAACAGCTCCCACACCATTACCCATTGCATTTGACGCTCCATCAAACACCATCGTCCACTTTGACCCTGGCTCAGATCCTTCCTCCGGGCCGGGAATGTTACAGTCTCTAATGTACAAGATGTCTTCGTCCGGGAATTCAAACTTCATCGGTTGATAGTCATCCACAGGTTGGTGAGCGAGATAATCTTCCAGGACACTACCCTTGATAGCTTTTCGGTGGTATATCGATATCATATTCGTCAAAATCATCCGCCAAGGGCAACTCGGAAGAGTCGGATTCTCAAATATGAACTTAATGGGGTCCATCTTAGAAATCGATAAGTGGTATGCGCCAACATGTATGCCTCAATCGCTTAGCAGCCCAAGCTAGTGCACAACACGCCTTCTCATGCAAAGAATACCGGACTCACACCGTGAACTTTTACTCGTATAATAGATAGCTTGTTCTTTCTTTCCGTCTCATCATGTCGCCAAGCACACAACCCATGGAATTTTCCAGTCATAGATACATGATCGGCTTTCCTCAATCAAGTGTACAAGTATCGGAGGCTCTTGTAAATATCCTTGATTCTATCAAATGCCATCCGCAATCATCGCTCCAAACAATCGCTTCATTCTTCTTTAACAACTTGAATAAAGGCTCACAAGTGGCAGTAAGATGAGATATGAACCTGGAGATATAATTCAATCTTCCCAAGAAACCACGAACTTTCTTCTCTGTCCTTGGATCAAGCATCTCTTGTATCGCCTTCACTTTGGTAGGATCAAATTCAATACCTTTCTCACTCACAATGAAGCCCAACAACTTCCCCGACCTCACCCCAAAGGTGCACTTATTCGGATTCAACCTTAGACTGAAATTCCTTAGCCTTTCAAACAATTTCTGCAAATCAACTAGATTCTCTTCCTCTGTTTGAGACTTAGAAATCATATCATCAACGTAAACCTCAACCTCTCTATGCATCATGTCATGAAAGAGAGTGACCATCGCACGCTGATACGTTGCCCCTGCATTCTTCAGACCGAAAGGCATAACTCTATAACAAAAAGTTCCCCAAGGCGTGATGAAAGTAGTCTTTTCCATATCATCAGGCGCCATCTTAATTTGATTATAGCCAGAAAATCCATCCATGAAAGAGAAAACCTTGGCTTGAGCAGTATTATCAACCAAAATATCAATATGAGGGAGTGGAAAATCATCTTTAGGGCTTGCTCTGTTCAGATCCCTGTAATCGACACACATTCTGACCTTACTATCTTTCTTAGGCACCGACACAATATTTGCAACCCATGACGGATACGAGACAACCTTCAGAAAACTGGCATCTAATTGTTTCTGTACCTCCTCTTTGATCTTCTTGGACATCTCCGGATGAGTTCTTCGAAGTTTCTGCTTAACTTGAGGG
Source organism: Vicia sativa (assembly GCA_021764765.1). Classification (NCBI taxonomy): domain Eukaryota; kingdom Viridiplantae; phylum Streptophyta; class Magnoliopsida; order Fabales; family Fabaceae; genus Vicia; species Vicia sativa. Next base: position 76,419,636 of record CM038792.1, read on the forward strand.
CAATCTTCCCGGAGAGGCAGCTTGTGTACCATAATATCCGTGTCCAAACCTGGAATATCCTCATAGGACCATGTGAACACATCTACATATTCACGGAGCATGTCTATCAGCCTTGCCTTCACGCTTGCTTTCAAATCGGCCCCTATTCTGATCTCTTTCTTTGCTTCATCTGTGCCCAAATTAACCAACTCCAAAGGCTCTTCATGCGGCTGAATAACCTTCTTCTCCTTTCGTTCTAGCAATCTGGCTAATTCTGCTGGGAGTTCACAATCTTCTTCACTTTCTCCTCCTGGTGAATCGGTCGAAATCGTAATGAGCAATAGAATTGTGATCATTGGTATCTGGTGTGGGCATGTATCTGCATGATTAATTTTGGTTTTAATGACAGTGTGTGAAAAATAAAAATATTTCCACATTTTATTTAAGAAAACAAATAAATGATAGAAGTGAAAATGAAAATAACACAAAAGTTTGAATAAAAACGTCCTTTATTTCATGATAAAAACTGCAATGTGAAACATGGTGGCCCTACACAATTATTCACTACACCTTGGGCAAAGCGTAGGAATTATGGAATGATAAAGAAAAACAAGAAAATTACTCCTCATCGGTTGTAACTTGAATGGTGTCCACAGATGTTCAATTCTTCAACTCGCTGCCCGGGATGCATGGGCGGATCCAATCCTCTATGTTGAAAACATCATCTTCATCATCAACTGCGCTGACTTGATCTTCCTTCTTAATGTTGGCACTTGCAAACTTGACAGGGGTAGACGAATTAGGAGCTTTGAGAATTTGTCTGTGCAAAATGGGATCGAATCCTAAGCCAAACCTGTTAAACTTCAGGGTAACCTCCACAACACTGCCCAACCTCAGGGCGACCAGCCCCAAGCAGGGCTCGAGCATCTTTCAATGAAGCCAAAGAGGTCTCAACTTTCTTCTTATCCTCAACAGCCGGAGTCTTGATCATCTGAACAGTCTCAAAAGCTTGAAACGAAGTCTCATGTATTTCGCCCTCAATTTCCACTTAGCGGAAAGAAGCCAAGTGACTTACAATGTACTCTTCCTCGCCACAAAGTAATTGTCTTTCCATCAAGAGGATACTTGAGTTTCTGATGAAGGGTGGAAGTGACCGCACCAACCTTATGGATTCAAGGACGTCCCAAAAGACAGCAATAAACCAGATTAGTATCCATCACATAGAAAGTGGAAGCAAAGATCTTCGAGCCCACCTTGATCGGTAAATCAATCTCTCCAAACACAGACCTCTTCGAGTCATCAAATGCCACAACAAGGTCACTAGGATGCAACTCCAAACCAAAGATAATCAATCTTCATGAGTGCCTTCGGTAATACATTCAACGACGGCCCGGATCCACCAACCTTGACAAGGTTGTTTTGCACTCCATAGACATGTGTAGAGCTTTGTTATGATCTCTTGGGGGACAAAAGCATTCTTTAACAGTTTCATCAGAGCATTTCTATGAGCCTCATAATAGATTAACATAGATAGCATGGACATCTTAGATGGGGTGTGATGTAACCGCCAACAATATTATAATCACTCTTCCTTATCAATCTCATTAACTCTTCAACCTCGCTGAGTCGAAGACACATCAGTGCAACAAGAGGCTTAGGCGCTTAGTTTGCTCGATTTTGACCATCAACCATCACTTGCTTGTCTTTTGCCTTAGCTAAAGCATCCGCATTATTCAACATTTGGAGGACTTAAACCCTCCACTTCTCATCAAACGACCTTCACCAAAAAGTTATTGACATCCACATCATTATCTTTCACGAAGGTGTTCTCGACGGACCAAATTTTATTTAACCCCATGATAATACACGCCAACACCATATTGCCAAGGAATCGCCTTCTCACTATCATACGGATAGACCGCAAAGTAATCATCAATGGTACCAACATGACATGCAGAATACGCCTGAGTAAACGGAATAGAAACCACCAAACATCTCGGGTCACCTTTATGTACTTTGGCTCTACCAAACTAAAGAGAACCATCATTTATCGCCTCTTGATTACGCGCCGTGTCATCACAACCTTTGGTCGCTCCACACACTTGCAACAACCGACCACAACTCGAAAATACCATTGTCACTCAAATACCTCTCGACATAAGGAAGAGAAGTAGTCACATGGTTGACATCCATAATCGCTCTAACCACCGCCATCCTCAATAATGGCATTAATAATATGCCTGCCATGTGATGGCATAGGATGTCAATAACATTGGGTCCCGCAAACTTCAAACCGAATTGAATTAAGCAAACTCGATCTTGCGCTCGTAGCATAACAATTCTCAACTGAATGACCCACACCACCATAATGGAATTCACATCTTGCATTGGCATCATAATTAGCTGGACGACGATCAGGATTGACAGGCATCTGTCTCAGACTAACCAACTTCAAATCAAGCAAATGTTGCAGGGCTTGGGCATAACTCATTGGCAAAGGATCAAACTTCCTTGGCTGTCTTTGTTGATAATTGTTGTTTTGCCTCGGGGCATTCTATTGTCTAGCTTGTTGTGGTTGCTGCTGCTGAGGAGCATTCGCGGGAATAGACACAACATTGATCTGTTGTGGATATTGTCCTCTATTTCTTCTTTCATAAGCATGAACATAGCTGGTTTCCCCTTCTCTCTTCTTGGGGTGAGCAATAAATGGCTTCTACTTCCACTCAAGAGGTTCCTAAACCACTACCTTGAATTCTTCCTGCCTTCATTGCACCTCTATTCTTTCTCCGTCATTACCAATTCAAAGAACCTCATGGACGTAGCCCCAATCATACGATCATAGAAAGGCCCTTGTAGAGTATTCATAAACATATCAATTAGTTCTCTCTCTCCAACAGAGGAGGTTGAACTCTTGCAGCCAACTCGCGCCACTTCTGTGCATATTCCTTGAAAGATTCATTCGGACCCTGTGATAAACTTTGTAACTGAGTACGATTAGGCGCTATATCCCTATTGTAATGATAATGCTTAACAAAAGCACGAACCAAGTCATTCTAGCAGCGAATGTGGGCCCTTTCTAGATTTATATACCATTCCAAGGGCGCACCGATCAAGCTATCCTGGAAATAGTGAATCAACAGCCTCTGATCGTGAGTATGAACTGAAATCTTCCTGAAGTAAGCGGTGGCATGAGTCACTGGACAAGACGAACCATTGTATTTCTCAAACACCGGAGGCTTGAACTTTGGGGGAACCCTCACCCTTGATACCAAACCAAGATTATTAGCATCCATGTCAAAGATGCCTTCACCTTCAACAGCCTTCAGACGTTCCTCCAACTGACGATACTTCTTGTCTTCAATTGGGAAATTCGGGTCAGAATGCACAGAAAAACCATCTCCTTCCTGCTCAAAATCATTATCACGTTTCTGATTACCCCTCACAACAATTGGATTACCTTTACGGTTCCCCATGAGCTGGGAGCCCGGAGGTGGGGGAAACTGCCCTTGGTTAGCACAACGAAGATCAAAACGATTGCCTTGAGGTCCGTGAGGATTCACGAAAGCCTGGTCTTGCACATTATCCAACCCAACAGAAACATCAGCAAACAGCCCCTGATTCTCAGCATCAGCCCGGTTACGCACTTGATTGTTGACCAGAGCAGTCAACTCATCCTGTCTGCGGTTTGAATTCGTGATTGCTTCCATGAACTGAGTCATCTGGGTAGCCATCTGGATCCTCAACTCAGCAAGCTCTGCTTGTACTTGCTCCATCTGCCTCGGAAAATTACTTCGAGTAGAGTAGTGGTGAATTGTCGTCTTGAATCTCCTCTGATAATAAAGGTAAAGTCAAAATAAGAACACCAACCAGAAACCTGTTATGCATGAAGTATGTATATGCATGAATGTATATGCAATGCATGCAATGCATGAATGTATATGCAATGCATGCAATGACATGTTTATATATTTCCAGGATTCTAATACTCATAGCCAAGTTTTTGGGAAATATCACAAGATGAAGTGACGAACATCGATCGAACCGAATGTCATTAAAATAACAGAAGCAAAGATACAAATAGTTCCACAAGGTACCTTAACGATAATACAAACTAAGATGCTAAATATTCTGACAATAAAATGTAAAGAAGTGGAAACCCATCAATAATCCTGATGGTGATTCTCTTTTGAAACATAAGACAAAATAATAAACCTAAAAATATGACATAGGAAAGCCTGCAGACTCCTGAATTCCCAACCGGATCTTGAGCTGCCCAATTTCTTCTATGGCCAAAGATAGTTGAACATCCTTCTGTCTGAGCTGGTCTTCGAACGCTGCTCTCTGAGTGGTTTCCTTCAGAATCTTTCTTTCTAGGCTTCTGATCTTTGCTTTATGTTTCTTCTCCAATTCAACCTTGGAATCCTTACTCTTCTTCTCAATCTCTACTATAGCCCTCATGTGATCTTCCAATGACATCATCCCCCCTTCAGACCTAGATCTCTTCCTTGCAACGTCAGACGTCTCTCCCTCAAATTTCTTGAGCTTATGGGCCAACTGCTTCTTCTCTTGGGTGGAAATAAGACACTTCACTACCATACTCTTGCGCTCTTCAAGAAGTTGTTTGTTCTTGCCTTGAATCATCTCGTAGTCCCCTTTTGGTATTGCATCAGTCGATCCGCCTTGAGGGTACCATGGCTTTTCTATAGCAAACGGCCAATGGCGATCTTTGTTTCTTTCCTCAATCCACTCGGATATAAGGTGCATAAGTAGTTGGATCCTTCTTCCCAAAATATTATCCTCCTTCATAGTGAGTACTCCCCCAAGCTTGGATAACTCTTTTCATCCCATCAGTCTTATTAGGCGCGTCATATCACTAGCTCATCCTCAGGTGGACCTCTCAAAGCATACCCCAACTGTCTTCGAGAAAGAGTCGGATTGTAATTAATGCCACCTCTTATGCCCATGAGAGGAACATTTGGAAATTCACCGCAACACATGATTACTTCTTTACTTTCCATCCTAGACAAGTCAAGCTCATACCAACCAATGTCTTTTGAGGTGAGCCCCATCAGCCTCGGAGCCCACATCATAGTGTGTTGAGCATCCACAAAAGCACCATGACGAGGAAGATGACCTCTGAACCAACGATAAAGCAAAGGAGCACATCAATATACTACGCCTCTTTTCCCTTTATAGCTTCGAGAATGTATAGAATGATAGACGTCCCCCAAGAGAGTTGGCACGGGGTTCCTTAGCAAGAACAAAGCAACAACATTCTCATCAACAAATTTGACCTCATTAGGAAACAACACCATCCCATACATGCAACAAGCTAAAATACCATTAAAACCTTTCCAATCTTTCTTATCAGCCTTGACATTCACTTCTTTCAACAGAAAACTCAGATGATAACCATAAACTGAACCCTTATTTGCACGATTGTCAACAACAATGGACTCTCCCAAATATAAGGCAGCAACAGTCTGAGCAGCACTAGGCTTCACCATAGAAGTGTGATAAGGAACCCGAGGTGAAATAGGAACGTTCAAGATGGTGGAGAACTCCTCCAAAGTTGGTACCAATAAGTAGTCAGGAAACATGAAACATCTCAAACTTCGATCATAAAACTGTAACAGAGCTTGGAGAGCGTCCTTCTAGTACTCATGTAGAGGTGACTTTAGACAAGACAAAATCCTTCCATAATCTTTGGTGAAGACTACATCATTATCAGCGGAGGACCTCTTGGTTAATTGGAGAAGATCGTTGAGAAACGGCTCTGGGAACTTGTAGACAACATGATACCTGCGGTTACCTCTTCCATCAGCATCCATCTTCAAAGGTGACCCAACAAAATGACTAAGAGACTAGTAACCCGAAATGATAAACACGTATGTTAAAAAAGGAATGCGTTTGTAAATGTTTCATGAATGCAATAAGATCAAAGCTCCATCTCGAAGATGATAATCGAACCAACTTCCACATGTAATGTAACCGTAACATCGAGAACCAAGTAACAATCAATATCCACTGTCCCAAACCAACCTCACGGATAATTCTAGACACAATTGGGTACCTAATGATAAATGTAGTCGATAGTTCTTTATCAAATACTGCACCATCTACACAAAGGATACAGGGTGACAGTACTGTTAATCGAACCTCGTCTGAGTGTGGTATCTCATGCCTCCTCACACGTGTCAACGGAACACGGTATTCGACATAAGTATCCGCTCAACCTCAGTGCATCGGCCGGTATTGGGCCTTTACCTCTTGTAACTCCCACCCACCAAAAACAACAAAGACAACAAAGATAATATATCCAGATGCAGATGCATGCAAACATGTACGTATATATACAAATAATAAAACACACTATAAAGCAATAAACAAAATAATAAACACCCAAAAGAAAAAGAAAACAAAAGTTAGGATCGACTTCTGATCGGACTAGCAAGAGGTCTAGACGGTCCCCAGTGAAGTCGCCTGCTGAAGCTGAAACACCCGGCCGAAAAATCAAAGGATATAACTATATATCAATGAAGTCACCATCGAACGTCTTTTATCCCTTTAAGAGGGAAAGGTAAACATCGAGTAAACCTGAAACGAAGAAATCACGGTCTTGCGACCGAGAGATCGGGTAAGGAAGTCTGTTACGTGAGGGGAAGGGATTAACACCCCACGCGCCCGTAGTACACTACGGTATCCACTTTTACTTTCTATCTAATGGGTGTAAAGGTCTATCTATATCCAGATATATAATGCATGCAAAAAGAATAAGAAAAAGGAATAAAGAAGAGAATAAAGGAAAACACGGGAAAAGAAGGAAATATTTACAAAGGTTGCTCGATCTAGCCATGCGACGGATGCCTACGTATTCCTCAGGCAATGGGAAAGTCGAGCCGTAGTTCAGCTCACTTGTTTTGGTTGGTTTGTGTTTTTAAATTAGCGACGAAATAGCAAACGATGACGAAGCACCCATGATGACGAAACATCACCACGACGGATGATTTAAACATCGAGGACTAGATGACGAAACATCCGGGATGAGATGACTAAACATCGGCAGCAGGACGGTGACACGTCAAGATGAGATGACGAAACATTAGAGGATGGGAGAAGCATCGCAAAGAAATGACGACGAAACATCCTAAGACTAATTGGTTCGTATCTTTTACTTTGAAAAAAGTTTTAGATTTATTAGAGTATTTTAATGCACTTGACAAAACAAGATTTTAGTTTTAAGGATGCAAAAGGATAAAGGTAAAATGGATAAGGGAGACTAACCTATTTCTAATCCTAATTTTATCATGCAAAGTTGCTCCTAAGTTATGGATATAAACAAGGGGAAGAATCTACCTAAAGTTATCATGCATGGATGCCTAACTCAATGTCTAAATTCGATAACTAACCTAATCGAGCAAACCTAAGGGGAACCTATAAAATCAATCATCTTGGTTGGAAAACCAACTGATAAGAGGGGTAGAATCAAGTGAAGTGCTTTGGCAAAAGCACACAAACCAAGCACTAACAAGTGCTAAAAAGGAAAGAAGAAGAAGAAGAAGAAGAAGAAGATGTAGTGAAATTTGAGTGAATTATGCTCATACAAAGTGTCATGTGAAGTGAGGTTAGTAGACACAAAATTCATTTACAAATTTATACAAACCTTTAACAAACATCAAACATCATTATAAACACCCCCAAACAATTTAATTCACAAACTAGGTTGAAACTAGTCCTAAAAGCGTTCAAAGAACTAATTGCGCAAAGCGTTATACTTGGGTGAAGTTAATAGAAAATTAAATAATAAAATGACATGCAAGTCAGTAGCTAATCATGTTAATGTTCCTTTATTTCATACAATCAAACCACAAAGATTCAAAAGCAAAATCCACCAAAATGCGCACATATGCAACAATGCGTATAATTAAGTGCCTTTAAATGTGTGAGGTTTATGATATGCAAAGAAGATGTCAAGATGAAGATTACAGTACCAACATCATATGAATGAATTAATAACCAAATCATAAAATAAATGTCATGAAGATGCAATTACAACACTAGTGCGAAAACTAGTTGAAATACTTAACCTAGAAAGTGTATACAAACCAAAAGAAGCCATGGAAAGACAAAGATGAAAAGAAATGAGTTAAGAAATATTAAAATACACAAGTTACAGTAGCAAACATGTTATTTCATCAACAATAACGTAAACATGCATTCAAAGAATTCAAAAGCAAAACACTCAAGAGAAATGCATTCGATTCCTGCAAGTGCGGGTAAACATGTGTGTGCATGTGTGTTTGTGCTTGTGCATACATGTGCTAAGTGTCAAATAATGATAAGATCATAGGTAACATGTGATGAAAATCTACTCAAGTTATATATTATCAAGTCATAAGATGCTTCAAATTGCACACATACAACATCTATACAAAAACTAACTAACAATTTGACCTAAAATACAACTAGGGATTGAATGAGGCATGGTTGACGCATGAATGCAAAGGAATGAAACCCATGGCATACAAATATGTGAGAGGCAGTAGCTAGCATAGTAATAATTCATGATAATCATATACATGTTCATCATTTACAATGCACAAACAAAAGCAACTAGGAAAGCCTAAACACGCATCTAGAAATGTGTGGTGAAATGTGCATAGATGAGTGATTGTGAACATGCCTTGTGGTGACATTTTTGAGTGAAGTCAGTGATGGAAATGTAGATTTTCCATACATGTTAGGCACAAAAAAATCATAATCACATCAAAATAATAGAAGGCAAGAGCTAATACAAGAACTAGTCAAGAATTTGTCCTAAACATGCTCCTAGGAGTCAAATGAAACATGGCATGGAATAAGTGAAGAGGTATGGAATTTAGATGATGGAAAATGATAGAAGTCATTAGTTATCATGGTATATATGCATTCTTGTCACACGCAATCATCAAAACCTTTACATGAGCAACTTTCAACAAGAGAACATGAAAGCGCATACTAGAAATATGGGATAGAAAGTGTTTGTGTGTGTGTCTAAGCATGTTTGTGTCAAGTGTTGTGGACAAATGAGATGAATGACAATTATATTGACATGATGTTCACACAAACGCAAAACAATTACCAAGTATCGTGCTTCACAATTATTCATGGTGCAAAGATTAGTAGTGGAAGGGAGTGATTCTAAACCCTAGAGTTAATTTGAAACATGCATACAAGCTAATGAGTCAATCATGGTGAAGAGGCAAGATGAGAAAGTAATGTAACACACAAGGTCATTAGCTTAAGACCTAAGTAAACCACAAACTCAAGCAATTCAAACTAAGTAAAAAAATCTCACACACACAAGTACATTGGATTAAGATTTGAAAGCATCTAAACTAGACAAGCATTACACTTAAGAAAGATTTAAACAAAGTGGTTTTAATTAGAAAATTAAAACCATGTGTGACTTGTACCATAATTTTAACTCAAGATATGATTCATGAGCAACCTAAATGTAGAAGGTGAAACTTCCATACACAAACAAATCACCTATTTGATGAACAAAATCATCTAAAGCAAAATACCACCTATCTTAGATCAAACGACATTGACTAAGATTTGTAGGAAGGGAAATATGTCTTGCATGTCATAGGGTGATGATAGAACCCTCACAAGATGTTTGTCATGTGCTTAAAGTAATGTCAATTGAAGTGACATGCCTCAAAGATCATGAGCCTATAATCCCTCAAGGTATGATTCAACCAAACAATAGAAGAAAAAGAAAATTTAGCTCTTCTAGGTCATCATGATGACATTACAATTGAGTGCAAGTCAATGAATAAAAAAGCATTGCATTATTGATTACATAATGTACAAGGTCATAAGTGAATATCAAAGATCCAATTGGAATTTGATTTCTAGAATCATGCATGATACACATAACACAAGTGATACAACCATAAGCATAAGTTGGTAACATTTTAATCAACAAAGTTAGCATGAACTTGAGCAAATTAGGGGCTTAAATGAATCAATCAAACTGGAATCAAGGCCCTAAACATGCTATAAGGATGAAGTAAGGAAATGAGAAGTAGGTTCCTAAATAATTGCATGCATGCATACTTCACCCTACAATCCATGCACAAGAATGCAACAAGTGAAACAAAGATCAAACATCCTCTAGTTAAAGGATCAAGATGATCCCTTGAGGTCAAAGGTATCTCAAGTATTTATAAGACTATCCTTGAGGTTATCATTCCCCTAAACATCAATTAGAAATACAAATTATACAAGAACAATGGTCTAAGAACCAAGACATCAACAAATTAGGGTTTTGAGAACCACACAAAACATTATGCTCAAGGTAGAAACCAAATGATCAACATGCAATTTCCAATGAATGAAAACATGTTACACATCACAAGAGCACTCAAATGATCATCACATACCCAAAGTTTGGCCTTAAATCATGTCCACAAGCTTCAAATTGAAGCTAAACTCAATTACACTAGGCCACAAGGTATGTTCACCTTAGAAATTCCATAAAATAGAAAATTAAAGATAAAATCCAAGCAAAAATGAACTAAGGAGCTAAAATCCCTTACAAGTCAGGGACATATCCTTGCTCAATTCAAAAATCCATGGGAAGGTCAAAATAAAATCAAGAAGTCAACTTTAGTTCAATTCATGCTTATATGACCAATAAACAAGAAAAAATTTAAATAAAATATAAAAGTCAAGTAAAAATCTACAAAAATTAGAAACAGTGACCTAACACCCTAAACATGATCAAAAATATTTTGTCATTTTTATCTTTAAGGAAAATGGTAAAACAAATAAAATGCAAATGGACAATGTAAATCATGTATTTAATGCAAAATTGATTTAATAATGCAAAATGACAAAATTATGAAATAAAAATCAGAAATGCATGATGTATGATTAGAATGCTCTAAAATATTTTTATTCATTTTTATATACTGGGAAGTATTTTTAATAATTTAAATATGCATGAAATGCAATATAATGCATGAATTTATTTAAATATGAAAAAATGCAAGAATGATGAAATGAAATTGAAATGCATGGTGCATGATTTAAATGGACCATAATATTTTTGATGTATTTTTACATGCATGGAAGTATTTTTAACAATTTAAATATGCATGAAATGCAATATAATGCATGCATTTATTTAATTTTGCAAAAATGCAAAAATTATAAAATAAAATTCAGAAACTCAAAATTAATCCCTTATAGGATTCAAACTATTTTTTGTGGAATTTTTCAACATGAGAAAATATTTTTTAGGAATTTTTCAACATGAGAAAATATTTTTAGGAATTTTTCAATTGAGATACAATTAATTAATCTCGAATTTATTTAATTGGTCAAAACATTTTAAAAATTTGGATAAAATTCCACAAAATATTTAAAGTCATCATGAGTCTATGGTATTTTTTTGTAATTTTTGGATGTTTTTTGGATGCAAAATAAATGGATCTAAGATGCTAATTACAAAATAATTAAAATGAAAATTCAAAAATGCAATGGACCAATCAGATGATGCCACGCATCATCTTCAACCTCCAGCCAGCCCTAGAATACGTGATTATGCAGTTTCATGCATGCTACTTCTAACAATCGTATCTCACTCATTTCTCAACCAAATTAAGTGATTCAAAGCTCTAAATGAAGATCACATGGCAAGCTACAACACACAACTTGTAAAGAATCAAATGATCCACCATACATCAAGAAATCCGAGCAAGAAAATCATCCAAATCTGGATTTCCAAAACTTCATGCTATGCATATGCTTCAAAAACAAATGCAATTATACATCAAACCAATTGTTTGGCCAGCTAACCACGCATGTATAAGCTCAAATTCATCAATTGCAAGCTAGAAAACCAAATTTGAAGTTTGAATGTTACCTCTTGATTTGGAAAATAAATCCATATATGCCTCTGGATTTGAAGAGAAAATACCAAAATCTTGCTCTTGATGCTTAAATGAAATGATAATGATGAAGAAAATCCCCTCTAAACACGAATTGAAGCCACTTCAAGTTGTGGAAAAAAAGTGAAGAAAAAAAAATAGAGGAAATTTTGGATCTGGAAACGAGTGAGAGAGAGCTCCCTTGCAAATGAGAAGCTTCTAAGTTATAATTTGTGACTCTAACAAGGGTAGCTTGGTCCTTTTCTCCTCACAAATTCATTGGATAAAAAAAATGATAAAAATGGCATCTTTGAGGTGGCTTGCGTTTTGATGCATTTCTTACTTGCTTCCACTGCGTTTTGATGAGCTGGATGAGTAGTAGAGGCTTCTATCACGTGATATTTCCTCAACCTTGCTTGATATGGCAAAAAATAAAGTTGGTGCATGGCATGAGTGTGAGGAAAATGTGCTCAAAATGTTTGGCTCTTTATGGCAATATGTCTTGCTGGCATTGCTTGCTTCGATCCCTAGCTTGCTTGGCTAAACAAATTTGCACAAATCAACAAAGAATGCACAAACACAACTCTGCTCAAAAACAGCCTTGGATCACCTTTTCTCCTCCAATTTTCTCACAAATGGCTCATGCATTTCTTGGCCTTTTGAGGCATATAAATAGCCCTTGGGATGAGGATTAAAACAAGCTTTGGTTCACTGAAAATGGAGCAAAGATGAGTGAGATATGGTCATTTGAGGTTGTGCATAAGCAAGGAAAATTCGGGGCAGCCACGCGCGTGTTCTGGCTTGCATGGGCATGCATGGAGTCAGCCTCATGACCTCAACTTGTGAACCTTGTAACTTACTCAATTTTGAACCAAATGATGTGATTCAAAGTTCCAATTAAAGGTCTCATGGAACACTTCAAAATGCACGAAGTGGTTTTTTAAAATTCCATATAAATCAGGAGATATAAGCCTCAACATTATGTCCACCACCTGTTTGTGAAAATTACGCGCAAAAAATGCCCAGAAAATGCATGCTTGCCCAGCCTTGGTCAAAAGTTGTGCATGAAACTTCTAACTCAAATATCTCTCAAATGGTGCATTTTTGAGAAATCTTGTGAATGTAATGAGCAATCCTTTGAACCATGATGACTCAAATGATAATAAGAAGGTAACACTTCAAGAAATTGACTCATCCAATCTTCAAACTTCACAGAGGGCCAAAACCCTAATTTCATCAGATGAATGCCACAAGTGAATTCCTCACCAACTCTTTGCAAAACTTCAACTTTTGAGGAATCAATGAGACATGTGAGATGTCTTGAGGTATAATACATCATTGTGACTTAAAAGACCCACAGATATGAGAATTTGGAATTCCTTCAGAAGGGTATGCTAACCCAATCAACCTCCTTAGCTTGTAGAGATCTTGAGAACCCAAAGAACTTTGACCCTATCACAAGGTATGAATGCAATGCAATATGATGTTTATGATGAAGCATAATCCTAAATCAAGAGGGTAAATTTTGGGGTGCAATACCTACTAATAAGTGATGATCTTCCCTTCGAATTGCTAAGGTATCCTGACAATGTTGTCTTCAATGACCCTACGTTTGTCCCTTCACATCCAACGAACAGAGTTACCTACCAACTAATGGTATAGATAGCGCTATCCTAAAGGATAAGGAAATAACAAGAATGGATCCTTTATAAGTAGGTAATAAGACTCTAAATTTCTTGCTCCAATCATAACAAATACTTTTCACACCTCACACTCTTTCCAAAAATACTTTCAAATAAACACTTTGTAACATTCCAACGAGAATCATTACAAAGTTACATTTTTCAAACAAAAATTTCCAAACACTTCGTATACATTTTTGAGGACTGATACAAGAATCATTACGATTTTAAAGCGAAATACTTTTCAAAAATACTTTTCAAATCACATAAACACAAAAAGCAAATTTTCAAAAGTGAGCTATAATTAAGAGCCCGTAGATAACTACGGATGGAAAGGTGCTACCACTTTCCTTTTCATAATTACCTCTCGTACTCATAATCTATCAAAAGGTCTTTCCAGTTATTTTCACCTTTCCTTTATTAGATAAAAGAAAATTCGGCGGCAACTCTTGCTATCCGCAACATTTGCGATAGAACGCAAAACAAACAAGTCAGTTCTCCCACAGTGTTACACTAACATTAAAAACTTTTTTTCCGAAAATTATCTCCTTTATTCTGATTGAATCCTTTTCTCGATATCTTTTCGATTATTGTAATTGTTTCCAAGTTGTAATAGCTAGGTTTAAATTTCTCGCACATTTTTCATAATTATGTATTTGCTCATAGGATGTAATAGTTTAATTAGGGATTTTACTTTCCGCATTTACTTTTCTGCACCTCCTGTTATGTATCTGCCCCAAAGCCTTGTAATAATGTAGGATTTACATTCCTCACTTTAACTTTCTGCACCCTATATAATTGTATATATTCAACTGCTAGTAACTAGGGTTTGTATGGAAAGACTAATCAATGAATTTAGATAACCCTATTCAAGATATATATCTTAATTGAATCAATTGCAAATTTGCACCTCTAGGATAATCTCTCTTGTTGCCTTCGGATAAAAATGGTCATGTCCCTCGAACGTAGGGGTACCATTAGCAAAAGTCCCTCGATTCAAAAATCATCATAAAGATCATAGTCCCTCGATGACCCTTGATTGTTGCCTACGAATATATGATATTGTCCCTCGGTTGTTGCCTACGAATAAGTGATGATCGTCCCTTCGAATTTTCTAAGGTATCCTTACATGTTGCCTTCAATGACCATAGGATGACCCTACGCCTGTCCCTTCACATCCAACGGATAAGGTTATTTACCAACTAATGGTATGGATATCACTATCCTAAAAGAGAAGGAAAATAACAAGAACGACCTTTTGAGTGAGTAATAACTCTTAATTTCTTGCTCAATCAAAATACTTTTCACACCTCACACTCTTTTCAAAAATACTTTCAAACAAACACTTTGTATACATTCATACGAGAATCATTACAAAGTTACATTTTTCAAACAAATATTTTCAAACACTTCGTATACATTCTTGAGGACTGATACAAGAATCATTACAAAGTCAAAGCAAAATATTTTCAAACAAATCACACACACATAAAATAAGTTTTCAAAAGGTGAGCTAAGAAATTAAGATCCCGTAGATAACTACGGATGGAAATGGTGCTAACACCTTCCCTTTTCATAATTACCTCCCGTACTCATAATCGATAAAAGGTCTTTCATGTTCTTTTCACCTTTCCTTTATTGGATAAAAGAAAAGTCGGTGGTGACTCTTGCTAACCGCAACATTTGTGATAAAATACAAAACAAACAAGTCAGTTCTTCCACCGTGTTACATCCATATTATACATGAAAAAGTATGAAAACTAAATGAGTGTCCTAAATATGGGGAGTCACACTACAAGTTGAAGGACTGTGGTGTTGTCAATGATGATGTAAGTGGAAAGGGTTCTATTGTCTAGGTGATAAGATACCTACCAAAAATTCCAAGGTTTAAGAGACAGTTAGCTAATGTAAATGAAGCAAATAATATTAGATGGGATGTAGATGACAGAAAATGTGAAGATTTTTTTTGCCATGTAGTTGATTTTTTACAATGGAAAAAAATTGATTCTTTGTTTCTGAATTTTGGCCACGAGCCAAGATATCCTAGGCTTGGACTTGTCACCACTGGAATGAACTCATTTGATAATTTGAATACTAACCATACTTCATGGCCTATTCTTGTCATAATATATAACCTATCACTAATCATATGATATTATCTATGATGAATTTGGGTCCAAAATAACTAGAAAATGACACGAATATTTATATAAATCCATTGATTGGATATTTAAAAGTTTTGTGGGAGGAAGACGTTGATGTTGATGATGCATTTTCTAGTGAAAATGTTAAGATATGCACCAATTTATTTTGCACAATCAATGACTTTCCTCCAAACACTAATATGTCGAGTACAATGCTAAAGAATATAAAGTGTGTCTTATATGTAAATTTGATAAATGTCCACCAAACAAAGAATGAAAAAAGACTCTTAACCTTAAGTATTGAAAATTTTAAGACTCAATCATCGATATCTTAATTAATGCTAATGCACAAGTACTTTTTAAAAAATTTATGTGAAAATCAAATTCATGTTTTCTCATTATGAAACTAACATAATAAATAATTGTTTCATAAAATTACGGTAGAAAAATATCAATAATAAATTTTAGAATTATAGAATTAAAAAATATAAATGCTTATTCAATACTACAAAATTAAAAGATTATAAATAATGAGTATTATTCTTTAAGTATTATTTGTCATAGATATATAAATACAAATTTTAATTCAAAGAAACTAATGCTCTCAAGTATCCGATTAAAATGAACTAACTAATATTGAGCATATAAAATATCAAAATCGTTAGATCATAGATCAATGATTAAGATCGTTAGTACCTAATGTTGGATATTATTAACAATAAATACAATGGGTGTTGTTCCAATATGACAAATGGGCAATTGAGTTAATGACAATAAATGCATTGCAAATAGTCCCACATAGAAAGTGGAACAAACTTTAAAAGTTGTTATAAATGAAGGTTGAAAAACACAAGAAAGAGGGTTTGAATTGGGTTTTTGTAAATTAAAAATAAATTGACACAATTATTTTTATCCTGGTTCGTTTGAACTAAAACTACTCCAGTTCACCCGTCAAGGTGATTTGCCTCTCTCAACGAGGTCTTAATCCACTAATCAACAATTGATTACAATTCATAAAGACAATTGCCTTTGTCTTCTTGAGATAAACCACAAATTGGTTCTCAAGGAAATACAATTGTATAAGCAATTACAAATTGTGTATAAAGGATGTTTTCTCATAAGCTATATCACTACTGTGATGTATTACACAATATTTTAAGCACAATAGAAACTTGAGAATTTGAATAATTTCGTTGGTAATTTTCTCTTCAGTATACGTGTAAGAGTTGTTGTAATTTCTTCAAGAAATGTGCTTTATATAGGAGTGATGAAATTCAACCCGTTGGAGACATAGAATCCACATATGGAAGGATGATATTTGAAATCAATTGAGATTTCCATAAAAACGAGATCCTGTTTGAAATCAACCTTACATCAAATATTTCCATTTGAGTCTTTGTAACCCAATGAAAACTAAGCAGCTAGAACATAGAAATCAGAGTTTGTAGTGCAGCATGGTGCTTTCTGAAGTTTGGTTTTGAAACAGAGCATAACTTCTTCTAAAGAGTGTGATAGTCTTGAAGACTTATTTTACATGCATATCTTTTTAAGTTCTCTTTCATAATATCATAACTTCTTCTAAATTCAGCATCTTAACTTGTTCTTCTTTTTCTTCCAGAATCAGAACTTCATATGTATACTTCATTAAAAAAATTAGAAGACAACAATGTTTTATACAAGATATTTATCCATCAGAGTCAGAACATAATTTTCATCAAAAGTATTTGTTATCATTAAAACTTCTTAAATAGATGTAGAACCAAACTATGTTCTAACAATAAAGTTCTTGTAACATTAAACTCATTAAAGGAGCCAAAGAGGATAAGGTGCCACATAGATATATGTGGCGGTCCCTAGCATTATGCCACTTGTCACATATAAACAACCCCTCTCTGGCGTCTCCTCGAAGACACTGACTTTGCAACTAGGTCTAAGGGTATGGGCGTGGGCGTCGGTGTCGGCATGGGCATGGGCGTAGAGGTGCTAGTGGCGGCTTGTGCAACTATAGGTTAACCAATTCCTTGGATCCTGACTTAACACCAATTCCTGAACCAACAGAGAATGATTCTGAAGAACTCAAGAAGGAGTGCAAGAAACATAAGGAGGACAAATTCTATGTCTTGGACATATTCTGAATACGCTGTCTAATCATCTCTAAAACATGTATATAAATAATCTATCTGCAATAGAAATCAATAAAGCACTCGAGGTTTAACTAAAGGTTGAAGAAGAAGGTAAGAAGAAGTTTTTAATTTCTAAATACTTTGATTTTAAATTTATACAGTCCAAACCGATTCTTCCCCAAGAGCACAAATTGCAAGTCCTTGTGAGTAAAATAAAAGCACTGAAAATAGACATCCTAGAGACTTTTCAAGTGGGTGCAATCATTGAAAAGTTATCACCTTTGTAGAAAGTCTACAAAAAAAAAATTGTTGCACAACTCTGAGGACTTATCTTTGGAGAAAATCCATAAATATCTTGGAATCGATGAGGAATCGAAGGAGAGGGAGAAATCAGAATCTGGGCGTACTTTCAAAGCCAATGATGTGACCATCAAAGGAAAGAAAAAACATGATGGCATGAAGATTCATCTTGGACAAAAAAAGGAACATAGCAAGTTCAAGAATTCTAAAGGTCAGAAAGGTCTGAAAAGTGGATGTTTTGTTTGTGGAAAACTTGGACATTATGCTAGAGATTGTAGGCACAACAAGACAAAAACCGAGATCAATGTTGTTCATGCGAAGGATAACATAATTGCTGTAGTGAGAGAAGTTATTCCAATCCAAGGTAAAGTTCAAGGTTGGTGATATGATACATGTGCTACAATGCATGTTTCTTATGACAAGGCTGCATTCGAAAACATATTTTGAGACAAATGATGGACAAGAAGTGAAGATGGGAAATGAAGTATGATCTAAAGTTGTTGGAATCAGATTAGTTGAACTCAACTTTTCCTCCAAAACAAAGTCACTCTTGTCAATGTGTTTCATGTCCCCGACATGAATAGGAATCTTGCTAGTTGGGATTTGTTGGGAAAACCATGTATTAAATATATGAATCGAGCAAAACTATACTGACCCGTAATGGTGTATTTGTTAGAAAAGGATATTCCGCTGAAGGAATGATCAAACTATGTACTACCGATAATATTATTAATGAAAATTTTAATTCTCCTTACATGCTTGAGTCTATTTCTTTATGGCATAATATATTAGCACATATCGGTATTAGTTCAATGAAAAGACTAATTAAATCTGGATTGATCTCATGTAATATAAATGATTTAAAAAAATGTGAATTATGTGTTAAATCTAAAATGATTAAGAAACCTTTCAAAAGTGTTGAAAGAAACACAAATTTACTTGATCTAGTACATTCAGATTTGTGCGAATTTAACAAAATGTTAACCCATGGGGGAAATAGATATTTTATTACATTCATCAACGATTCTTCTAAATACACACATTTATATCTTTTAAAGCATAAAGATGGTGCTTTTAATGCCTTTAAAATCTACAAAGCAGAAGTGGAAAATCAATTAAGTAAAAGTATAAAAGTCCTTAGGAGTGATGGGGCGGTGAATATTTTTCTACTGAATTTGATGCATTTTGTGAAGAACATGGCATAATACATCAATTTTAGGCACCTCGCACACCACAACACAATGCCCTGGCCAAAAGAAAGAATTGATCATATTAAGAGATGATGAATTCCATGTTGATGCACTCTGAACTACCACTCAATTTGAGAGGTGGGGGATTACTATCCACTTGCCACATATATAACAAAATTACTTTAAAGAAAACCGGTATTTCTCCATATGAGGCATGGAAAGGTAGAACACAAAAAAATTACTTTAAAGAAAACCGGTATTTCTCCATATGAGGCATGGAAAGGTAGAACACAAAATATCGGATACTTTAGAGTGTGGGGGTGTGTAGCTTACTACAAAAATATGGATCCTAAAAGAACCAAATTGGGTCCTCAAGGGATAAGATGTTCCTTTGTAGGATATGCACAAAATAGTAAGGCATGCATACTTCAAGTAGAGGATGATCCTAAAACTTACAAGGAAGCAATAGCTTCAAGGGACTCCTCTTTTTGGAAAGACGTCATCCATGATGAAATGGATTCAATTATGACAAACCACACTTGGCAACTCGTTGATTTACAAAAGGGGTCAAAGCCTATTGGATGCAAGTGGGTATTTAAAAAGAAATACCATAGTGATGGTACCTTAAATACTTATAAGGCTAACTTAGTGGCAAGAGGATTTAGGCAAAAGAAAGGCATAGATTACGTTAACACATATGTACCAGTAGAAAGGGCAACCACAATTAGATTGTTATTTGTCTTAGCCTCTTTTAATGACCTTATAGTTCATCAGATGGATGTTAAAATGGAGTTCCTAAATGGAGATCTCGATGAGAAAATCTATATGGAACAACTAGAAGGTTACATACTTCCTAGAAATGAACTAAAAGTGTGTAAGCTTGTCAAATTGTTATATGGCCTAAAACAAGCACCAAAACAATGGCATCAAAAGTTTGATTTTGTGATACTTTCAAATGGATTTATTCCTAATTCTTGTGACAAGTGTTTATACACACATGTGTGTAAAAACATAGTAATATTTCTTTGTCTCTATGTTGGTGACATGCTAATAATTAGCAATGGTTTTAATAGAATTTTAGAGACAAAGAGGTTTTTATCTTCCACCTTCAAGATGAAAGATCTTGGACTTGTTGACACAATTTTAGGGATCAAAGTTAAGAAAAACAATAGGGGTTATGAACTTAGTCAAACACATTACATCGAGAAAATGCTCGATAAGTCCAAACACCTAAAATTTAAGGAAGTAACCACTCCATTTGATCGTGTCGTCAAACTTCGAAAGAATAATGGAAGAGTAGTGGCTCAATTAAAATATGCAAGTGAAATAGGGTGTCTTATGTACTTAATGCAATGTACCTGACCTGACATATCATTTACTATTAGTAAAATGAGTAGATTTACTAGTAATCTAAGTATAGAACATTGGAAGGCAATCACAAGGATTTTTGGTTATCTAATGAAAACCAAAGATCTCGGTCATCAATATTTTAGGTTCCCTGCCATACTAGAAGGTTATACATGCGAGTTGGATATCTAATGTTGGAGATGATAAATCTACAACTGGGTGGATATTTACACTAGCCGGAGGAGAAATTTCTCGGAAGAGAAAGAAACAAATAGGTATTACTCTTTCGACCATGGGATCATCTGCCGAAAGCTCCATAGGAAAAAGACAATGTTTCAAAATTAATGATACACTGAGATAGCCTAGCCACATTAGCAATAACATTCAACGAAGTGTATAATGGAAAATCTAGGAATATATGGCTTAAACATTCATTCATGAGAAAATTGATTAAGGATGGAATAATTTCACTCACGTGTATATGAACAAGCTATAATTTGTCTTATTCATTTACTAAGCCACTAGTCAGAGACTTAGTAAAAACAAGCTCGAGAGGTATGTGATTGAAACTCCTTGAGTAAGAGTTCCGACAGCGGTGACAACCCAATCTTACATTAACGTAACATTAACCTCAAGATTCAATGGGTAACAACAAGTCATTGATTTGGATGATTGTCAAACATTTCGTGATAATGTTGACCTTAAAATGAGGGTTGAGTTTTATTTCAAACGCTTATGTAGTTCATAATTGAGGAAAAGTATCTCATGGAAAAGGATACAACGTGAACTTCAACTATGTGAATTTCGAGATGGTGTCGTCTCAAAGTGAGAGTTGGAGTTTCTCTCATGAAAAATTCATGAAACATAATAGCATATGGCCATAAATAAGTGCTAAGCGAGATATGTTTGGGAAGAACCCTTAAAGAATGCGTGTAGGTAACGCGGTCTAATCATATGGATTAATTGTTTTAAAGCACTACCATCTAACATTTCGATCAAACTTTGTGTTGTCCTCACTAAGATTAAGTTTTAAATCGAAAGATACCTAATCATTAACACTCTTTATACTTCATTATCTGGAATTAGTTTTGTCATTATTAGAACAAGTGGGGATTGTTGGAAATTAGAACAATAAATACAATGGGTGTTGTTCCAATATGACAAAATGGACAATTGAGTTAATGACAATAAATGCATTGCAAATAGTTCCACATAGAAAGTGGAGCAAACTTTAAAATCATTTATAAAGTCCTTGTACCATTAATCTCACCAAAGGAGACAAAGAGGATAAGGTGCCACTTAGACATATGTGGTGGTCCCAAATATTATGTCACTTATCATATCCAAACAACCTCTCGCCGGTGGCATGTGTCGCCACCGACGACACCAGCCCCGGGACCGGGTCCGAGGGCGTGGGAGTAGAGGTGCTAGTGGCGGCTTATGCATGCATCAAAGTAATCAGGCGATTCACAACATTGAGGCGGCGCCTTCGGCGGCTGACCGACATTCGGGTGGTATGCTGTGAATTAATTTTCATTATTGCTTCATATTTTTTGTCGTTGCTTACTGTTTGAATTTCGAATTCGAAATATACAACACTTTATGAAGTCGTGCATTCTAATACTATAGGTGAACCATTGCAACATATGTCGAAAATGTGTTGTTTTATCAAGAGTTGCAAACTTATGAACCTACACATGCATAGCCTATACATACATGATTCTAAACTCGAAAATCACTCACTCAAAATCGTACATCCTTTTCCATATTCTAAAAACACTTCTCTTGCATTCGAGTTCTTCACCAATCTTATGCAAACTCGAGTATAAGACTAATTATCCTGAATATTTCTATTTTTCAATTCTAAAACAATTAAGAGAGTGATTGAAATAATTTTAAATAACGTAACTCTATTAACGACGAGTCTTAGATCCATTTGATTTTTCCGAATTATCTAACACCTAAAGCAGCTACATTGTGTTCTTGGTAGCTAACAACACATGTTGAACTAACTTCATTGTTGAATAAATTTCCATTTAAGGAACTTGCAGAGTAATCTTAAAAAGGAATGGATGGACCATGTTGGGTAAAACAAACCTCATAATAAGAGATATGCACCCTACGGTTTCGAAGTGGACCTGCTAGAGCATAGCAATAATTGTTTTGATAGCTAAGTAACAGTTGGCACCCCATCCTTCAACCAAGAAACTGAACGGTTTGATTGTGATCTTTCGAACATGTCCCTTGTTTACCTTTTTACTACTCATGAAAAGTATTTTTTATTTTAAAATAAAGATCTAATCTTGTGTTGTTAGAATTTAATTTTTTAGTTTATTGAATAATTAATGTATTTGATCTATATAAATTAAATATATTAATTATTTAATAAATTAAAAAAAATAAAATTGTTCATAATATACGATGGAGGGAGTATTTTAGTAAGTCTATAGCAATTTAATATTACATTAAAATAGTCCATTTATAAAATTTGAATAAATTTTTTTGACTATTTAGTTAAATTTATAAACACATGAATTTTTATTAAATTGAATATAAAAGATGTTCAAACCCGTAATATCATATTAGATAGAATACTTTGAAAACAATTCAGAGGGTTATTCCACCAATTAGAGTATACAAAGTTCTTATTCTTACGTTTTTGTTGGTGTAACTTTTTTTTGGGAATGGAAGGCCTAGGGCCCAAAAAAGAAAGTAGTTACAGCAGCTAACTTCAAAATTGAAATATCTAGAACATTATTATTAAGCAAATGAAAAATAAACATAGATATTCATCTTTAAAATAGAAATCCCGCTTGGCTAACACATCGGTACAAAAATTAGCTTCCGATAATTATGTGAGATTTTCACCTCTCAACACTCAAGTCTCTATATTCTCATGTGAAACTTTCTCACACAACATTCTTTCTCAAGTGCGAGTCAATCCATAATGCTCTCTTTAAATGGAAACTCTTTCTTCCACATACAATTGTATCATCGTTGAAACCTTTTTGGCAATTCGGGGGTCAAGCAATGGGCAATTTCTACTTTGAAGACTTTTCTGATTGAACAACACACATTTGTGATAGACACGCCATATATTCACCCAAAATTTTACGATGATATGTGTGTATGTTCTCATACTTATAAATGTTCAAGTCTCTTTATTCTTAAGCAATTTGGAACTTTCTCACACTATTCACACTTGTAATTATTTTTCATCATTTTCTACAAATTAACCAAGACTATGACATCCTCTAAATTTAATGAATCAAAATTTTTGGTGTTTTGGGGTTTTTCCCAAATACCCCTTTTTTTCTTAAAGAAACAGGTTTTGTCGCTACACAAAGTAGTTAGGCAATTTTTTTCCACCCTTACGATGTGGCTTACTTTAAATTTGAAATTGCTCTCAATTTTTTTGGAGACTCATCTCCGAACGCAACTTATACCACTTCATCTTTCGTAAGTTAGGCAACTTCTCTATTTTTGCTAAAAAAGTAATTCGGAGATGGATCTTCGAATTAATTTTTTAGTGTACTTTCAGCCATTTTAATGCAGTAATTCCATTTTTTTCCAAAATTAATTTGGAGATGCATTTTTTAAAACATTCATGAGTTCATTTTAGCTATTTTAACGCAGCCACGCCATTTTTGTCAAAAAAAATTCGAAGATGCATCTCCGAAAATAATTCTAAGATCATTTTTAACTATTTAAACATGTGTATTTCATGTATTAATGGTGTTTTTGGAGATGCATTTTGTAGCGACAAAAACTACGAGTGTAAGTCATTGAGTTGACTGAACTCGAAAAAATAATAACAGAGTCGCTACGACGCTTTTATTTTATCCAAAGGACTAGGAAAAAGAGAGAACAAAATCCTTAAAAAAATCAGAGATCTGGGACCGGGGGATTAGTTATTCTAAGGGAAGGTGTTAGGCACCCAAAGCATCTACGATACTTCGTAGGAACCTTTTGAAAATTTGTATATGTGTTCTAAAAAGCATGTGTACAAAATGGATGGTGGGTGAGAAAAGAAGTATTTTTACTATTTTTTTATTTGATGGATCTTCCAATGAGTTCCAGGCCTACATACCAACAATGTGCAATATTGAAATCAAAACTCAATGTAGTTCGGATAAATAAGACTAAAATGGTGTGTTGTTTGATTTTAGGAAAAATGTCTTTTTTAAAGGAAAGCCACCAAAGGCTCAAAAAAGTATGAATGAGGTTAGGTGTTTTTTTAGTTTTAACAAAAAGTGGTCAAAGTATTATTAATTGAATTGAAAGTTTATTTAAAAATGAAGTTTGAAAATGCATGGACCTAAGTCCAAGTTTTTTATGAAAGCGGTTACAGTTTGAAAATAAGAATCCTTTGAAAAAGAGGGAATATTTTGAAAATTGAATAATATGGGAGGAGATGAAGAGGTTAACCTATATGCATAAAGTAAAAGGTAAGGGTAAAGAAAGATGTAACTGGATGAGAAAGCTAGTACTTGAAATCAAAAATCCAATACTATATCCCATCCTCTAGATTACCACACAAACAACAAATAACCAGACAAAAAGCTAAGCTTCAGATAAATCAATGCCTCAGATGAATTCGTGTCTCAAGAAAAACGGACAGAGTAACGACTGTATTTTGAGAAAATCCACTCATAATTGAGTATAAACGGAATAACCTGCATATAAAGATGATAACTAAGCAAGACAGAATAACACCAAGGTCATAGAAATCTCCGAGCTGAGGTAGGGGTTCTAATCCTAAGTCCAAAGGTCAAACTCCGAGAATAGGGATAGAAACCAAGCCCAATCAAAAGTTTTTTTATGTTTAAGTTAAGTTATTAGGTATCTTGGGAAAGGAAAATAAAGCTCAAGTGAGCAAATTTAAAATGACAAGAAAATAAAGTGCTCAGGTGAGCAAATAAAAAATGACATGAAATGTAAATGCTAAAAGTAAAGTGCATAAAGTAAAGAGCGGAAAAATAAAGGCATAAAATAAAAACGTAAAGTAAAGTCAATTTTTAGTAGTTAGCCGTTAGCAAGGTGATCATCTTGAAGCTTGTGCATGAACACTTGCCAAAAGCTTGATAGAATCAACGCGGCCACAACACAAGTCTCAATTTCTTTTTGTCAAGTATATCACCGAAAAGTCAATTGTTAGTAAGGTTAGCAAGGTGACCATCTTGAAATTTGTCAAGTATAGCATCGGTTTTGGAACAATCATCACTTGATAAAAAATGGTTGAGAATTTCATTTGGACAAAGTTAGTAAAAAACTTTATGTAGATCATCTTCTAATGTTTGTCCACACATGTAAAATAAAAAGAATGATAGATCAACTTGGATTATCTTCTAATTTCTTCCATCTTTAAGTTCAATCACTCATCTTGGTGGATTAAGGCACAAAATATATTGTTGACTCAAAGCACCAAGAATTAATTGTATAATTAATCCTTTGATAGATTTGAATAACCAATATATTTCTCCAACCTCATCAACGCCTAAAGTCCATTTCTCTAACCTCATCAACACCCAAAGTCCATTGAAATTAAACAAGAATTAAGTTTACAAGACTACAATCAAAGGCAATCATCAAAAGAATGGAGTAGAAGAAGAGTAAAGATCCAAAACAAGCCAAAAAACAAGTGAAAATCACAATTTAAACTTTGTGCAATCGATTGCAGCAGGATGCAAATCGATTGCACACTGTGTTTTATTCAAATTTTTTTAAAATGTGGCCCGTGCAATCGTTTGCAGCAGAGTGAAAATCGATTGCACACTGTTAAAACCAGAAAAATCACTTTCAAAAAGGGTTAATCCTTGTTCAAAACTTTTCACAAACACATTTTGATCCTTGATTCACTTGAGCACGAAAATTCCAATTGACTTTTGAGAATTTAACACCAAAGGAACTAAAAATAAGTTTTCTCAATGAATCAAACAACAACAGTTATCAAGAGATCACATAATCAAAGATGAAGATCAACATTCACCACTTGTAGATCTTGAGAGAAATTTGCAAGAGTAACACTTCAAATTGATTCATTTCAACTTCAAAAATCAGAATCACAAGCCTAGGTCTAAAGAATTGATGAAGAAAAAGAGAGTGGATGGAGTTTAGCTCAAAGAGTTGGAGAATTCCAATGAAGAATTCACCAATCTTTTTGAAGAAGAAAAAGCTTTAAGTGAGTTGGGAGAATTGGGGAAAATGAGAGAATGAGGAGAAATTTCGACAAGGTGTATTTGGCTATCAAAAGCTTGAGATTTGAATGAGAGAAGACCTCTATTTATAAGATTTTGGTTTGTGAATGAGTGGTGGTTTGGAGTTTGGTTTGGAAATTAGAATTAGGCTTGAAAATTGATTTTGGAGCCAAAATTGAATCAATTAGTAATTAATTTCGAAATTAAAAGAAAATAAAAAAAGAAATTAGATCCCAAGCCCACAAACTTGAAAATTGCCCAATTTTTCAAAATTCTGCGCAGTGCAATCGATTGCACTCTAGTGCAAATCAATTGCACTAAGTGTTTTTTTTTAGAATTTGCTTAAAATAGCCAGGGAGCAATCGATTGCTCCAAAGTGCAAATTGATTGCACCCTATTTTTATTTTTTTTGAAATTTTGGTTTTAAATCAAGTTTGGGGAAAAAACATCGGAAAAACTTACACTCGCCTGATGTCTTGGCTTGATACCTACAAAAATACAAATATACAAAGACAAAAACAAACATTTTTGGTATTTTAGTCAGAGATTAGCAGATGAAATAAATACAGATCAATCATGCAAGCAAAACACAGTTAGGATGCTTGGTGATTTCTTGAGAGAAAACTTAGGAATAGGACAACCATAAGAGCCCAACCTTGTTTGTGATCTTAATGCATTGATGATGAGATGATGAGGGATCTTAAGGGGGAATTTGGGGTACAACAGCTACCCTTATTTAAGTGTCTTCTATCCGGAGATAAGAAGGAAACCTTCACCTCGACGAGATAGAAGATACTTAAATATAACACTAGCCCTATTTTTGGCCCTAAGATGTCATGCAATGCTTAATGGTTATGCAATGCAATAGGACGATCTTCACAGGGGCAACGGAACGTTGTTGGGGAAGCAAAGATAATAAAAACACGCTAAGAAAGACAACTCACCCAATAAGACAAACTACTGGGGGAAAAGGCTCAATCTTATGGGAGAGGGAAAAACATGACCCCACAGGGGACAACCATAAGAGTCCAACCTTGTTTGTGATCTTAATGCATTGATGATGAGATGATGAGGGGTCTTAGGGGCAAAAATTGGGGTACAACAAGTGCGTGTACAAGACGAAGAGATTTGTTTCAATCTTTTTGAAGCAATGAAGCATTCAAATGATAAAAAGGATTGTTTCAAGATAGACGTTATTGAAGAAGCAATAGAATATGTCACTAGCCAAGTGCATCTTACAAATCCTCTTGAAAGAACCTTGACCGAAACTTTTAATGTGCTCTATGACGGTGAAAGGGGGGATTTTGAAGAGTGTTAGGAGGAATTAGAGGTTTCAAAAGAAGTGCAACCGTGAGACAATGAGATGGAGATTCTAAAGAAGGATTCATTGGATGAAGAACCAAAATGTGAGTTGAAGACACTACCTTCTCACTTAAAATATATGTTTATTGGT
Organism: Vicia sativa; assembly: GCA_021764765.1. Taxonomy (NCBI): domain Eukaryota; kingdom Viridiplantae; phylum Streptophyta; class Magnoliopsida; order Fabales; family Fabaceae; genus Vicia; species Vicia sativa. The sequence goes on from CM038792.1 coordinate 76,447,972, forward strand.
GATGGAGGTAACAAACCCTTCATTATTAGTAACACTCTATCTGAAAAAGAGGAATGTAGTTTGATTCATGTTTTGAAGACTAACCAAAATGCAATAGGTTGGGTGTTATTTGACTTAAGAGGCATAAGCCCCTCTTATTGTATGCATAATATCATGTTGGAAGAGGAATTCAAACCGGTGGCCCAACCTCAAAGGAGCTTGAATCCGGTTATGAAAGAAGTTGTTAAGATGTTGGAAGCCGACATGATTTATCCGATCTCAGATAGCATGTGGGTTAGTTCGGTATGTGGTCCCCAAAAAGGGTGGTTTGACGGTTATTTCAAATGAAATAATGAATTGGTTCCGAAACAAAAAGTAACGGGTTGGAGGATGTGCATCGATTATAGAAGGCTAAACAAAGCTACTAGAAAATATCACTTTCCTCTTCCTTTTATGGATCAAATGTTAGAGCGGCTTTTGGGGCAACAATATTATTGTTTCTTAGATGGATATTCGGGCTACAACCAAATTTCGGTGAATCCGGAAGACTATGAGAAAATGACTTTCACTTGTCCTTTTGGGATTTTCGCGTATAAACATATACCTTTTGGCTTATGTAATGTGCCGACAACTTTTCAACGATGCATGCAAGCCATCTTTGCCGACTTGATTGAAAAGAATATTGAGGTATTCATGGATGATTACTCCGTCTTTTGAGCATCATTTGATTTGTGTTTGAAGAATTTGGACATCGTCTTGAAGAGGTGCGTTGATACTAACTTGGTCTTGAATTGGGAGAAGTGCAACTATTATCTAGTTTTATGACCCTTGTTAAGGGACTCTTGGTGATATTTGTCTTTGATGAAATGCTTTTTGAATCAGTTTCCTATTGATCGAGCCTTGCAGTGGTCTGCCCCAATATTCAAATTTTGAAAGATATGCCACAATCTCTAGGATTTGGAGGAGGTATTCTTGATCTCCATGATATAAGTTCAATATGAATGTATTCGAATCTTGAGAAGTTTGTACTTGAAGTTGCTTTAAGGAGAACTTGGATCCAACATGCAGTAGGATGAACTTGATATGCATTGTCGTAATGTTTAAGTATTGAAAGGTTTCCCCTTGATTACCAGAGCACTAAGAAAGGAATACCCCAAGAATTTGAAAGTTCTAAAGGTATGATCTTGATTGAACGACGCTTTGAAATGTGATCCGTGTCGAATGTCTCTTAGAACGGTTGCCCTAGTCAATAGGATCTTCATGTGATATACCCCTACGATCAATAGTCTTGATTATGATTATAGGGTTTTTCTTTAGACACTCTAGCTTCCTGAAATTGATCACTTTTGATTAAACCAATTTTGAGATCTCCTTGATGCTAAATACTGATTCGTAGATAAAATTGTACATTTTGAAAAGTAATTTTGTTTGATGCACATGCGAGTTTTGAAATCAAAGTTTGAATAGAAATGGATGATTATAGATGGAGATTCAAAGAAGCAAAGTGGTTAGAAAAAATTTAACAAACATAGGAGTCAGTTTAACACAAATTTTACCGAGTATGCTTTCATAGTTAACCTTGCTTCAATTAGGACTTTAAAGGTTGTAATGTGGCCATGGTTCGTGGTTTACGAAACAAAGGATATAAGGCCCAAATTTTATTTAAACCCACCCATTCTCCTTGATGTTCTCCACTCCTAAATCCAATTAATGCAACATATGTGTCCAATCTCCAAGAGAAATCTCGTAGTCGCGGAGATGATGAGAAGCGTAGATAAAGTTCAAGAACTGATGGAAAGCATTGATAAGATCCAAGCTTCGATAATAGCCAAGCATTGATGAGAAGCCTTGATGATTCTTGAGGTGGCAGTCACAAGATTGTTCTCCAATTTGTTTGTTTCCCATTCCTCACTTCTACATGGGCTATTCCTTTGAATTTTGGTCCATTGGGATACCCTAACTTTTGCCTAAGTCAATTTTTTTTATTTTCTTTGACTTAGCGGGATTTATCCTTTTGAATTTTTTTTTCTTTTTTGACTTTGAAAATTTGTGACTACCATGTTAAATTTGTAAGCTTCTCCTTTATCGTCTCCTTGATCTTGAAGGATGTATTAAGGAAGAAGATGTTGTGAACTTTGTCTTTATTGATTGCTTCCTTAATCTTTGTTAATGTACACGAGGAAGACGATGTGCTTAACCTTTGCTTAGATTGTTTCCTCAATGATGTATCGAGGAAGTAGATAAGCTTAAACCTTTTCTTAGATCGTTTCCTCAATGACGTATCAAGGAAGGAGATATGCTTAAACCTTTGCTTAGATGGACCGATTCTCTTGAGTTTTGAACGCACCATTGAATTAATTGAAATCTACCCTGCCCCTGGTTAAAAATTAGGGGTTTGTTTAGAAAATAGAAAAAACTCCAACTTCTGGCTCAAGGGGGTTATATACGGATTATCTCCTTATATCTCCACTGTTTAGGAATTGAAACAATGTCTTACATCATCAAATCGGTATTACATTGAAAGCATACACCGATCAAATTCAATTATTGTGTATTTACATCATTCTCCATCCAAGTTTGTTAAAGTTGAAAAATGAAAATGGAAAAGAAGATTTTGATTATTTATGGAAAGTGATAGAAGAGTGAATACAAATGGATCGATTTTAAAAACATGCTTGATTATTTTATTAGAATTATTGATCCAAAGATACAATTTTATACCAAATACAACTTAGCAACTAGGAAATTACAACTTGAAATTAATAAAGTTTAATGATCATATGGAAGAGCTTCTTTGTTGATCCACTTGACTTTAGGAGATATACTTCTTAGTTCTTGGACTTGTAGAAGTATGGCGTGATCTTTGACTTTTGTCGGGCATACCAATTTTGTCGACAGGGTAATTGCTCTTGATATTGTAGATGTAGGGGAGTTACCCTTAGTAGTGACATCTGAGGCATTGTGTAGGCCCATAGTTGTCATGGTGAAGAGTTGTCTTCTCTCTCTAATATAATTTGTATCTCTTGAATTTCTCCATAGCTTTTAGTTCATTTACGAATATCGAGAAACCGTTAGCAGATGATAGTCGGATAAGGGCGAAAGTGGAAATGCATATGAATGTACGATATGCAAAAATATTATTGGTTTTAAGGGTATGCAGAAAAAATTTCATGGTTATGCGAGGCGACACGAGGTTAAAACGGAGATAAACCTAGCACACCCTACACAGGTTTTAAGGATATGTATACAATATGGAAACCCCTACAAGCTAGGCATTACGACACACCAATGGATAGTTGAGACGAAGGTTAGACTTGATGAAATAACGTGGAAGATAGTGCATGGTGACCGATCAATGGTCACAAAACCCCATGGGTTGATATAGGCCACATGGCGTGCATTAGCGAAGACGTCCTTAAGGATAATGACGGAAGAAAAGGGGATCCATTCAGGCTATGAACCGTGACACATAAAAGGAATCCCTACAGGCTAGGGTTATACATAGAAAGAAAAACTTTTATAAGGTAAAGATAGTAATGGACAAAAGATAACCCTTGCGAGTTTAGGGATTGTAGTGGTTTTTTTATGAAAGGTATCCTTAGTTGGTAGGTTGCAAGTTTAGGCCTACGAATATTTTATCCTTCCAAAAGGGGGTTTCCTTAAGGGTGTCATGGATAACACCAAAGGGTAAAGGCACAAGGGCCTTCCTTAGGCAGAGCCTTGTTGTATACCAAAACTTTCGTCTTGAAGGTCGTACAAGGTCTCACCATGAGATTTTGGTTTAGGGTTATATAAAAAGTCATAGGTTTCATTCCAAAGTCATATCCCCAAGAGGATACCTCTTGAGACATATTACTTTTTAGAATTCCACCGGGCGAAGTCGCCACAAAACTCATAGGGATGATATATCCTCGCCATAGACGAACCTTCTTTCTAAGGTTTGATAATTTAATTAGCAATAAAATCCCAACAACAACATAAATAATATGATAAAATATAAATAACAATAAACAAATAAGTATGGAAACAATAACATGCCAATAAATAGAAGAAAAAAAACAAAAACCTAGACTTATAAGAAGCGATAAACTCTAATCTTAGGGTAGTTAACCTTGAGGGTATCTTGAAACGAACACCTAAGGGTTTACCTTAGGCGGGGTCTTTCCATAAACCTAATAATACTTTTGTCTCGTAGGCCATACAAAGTCTCTATTTCAAGATTTTGGATAAGATTTTCAGAGTCATTGGCCAAATCCAAAATTCGCCCTTAAGAAGGTCTAGCCATCTTAGGACATCTATTTTGAATTGACCCACTCTGAGAAGAATTATTGGTATGAAACGCATAGGGGTGTGAAAAAACCCTTGGCCCATATTAAACAATCCCTTATTGTTAAGATTTTTCTAAGGCTCTGTTATAGAGCCCCATATACAGAATTCCCACAAACGAACAAATGTATATATAATATGAATAAATTAATGATGTAAACCATAAAATTAAAATAAAGCATATCATATGAAATAAAACAAGAAATGGAAGAAAATCAAAACACACCAAGCAAACACAAGGAACCTAAAACTAGAGAATAGGCGGGACTCTTTTTAGGGGAAGTCCCCAGTAGAGTCGCCAGTTGTAATAATTGGAAAAATTAATGAAGTCACCACCATTATTTATTTGTCCTAAGAATGGGGAACCTAATGAGAAAACCCTAATAGTAAGGATAAGACGGGCGTTGTTACTAAGTTAAGGGTTCAGGAGTCAATTAAGCAAGGGGGAGGTGTTAGGCACTCCTCACTTCTCTGGTACTCAAGAGGAATCTTCTCTAGTTTTAGGTTATGGTGTGTCTACTAAAGTTTGTTATCTATCTATGCCTAATTTTATTTTAATTATTATTTACGAAAACAAAACAAAAAAGTATTTTTCAATTATTAGCTCGCCAAGTTTCTCCCAGTGCCTACGTATCCTCGGGTGGAGCGAAGAGGAATCAGAGTCTCGTAGTTCATATATGTTTGGTTAGTTTTTTTTTATAGGATTGTGTAAATACTTTCGAGTTATCCTTGAACATTATCTGAGCTTGAAAATTGTGTAATTGTAGACGTAGCTCACAGTTAATTTTGAAAAATAAATCCACAATCCTTTTTTTTTTTAAAATAATGTTGCGTTTGAATTAAATTAGTAGAAAAATGTTAGATTTGATTGGTTAGCTAATTTAACTTAAGACTAAAGGGAACATGTATTTTTGTGTTATTATTCTAATAAAAGCTAAATCATTTTACAAAAAACTAGTTAAAAGGAAATTAGTTATTTGTGTTTTTTATTGGATCGCGTAAAATTGTTTTCGAATTTATCTTTGAATCTTGTCTGAATTTAAAAAGTTGAGTGATCGTAGAAGTAATTCGCAGTTAATTTTGAAAGTAATTCTCCTTAATTCTTTTTCAAGAATAATATTGCATTTGTATTAAATTAGTAGAAAATATTAGTATTTGATTGATTAGCTATCTTAGATGTGTGCTAAAATAAATAATTTTTTAATGATAAAAAGTTTGATAAAATAGAAAGAACAGTTAGTATTTGAAAAGAATTAATAAATAACATTTCCTTATTATTAAAAATATTTTTAATATTAACCCAATATTATTTATTAAAAAAATTTAAATGCAAAAAAATTTAAAAGATGATGATATATCATGAATAAAATAAAACATCTAAGTAAATGAATAAACAAGAAAATAAATAAATAAATTTTAAATAATAACATTAGGAATTAATAACCTAAATAACATTAGGAATTAATAATAAATTAAATAAAAGATTAGTAAGTGAGGTGTAAGAACTATTTAAATTGGTGTGAGATTAGTAAAATGGTAGAAATTAAGTTGGACCTAAAGCCCCACATTAAAGCATGCTAACCCTTATATAATACAACTCTAATTAAACTAAATTGTAACTACCATAGACCAATTCAACAAATTCAAATGGAAAAGTAAAAATAAAATTAGAAAAAGGAACTCAGTACCTGAGAAGGCGCCCCATCATGTCTATTGATTTCTCACTTTAAAAAATCTAATACTAACAAATAAATTGCATATGAATTTTCCACATAAAATACCAACCAACCGAGACTTGACAAGTGGCATCCTTTAATTGAGAAAAATAAATTAATAAAACAAGACAATATATACATCAACTATCAAGCCATTAAAAGAATAGTCCACCATTCCACCCAAAATATCCCTCTCTTTCAAACAATTTACACATCAAAAAGGTTAGTTTTGTCTTTTCATAATCATTACAATTATCTAATATCAAAATATGACTCCCCTTCAGAAGTTGCAACTTCTGACCCCCCCTTCAGACCCCTTCAGAATTTGCAACTTCTGACCCCTCTTCAGAATTTGTAACTTCTGACCCCCTTTCAGAATTTGCAACTCCCCTTCAGAATTTGCAACTTCTGACTCTCTTTCAGAAGTTACAACTTCTAACTCCCCTTCAGAAGTTGCAACCCTTGAATTTAATCATTCTTACACTTTAATTTGAGGATCATTCTACTCCTCACTCTATTTTCACAATTTTAATAAATTGAATTGACATAATTATTAAAAAAATTCAAATATCAAAATTATTAAAAAAAATATTTGCACATATTAAAATTTTTACTTTTCTCACGGATCACTATGAACAAAATATTTATTTTATTTAGTTAACATTATATTTATTTGAGACACAAAATTCAAACTTTTTTATTTTTCTCACGGGGCATTGTCAATAAAATAATTTTGTATACTTTTTTCAAATATTTAAATTAAATTTAAATTATTATTATTCATTTTATAATTAAATCATTCATTTCAAATATACATCTATATTAAGATAAAATCTATATCGTATTAAATAAATTTACTTAACAAGCTGTATCTCTCTCTTTATATCACCACACATAAACCTTAACCCACATAAAAAAAATCAATAATCGAAAGAAAAAAGAGAGAGAGAAAGAAAGGTACCGGATCTAATGCGTACGCGTAGAGGCACGGTGGTTGTGTGGTTTCATCGAGCTGCCGTTTCGACATCGATGGTACTGTGGTTGTGGTTGTGGTTGAGTCACGTGGCGATGGATTGATCGTGTCGTCAAGCAATTCCGGCGTGGTGGCTAGGCATCGGCCGATTGGTAATGGTACTCGTCGGGATCTGTTGAGATCTGATGGATTTTTGCTTCTCCTCTTTTTATTTCCCCCTGCAAAGAACAACGACAATCTTATACAATTGTTAATGGTTTTGTTAGATTAAAGCTCTCGAAATTGTAATTGTGTTGCAGTTTCTGAAACTGAGGTGTTGTTTGAAATTATTGTGATGGTTTGTAACAAAGTTTACTGATAAAACAAAATTTGAAATCTAAATTTTGGATCAACATGAAAAAATAACCAAGTGGTTTGACTTTTGTTTAAAGAGACTAATGTTAATCATGTGGGCACGTTATGTGTCTACGGTTAATGTTGAGAGTGAAAAAGAGAAGAGTTTTTCCCTTTGTGAATCGATGAGTATATACGTCTAATTGGAGTTCGTGCTTTCAATACAATATAAAAATGTGTGAATGTTAGTTTTGGGTAGAGTGGGTAAAAGTGAAAGGATAGAAATTGGCCAATGAAAATATAATTTTTAGAAAAGATAATATACATCATGTGGTTAAAATAAAAGGTAAATTGAAATTAAAATTGAAAAACTAAAAAAAAAAAAACAGAAAGATCTCATATGATATCATCGACCCAAAACCAAAGATAGTAACTCTAATAGTAAAGAATTTTTTCAATACAAGAAATTTGTAAACATCGTGAGTGAAATTCATAGGTGATTGTTCATTTTATTGTCGTTAATTAGTATTATTGTTAAAATTAACCGAATAGATTTGGCGAGAATGGTGAATAAAAGAAATTAAAAAAATTGTGAGGATTGTTGTTGTTCTTTGATGCGGAGAGCAACAACTTTAAGATGATTTTAGTGAACCGTGGATGATTGTAGATCTGAAAAAATTGTCTCTCAAAAAATTAAAGAAAATATAATTTAAACAAAATAATTTATCATCAAGTAATCATCATTTGGTAAAAACACATAAATAACAATTAAAAGGAAGATAAAATTAAAAATAAAAGATGGGTGAGTGGCGTCATATTAAATCATCGGCCAAAACAAAAAAACAAAAACCAAAAATTTAAAAAAAGAAGTTTGTAAAAACACGGTGAAAACTTGTGCGTAATATAAAAGTCAAGTGTAGAATTGGAAATTAGTGGATGTCACTAGTAAAACTGAAGGGCTTTTATAGAAGAAAAAAAGAGTTAAGAATTGAATGCAATTAATATATTTTAGGCAAGTTTTTAGAGATTACAATATTATTCAAGTCTTAGTGAACAAGATTATGAACCTACTAGGAAATGTAACTCGGCGCAAGATTTGATATGGAGAGAAATTGATTTGAAAAATTTTATTTTATTTTTAGCATTTTTGACTATTTTCTAATTAAAAATTAAAAAAGTGTAAAAACTATTTTTTAAAATTAATTAATTAAAAAATACGAAAATAATAATTTAATAAAAAAAATTAAAATAGAAATAGTTAGTAACAAATAAATAGAAAAATATCCAAAGTGCACCAAGTGAGATTCAAACTCATGACCTTACGATTGCAAGCTTGCTTTCTTACCAATTGTGCTATGTCATTTCATTCAAGATAAAAAGGCAATTGAAAACATATGAAAGGTGAGCATGTATTTGCTATTTAAAAAATACAAATAATTTGAAATAAATTATTATATATTTTTAAATGTGCGAAAAAAATTATTATTAAAATGTTAATAAAATTGAACCAAGGAATTTTGTAAAAATCAATATTTAAAAATATTTTTGACTGTAGAAATAAAGGGCGGACAAATTTGGGGTATGACACATGCCTTTCTTCAGGTGGCTCTTTCAAAACATACCCCAATTGTCTTTTGGAAAGAGTTGGTTGTAGTTAATACCTCCCCTTATGCCAATGAGAGGCACATTAGGGAAATCTCCGCATCGGGTAATCACTTCCTTATACTCTGGTCTGGATAAAGCATCCTTATACCAATCAATATCTCTAGCAGAAAGACCCATCAACCTTGGTAGCCACCTTAAAGTGTTTCGAGCGTCGAAAAATCCACCAGTTTGGGGAAGAAGACCTCTAAACCAACGGTACAACAATGGTGCGCAAAGATGAACAACCCATCCCTTACCTTTATAGCTTCTAGAATGGATAAAATGATAAACATCTCCCAAGAGTGTCGGTACAAGGTTCTTTTGAATGAACAGAGAAATGTCATTTTTGTCGACAAAATTGATCTCATTTGGAATAACACCAAACCGTAGATGCAACAGGCCAAGATATCATTGAACGCTTTCCATTCCTTCTTATCAGCTTTAGCATGAGATTCTTTCAGCAGGAAACTCAAATGAAAACCATCTACCTTCGCTTTACTAGCAGCGTGAGCTTTCACAACAGATTCTCCCAAATAAAGTGCGGCGACCATCTGAGAGTCATCAGGTTTTTCCATAGCAGGATGAAAAGGCATTTGATGTAGTATAGGAATATTCATAATAGCGGAGTATTCCTCCAAAGTTGGCGCTAAAAGATAATCAGAGAACACAAAGCATCTCAACTCACGGTCAGAAAATTTAAGCAAAGCCAAAAGTCCATCTTTTTGATACTCGGTAAGAGGAGATTTCAAATAGGATAGAATTCTTCCATAGTCTTTTGCAAACATATCAAGGCTCCCTAGAGTGGATCTCTTAGCCAACAAAAAAAGATCATCAAGATTTGGCATATGGAACTTGTAAACCACATTGTGACAATGATTGGTATTCCTTTTAGTATCCATCCTCCAAGAAACGACCGACAACTAGACTCAAAGGCTAGACAATCCTGGAAATGAAACAAATATCCTATATATTGAACCACTGCAGTGCGGATAACATAACCAAGTCATATGTAACACGGTCAGAGTTTTGGCCTAAATCTGAATATCACGGATAGCACAAGAAAATACCAAAAAATACCATGCATCCAGAAAATATCGAAGGTCACGGAACACAGAACCAAATATCACGGAATCAACATCAGTACATGTAGTAATGATTATTCCCAGTTCCACGTCACGAGTAATTCAAAACAGAACAGGTGGTCCCTAAGTGGCATCCAGAGTCGACAATCCTCCGTTTAATACCTTGCTCATGCATAAGGGATGCAGAACAATAGTAGTATCGGGAGAACCTCGGTTGAATGTGATACTTCATGTGTCCTCACAACCGTCAAAGGAACGCATGATTTCACATGAACATCTGTATATCCTATATGTCTCTGGCCTGGGTAATGGGCCTTTTACCTCTTGAAACTCCCACCCAAAATATCACAGCACAACAGCAGACAATGTACATGATATATGAAAGCGATAAAATGTCACATAAGATACAATGCAAACATACAAAGGATGGTACGATAAAGAAAGTAAATAGATAAACACCCAATAAATAAGAAAATAAAAGCTAGGATCGACTCCTGGACCGACCAGCAATAAGTCAATTGTCCCCAGTGGAGTCTCCAGCTGAAACTACTTAACTGAACATCTACTGATAGGATATATCAATGAAGTCGCCATCGAACATTTTTATCTCGTGAAGGAGAAAAGGAAAACATCGAGTAAACCTGAAAAGAGAGAAATCACGGTCTTGCGACTGAGAGATCGAGAGGTCAGGGTAAGGGAGTCTATTACGCGAGGGTAAGGGATTAGCACCTCACGCGCCCGTAGTACTCTATGGTATCCACTTCTATTTTCTAGCTAAAGGGTGTGTTATATCTATCTATCTCTTAATCGCTACAATTTATGTAAAAGAAAGAAGATAAAGAAAACACGGGGAAAAGAATGAAGTATTTACAAAGTTATGCTCGATCGAGCCCCGTGACAAGATGCCTATGTATTCCCTCGTGCAATGGGAAAGTCAGTGCATCGTAGTTCGGCTCCCTTATTTTGGTGGGTTTTGTGTTTTTTACTTATGAAAAGGTTTTAAACACAAAAAGAAAATGTGCCCGTAGGCGAAAAAGAGTTTATCTTGGTTGGTTGTTTTTACCTTTAAGAAAGAAGTTTTTAACCATTATTAAGTGTTTTAGTTTTCAAAAGAAAAATAAAGTAAGTTTTAGTTTTAATTACATGCAAGGATGCAAAAGAAACAAGCAAAACAAAAGGGAGACTAACTAGTACTAGCCCTAATATTGTCATGCAAAAATTGGATCTAAGGTTAAGGATGAAATGAAATCTCTACCTTTTGTTGACATGTAAAGGATGTATATCCTAATGTCTAGGATTGAGAGTTATCCTAACTAAGTGGTCATAAGGAAAGCTATCCTAATATTTGTCTTGGAGAACAATTGCTGACACAAGCAATGCAATGCACAAATAAATGTCACACAAGCAGGAAAGAGGAAGCAACCTGATTCCCGTGAATGGTGGACGGTGAAGACGAGAATAGGAAACCCTGTCGCGAAATTAGATTGATTCGGACCCTTTCGCGTGCCCATCATATCATCATCATAAATATCAATAAGTATCAAAGCGGGACTTTTCTTGATGGTGCCACAATGGGTTGTCTAACCACTATGACCTATGCAAGCACAAATGTAAACACTTATTTAGAATTACCTCCTTATGCACGGAAGAGGATTTTAAACAAACCAAACACAATTAGCACACAATTTGCGAAATGCCTAGCTACAGGCCTTTAAAAAATGACTTTGAGCACAGACAAAGCAGACAAGGTATTGCGTGTTCGTACGCAAAACAAGTATCAAATTGTGCGTTCGTACACAATTGATACACATATACCTGCAAGAAAGGAGTAAAACCAAACAAGCAGACAATAGGATGTGCATTCGTACGCAAACAATCAAGAGAATATGTGTTCGTGCACATTCAAATTAAAATAACCTGCAGTAGAAAATCCATAATAACCAAACAATAGATTGTACACGTATGTGCACATGCGATAGAATGCGCGTTCGTACGCATTCAAACAAAAGCATCTGCAAGAATGGAGTAAAACCAAACAAGCAGACAATAGAATGTACACGCTTGTGCAAAGGCGGTAGAATACAGGTTCGTACGCCATTCAAACAAAAGAACCTGCAAAAATGGAGTAAAACCAAACAAGCAGACAATAGAATGTACACGCATGTCTACAAGCGATAGAATGCGCGTTTGTACGCATTCAAACAAAAGTACCTGCAAGAAAGGAGTAAAATACAACAAGCAGACAATAGAATGTACACGCATGTGTACAAGTGATAGAATGTGCGTTCGTACACATTCAAACAAGCGGATAACCTGCAAGAAGGTGTCAATCCAAACATATGCGAATAGTATGCGTGTTCGTGCGCATTCAAAATCAAATGACCTGCAAGAAGGTGTCAATCCAAGAAAACAGACAATAGAATGCACACGCACATGTGCAAGCGCAAAAATAAGGAAGCTAGAAGTCCATATCTCATGTAAAAGAGGTCAAAGTACCTTGCACATGAAATAAAGTGTCAAAATTAACAAAGCAAGTGCTAGAAATAAAGTACCGAATGCAAAACCGATTACAAATATGATTATAATCTAGTATAAGCATGTAAGAAGTGAAATAAAATCACAAAAACCGGAATGGGAAGAAGGTTTTTTGAAATCGGAACAAAAAAGTCAACTTCTCATAATCGATTAAGAATCACATGGTTTCTTGCAAAAACATCAACGGATTCAAAAAGATGAGTGGTTTTAATTAATTCCAAGTGGAAGTGACATTTTTCGGACCTTAAAGTGATGGGGCAGCCACTCCGTTTTGACACATTGCACTTGAAATTTGGTTCTGAAACCTCCAAAATCGGTTCCGAAATGTGCCAAAACGTAGAAGACATGTACCGTTACTGCGGACTTTCAAGGAAAAGTGAGTGTCGGTGTACAAAAGTGCCCAAAAAGGCTTACGGAACCATAAAATTCATGTTTTGAATTAAATTCCGATTCGAGTTTGTTTTGGTTTTGAAATGTGAGATTAATCGGATTTTAATTCATTACATGTAATCAAAAAGACAAAACAAAATGAAACCCAAGCTATGTACAAGTTTGATTAAGATTGAAATCAAAAAGTGTGTAAAAATGCATGTAAATGCATGTTTTTATGTACATTTTGTGATGTGTAGATGAATGAAATGCAAGTGTTTCATACCATATGCAAATGATAGATGTTTAATTCAAATCATACACAAAATTCAATACAAAACATGTGTTATGTCATACAAGATTCAAGTGTGTGATGTATGTTGGTGTTGTGAATTCATACATGGTAAAATGTGAGTGAAAGTGAGGTTTTGACACACTTTAATGTCATGAAAGTTGAACACCGACACACAAGTTCAAGTTGATTATTCCATATGCAAATATATGAACATATAAGGATGCAATTATATCCTAAGTGTGTGTTTAAGTGCATGTATACGTGTTATGTACAATGCAAATGCACCTATGAATCAAAATGCAATGAATGACACATTTCGATACAAGTAAGAATGCAAATTATGCCTTAACTTTCATGTTCCAATACAATTTAATCAATCTATATGCTCTCTAATGCATGATCATGTGATAGATGATGCAAAATGCACAAGTAAGTGGCCTAAATGAAAATAAAAACAATTACACAAGTGTATGTGTGTTATGGATAACATTCCATCACACCGACACGCTTTAACGTCACAAAAACGAAATCAAATCAAAGAATTCGACAAAAAAAATTCAAGAATCGGAATCCACATGGAAAATGCAATCAATTTGACTATTCAATTTCATGTAAAGCTAAAAGTGAAAAATCACTTAAAATAAATGCTTAATTGAATTAATCACTTACTTGAACTTGAAGTTTGAGTCAAATTGAAAATGAATTCCTTGTTCTCTTCAAAGAAAATACGAAACATGCATCATCGCGTTACATTACTCTATAGCACATTCATACATTGCATGGAACTATAAGCCAAGAATAATAATCTTTGTCCCCGGTGATGCTCATGTAATCCTCTGATAGGTCTAGTGTGTTGAAAGTCCTAACGCCGACGAATTCTTTCAATATATCTAAAGACCTGTGAAGTTTGGTCAGAGTTTCCAATCTTTATTCCTATAAATTCTTTTGAAGTTCGGTCGGCGTTTCCGGTCTTCGTTTTTGTATATCCCTGTGAAGTGTAGTCAGCGTTTCCAGTCTTCATTATTGTTGTGTTTCCATTCGTTCCCAGACACAACATATTGTGTTTTTTCTTCAGAATTCAGTGTTTATTCTAAAGAATCCAATTGTCACTGGCCTTTCCCTGTGAAGTCTGGTCAACGTTTCCAGTCTTCATTATTGTTGCATTTCCAGTCGTTCCCTGGCGCAACATGTTTAGTTTCTTCATTATTGTTGCGTTTCGAGTCATTCCCTGGCACAACATGTTTAGGTTAGGTCGTCCCCTGTGCATACTGAAAGCAAGCCCGACACTTATTTTCTCCCTCAGAATTCAGCGTTTATTCTGAGAAAATCCAGTTGTCACTAGTATTTCCCTAGTGAAGTTAGAGTTGGGTTACAACCCCCAATTCCTTGAAGGTCAAGTATCACACTTGCTCACTTTGCTCAGAATCAGGCGTGCATTCTGAAAAGGTCTAGTCAGTGTTCCTATTCCTTGTTGCCTTCTCCAGTTGCACAAGAGTTAGGTCGCTACCAATTCTTGAACAGGCTCGAGTATCCCACTCGTTCCTTTACACATAGTGTAGTCGTTCTTTGGGCTATGTGTGAAGTCTGGTCAGCATTTCCATTCTTCATTTTTGTTGAGTGTCCAGTAGTTCCCTGGCACAACATCCCTAGGTCAATTCGTCCCCTGTGCCTATTGAGGAGCAAGTATCACACTTGTTTCTTTCCTTAGAGTACATCGTTCTGAGTTTGTAAAGTCTAATTGGCGTTACTAGTATTTACTCCGCTAACCTCTCCATTCGTTCCCTAGCATAATGCGGTTAGTCTAATCGGTATTAATAGTCTTTACATTGTGACGTGTCAGTTGTTCCCTGGAAAAACACGATCCTCTAACATGTTTAGTCGTTCCCTGGCATAACGCAGTCGAATTGGGTCGAGGCCAATTCTTTTGGGTCAGGTTTTCACTTATGCCTATCAAGAGCAAGTATCACACATGTTTCTCTTCACAGAATTCAACGTTTATTTTGTGCATTCTTTTGGAGTCTGGTCAACATCTTCAGTCTTTGTTTTGTTGTGTTTCAGTCGTTCCCTGGCACAATAACTTCATACATTCTTTTGGGAGACTGGTCAATTTTTCCAATCTTTGTTTTGTTGTGTTCTAGACTTTCCCTAGCATAACATCTTCATATATTCTTTTGGTAGTCTGGTCAATGTTTCCAGTCTTTAGTTTTTTGTGTTCCACTCGTTCCTTGGCATAACATCTTCATATATTCTTTTGGAGTCTGGTCAGCGTTTCCAGTCTTCACTATTGTTTTGTCACTATTCTTTATTCTCTTCTCTAGTGAAACTCAGTGGAGTCGAAAATCTTTTCGTGTCTTCTGGTTTGACACCAGAAGTTCGCATTCAACCGTATTGATACAAATTTTGGGATTTAGAAAGTAAATTTTCGAGTTCATATTTGTATTCAATTACCTTTCACCTTTATCGCTTGGAAGACAGGAGCCAACCTCGCTCCCAGTTAAAGGATGATTGAATAGGGGCAACTGTTGTACCCCAAAATTTACCCTCTTCATTTCAATAGTTCTGGATTATATTTTCATTATCATAAACATACATGCATTCCATTGATCTCATGATCATGGGGTTATGAGCATCTCAAGTTGTGGAAGAAACTATGCGTTTCGGCCATTTTAGACTATTTCGAGCCAAAATTGATATTTTTCGGTTCGTATGCTTGAGGCAAGATTTTATAGTTAGAAGGTCTTCTTAGATCGTTTCTACAAGCGTTGGAACCATTTCAATATGTTCTCCAGTTCATCTGTTCAGATTGGAGGCCATTTCGTCAAGGAAAAAGACTTTAACAACTCATTTCTTAATAAAGTGAATTTTGGGTTTTTGGTGCGTTTCGGGCGCTCCGAAAGGCATAACTCTTAGCTCGTTGGGTATTTTAGGATGATTTTTGATTGGAAATTCCCTCTCAATATCATCTACAACTTTTGTTCACAAGTCAGAAGCTAATTGTGTGAGGAAAGTCTCTAGAAAATTAATTGTTTCAAGTGGGATAAACTGAGTTTTATGACTGAACCGTGTTCACGATACACTAAAAAATTCATAACTCCTGACTGGGATATAGAAACTGAGCAGATCCGGTAACTAAAATTTCATATCGAAGTCCTATACGACTTTCATTCACAAGCCGAGAGCTAATTCTTTACCAATTAATACCATAATTATATTCTTCGAAGGTGAATTTGAGCCGAATCGAGCACTTTCATCTACGGGCGGTATTCAAAATATCATATCTTGCTCGTTTTTTTATCGAAATGCGACGGGACTGGTGTCAAAAGGTCACAAATTTCGTTGGCTTCAACTTTCATTCACATTCTGAGTTTAAATTTTGATGAGAAGATCCCCATCAAAGCGTTTTCCTTGAGTGACGCAATAAAAAATCTGCACGTGTTAGAAGCCCGAAAGGTGTACTGAAACTTCCAAAATTCATATCTCATCAACCGTTCATCCGATTGAGTAGAAATTTTTACTCACGTAAGCAATTTTGTTCCGGACATTTTTCGTGAAGAGTCTGAGTTCGAATTTTGCACGATTCTCGATGTTTTGGGTTGTGTATGAAAATTATTCGGATAAACGCGATTTGGGCCTAATTGTGGATCCAAGGCACTCCAAAGCCTAAAATTATCACCGATAAATAAATTTTCCCTTTCAAAAATTGAGAAGGAAGAATCATTTGTTAAATTTCACCCAAAAAACTCATTTTTTCTCTCTCAATTTTCTCTCAAATCAAGAACAAAAACTCAAGAAGAAAATCAATTACTTCCTCTTCAGGCCAAACCTCCACACCCGAGCACCACTCCTCCAAGGCAAGTGACCGGTCGGCCACCAAGTTCCTACCATTCCTCAATCGGACCGGCCTGCACCTCGCCCAGTTGTCCGCCGCTCCTCCTTGCTGGTAACCACCCTACTGGACTGAGCTTCCTCTGCGCTCTTCCCCTCCGTCCGACGCGATCTCCCCCTCTCTCCTCCATATGTTACCGGCCTTATCTCCATCGGTCTTCCACGCGCCAGTCTATCTCCTCACCGGCTAGCCTTCACGCAAGCATCGCCCTTCCTCCAAGCTTTCGGTCCACCACCTCCTTTGCCTTGCAACCGGTCGGAATTATCACTCTTCCTTCTCATCTCTTACTCATATTCAAACAAAGCAAGACTTTCCTCCAATTCACATCAATTCAACCTTGATTCTTTGTCAATTCGACTTCGAATCTTTGATCAAGTAAGTACTTATTCAAATAGGCACTTATTTTAAGTTATTTTCGAATTTTGCTTTTTACTTGATTTTGATTTTAGGAATTGATTTTAATTGTTCTGATTAATTGAATTCTTGACTAATTGCGTGGAAATTGATTGAATAAAGCTTTATTTGTGAACGTTATTGTGTTGAGATGTAGCTTTTTGTGCATTAAGCTTGCTTGAAGAAACTTCTTTGTACATAGAACAACTAGTTTTGCATTTGGCTTGTAATTTGCATGTTCATGCATTAGTTTACGATTGCATTGAATAATTGAATCAAATTCATGTGTTTAGGCTTGATTTTAGGAACTCGAAAGTGTGTCGAGGCCTAGTTTTCCCCCCACATTTTCATGTGTTGATTTATGCATTCTTGAGCAATTAACTTGATGCATTATAGCGTGTTGAATTCTTGATTCTAATTAACTTTAATCCATATTGCATCATGTTTAGATGTGGCATAGGTTGATCATCTCATTGATTGAATATTGTATACCATTCATTTTCATTTCATTCATGATCATGTAGCATTTCATTCATGAAAAAGCATTAAATAATGAATATACATGCATTTTCATACATTGTTCTGATTCCGATTTTTACATATCACGTGCATATTCATTTGTTTAGAATTGTACACATCATGTATGATTTAACATCCAATTCTTTCTCATTTCAAAACACCAAACAAATGAGAATTGGAAATTAAATCGACACATGAATTTCACTTTTCATAAGCATTTTTTATGCGTTTTTGTTCATCGAAACTCATTTTTCCTCAAAGGTCCAAGGTAACAATACTTCTCCCCAACATTTTGGCTGTCTTAAAACTGTTTTTGATGGTTTCGAAATCGAATTTCAAGTGAAACATGTCTAAAACACTCTTACTGTCCCATTCCTTTATGGTCCGAAAAACATCGCTTCCACTCAGAATTAATTAAAACCGATCAAATTTTTGAATTCGTTGACGCGTTTGCAAGCAACATTGCGATTTTTAATCGATTCCGACAAGTTGACTTTTTCGCTCCGATTTCGAATAATCACTTTCCCAAGCCAATTTTTGAGTTTTATTTCACTTCTTATATGCTTATACTAGTGTATTATCATGTGAATAATCGCTTTTGCGTGTAGTGTTTCCGATAAAGAACTTTATTTTTTATTTCTGACACTTTGTTACATGTGCGAGATACATTGAGCATTATTCTTGAGATTTGGATGAGTATGAACGTACATCCCGATCTTGCACACATGTGTGTGCACTCTTTTGTCTGTTTGCTTGGTTTTCACCTTCTTGCAGGTTATCTGATTTGTTCTGGATGTGTACGAACGCACATCCCGATTTCGCAAACATGTGTGTGCATACTTTTGTCTGCTTGCTTGGTTTTCACCTTCTTGTAGGTTATTCAATTTAATTTGGATGTGTACAAATGAAAATCCTGATCTCGTACACATGTGTGTGCATACTTTTGTCTACTTGCTTGGTTTTCATCTTCTTGCAGGTTCAGTTGCGTCAAATGTGTACGAACGCATATTCTGATATTTGCGTACGAACGCACATTCTCTTTGTCTGCATTCTGATTTCTTGCAGGTTATTGGATTGTTTCAAATATTTATGAATGCATATTTCGATATTGCATACGATATGCACGCCATTTGTCTGTATTGCTTGGTTTTCACCTTCTTGCAGGTTTATCAATTTAGCTCAGATGTGTACGAACGCATATTCTAGTTGTGTATATGCTATGTGCATCCTTTGTCTGTATTGTCTAGATTGCAATTTCGTGCAGGTTGATTTGCTTCAGATGTGTACGAATGCATACTCCGATCATGCTTCATATGCCTCCGTGCATTACTCACCGATTTTCCTTATTGCTTGTCAGCAGTACGCGAAGTTTTTCAGAGTATTTCTTGCTTGCTTTTGCTTATACAGATTATTATCCATTTGGTATTTTCTATACCTTTTTACCGCATTCTTTTACCTCTTTTCTAGAGAGCATGAGAAGTAGGATTTTACCACTTTCTTTTTCCATGAGAAGTAAGATTATAAATTCATGATGGGGCTTCCGTAGTTGGAGAATGTTCAAGAACCCCTCTGGTTTATTTAAAGACCCATTTAGGGTGATTCAGTATTCCGTTTGCTAACTGTGTGTGGTTTGGTTAAAATCATCTCACGTGTAAAGGGAGATACATTTCAGTGTGTTTACATTTGTGCATGCATAGGTTATGAGTGGTTAGACAACCTGATCTGGCACCACCTAGAAAAGCCCTGCTTATGATGATGATGATTACATTGATATATGATGATATGAAAGACACGTGGAAAGGATTCACAATCAACCCCCACACAGTTATGTTCGTGTCAGCTCAGCTCATGCGAATCTTGATGCTTTCTTTTATCAAGTCAATAATAAAAATGGCCAGAGTCCCTATTCTGAATCTCCATGCTTTCACATGGGGTTCACATTCACATGCTTTGATACCTTTCTCCCATAGGAAACTCCTGGTTGACACATTTAATTCCATTTGTGGCTATGGTTTTCCTCCGAAAGAAGGCTACTGATTTACTCCGGTGACATGCTACCGTTGAGGCTATGGGACTTCTTTCTTCTTCCCCGCGCATTTGTGTATCATTTGTTTGTGCATTACATTGTTTGTGTGCTTCTGCCAAAGCACTTTCTTGCCTCCTCCCTTCGCATCCCTTGGTTGTTCAACCAAGACGGATATTAGGATAGCTTCCCTTAGGACCGTTCGATTAGGATGGATCTCGAGCCTAGAAATTAGGAATTTCATCCTTTACATGTCAACATAGGTAGTGACTCCCTTCATCCTTAACCTTAGGGTCGATATTTGCATGATAACATTAGGGTAGAACTAGTTAGTTTCCCTTAGATGTCTTCATTCCCTTTTTTTGTATCCTTGCATGTAAAACTAAAACTTGTTTTCTTTTCTTTTGAAAATAAAAACATTTAATAATGGTTCAAACTCCTTTTTCAACGTAAAAGCAACCAACCTCGCTTCAAATCTTTTTGTCTTCAGACCTCTTTTTTCTTTGAAAACCTTTTCAATAAGGGCATTCTTTTTCAAATCTAAACAAATTGCCAAGTGTACGAGCGGCCGAGCATAAGACTTCTTATAGCTGCAATGCCAAGCACAAGTTGCAATTGTGAGGATACGAAATCGAACTTCCCATAAAAAACATTGCAACCCACCAAAACATGTGAGCCGAACTACAAAGATCTGACTTTCACATTGCACGAGGGAATACGTAGGCATCTTGTCACGAGGCTCAATCGAGCAAACTTTGTAAATACTTCCTTCTTTTTCCATGTTTGTTTCCTTTCTTTCTTTCACATGCATTTCCCCTAGCACACGACATAGGAATAGACGTGGCGATTAAGTGATAGATAGATATAACACACCCAATAGATAGAAATTAGAAGTGGATACCGTAGAGTACTATGGGTGTGTGGGGTGCAAACACCTTCCCCTCGCGTAACAGACTCCCCTTACCCGATCTCTTGGCCATATGACTATGATTTCTCGCCCTCAGGCTTACTCGATGTTCTCCTATCCTCTCGCGGGATAAAAAATGTTGGAAGGCGACTTCATTGATATTCTATCTGATGATTTCAGCCAGTATTTTGAATGGGCCTTGGAAGATTTGGGTTTGGGCCACCCAGAAAGGAAGGAGAAAAATAAATTGGATTTGTAAGCCCAAGTTCCATCTCTGCTTCCTTAATCTCAATATCTTTTTCCTTTTCCAAAAGTTGTCCCACCTTGACCAATTGTTCCTCGATGCAAGTTAAATAGTTCTTTGCCCTATCACATTCACCATTAAATTTTAACTCATTACACACGTTCAAAACGTATTATTTTTCTGCTCCGTATTTATTGGCGCTTCCACTTTCTGCTATATCCTTTGAATCTTCTACCGTTTCTGCTACCAAACTATCTTCAATTTGAATTTCATTTGTTTCGTTCGTACTGTCGCCGCCTATTGAATACTGTTGAGATTATTTCTTTGTATTATCCTTTAGGTTATTAGATTCACCTTTGTCTTTATCCAGTTCATTGCTTTTTCTCCACACTCCATCTTCCTCCTCTAAATATTCCTCATCGTTGTCTTCTTCCTCTGACGTTGAAGATGATACCTCAACCTCCTCCCTTGGATCAATCAGAACCATAATACGTTTAGGCCCATGCATATCTTCAACTAGATTTATGCCATATACACGCTCATTGATTTCCAAATTAAAAGACTCATTTAGCACCAATGAGTATTTAGTTCTAATAAGGAATCTTGCCACGTCCATCCGCTTTTGTTCTCAAGTTTCATCATCTGAGCATACGTAGACCCATACTGGTTTTGATAAAAATTTGAATAACTTTGGATTCCATGCATGACATGGAAATCCATAGCATCTCATCTATGTTAAACGCTCATTATCAACATCGCTAGGAGACCAAGGATGAATATCGACAAACCATTGTCCTATCCAGTCGGACGCTTCCTCTACAATAACCTTAATTTCTCCTTTTTCTTGCTCTTCCAAAAGGCATAGATTTGCTCCTAAGGGAGTGACTTTGATTCTGAAATATCCTTTAGTGTGAAAACCTTCCTGCACATTATATGTCATGCCTGGAGTTTCAACTACGCCCATAAAGGCCTTTTCAAATCTTTCCATATCCTCCTCTTCGACCTTAAACTGCATGTGTGCAAACTTTGGTTTTTGTTCTCTTCTTCCCCAACCACCTCATTCATTTCTCTGCTTGCCATCTCCAAAGTTTACGTCATTTTTGTGGTCTTTGCTGATCTCCAACTCCTTAACTTTAACTGCCTGTGCATTTGATCTGTTCTCCCTTACAATAAATAATCCACTTCTCTCAACCCTAAACTTGGCTTCATTCTTCTTATTATGAGTTTGCTACTCCTTATATTTTCTATCTTGCACCACCTGTTCTCTTCTTTGAAACCTCGGAATATTAGCATAGAGCTTTCTTCCCTTAATGAATATGTTATCTAGCTTTCTAGCTAGAACACAGTCATCTGGAACCTTTCTGAATCTAGCTAAACCATACATTCTTCCTCGTTTGTCTCTTTTTGCCGGGATCACCACTTCAATCACCAGACCATACTCTCTAAAGATTTCATACAGCTCCATAGCTCCATATTGTTCAGAAAATTATGTGAAGAAAAATTCATATATATTTTCCTTCGCTTGATCACCCTTCTTCCTTCTATCCTCCCAATAAGATCCTCCAATGTTGTTGCCTTGACTCCCTTAGTGTTTGACTTTGATCCATTCTGTTGTTTGTATTATACTTTCGAAAAGTAAGAGAGAGGTTAAAGCTTCTCTCTCTTCCTTTCCTAGCTACGTAGGAACAAACAAGTTAAAAAAATTCAATAGTTGAATGCTTGCAATAGAGTGTTGAGGGGGTGTTGAAAGTCAGGTGGATTAATTGGTGTTGAAAACATTCAACATGTTGAATGAGGAGGGAGTAGGGCCCATAAAATACTTTACAAAATCTTATTGTTTGTTGTGATTGGTGGTGAGGTATGGTGTTGAATTTTATTAAACAAAACCATTGTAATGAGTAAAATTTTTTGAATGTGTGTTGAATTATTAGGTGGAAGAAAGAGAAAATGATGTGGAATATATAAAGTGAAAAAATTCAGTGTTGAATAATGAAATCATTGTACATAGTCTTAGGCTATGTATAATGGGGTGTTGAATAATCTATTTATATCTATTAAATCCAATGCTTCGCATAATTGAATGACACCTATCAAAGTCTCAAATTCTTGCTTCGACGCCTCATCATCTAAAATTGCCACATCAAATATGTTCATATGTGGCATATAAGAATTAATCTTCACTTTTTTAGAAAGACATATTCTCTACTAAAGATCCCTGGTTCAACTCCCAATAACTAAAAAAAAATCTATTAATTTAACAACAAATTACTTATAACTTTAATATAATATAAACCTTATAGAATTCTTTGTTTTTTCAATCTTTCCATATATTTCATCATTGTTAATATATTTGTGAAAGATAATATTGATTCTATAAGTTTAGTCAATACAGTGAAATAGTTTAATACAAGTTTTATAAAAATTACAAGTTTAAGTTAGTAATTAACAACTTACAAAAGTTTAGATTTTAGGTGAACATATTTAGTAAGACAAAAAAACAAAAATAATAAACTTAAAATATTTACATTAAATATAAAAATAATAAAAATATGTGTAAAAAATTAAAGATTAAAAAAAACCACATACAAAATTAATGAAAGAATTACTCTAAAATTAAAAATTTATCATTTTCACACAATAATTCATAAGCACTTTAAAATTAAGATTTATCGTTTTCATTTGTTTCAATAAAGTAATTCATGGTTAACAAAATATAATGATATAACTAAATGATTTGAATATTTGATATTCAATGGTGCCTATTAGACATGTCTATTTTATGTGAGAAATAAAAATCAAAATTAGAAAGGCACTCTTTGAAAAGTGGAGAAATTCATTTTTTATCTTAAAGTTGATTGTGATAATTTGTTAGATAGAATCTAAGTCATTTGAATGTAGAATATCTCACATCTTTAAATGATGCAGATTTAACATTTTTTAATATGTTAAAAAAAATTAAAAGAAATGTAAAATAATTATTGAAATTTTTTCACTTATTTCACATTTTTAAATTAAATAGCAACGTATTATTTATCATTTTCACAATTCAAATTCAAACATATTATTTTTATCTAAAGATGCTCTCTTTTTTATTCTCTCCATCTTATCAACTCAATTACAATTCTTTTTATATTAAACAAAATTAAAATTTATATAATTCAATACTACGTAAAAAATTCTTCAATACTCCGCGCATCGCGCGGGCCTAAATCTAGTCTATTTAATAGTTGAAGTCTTACAATGGTGTGTTAAATAAGGTGTTCAATATGATCTAGATTAATTAGTGTTGAAAAGATTCAATATGTTGAAGGATCGGGAGTAAGAGTCACGTGCAATATTTTGTAAATTTTTATTGGTTATTGTGATTATTTGAACTTTTAGGTTGTTGTGAATGTTGCTGAAGTAAGGTGTTGAATTTTATTAAACATAATCATTATAGTGAGTAAAAATTAAATGAATATTAAATTATTATGTAAAAGAAATAGATGATAACGTGGAGGATAAAAGAATAAAATAAGGTGTTGAATAATAAAACTATTTTAAATAGCATATAGTAATTTTTCGGTACCTTAAACCTATAAAAATTTAGTACAAACTTATTTATAATAGTGAAAAAATACTAATTTTACTGATCATGGTTCACATAACAAACAAAATGGAATGGGTTGTTCAAATCTAGAAGATTCACAGGACCGATCAATCAAGGTTATTTGATTCACAGTAATTATATGTTTTATTTGTTTCATTTTTGTTTTTTTATTCTTTGATGCTCACAAACTGTATCATAGTCATCATTAGCAATCACTAGTGACTTCATTCAAATGCACTAATCTATATGCATAAACAGACACCGAATGGTGAGAGAGGGTGACAAACACTTTGATTAAAGAATGTCCAGGTTCATTCATTCATGAAATTAAAACAAAAAACTTCACATGAATTACGATCATGAAATTTAAATGAACTGGACCCGATATTCTATGCGTCAAAACACGTACGCAACAATTGTGTCAAACATGCACCTCAATATATTCATCAGCTCAAGCCACGAACTCATCCACACTTTTGAAACAGTTACAACTCAATTTTGTTTATTTCAACACTAGTCATGCTGCATGGCACAATGTAGCCAAATGTCCATCCACGTAATTCATCTAGCTCTATATTCCATCACTATAAATTCCATCATCTTACTCTTTCATTTCATCATCTAAAGTGAAATACAAATCATGGCTACCACAATCAAATCACGAATTCCACTTTTGTTGTTGCTTGGAATTATATTCCTGGCCTCCGTTTCTGTCACGTATGCCAATTATGATGATGAAGGTACAGAACCAAGGGCACCGGGACAAAGAGAAAGAGGACGCCAAGAGGGTGAGAAAGGAGGTTCAGAACCAAGGGTACCAGGACAAAGAGAAAGAGGTCGCCAAGAAGGTGAGAAAGAGGAAAAACGCCATGGAGAATTGACACCTTCGCATGAAAAGACAAAGAGGGAGGAAAGGGAGAGACGCCATCAACATGAAGGAGACGAGGAACAAGGTTCATCAAAGTCACAAGAAAGAAGAAACCCCTTTCTCTTCAAGTCTAACAACTATTTCACAACCTACGAAAACGAAAACGGCTACATTCGTCGCCTTAAAAGGTTCGACCAACGTTCAGACTTATTTGAAAATCTTCAAAACTACCGTCTTGTGGAGTACAGAGCCAAACCTCACACCATCTTCCTTCCTCACCACATAGATGCTGACTTTATCCTTACCGTCCTCAGTGGTAATTTATAGTTTTCTTTAGAACAGTAAAATTCAATTTAGCAACAGTAGTATTTCTCATATCACATATTTAAATTTTTGTTTGGTTAATGTGTACTACAGGGAAAGCCATATTGACTGTGTTGAGTCCCAATGATAGAAATTCGTATAACCTTAAGAGTGGTGATACCATCAAAATTCCCTCAGGAACAACAGCTTATATAGTTAACCAAGATGATGAAGAAGATCTTAGAGTGGTGGATCTTGTAATACCAGTGAATAGACCTGGTAAATTTGAGGTAATATATAACCTACATTAACCTTTTATAGTACTTTTACTTTTGTCTAGATCCGAAAATTAATCTGTATCAGTTTTTTCAACAGTCTTTTGATAAATACTTACGAGGATTCAGCAAGAATATTTTAGAGGCCTCCTATAATGTAAGTGTACAGGCAACTCATGTTTGTGAAATTTTAATCAATTCTTTAATAAATATAATAATTTTAACCTTGCTCGCAAATATAGACGAAATACGAGACCATAGAGAAGGTTCTTTTAGATGAAACGAGACAACAAGGGCAAGAAATTCAAGCAATAGTCAAAGTGCCAAGGGAACAAATTGCAGAACTCAGAAAGCTTGCCAGATCAAGCTCAAGAAAAAGCTTACCCTCTGAATTTGAACCAATCAACTTGAGAAGTCAAAACCCTAAATATTCTAACAAGTTTGGCAGGTTCTTTGAGATTACTCCTCAGAAAAAATACCCTCAACTTCAAGATTTAGATATGTTTGTTAGTTCTGTGGATATTAAAGAGGTATGGATACAACACTAAATGTATAAATCACATAATTTTGATTATATTTATATACAAAAATAATGTTTGGTTAAATTTATAGGGAGGTTTATTGTTGCCACACTACAATTCAAGGGCTATAGTTGTACTATTGGTTAATGAAGGAAAAGGAAATCTTGAGCTTGTGGGTTTAAGAAATGAGCAAGAAGAACAAAGAGAAAGGGAGAGTGAGAAACAAGATAGAAAGAAGCAAGTGGAGAGATATGAAGCTAGATTGTCTCCAGGTGACATTGTTATCATTCCAGCAGGTCACCCGGTTGCCATCCGTGCTTCCTCAAATTTGAATTTGCTAGGATTTGGTATCAATGCCGAGAATAATCAAAGAAACTTCCTTTCAGGTATTAAGTGAATATTATATTAGTATAATTAGTTGGTGAATTTGATAATTTGAATTTGGTTATTGAAACATTTGTAGGTTCGGACGATAATGTTATAAGCCAAATAGATAATCCAGTAAAAGACCTTACATTCCCTGGATCTGCTCAAGAGGTGAATAGACTCTTAAAGAACCAAGAACAATCTCACTTTGCAAATGCTGGACCTGAGCAAAAGGAGGAAGAGAGTCCAGGAAGAAGGAGTCCTTTGTCTTCTATTCTCAACACTTTTTACTGAGTAATCAATATGAAAAATAATAATGCAGATGTATGATGTAAGATCCAGCTATCTCGCGAATAATAAATAAAGGGGTCATGTAACTCTTACTTATTGAGCCCCACCTTTCTACTATAAATAAATTAGAAATAAAAATTTACCGTAAAATCAGTCCAACATGTATCAATCTTAAAAGTAAGAATCTATGGATTATACCGACTACAACTACACATTCGTATTGCGTAGTACATGGATTATACCGACTACAAGTACACATTCATATTGCGTAGTACAAGTAGTACAATGACTATAAATTGATGTATTGTATTTTAAATTTTTGGGAAATAAAATTTAAATCTAGTTGAAATACGAATACAGCGGATTATCGGACATTCGTATTGCGTAGTACAATGACTATAAATTGATGTATTGTATTTTAAATTTTTGGGAAATAAAATTTAAATCTAGTTGAAATACGAATACAGCGGATTATCGGTATGCAAGTGTCTAATTTAGGCGATTTAAAGGTTTGTTGATTTAAAGGTTTGTTGGTCAATATTTCTAATTAATGTAAATTCCTTTTTATCAGTAGGCAAAATTCATTTAAAACCCTTATCTCAAATTTCCGTTTTATGTATTTAAAATTAATGCCTAGTAATTATTATCCGAATGAAAATCTCAAATTTCCGCTCGGTTGATTTTTAATCTTTGTCTGATTTGTACTTCTGTAACAAACCTTTTAAATTATAATTGAAAATTAAAATCAAAAAAAGAAATTTTTTATAAAATAATATTTGGTCAATTTATTTCGGATCCTTTAATTCGATTAACTTACGTACTTTAATTCGATTAACCTACGTACCGATATCTAGATGTTTTAGTCAGACATAATATTGATTACCAAAGCAGAATAACATACAACAATCAATAACATAGCCGCCAATATCATGTTCATAGTATTCATGCAAACAATAGATAATAAAATAAATGTAATTAATGAAACCTGAAAATAAATGGGAAAAATTGAAACTTGATTAAACTTTATACTTGAAGTAATGGAGTAGCTTGTAGTAAAGTATTGCTGGAACGGAAATAACGAAGAACTACCTAACAATTCTGAAAGTTTTGAATCAAACTAAAGGGGTAATAGTTTTTCAATGCAGAAAACTACTACTAACTGGTAGGTATTGAAACTGCTTAAGAACTAAAACTAGAAAAAGAGCTCTGAACAATAGTACGGAAAAAAGTATGGCAAAGTGTCTCAAAACATCCAAACCCTTTTCATCCTCTCAAGACTTGTAGTTATAATCAAAGCTTGTAACTGCTTTAGGAAATCTTACTTGCGTCAATATCGTTCCACGTTCAATTTGTTGTTGAGGAAATATAGGGGTGAATGTGTTTTACTTGTTGAAGAAACAGAGAAATATAGTGCAGATTTGAATTTGAAGAGGACTTGTGTGGCGGGGACCACAGGAGGTGAAGGAGGACGCCTTAGCCACGTGACATTGGGCCACTTAAAGAACCATTCGGGCTGACGCCCCTTGCTTTGGAGGGATCAGTGGGGCGGGCGCCCCTATGCTCCAAGTATGGTTAGCTTGTTTCTTACAATGAGAAGTGGGCTTTGTTTGTTTAATGGGCCTTCTTGTTATTTTCGTGCCACTGCTAGCCCGTTACTTTTTCACCCTTCTTGTGTTGTTTTAACCTCCCATCTTCTTTAGTGATTTTCTACCCATTTCTTCACAATTTCTTAGTCTTTTCTCAAGCATCTCTAAATATAATAAATACCTGAAACACAAGAGATACCAGCGTAATATTGAAATAAAACAACGTAAATAAAGGAAAAACAATAACATTATTCACTACAAGAAAACCTTATTTTGCCAGGGGGTAAATGCCAAGGGTTAAGCCCCTCACTAAATTTATAGGTTGCTTGGGGTTAAACCCCTCGCAATGCATAAAACCACAAAAATAAAAAAAATAAATTATTAGGTGGGGTTTCCCCCTCGCATATATTATGGAGAAACTTTTTGAATCATAAAATTGAATATTGCGAGGTGTTATCCATCACTAATGTATCAGTGTTACTTTTGTAGAAAAGGATTTTAGCTTTCCTCTCTTGACAACACAATCATCTCTTATCTCTATGTCAAAAAATAACATGAAAATAATACTTCATCATCTCTCTCTCTCAAAAGGTAACACAATCATCTTCTCTCTCTTTCAAAAGAAAATGTCAAAATGCATCTTTTCTCCACCACAAAATCATGTTTTCTCTCTTTGAAAAGACAACACAACAGTAAAATCCAGCGGTGGTGGTCGAAGTTTTGGGTGGTGGCGTGGTTGTTTTGGACGCATGCGGTGGTGGAGCAGATCTCGCAATGTGGCGGAAGCGGTTTGACGGTGCGATTTTCACGAAGGATATGAGGAGGACATAGGAAATATAGTTCTTGTGGCTGCCGGAAAATGATAGCGCGGCGGAAGAAGATGTTGACCATGCTTTGTTTCTTTTTTGTTTTTCGGATTTGTAACTATATTGGGTTGCTTTGTTATTATTAAGTTGTTGTGTTTAAGGTGGTTGTTGATGAGGATAAAAAATGTTGCTTCTATAACTTGCACCAGAACTTGTGAAGTGTAATGCATATTTTTTAACAGAGGAGGATATAAGTGAAAGTGTGGTTCATGGATGTTGTGTTTTCTTGTGTGAGAAAAAATGGGTTGTTGGGAAGAGAAATAAAGGAAAAGAGAAGATGAAGGAAGAGAATTTCACGAGAAATTGACAGTGAAGATGATGTGGTGATGGATACCCTATTACTTTATGTACTAGTCTGCACCACCTAGTCTGCACCACCTAATGTGTGACATGAAAAAGAGGGTTTTGCGAGGGGATTAGACCCAGGAAAATAGCGAGGTGACATGCCTCACGCAAATAATCTGCGATGACGTGTTTAGTTAGGAGACCTGTCCCCTCGCAAAATTTTATTTAGTGAGGGGTTTTTTGGATCAGTGAGGGGTTATACCCCTCGTTAAAAACGCATTTTCTTGTAGTGATTTACGCGAATTAAGTCAAATATGCGGTATAATTTTGTATTATCAAACTCCCCTAAACTTGAACCTTTGCTTGTCCTCAAGCAAGAAGTAGTATGAAAAATCTTTTGAACACCTGGTGAATGCAAGCGCAAGACACAAATTAATTCGTACTCGGTTGCGAAGCATTCTTGTTTGAATAGTATAAGCTTAATTTCAACACCAAAGCCACCATATTAACACAAGACAACCCCACCTTATGAAGACCAGTTTCAGTCATGCTATTATAGCTCAACCTAATTATTTTCGTTTTGTTTCACCCACTTCCTTCGAGTGCAGTCACATTAAGCCCATTATCTCTTCACGCACATAGTGGAGTAACCGGTTAGTGACTCTTATTTATTTTATACCTAGGAGTTCTGGTACATAAGTTTGCCGTCTCCTTTATTTTTCAAATTGCGGGGGATCGAATCGTAGTCCGCCCTACCAAGTTCAACACCAAATACCACTGAACCAACTCACAAAGGATTGCTTGTAAAATATATTTTTGTAGGGTCTGCGACTGTTGGATTAAATGATCGGGTGAGGATCACCTAACTTAATTAATGCATTTCTTGATTTGATTAGCAGAATTTTTTTGAATTTTTGAGATCATTCACTTATATTCATCGATTCTCTGCGTAGTTTGTGATTAAGACGGTGTCGACTGCTTATATAAACTACCTGGGGTTACTTTAAAACTAATTCTTAAGGTATTGGTATAATAGGTAGTTAAATTGATCTTGCTTACTGGGGTTCTAGAGTGTTTGTGTAACACCCCATATTTTCAATTATTAAATAATTTGAATTTTAATTATTTATTTAATTAAAAATTGAATTATTGGTATTTTTGGAATTATTGGAATTAAAATAAATAAAGAAAAAGGAATTTAGAATTGTGGTGTGGTGAGTAGGAGTGAGGGGTGTGTGAAGTAAAAACCTCTAGTTATAATTTTATTAATATTATTATTATTATTATTATTATTATTATTATTATTATTATTATTATTATTATTATTATTATTATTATTATTATTATAGAGGAATGGAAAAGAAAAAGAGAAAAGTAATTGGAGAGTTAGATCGTACGTGAGAAGAGAACAGGCAAGGAGGAAGAGAACCTAAAGCTTGAAGAATTCAAGGAATTTCTCAGGTAAGGGGTGATTACGATTGATTATAGCGTATTATAGATTTTGAGAATGGTAGAATAGAGTAAGAAGTTAGGAATCCCGATTTAGCATTTTCTAGGTTTATGAGTGTTGACCCTAAAATGCCTAATTGTGTGAAATTGAGTCAATTACATGTTATAGGGTTGTTATGTGTTATCGATTCATGTTGTTTTTGCACTATGATGTTATTTGATGAACTAACTCCCCCTCGCGTAACTAACTCCCTTACCTAGATTCTCTCGATCTCTCGGTCGAAGGACCTCGATTTCTCCCCTTCAGGTTTACTCGATGTTTTCTTTCTCTGTCGTGAGATAAAAGACATTCGATTGCGACCCAATTGATACACCTCTATCAGTCGGAAGTTCAGTCGGGTGGTTTCAAGCCCCCATTTTAACTCCAGGACAAATTCGGTCTTTAATGGTCGTGGATGTAATGTTTAATGTATTTTATTCTATCATTTGTATGCATTTGATACTTTATGTTTCGGGGAGGGGACGCTTATAGGTAATGTATGGTCTTTGATAGTGTGGGGAAACTAGTCAAAGCGGGCCAGTTCGTTACTGGACTCGGTCCGGAGCTCAAGCTTTGATTAAAGGCCCGACGTTGGTGGCATGAATGTCCCATTGCGAGCTGGGTATCCTTCTGGGCGAGGCACTTATACAGCGGGGCTCGTTTGAGTCCCCCGCATCGGGCAGAGATCTAGCTCGTTATATGAATGGAACGAGTATCTCTTTTTTTGCCATGATGATGCATCACTAGTATCGGGGCGACCGTATGATGTCGAGCCATAAACACCCGGGCTATTTTCCGCGGTGTGTCGACCGTTAGTGTTTTAACTATAATATTGTTTGGTTTTTTCAGCATTCCATGATCGGGTAAGTTGTTCCCCTTGTAAATTTTCTAAGTAGTAGGCCCTCGTTCCTGTTTTGACGTAGACACGGTAGGGACCTTCCTAGTTTGTTGTGAGCTTCCCTTTGGTGGAGCTCTTAAGATTTCTCTTAAGGACTAAGCTTCCGATGTCGAATTCGCGGGGAATGACTTTGGCGTCGTATCGGAGGGTTATTCTTTGTTTGAGCGATGCTTCTTTAAGAGAATCCCTCGTTCGTATCTCTTCGACCACGTCAAGTTTTTCCCTTAAGGATTGGTCATTCATCTCCATGTTGAGGGGAGATTCGGTTCTTCTTGAAGGTTCTGAAATTTCTATTGGAATGAATGCTTCGGTTCCATAGGCGAGTCGGAATGGGGTTTCCCTGGTAGACGAGTGGGGGGTTGTTCGGTAGGCCCAGAGTATGATGTGTAACTCCTCGGCCCAGAGTATGATGTGTAACCGTCATCTGAGCCCGCACAATATGACCTTGTTGGCAGATTCGGCCTGCCCATTTGTTTGCGGGTGTTCGACCGAAGCAAAGTGTTGCACGGTTCCCAAGTGGGCAATGAAGTCTTGAAAGTTTTTATCGGTGAATTGTGTCCCATTTTCGGTGACTATGGCTTGCGGGATGCCAAACTAGGCTAATATGTTCCTCTTCTAGAAACGCAAGATGTTTTGGGCAGTGATTTTGGCCAATGTTTTGCCCTCTATCCACTTGATGAAGTAGTCGACACCCGCTATCAAGTATTTATTCTGGTATGCTCCCAGGACGAATGGCCCGAGGATGTCGAGCCCCCACCAGGAGAAAGGCCACGAAGAAGAGGGGGACTTGAGCTCACCCGGGGGAGCCAAGTGCATGTGTCCATGCCGTTGGAACTTGTCACATTTCTTTACGTGTTCCTTGGCATCAATCTGCATGGTCGGCCAATAGTACCTGGCCCAAATGGCTTTTCGGGCTAGTGATTTGCTCCTAGGTGTTGGGCGCTGATGCCCTCACGTATTTCTTTCAATATGTGTGGCACTCTGGTTTCTTCGACGCATTTGAGGAGGGCGATGGAGAATCCCCTTCTGTAGAGTTTGTCTTCGAGGATGACGTACGAGCAAGCCTTTCTCCTGATGAGGCTTGCTTCCTTGGGATCGTTAAGAAGGGCCACATCGGTCAGATATTTCTAGACGGACGTCATCCAGGAGATGCCTTCTTCAATAACGAATATGTCGTGACCGGGACGACTTTTCTCTATGCTTGGTCGAGGGAGTATTTCCTAGATCACTGACTTGTTCCCTCCTTTAGTCCTCGTACTGGCGAGCTTGGATAGAACATTTGCACGAGCATTATGTTCTTGAGGGATATGTTGTATCTCAACCGAAGTGGACATTTTTAGGTGGTTTTGGACGAGTGTCCAATATTCATCCAGTTGATCATTTTTGACCTGATATTCTCCCCGAACTTGGGAGGCTACGAGTTGCGAGTTCGTGAGGATTTTGAATTCTCTTTATCGGGTCGAGATATCACGGGTGGTTGGGATAGAGTTTGCTTGAGATGAATTAAGGTCTGCTCGCATTCCTCGGTCCACTCGAACGCAACTTCCTTTCTTAGTAATTTGAAAAATAGGAGCGTGTGTTGGGCCAAACTTGCTACGAATCGAGATAACAAGGTTAGCATCCCATTGAGGAATTGAATGGATTTTTTGGATTTCGGAGTGGGCAATTTTGAGAATGCCAAACATTTGTTGGGATTAGACTCTATCCCATGTTCGGTGAGATATAAGCCAAGGAATTTACCGGCCCGTACTCTGAAGGTGCATTTTTCGGGGTTGAACCTCATTTTGACTCGTCTGGCTTGATCGGAGACCTTCCTAAGGTGCAGGACATGATCGACCTCATCTTGGGATTTTACGATTATGTCATCCATGTACACCTCGAGCATGTCTCTGATTTCGTCTTTAAAGACTTTATTCATCATTCGTTGGTATGTTGCGCCGACATTTTTTAGAACAAAGGGTATTACGTTGTAGTGCTAGTTGCCTGATTCGGTCATGAAGGTTGTATAAATTTTATCCATTTTAGCCATTGGAATTTGGTTATAGCCCGAATAGGCATCCATAAAGGAAAGTAATTTAAAACCTGCAAAATTATCAACGAGTTTATCAATGTTGGGCAGGTGGTAGGTGTCTTTTGGACATGCCTTATTAAGATCAGAGTAATCAATGCACATGCGCCATTTTCCATTATTCGTTTTTACCAGTACAGGGTTGGATAGCCACGTAGTGTCGGGCTTTCGTTACAAAATTGGCCTCTATAGGTCCTTAACAGCTTTCCCGACAGCCTCGGTTTTTTCCGGGGATTGCTTTCATCTGCGCTATGCTACGGCCTTAAGGGTAGGATTAGTGGTAAGGTGGTGACATGCGACCTCGGGGTCGAGGCCGGGCATTTCGGCTGCACTCCAGGCGAAGAGGTCGGCGTTATCCTTTAAACATGCTTTGAGTTGTTCTCGTGCCAACTCTAGGAGGTATGTTCCTATCTTGACTCCTTTGTTGGGGTCGTCACCCAATGGAACGAGCTCGAAATCCCCGTCTGGGATTTGGCGCATGTGTTCCTCTGAGAATGCTCCTGAATTTTTGGAAGCGGGTGAATCTTCTTCGACCATAGGGACTTTTCGTTTCCTCTTCTTCTCGGCCAAGTCATATGGCTCCAGACGGTTGTCGAGGTCGATAGCATCGACTCGAGGAAGGAGTTCAAGCTTGTGAGAGCTCTCTAGAAGGTTGATTCTTCCCTTGGTCTGGGGTTGTAAGTTGATGGAGTCTAGGCCTTTTGCTGATGCCTCTAAACATCTTCGGGTTGCTTGGATGTCTCCGTGCAACGCTGCCACCTTCCCGCTCGCTGTATAATATTTCATCTTCAATGTCACCATGGACGGTACAGAAATCATCTCGGCGAGAGTGGGCCGACCGAAAATACATTGATACAGAGACGGGAAGTCGAAGACCAAAAATTGTGTTTTGATCGATCTACCGGTCTCTCCGGCCCCAAAAGTTACGATTAGTTCGACATATCCCCATGACTTCACTGTGGATTCGTTGAATCCCTATAGATATGAACCGAGGTAATGAGTCAGGTGGATTTCGTTGAGCTGTAACGTCTTGAAGAGTTAAGTGTACATGATATCAGCCGAACTTCCCTGGTCGACTAATATGCGCCTGACATCGAAGTTGTTCATCCGAGCACGTACAAGCAGAGGGATACTTGCATTGGGGGCGCCCCTAGGTAGCTCCTCCTTATAGAAGGTTAGTGGATGAGACTTGCCTTGGA
Organism: Vicia sativa; assembly: GCA_021764765.1. NCBI lineage: Eukaryota > Viridiplantae > Streptophyta > Magnoliopsida > Fabales > Fabaceae > Vicia > Vicia sativa. The sequence goes on from CM038792.1 coordinate 76,483,799, forward strand.
TTTTATCGAGGGTGGCACCCATATCCAAACTCGTCCTGACGAAGTCGTTGAATCTTCTCTTGATTGATCTGATGGAGTTCTTGGTGAACCCTCCAACGAGATGACCATGGCCATTGGGAAAGATTCCCAAGGGATATGAGCGGCAAAGTATATCGGGGTGATATCCAAATTGGGGAAGAAGAAGTCTTCCAGCCTGGATATGCTCATTGCTACTTGCATAAAAGACTCCTCCGCGATCTTTTCTTCCTTGACCTTGCTAGACGAGGGAGTTTCTTCTTTTGCAGATTCTTTTTTCTTGTATTGTTTGAGATGCCCGTCTCTGATTAGGATCTCAATCGCATCCTTTAGGTGGATGCAGTCGTTTGTCACGTGTCTGTGGCTCCGGTGAAATCTGCAAAATTTGGTTTTGTATGTCCCCGATATAGTCGTGGTTTATCGAGAAAAGCGTACACTGCCTTGTTTGAACTCGGAGTTCGCACAGTCGGTTAGGATACGCTCTCGAGAAGTAGTGAGGGGGTGTAGTCATTGAATCGACCCACCGGCCCTTTGTGATCTCTAGAATCGCGGGTTTTGTCTTCTCGCCTTCTTTCTCCTCCCCGACAAGATGTCGAGGGCTCTTCATTCTTGGAGCTCTTGACGTTCTCCCTATGTCGGGTGTCGCGAGCATAGTTTGTGGCTTCCTTTTCCTTGTATTGGATTTATGTTTGGGCCTTGAAGAGGAAAACATCCAATATGGAGGGTGTTTCGATGCCTATGGCCTTCGCAAAGTCGCTACGAGGGCGTAGTCCTCTTTCGAGGAGATATTTTTTCATATCGTCCGTCGTCGAGACTTGGACGGATTCTTGGTTGAACCTCTCAATATACGCTCAAAGAGATTCCTCTTTGCCCTGAATGATGGCTTCCAGGGATGCCTCTGACTTTGGGTGGCATCGGGAGACGGTGAAGTGTCTGGAGAATAGTCTCCCCAGGTGCTTCTAGGATGTGACCGATCCATCGGGAAGGCTTTTATACGACACCATGGCCCCTTTCCTCAAGGTTGTAGGGAATAAGCGACATTTGATGGCCCCACGAACTCTTCGATAGTCGAGCAAGGCATCGATGTTCTCGATATGTTCGTCAGGGTCGGTGGTACCTTCGTATTGACCGAGCCGGGGAGGTTTCTCTAGACCAGATGGAATAGAAATGTCCATGATAGCCAGACAAAGAGAACCGCGATGCTCGTCTCCATCGCTCCGGTCGGGAGAGAAAGAGATGGAACAATTTTTTCTCTTTTGATGGGGGAAAGTTCTTTCTCCTTTCTTGATTTGGGTGACAGAGATCAATCTCGGGGGCGATATGATTCATTCCTCATCTTCTTGTGCACGGGAGATCCCCAATTTTTTGAGGTGGGGTATGTCCCCTCTTCTTCGGAACATGTCGGTCGGGATAATCTTCTTTCTGAGTAGGTCTTCTTGGTGAGGGACTATGGGAAATGACCGCTTTAGGTCTCTGAGGTGGAGACGGGGGCGGTTCTTTTCCAGAGCCTCGATGCGCTGGCCCTGCTGGATCCGCGTTGATCGATAGTGGTGCCGAGGGATGACGGGGTCATCAGCTTGATCCTTGGTTTTCTGTTCATCCGAGAGGAAATCATTGTCGGGAGCATCTTTAGAATCTAGGGATGCGGTCCTGCCATCCCTATGATCAATGGTGTCCTCTAGACGAGGAGATGGAATAGTCTTGTCCGTTTTTCGGACAGATGAGAGAACAATCTTGCCCGGAAAGAAATTGATCGTTGGAATCAGCCATTTCGTTAGGAGTTTCGAGAGTATCTTTGATCTTCTAATATCGGGATGATGAACGAAGATGGGGAAGATATTTCCCAGAGACGGCGCCACTGATCTGAACAAGTGATAAGAATCGGAGACGGCCGGAACGGTTGACGATCTTTCGAGCAATGTTGATGTTAAAGTAAGCAAATGATCAAGATGAGGATAAGAGAATATTAGGGTTGTTAGAGTAAGAATGTGATACCTTTCCCTCAAAGATATGAGGGTTTATATAATGGACATAGGAGGATTCTCTTTGGTTGCTATATTTGGGCCGAGATATTCGGATCCACAAATATAGTCGTTCGAGCTAACTAGGTCAAAACCGAGCGACTATGTCCGCAACTAGTCGTTATGTCAAGTAGGAGGGACATAACAGACATAGCTCTAGATTCGATATGCATTGATTCCACCCGACGAGTGTCGGGCAAGGGACTTTGCTTGGCGGGCGATCCTGTTGTTCGACGCGTCCAGCAAGGTTGAGGATCTCGATTGAAGGCTCGAGGAGATGAGGATGTTCGGCTAGCATTCGGGCATTTCAGAACTGTTAGGGATGACTTTGTAAGACTGATTTTGATAATAATATAAATTTTATAAATTGATCTTAAAAAATAATATAATATACAACAATTTTATAAAGTTGGAGAAAATAGACATAAATTTTATAAAATTATCGAAAATTTTATTTAATAATATTTGTAAATAACCTTTTAATTTTGTTTTACACGAAAAATAAATACATAATATCCAACAATTTAAAATAAAATATTTAAATAAAAGATAAGTGCAAAAAAATAAACATAAGAATCCAACAAAACCAAAATAACACTTTATAGATATATAAATTTGAATTACAAATATCACTCTCAATTTACACGCGTGTATTTTTTTTCTAAATAAAATGTATATTTGTTATGTAATTAATTTATATTATTGTTTCTATTATAATTAACAAAAAATAATTATAATATAAATTTAATAATTATATTTGTCAAAACCAATTCTTTATATATTTGAAATTCAATAAATAATAAATTAATTAATTTATAGTGTGCGAGTCTTAATCTAGTATTCTATAGATATAGATATCATATTCATAAAATACAATATCTAGTGATTTGAATCAAATGCATTTAATTGATGCAAAAACGGACCACGAGTGGTGAGTGAGGGTAACAAACACTTTGATTAAAGAATTTCCAGGTTCGTTCATTCATGAAATTAAAACAAAAAACTTGGCATTCATCATTATCATGATCGCCGCATCCATGTAAATCTAAATGAGCTGGACCCCAAAGCGCATGCGTCAAAACACGTACGACCCCAATGTGTCACACAAGCAGCACAAGATACTCATCAGCTCAACCCACACACCTTTCTAACAGTTACAACTCAATTTTGTTTATTTCAACACTAGTCATGCTGCATGGCACAATGTACCTAAATGTCCATTCACGTTATTCACCTAGCTTTATGTTCTATCACTATAAATATCCCTCATCTTACTCTTTCATTTCATCATCCAAAGTGAAATACAAATCATGGCTACCACTATCAAATCGCGATTTCCACTTCTGTTTTTGCTTGGAATTATATTCCTGGCCTCCGTTTGTGTCACGTATGCCAATTACGATGATGAAGGTACAGAACCAAGGGTACCAGCGGGACAAAGAGAAAGAGGACGCCAGGAGGGTGAGAAAGAGGAAAAACGCCATGGAGAATGGACACCTTCACCTTCAGGTGAAAAGAGAGAAGAATATCAATATGAACGTGAAAAGAAGGAGCAAAAGGAAGTTCAACCTGGACGTGAAAGATGGGAAAGAAAGGAGGATGAAGAATGGAGAGGAAGTCAACGTCATGAAGACCCCGATGAAAGAGCAAGGGAGAGAACAAGGAAGGAGAAGGAAATTGACAGACGCCATCAACATGAAGGAGAGGAGGAACAAGGTTCATCAAAGTCACAAGAAGGAAGAAACCCCTTTCACTTCAAGTCTAACAACTTTCTCACAATCTTTGAAAATGAAAACGGCCACATTCGCCTCCTTCAAAGGTTCGACAAACGTTCAGAATTATTTGAAAATCTCCAAAACTATCGCCTTTTGGAGTATAGAGCAAAACCCCACACCATCTTCCTTCCTCAGCACATAGATGCTGACATGATCCTTACCGTCCTCAGTGGTAAGTAAAATTCAATTTAGCAACAATACTATTTCTCACATCACATAATTTAATTTTGGTTTGGTTAATATGTGCTACAGGGAAAGCCATATTGACTGTGTTGAGTCCCAATAGTAGAAATTCGTATAATCTCGGGCGTGGTGATACCATCAGACTTCCCGCAGGAACAACTTCTTATCTTCTTAACCAAGATGACGAACAAGATCTTAGAGTGGTTGATCTTGCAATCTCCGTCAACAGGCCTGGTAAAGTTGAGGTAACTTTTTTCACAATCTTTATATTACTATTATTGTTTTCTATATCAAACAATTGATCTGTATTGTATCCTCCTTCAACAGTCTTTTAATCTATCTGGAAATAAAAACCAATATTTACGAGGATTCAGCGAGAATATTTTAGAGGCCTCGTTTAATGTAAGTATGCAAACAATACATTTTAAGCTTAATTGTGTAATTTTTTATTAATTGTTTAGTATATATAATCATTGAAATTTGTATCCTTGTTTGCAAATATAGACTAAATATGAGACCATAGAGAAGGTTCTCTTAGAAGAACAACAAAAAGAATTACAACAATCTATCGGTCAGAAAAGGAGATCACAAAGGCAAGAAACAAATGCATTAGTGAAAGTGTCAAGGGAACAAGTTGAAGAATTGAAAAGGCTTGCCAGATCAAGCTCTAAGAAAGGTGTATCCTCTGAACTTGAACCAATCAATTTGAGAAGCCAAAACCCAAAATATTCCAACAAGTTTGGCAGGTTGTTTGAGATTACTCCTCAGAAAAAATACCCTCAACTTCAAGATTTAGATATGTTTGTTAGTTCTGTGGATATTAAAGAGGTATGGATACAACACTAAATATATAAATCACATAATTTTGATTATATTTATATACAAAAATAATGTTTGGTTAAATTTATAGGGAGCTTTATTGTTGCCACACTACAATTCAAGGGCTATAGTTGTACTATTGGTTAACGAAGGAAAAGGAAATCTTGAACTTGTGGGTTTAAGAAATGAGCAAGAAGAAGAAAGAGAAAGGGAGAGTGAGAAACAAGATAGAAAGAAGCAAGTGGAGAGATATGAGGCTAGATTGTCTCCAGATGACGTTGTTATCATTCCAGCAGGTCACCCGGTTGCCATCCGTGCTTCCTCAAATTTGAATTTGCTAGCATTTGGTATCAATGCCGAGAATAATCAGAGAAACTTCCTTTCAGGTATTAAGTGAATATTATATTAGTATAATTAGTTGGTGAATTTGATAATTTGAATTTGGTTATTCAAAAATTTGTAGGTTCGGACGATAATGTTATAAGCCAAATAGATAATCCAGTAAAAGACCTTACATTCCCTGGATCCGCTCAAGAGGTGAATAGACTATTAAAGAACCAACAACAATCTCACTTTGCAAATGCTGGACCTGAGCAAAAGGAGGAAGGCAGTCAAGGAAGAAGGAGTCCTTTGTCTTCTATTCTCAACACTTTTTACTGAGTAATCAATATGAAAAATAATAATGCAGATGTATGATGTAAGATCTAGCTACCTCATGGTGAGCGAATAATAAATAAAGGGTCATGTAACTCTTACTTATTGAGCCCCACCTTTCTACTATAAATAAATTAAAAATAAAAATTTTGTTTTGTTTTTTTAATTTTAAATAGTGGATAACTTCCTAGCAAAAAAAAGGTGAATTTACCGAAAAATCAATCCAACATGTATCAATCTTATGTATCAATCTTAAAAGTAAGAGAAGGTTGATCCCTAAATCGCGAATCAATAAGAGAAGGTTGAGAGAAGGTTAATCCCTAAATCGCGAATCAATAAGAGAAGGTTGAGAGAAGGTTGATCCCTAAATCACGACTTTAAAAGATTTGTCGATAACTTTTTAATAGATAAGAATTTGGAAAGTTCGAAGGAAGGAGCTCCTGTTTTTTTAATAATACTTATATATTTTTAATAATACTTTATATATTACCAAAACAACACTGTTTTTTTAGTAATACTTAGATATAAAAGGGGGAGCCCAATGATTTAAAATGAGCCCAATGGTTTAAAATGAGCTACTAGGTTTAAAATGGGTCATCCCTAATAGATCTGGGTTTTTTGTAGAGTTAGGACAGAAAAAAGTCTATTCTAAAATAGATCTCAAAATTATTATTCGAATTCGGATTTAGATGGGCTTCGGACTATCCGATTTTAGATAGTTTTTTTTTTAAAAAAAATTTAATGTCTCTTATAAATATTATAATATGTTTTAAGATACAATACATTGAGTATAATATTTAAGAGAGAAAGATTAAAATATTTAACAAAGATTTTTAAAAAAAAATTTAATGTCTCCTATAAATATTATAATATGTTTTAAGATACAATACATTGAGTATAATATTTAAGAGAGAAAGATTAATGTATAATATTTAACAAAGATTAAATAAAACAGAAGATATCTATCATTCGAGTATAATATTTAAGTCTATCATTAGAGTATAATATTTAAGAGAGAAAGATTAATGTATAATATTTAAGAAACAAAGATTAAATAAAACAGAAAATGTCTATCATAAGAGTATAATATTTAAGAGAGAAAGATTAATGTATAATATTTAAGAAACAAAGATTAAATAAAACAAAAATAAATTTTAATGAAGTGAGAAAAATCAATGTGTTATTTTTGAGTAACACAATTGAAGAATTAATATAGTTTAATAAGCTACTCAACGTCTATCCAGGCTGTTCTAATGGGTAACGAATTTTTTTTAGGGTTTTTTTTAGAGCTAGACTACAAAAACCTTTAAAAATAATTATTTTAAAATTTATAGCTATGAGAACCTAATGGACTAACCTTAATGGATAGCGAATTTCTTTTATAGCTATGGGAATCTAATGGACTAACCTTAATGGATAGCGAATTTTTTAGAAAAGAACTACAAAATTCCTTAAAAATATTGACTCAAATTTAAAGATCCAAAGGGTTGGCCTATATTGACTAGCTCATTTTAATAGCTAGTTCAATATTATACTTTGAATATGAATTATCAAAATCATTTATCTATAATCTATTAAATAAGAAGCATATTCTCAAAACTATTTTCCACTTCTCAAAAAGATTAAAAAAATATGTATTATCCACAGTAGATTATGGTTCAACAATTTATATAAGTTTTATAGAATACTATTTATAATTTTTCATAATTTAAAAATGAGAGAAATTAAATTTTGATATATCTTTTTAACCTCTCACATTTTCGAGAAGATAATAATTGTATAGATACATTAGTTAATATAGGTCTTAATGTGACTGGTTATTTTTATTTTTATACAAGAGAGAACTAACATGGAAAGTAGGTGGTTGATATTGAATTTTCATATTACAACAACTCTTTATGAATTAAATGTTCTAATAACACAACAATTATTTCAACTTTTGAAAGAGAAGGTACGTGAGAATACAATCCTTTATATCTTTTTCTTGGAATCATAATAAAAAAAGGTAAGATTGAAATAGTTGAGATATTAAATATAATATTAGATATAATTTATCTTGTCCAATCTAAATTTAATTAGAGTTTATTAGTCCATTTATTGTATAACTTAGATGTATAAATAAATATAGTTTGTAATTAGCTTGTACAATTCAATAGTGATCTATTTTCAAGTGTATTTTGTTCAATTTTCATGTGTATTTTGCCCAATTTTCAAAGATCATAACTCTCAATTTTCAAAAAAATTGAGGAAACATTTTGATTCTCATCATTTGTGATTTCCTCTACGAGTTTGCTTGAAAGATAAAATGTCAATTATGCTTGGAAAGCCATGAAAAGTTGGATGACATTTTAGATCGTGTTGAAAGTGTAATTCTTTGTTTTGAAGTAGGTTGTTGCTCGATACAAGTGTTAGAACATAGTTTGGTTCTAATCATATCTTAGAGTTTTGATGATAACAAGTGAAATAAATTTTGTATAATAAATATGATACTCTGATGTGTATTGTTTCCATTTCAGATGATGTTCTGACTCAAGCACTCTAGAATAAAGAAATATCAAAATTATGCTAAGTAAACAAGAAATAGAAGTTCTAATGATGAATGGAACTTCTGGACACGCACGCTGAAAGCAACTTCTGAAAGAAGCATGCTAACGCAACCTCTGACAGAAGCACTAAGGAAACCTCTGATTAGAAGATACATTGAACAAGGCTTGCAGAAGATCATGATTCTTCTATACGTCATCTTCTAAGACAAAGTCTGCTACAGTACCGTTACCCTACTAAGGCTAAGACGGCTTAAGCACTTGAGTGGATCAAATTCCAAGACTCATTGAGAAAACAAAGTACATGCAGACAAGCAACATTCATTACGTTTCTCATTATCCAAGACACGCAACGGAATGTAACGGAACAATTTCTAGAAGCTATATAAAGAGAAAACTTTCAAAGAAGCAAACAACCATTCACAAAATTCCTAGAAAGAAAACTTACGCTGCCAAAATCAAACCTTATTGTGTTAAGTTTATTTTCAGTTTTGAGCTTAAACTTTCTTGTGTAAAATTCACTTTTGTGATACAGCTTTTTAGAAGCAACCTTATACACTTTGTTAGAAGTTCTTGTGTAATTGTTCCTTGAGAGACCAGTTGGGTCAGATTTCTCAAGATGGTTAGGACTAGAGAGTCTTAGAGGTGTTAGTCACTTGCAGTTGGCTTGTGCATTGTTGTTAGTCACAATAGTTGGTTGTGCAATTGTAATCTTTTGATTATAGTGGATTAAGTCCTTGTTTGAGAAAGGCAAAATCACCTTGGCGGGTGGACTAGAGTAGTTTGAGTTTCAAACGAACCAGGATAAAAATCATTGTGTGTTTAGATTGTTGTTAAGTAAAAGAAAATTTAAAAGGGAAAAACTTATTCAAACCCCCCTCCCCTTCTAAGTGTTTTGTAAGCCTTCAACAAGGTGTGTCGAAAGTTTAGTCTTTCGAGTTGTGTTTTCTATGTCAAAGTGTCGAAGAGGTTGCTTCACAAAGATTTCGATATAGATCTAAAATAGGTATTTTGGGCTTTGACTTAGAGAGCAAGCTAACCGACAACTATAAATAGAGAGAGTAACCCCTATTTTTGTAATCAATTCAATGAGTATTCACAGAATTTGCAGTTGCAAGTGAATAAAGATTTCTAGCCGACATAGGAAGCCTTGGGGATAACTATTTTGGACTGTCTTCAAACCCAATACAAACCCAATACAAGAAAGACTCAATTGTGTCCACCACATAAATATCACCTTTATTAAAAACCTCTTAGTATTTGGGGTGTTAATCTTATAAGTCCATCCTGTACAATCGCACCGAAAATGCTTGCATCATCACGTCACAAATTTGAATCAACAAATCTAATTTCAAAACATAATAATTTTCAATGATGGATTTTCAACATTAATATCAAAAATCTAATAGCAAATATCCAAGTCATCTTTACTTCTATTTCAACGGAAATAACTCTCATTTTCACTATTAAAAAAAAAAAAGTACCTCCTCTATCCTAAAGTAAGTTTCTTTTTAGTTATAAAAAGTTGTCTCAAAATAATAAGTTTTTTACTTTTTCAATGTAACATTGATTAATTTTTATTAATTTTATCTCTTGTCTACTGTCTTTTCAAGTTATGATAATATATAACAACCAATAGTTAGTAAATGTAATTTTGTAAAAATAATACTTATATTAACTCAATTATTATATTTTTAACCTGTGTGTAACAATTTTAAACGATATTTATTTTGAGACAGAGAGAATATATGTTTTCTCTACAACCTTCCACCTCTATTTATGTATATTCTCATATATTTGAGTGATCTAAGTGACATTGTCCTTAACTTAGTTTTTTATTGAAATAAATAAGTATGTATCTAAGACTATGTACAATGAGGGTGTTGAATTTTTTCCCAATAGTTGAATGATTGCAATGAGATGTTTAATAGAGTGTTAAAAGTGGAGTGAATTAATTGGTGTTGAAAACATTCAACATGTTGAATGAGGAAGAAGTGAGATCACATAAAATATTTTACAAAATCTTATTGTTTGTTGTGAATGTTTAGATTTTTATCTCACATTAGTTATTTGTGTTAGTAAATCAATTTTTTTCATCAAAATTCATCATTTTTTTTGTCTATAAATAGAGATTTGGTTTATTTGATTTGAACACATATACAAATTAATTTTATTAAAAAAATAAAAAATATATAAAAGAAAATAAAAATATAAAATAAAAGTTGTAGAATTGGGTGTTGAATTATATTAAACAAAACCATTATAATAAATAAAAATTAAATGTGTGATGAATTATTAGGTGAAAAAAAGAAAAGATGATAGGAAATATAAAAAGTGAAAAATAAGTTATTGAAAATGTAGTCATTGTAAATAGTCTAATGGGGATCAAGTTTGAGTGGCTTTGGCTCATGGTGACTTTGGTAACTTTCCCTCTATCTCACTCTAAATCAATCACTCTCTCTCAATAAATAATTTGTTTTATTTGTTCATTCATCATCTAAAACACTAAAGTCAGAAAGTCACTGGATTAGTAAAGTCACTTAATCCTCTCCCGTCTAATGGAAAATAACTTTGAGTCAAATCATTAACATTTTTTTCTCTTTTGTGCGTAAACATTCCACAATGTAATATGTGGTTTTCAATTCTACATCTTACTTTAATTTTGAGAATTTCTTGTTATATTTTAGGTTTGTTTTAGGTATTACGTGAAATTTTAAAAATATTTTTTAAAAATTAAAAATATATTTTTGATGCACATCGTTTTTAAATGATATTTATAAAAAATCAAAAATGCATTTTCGATACAAACCAAAAATATATTTATTATTTTTAATAAAAATAAATTTCATGTCATAACAACAAAAAGTGGCATGAGTCAGTTGAGTGCATAGATTTTCTTTGTTGAAAATAAAAAGTATATTTTTGATTTATACCGAAAATACATTTTCAATTCTAATTTTTATCTTTTGAATGATGTATTTCAAAATTAAACGAATGAAGTATAAGTGATGAGGATGTAAATCGAAAATATAATTTTAATTTTTTAAAAATATTTTCAAAATCACATGAAATATTTTTCACCCCTATAAAGTAAAATTAGAAATTCTCTTAATTTTTCACCCTAAACAATTTTTCAACGATGTTAATTTAATTAATTTGAACATACAACCGTATTTTTCAGTAATATTGTGTTCAACTATCGACTTTTTTTATACTTTCCACCTTTGTCCCAATTTAACGTTTGTTTTGAATTCCTCTCTTTTTCCTTCTCTATGCTAACAAGTAACATAGTTTCTTATCTCAACCTATATAACCCAAACATAGTTTCTTATCTCAACCTATATAACCCAATTTTGTACAACTTCTTGTGTATCAAACATTTGATCAGTTGTAAATGTATTAGTAGTATATTTAAGTTTCTCAAATATATTTGAGTTTACCGGTTTATATATATTTGAGTTTCTCAAAACTGGGTTTAAAATATGAGTCATGTAATGACTTTTCCTCTTTTAAATCTCAGTTAAAAAGTTTTGAAAATAAGATGACGAAATTCTCTTAAAATTTCAAACAATAGACTTATTCATATTGGTCTTGATGATTACAAAATTTCTCATCCACAATATTCTTTAATTTGAGTCTAACTTTAATATCCCATTAATAGTTTTTCATTGATTTATTTGATCCAATTAAAATTTTAAAAATAAGGAAAATATTTATTTATCTATTAAATTCAGTGTATCAAATTATCTTGCGACACTTCAACTTCTATCTTGTGATATTCAACTCTTTTTTACGCCACATCATTTAACTTATTATGTGGCATCTCTCATAATCTATCTTCAGATTTCAAAGATTGAAAGATATTATTACTCTCTGTAGAAAGTCATTGATTTGAATCCTCACAAATACAAAAATACAATAATCTAATATTTATCAATTTACTAACAATAACCTTATTATTATAATTTAATACAATACATTATTAGATAAATTTAACTAAGTTTTAATCTCAACAAATCGTTTTTCAACATTCAACTAATTTGCTCATATATATTATTTTCAAATTTTATAGAATATTTTTCATATGTCTTAAAATAATTTCTTAATTATAAAAACGAAAGAAAATATATTTTGATACATCTTTGTACTTAGTATTTCTAATATAATTTCATAATTTTTTAATTTAAATAATATTTGAAATAAATAGATTCATTATCATTTTAAATTAAACAGATAAAATAATACACTACACCATATAAAGTTTTGGCTTTTTTCTTGTATACTATGATAAAATAGATTCATTATCATTTTAAATTAAAATAGATAAAATTTTGGCTTTTTTCATGTATACTATGATAAACTAATAAAATAGCATGAAACACTTTGTCAAAGACATGTGGGTCATAGTTAAGCTCTTAACCACATCTTCAAGTTGTACAAATAGATCCACATCACTTTAGGTTGTCCCACCATTTCTTCTTCTCCCTCTTCCGTGCCAGTTTACAGTATTTTTCTCCCACCATTTTTTCATGATAACATCTCCAACCATTCTCAATGAAGTTGAAGATGAAGATTAAAGTCATTAAGAAAAAATCAAATTTATTTGACATCATTAAGCAATGAAGATGAAGATTTAACTCATTAAGCTTTTAGGTATCATTAAAGTTTCATCTAATAATACCAATCTTGTTCTTTTGAATCAAATTTTGTGTTGTTTATAATGAAAGATGAATAAAGAATGCTATTGATTTCGTATTGAATGGTTGATTGTTCATTAACCATGTTGTAAACTGTATTGACCAACTTTGATCACTACGTTAACCATATGTATTTACTGTTCAAACGATTTCATATATTTATTCTAGTAGGTTCGTTAACCATTTTATGCAGTATATTAACCAACCTGTGCGACGCTATTAACCAACCGCATAATAAAAAATGTTATAAACTTGCAATTATGTCTGGGAGTATATTAACCAAGTTATACACAATATTAACCATGTTGTTGCACACTATTAACCAACTTTGTTATAAATTTATGTTATACATCTAATTGACATATTTAGTGCAGTTTTTGTGACAAAATGGACAGTTCAAACGTTTTGATAGATTATGGTGGTAGTCAAATAGAAGATGTAGAAGTTGACCACGGTGATGGTGATGGTGATGGTGTTGACGATGATTTACGTTGGATTCCTGAAATTGAGATGTGTTTTTCTTGTGTAGAGGAAGTTAAAATATATTATCAAGAGTACGCTTTGAAAAAGGGTTTCGGATGGAGGATAAGATCATCGAAAAAAGGAGATGATGGGGAGCTCAACTACCTAATACTTTCATGTACAAAAGAGGGGTCTAAAATTTCAAAAATATCATGCACGTTTAAGACACTACCATGTAGACCAAAAAATTGTCCTGCCAAGATTTGTATTAAAATGAAAGAAGATGGTTTGTGGTACGTTACACAATTTGAATCTAACCACACTCATGAGACTAGCCTTATTAAAGCAAGATTGTTCAAGGACAACAAGGAAATGAACTTACATGTGAGAAGAACAGTTCATATCAATGATGATGCGGGAGTAAGAATCAACAAGACTTTTCAATCGCTAGTTAAAGATGCATGTGGGCATGAAAATATTCCCTTTTGTGAAAAAGACGTTAGGAACTATATCAACAAAGAACGCCTTGCAATTGGAAAAGAAGGTGATGGTAAGGCTTTGATAAGTTATTTTTGTAAAATGAGGGGACAAAATTCAAATTTCTTCTATGACATAGATTTGGATGATGATTTTCATGTGAGAAATGTATTTTGGGCTGATGCAAGATGTAGAGCCGCTTATGAATATTTTGGAGATGTTGTAACATTTGACACAACAACTTGACTAACAAGTATGACATGCTTTTTGCTGCATTTGTGGGGGTGAATCACCATGGTCAATCAATTTTACTTGGGTGTGGATTACTATCAGGTGAAGACACGGATTCTTTTGTGTGGCTTTACAAGTCATGGCTTCGTTGTATGCTAGAAAAGCACATTTGGGTATTGTGACCGATCAATGTAAGGCTATGAAAAATGCTATTGATTTAGTCTTCCCTACAACTCATCATTGATGGTGTTTATGGCATATAATGAAAAAAGTTCCAGAAACGCTTAGCGGATATGGTGAATACAAAAGGATCAAGTGTGCGATGAAAGAAGTCGTCTATAATACATTCACAACAACTAGTTTTGAACAAAAATGTTGTTCCTTCATAAAAAAAATTAATCTCCAAGAAAATGATTGGTTGGGTGAGTTGTATATTGAGCGACATAGGTGGGCACCAACTCTGTTAAGGAAATATTTTTGGATAGGTATGTCAACTACGCAGCGTAGTGAGAGCATACATGCTTTATTTGATGGATATATTAATTCTACAACAAGTCTAAACCAGTTTGTGAAATAATATGATAATGCTCTTAGAAGTAGGGCAGAAAAGGAATTTGAAGCTGATTTTAACTCGATGGATACAAAAATTCCATGTGGGTCAAACTCGACCATTTAGAAGCAATTCCAAAATGAATTTACTCATGCCAAATTCAAGGAAATTCAAGTGGAATTCAGATCTAAAATGAATTGTTCTACCTCATTGAATGGCATGGAAGGTTGCTTCGCTACGTATAAAGTGTTGGAGGAGATACTAGTTGGGGACATGTGTAAAGAGCGAGTCTTCAAGATAAGTACGTTTTCTCGAGATGGAAGAAAAACATCAAAAGGAAGCATTCATATATAAGGACTAGTTATGCTGTAACAAAATTGAAGCCAAAAATGGACAGGTTTGATAAATTATGCAAACATTTTTATGATGTTGTGGAAGTAGCTGCAGAGTCAGAGGATGCTATCGATGACCTCCATGAAACATTAAATTTGTTTAGCTCTAACATATGCACAAAATATAATACACATGTTGAAGAGAATCTCAATGATGATTCTAATCCAATCAATACAAGTGGAATTCGCAGCCCAAAACATGTCAAGCGCAAAGGTCATCCTCCATCTAAAAGAAAAATATCTATCTCTGAAACGGTTATTAAGAGGTCAAGGAAGTGAACAAAAAATAATGATCATGTTGAGCTTACTACTAGAATGGTGGGAAATCAGCCTGGAAGTAACATTTGTGTAGATCCACCTATTGAAGTTGGTAGTGGAAGTAATATGTCATTTATGGATCTTTTGACAACATGTGAAACACCTTTGATGAAAGGAGTAACTTGGTTAATGCAGTCCCAGACTTGGCATACATTGGGAAATTAATAGAAATGAACTTGGTTAATATAGTGCAAAAAGTTGGTTAACTAAAGGAGTAACTTGGTTAATGCAGTCCCAGACTTGGCATACATTGGGAAATTAATCGAAGTGAACTTGGTTAACATAGTGCAAAAAGTTGGTTAATGAAAAGAAAAACTTGGTTAATCAAATCCTAGACTGGAATACATGGGGTATTTAATAAAAATGAACTCGGTTACTAGGGAAGACTTCTTAAACCAAACTTGTGCATATAACATGCTCAACAAAATGAACTACAACATACTTAACACATGCAACCACATAATTGT
This sequence comes from Vicia sativa, assembly GCA_021764765.1. Classification (NCBI taxonomy): domain Eukaryota; kingdom Viridiplantae; phylum Streptophyta; class Magnoliopsida; order Fabales; family Fabaceae; genus Vicia; species Vicia sativa. The sequence goes on from CM038792.1 coordinate 76,499,403, forward strand.
TGTCTTGAAACTTAATCATAATACAGTTTGCATATAAACAAACAAAAGATAACCATAAATTGTTAACATTGTGTAAAATAAGATTACTACAAAACATCAAATTCTACCAAATTGTACACTACAACATAACCACTAATGATTTAGAAATTCAGTCTTGGTTTTCTTCCACGCTTCCTTGTTCTTCTTTATTCTTGTAGCCATGTTATAAGTAGACTTTTCTAGGTTTTCCACAACATTCGGGTCATCATATGGTGGAGTGTTATTTCCGACATCTCCAACTGAAGTTCCTACTTCAACTTCATTGATAAAGTTGACCATCTGTCGATCTTCTTGAACATCCACATTCTCAAATAGAGTACTAGCTCTTGCCTCTTTGATCATCTTCACTTCATTCTCAAGAATTGATATCCTCTCTATGAATTCGTTGTTCTCTACCACCAATCTTTGATAATCGCAAACATCCACAAATTATTGACCTTGTTCAAACAACGCGACATTAGCAATGTCGTATGTTAGTTCTTCCGTCGTTGCAACCACTCTTTCAATTATCTAACAACACAAAATTCAAGTCAAATAAACAACAAATGAAAAAATATGTCTCTCAATTAAAACACACAAAATCCTACCATATTATTGTCAAATACCTTTTCAATATTTTTCTTTTGCATACTTATAACCGGCCAATTCAATACACGTGGAAAAGTGAACCTAGAAACAACAGGTGCTTCCCCCAAAGATAAGTGGTTGAATGCCTAAATCTATAACAAGTACAACATGTAAATTATAAATTACAAAACATAAGATGTTACTGTAAATTTATATAATCTATATACCTGTAATACGGCAGCACACCCATTTAAATGTCTCTGTGACTTTTTTTTCCTTCTTTCAACACAACAGATGACTCACATAAACTAGAAACCACAAGGTTATACACGGCAAGACCCCAACTATATGTATCAAGGGAGTCCAAATCATCCAATTGCTTAATAAATCTTGTAAAGACCTTACTTCCAGTTTTTGGAAAGTAAAACTCAGCAAATGTAAGTAATATGTAAAGTCTAGCAAAGTTAGGTAATCTATTCTTGTGAGCACAAATTTGTTTGACAATATTGGTCACAGTTACCTCTTCCCCTTTAAAGAGACCTAATGTTTCACACGATTGGTATTCTACTACATCTACTACAAGGATCTTACCAATAATGGATAATCCAAGGGCGAAACAAACATCAACAGGGGTAAAGGGAACTATCCTATCTCTTACCATAAATCCCCGACTACGTTTGTCCCATCTCCTTACTAACTCCCATAATAAGCCACCTGCGATTGAGAAGTCGTTAGAAATATCCAATGCCCATTTGAATGGAGTGCATTCGATATGTGCACGTTGAGTTGCTGTTAAGCTTTTGTTGATGATGCTCAAATTAACCGGGCTACAACAATGCCTCATTCGTACCTTAACATGATTAAAAAAAATGTTTACAACAAATTAAAGACATTACAAAAACAAACAAAAGAAGTCATTACAACAAAAATCAAACTTACTTCAGTTTCAGACAAATTTGAGGATGCCATATTTTCAAAGCAAATCAAAGCAATTCTGCTACAGAGAAAAACACATAAAAACCTAACCCTTAAGGTGTAAACACATAAAAACCTAACTATTAAATAAACACAGTTATGATAAACAAAGGGAATAAGAGAAATAACTGATTTTACCTTGGAACCACCATCTGAATATCGTTGTGATGAAGAACGATTCGCCGTCTAGATCTCGCCTTTGCCGTCTAAAACTCGCCGTCACCGTCTGAAACTCGTCGTCTGTCGTCTGAATCTCTCTGTCGACTTCTGGATGTTACAGACTTGGTGAAGAGAGGACAAGTGAGGAACTGATTGCACCGAGTGAGGAATAAGAGAGGATGTTATGAGAGAGAGAGAGAGAGAGAGAGAGAGAGAGAGAGAGAGAACAGAGGCGGACAGTGAGAAGTATAGTGTAAGAGGTTAACCTAACATGCAATGTCATTTTCCATTCTTACCTTATTTGTTTTATAAATTACAAAAAACCCAGTATTTGTAAAAGCTTTATACGGTGTAGTGTATGACTCTAGTGTACACATAGCATTTCTGTAAATTAAATATCCTAACAACACAAACATTACTCCAACTCAATATACATAGTAGAAAAAAATGACTTGTTAAGTCGGTTATGTGCCTGACCTAAGAATTGTCGACATAAGAAGTTTTGACTTCTTAGGTCGGAATCGGACCTGACATAAGAAAAACATATTGGGTCGGTTAAAGAGCGTCCGAGTTAATAAGTCTAGGCTGTCAGAAAACTCTTATGCTATTTATACCCGACCTAAGAATTTCCTTTCTTAAATCGGATATAATTAATCGACCTAACAAATCATAAAAGCTTTCTTTCACAATATTTGCAAACCTGCTCACAATTTAAAAATATTGCAAATTTATAAAGAATCACAAATAAGAATTTTGAAGAGAGTAAATTTCAAATTTGCAATTATATAATAATCAATATGTTTCACAAGGTGATAACCATACAAGAATATTTTATAACCTTCTACAAAATGCAAGGCCAAACCCATTTCCAATGAGATTTCTTGTCACTAATGGTTCTTGTGCAAACTTAGTGAATAACTTCGAGATATCTTGTGGATTTACTCCTAATCCTCAAACTCTTACCTATAATGTAAGAGAGAAAAATTATATCCACCAATGAAATCATATAATAGAGGATACAATATGCCACAAACAAATATTAGTCAAGCTTGAAGAAACAAACTTGTACTCGTAAATAAAAGTGGCTATCACCTGGTACTGATAGAAATCAGGAAATCTAATATCCTTGAAGAATTCAGGTTTTGCAACAAATGTGGTGATGGAAATACTTCCCTCTTTTGAGAAGTTAACAACATTGAGAATAGTTTTCATAAGACAACTTTTATCACTAATTGCATACACCGGAAAATCTGATGTGATATGTAAAGTAAGTGACAACATTTTAACACAAGCAACATGTTAAGGACCTACAATTAGATATAACAAAATGTAACAACATTAAGCTTTTAAGGAGAAACTCAAAGATCACATAAGCTACTAAACAGACTACTATAGATGAATTTTTTAGGATTAGACGAAAGTTTTACTTCTCTAAACATCAAATGAATGTTTAAATATTGTCGAGTAAAGTTGAAAATTGTGATTCTTCAAGCCGTGAAAGATCAAAAACATTTTTGATGTGCGTAGCTAATAGGTTACTGCTTTTCAATATTGTTTCCACCATTAGACGTTGCTTGAGAGTCATATTAGTTTCATGTAACAATAAAGAGAGTGCAATAATTGCATGCATCAGAGTTCTCATCTCGTGATTTTAAACAGCCAAAAAGTCATTGCAAGCATGAATTGCAGTTTCTGCTTTTCTTCTAGCCATATCAACCGCAACATTCGACTACATAGGTTGATCTCTTGCCCTCATTGACTCTTCTAAAATTGCAGCATGCGAAAGAGCCATATCTACCTGGTGTAGGAGACAATTGTAATAAGTAATTTAAATTTATGTTCAAATTATATTTACAATATAAAATATATATTAAATTCAGTGTATCAAATTATCTTGCGACACTCCAACTTCTATCTTGTGACATTCAACTTTTTTTTACGCCACATCATTTAACTTTTTATGTGGCACCTCTCATAATCCATCTTCAAATTTCAAAGGTTAAAATATATTATTACTCTCTATAGAAGGTCATGGGTTCGAGTCCTCACAAATACAAAAATACAATAATTTAATATTTATCAATTTACTAACAATAACCTTATTATTATTATTTTAATACAACACATTATTAGATAAATTTAACTAAATTTTAATCTCAACAAATCGTTTTTCAACATACAACTAATTTGCTCACATATATTATTTTCATAAACTTTATAGAATATTATTCATATTTGTCTTAAAATAATTTCTTAATTATAAAAACGAAAGAAAATATATTTTGATACATTTTTGTACTTAGTATTTCTAATATGACTTCATAATCTTTTAATTTAAATAATATTTGAAATAAATATATTCATGATCATTTTTAATTAAATATCCTAACAACACAAATATTACTCCAACTCAATACATTTTTTTAAAATTTCAAATATAAAAGAGATGTTGGGATCACACACATTGAAATAATTTTTGTTTTTTGAAATCATAGCAATAAAAGCTTTAAAAAATATTTTAATGTTAAAATATATATTCCACAATTTTTCAAAATTAAATTACTCTTGATTGATCTAGAATTATATATTAAAGAATGTCACACTCTTACCTAATCTATATATTTCTTCTCTACATTTTTTTATATAACAATAATTTTTAATTATAAAAAAATGAAAATAATTTTTATATACATTTCTTTACTCCGTTTCTCTAAAATAATTTTAGAATCTTTCAATTTGAAAAATAAATGAGATAGTACATCTTTATCATATATTTTACAATAGTATTCTCATTTAAAGACAAAAATTGGATTTAATATCTAATTTATATTTTCTTTTCTTCATATTGATAAGTAGCCAGGGGTTTAGCCATTTATAATAGTTCACCCTTAATTTAAATAATAATTGAAAGAAAGAGATTTTGAATCATTTTGAATTAAATATCCTAACAACATAATAATTACTCGAATTAAATAAATTCTTTAAAATATCAAAAATAAAAGAGACACTTGGATCCACACACTTTAAAATATTTTGGATTTTTTGAAATCGTACAACAAATTAAAAACAAAGCTTAAAAAATAATTTTAATGTTAAAACATGTTTTCTGTAATTTTTCAGGGTCAAATTACTTTAGTTGTCCTAAAAATATAATAGAAAATACAACACTCTTTAAAGAAAAACAATAAAATTCTCGATTTCTTTAGATATATATTTTATCTCATTTTTATTAAAATATCATACAAATAAATTAATGACAAATAATAAAGTTCTCGTTTTCTCAGATATAACTAAAACTTGACGTTATAATTCACAAATTTACACACATAATTTTTTTAACTAAAATGTATATTTTTATTCGTAATAAATTTAAATTATTGTCTCTATTATAATTCATAATAAATTATTATAATATAAATGTGTAGTTTATATTATTAAGTAAATTTTTTTAACATGATTAAAACTTATTACAAACAAATAAAAATTAAATTACATCCACGCGATGCACGAGTCTAAATCTCGTTCTAAATTATTTTAAAGTCTAGTTCTAAATTATTTTAAAGAAAGTTATTCTTATTAAACTGCTAATTAGAAGTATCATGATTTCACATCATTGTTAAACATCATGGAAAAACTTTTGGCATATTATTAGTACTATCACTTAGCAAATCTCTGCCTACTTTGTGACTTTGTTTGGCACAATGCAAACATTTCTCTGAGCTAGCTTCTCTGTAAACAATCATTTGTAAAAATGGTAACAACTCCAAATGCTGGTGTCAGCACAACAATTTTGTTAATTATTGTTGTCACAAACTGGAAAAAGCGCGAGAATGTCAAACAAAAAAAGTGTGGTCCTAAACATGTTACATAGTATAATAATCATAAAATATATGAGAATAGAGGTAAGTAGAAAAGCAAAAGTTTAACCAAATGGTTTGCAGAAGCACCAGAAATTAAAGTCATAGGAAGCCAATGATCTTTTTCTACGCATACAGAATGCTAGGGGCCTGTGGTTTTTTAAAAATTCTACTTTAATTTTTAAAAATTTAAAAATTTTAAAAATTATTTGAATACAATATTTTGCAAATGTGTTTTTAAAAACTCTTCACTATTTTTTAGTTCTTAAAAACAAAAAACTGAAATAACAAAATTGTGTTTTGATTTTTACTTTTTAGTTTTTAAAAACTAAAAATAAGAACTATTTCAAATAGACCCTAAGTCTCTAACAAAACTCCAAAGTAATAAAATTCTTTGAATGGTTTCCCACCAGCAAAACCAGCTGACACTTGGAGAGCCAGTCTGAACCTTGGTAAGGACGTGGTTCGGGCCCTATGATACCTATGTTGGTATGTTCCATCTCGTTGAGGTCACGTTCTTTGAGTAGACCTCGAATATCTTGCTACACTTCTAGAAAGATATCAGACCTTGACTCGTGCTAAATCAACAAAGTTGTGTTAGGTTTTAAAGAGATGTAATAAGAGTGTTGTGATTGACACAAACTTTTTATATTCACACCAATAAAGGAAGATTTTGGTGTAGGCTCAGCTAACCGAATTAATGTAATTGTGAAGGGGTGATTCATAAATGATTAAACATGTAGACCTTAAAATCTTGATTCCTTATTTCTCTAGTAATTTCATACATAATGATCAGATTCTTTTTTATAGTTGTAGCACTGCTTCTCCTTCATGTCAACTTTCTTCGTCACGTGTGGAATCATTGTGTTTCTTTGAATTATTGCTCGAATTACCATCATTAACAAGATTCTTTATTTGCTTTGCCTTTTCTTTTTCAAACGTTTTGGTGAATTTTGCTTGCAATGTTTGTTCAGTCATCTTCTCCTTTTGTGAGTACCTTTACTTCAGCCTCATCTCATGAACTTCCAATAAAGCTTGGAGTTCTTTTAACTTTATTTCAACTAAAATTTTGGACTCTTCGATAGACCACTACAATATAATCAAAGCTTTCAGTCAGAGATCTCAACATTTTATTAATCTTCTGCAAACTATTGATTGATCCATCACACCTTCATTTGGTTGGAGAGTAACGTTTATCTTACGAAGATATAAGCAACGAGTTCATCACACACCTTCTCTTCAGTTTTTCATCTCTGTCACATAAGTTCTTTAACTTGTCTCACGCTTCTTTGGACGTCTCTTCTTCAATAATCTTCTCGAACACATTAGGTTTCACACATTGATGGGTCAAAAAAAGAGTGTTTCCATCTTTCTTACTTTGTTCCTTGTGCACATTATTTTGAACATCATTTGCATTCACATCCAAGGCATGTACTCCATCACAAACGATTTTAGCCACATCTTAAAATCTAAAGATGATATTCATTTGTGCAACTCACCTCTCGTAGTTCTCACCGATAAAAATCGGTAGATTTGTAAGAAATTGCATTGATGTTGTGTTACTGTTTGCCATTACATACTTGTTGAATCGTAACTCGACTCTTGGGTACCAATTTATTGGAACAATTAGGTTAAAGAGAAAATAAAATGAGAGAGTAATGTGGAAAAATAATTGTATATTGAAAAGAGTTAGTTATTCACATCATCACATACCTATTTATAGACAACTCTGTTGAATACAACTAACTCGTACTCAGCTAAATTCAACAATATCGAATACAAACTTGTTGAATACATACTTGCCAAGTAAAACAAATCAGTATATTACTATTTGAGAAAAGAAATAACAAAAGTAGAAACATATTTCTAATTTATTTTAAAGAAAGTGACTCTTAACACACTGCTAAGTAGATGTGTCATATCACATTATTTTTAAACAGCGTGAAAAAACTTTTGGCATATTATTAGTATTACTTATCAAATATCAGTCTACTTTGTGACATTGTATAGCACAATGCAAACATTTCTCTGAGCTTCGTTATTAACAATCATTTGTAAAAATCATCTTCAAATGCTGGTGTCAGCACAGCAATATGGTTCATTATTACTATTATTATTATGTCATAAACGGTAAAAAGAAAGAATTTCAAACCCAAAAAAAAGTGTGGTCCTAAACATGTTATATAGTAATAATCATAAAATATATGAGAGTAAGTACAAAAGCAAAAATCTAACAAAACGGTTTGCAGAAGCACCAAGAAAATAAAGTCATAGGAAGCCTATGGTCTTTTTCAGTTTATGCAGAATGCTAAGTCTCTATCAAAACTCCAAAGTATGAAATGCCTTTGAATTGGTTTCCAACCAGCAAGACCAGTTGACACTTGGAAGTTATAAACAGAACAAGAAAAACAGATTATGCAGATTTGCATATTGTGAAAATCACTTTTTCTTTTTTTTTATTGCAGTGTGACACTTTCAATTTACCATGTGACACTTTGTCTATACTAGTACAAGTGAGTGTCAGCCCATATGACAAAATGGTATACAACATATTTAAGTGAAATTAAATGAGAGGATCAAATTTTTCTATTATAATTGGATTGATTTTTGAAAGACTCGTAATAAATTTTAGAGATATATAATTGATTCTGAATTATTTGGAGGTGTTTGTTTTATCAAAACTAAAATTTAGTATGTTTCCAAAAATAAATCTATTTGAAGTTAAAATTTGTAGTTTCTATTTTTAGAATTGATTTTAGATGATTTTTATATTAATTTTTTTTTTCAATTCATTTTTACTTAAATATATTCGAACATAAATCAATTATATTAAACACAATTCAATTAAAATCAATTATATCAAACTCAATTTTGTTAGAATCCATTTTTTTCACTACCGATCCAAACAAATACTTAATAAACTTGTTTATCTTTTCGGTATTTCAAATTTCAATGTAACTTTTTATGAAAAAATTTACTATTACCTTGGAAGAGGTTAGATCATAAATTAGTGTTGAGGAAAAATAAAATATAGAAAAAAATCAACATAATAACAACATAAATATATAACGTAGAAATTCTAAAATCGGAGAAAAATAATGGTCGTTGTTAGATGACAACTAAAGAATAATATTATGAACACTCTAACACAAGAGCATAAGAGAAAAAAAATCAAATACAAACTTAAAATGTTTTTGACAGGTGCATCTAGTAAAGAAAAACTTAAATCATATATATAGTTTTAGGTTCTCTCTTCCATCACTAAACTAAAACTAAGCGATGTATGTGGACTTGAAAAAACTTTAATTCTATATATAGGTTTGGACTCATTTTTCCTTTATAAAAATAAGAGATATGAGACTTCTTCAACATGTATATTTTCAACCAACTCCAAAAATAATCTCTACCTTGATTGTAACTAATACAAAAGCTTTCATTGTGTTCACCGACAATCATACTCCACCATAAAGAGTATAATCACTTGAAGCTACACCACTCCATAAAAAATAAAAATAAAAATAAAAGTAATTCAGCATAAAAAAAATTAATAAAATTTAAAAAAACGTAAAAAAAATTAAGTAATAAATAATAAAAATAATTTAATAAAATGTAAAAAATTATTATAAAAAAGTTAAAAAAATAATCTTTAAAAAAATTAAATAAATCAGAATTAATAAAAATGCCACTTGAATTTAAAAAATAATTCAAAAATAAAAAGAAAAACCACGTGGATTATCACATAGAAAAAATAATAGAATTTTTGCTTAAAAAAATGCATCAGGGTCTTTGGAGCTGAAATCTTTATTTGTTAAGGTTTGAGAACAATTTTTATTTTTTAAAGAAGGAAAAATCAAAGCACGCTCATATGGTCGTGGATAGAAGGTCATTAATCCTATTTAATAAACACAATCTTGAGTTGAAGAAAATAAATGTGAAGATCACGTTCTTACATGGGACTTAGACAAGACAATCTACATGCAACAATCAGAATAGGAAGAAAAAAAATTGAAGTGTGTCTTTAAAAGAAATCTTTGTTTGGATGGAAACAAAATTTGGAAAAAATGGTATAATCATATTTTGATGAATTTCTTATATATTGGTTGAGTATATAAATATTCTAACTCACGATTCTCATTGATTTTGGTGGTAGATTTGACTTGAACTTGACACCGACTATTCCATTTTTACCATAAGGCATGGTAACCTTGCCCCAAGTTCACTACCGGTGGCTTTCAACTTTCTTGTCTTTATAAGGTGTGTTTGGATTCATGGTGGACAGAATTGATTCTAACAGAATCGAGTTTGATATAATTGATTTTAATAGAATTGAGTTTAACAAAATTAATTTATGTTTGGATACATTTATGTAAAAGCGAGTTGAATAATAAATTTCAGTGTAAAAATCATCCAAAATCAATTTTAGAAGCAGAAGCTACAAATTCTAGCTTCAAGTAGAATCAATTCTGGAGCCAAAATCAATTCTACTTTTGATAAAACAAACAACTCAAAATTACTCAGAATCAATTTTACACCTCTAGAAATACCCAGAATCAATTCTACACCTCTAGAACTAATTCTGAAATTTCTAAAATCAATCCAAACACATCTCATTGGTTCCCTAGCATACCATGTAACATCTTCTTTAGTGTTTACTCTTTCAATCTTGACAAAGGATGTGTTTAGTTATTGATTTGATTTAGCATTAGTCCTTTTCTGCAGCTGTTAATGTTTCAACTTTTCTTAGGGATCCTAAATAGACACACACATCAAAAAAACAAGTAATAAGGTAAAGTAACTAAGGTCCATCTAGTCAAAAGTAAACTACATCAATTGAAAGGTATGTAAATAGCATCTTGAAAGAAGAGAGGGCCCTTTTGTATATTAGAACTTCCAACAATTTTTCCCTCCAAACTTGCATGCCTCATTCGGTTTTGTTAAATACTCAAATACTATTCCTCATTAGTTAAAAGATACTATTCCTCATTAGTAAAAAGAAGAGCGAGTCTCCCGTTAAGCCAACTCTGTTGACCATGAACGAACATCAGATTTGCAAGTTTAAATTTGTGACATCTCATTTACTCATTTTTAAAAGATTAAATTTCAGTTAATAGGCTACTTGACAAAAAAAAAACGAAAAAAAGAAGAGTCTCCGAAACAATAGTGCTTTACTATTTGATTTTGATTTCAAAACCAACTTTATCAGTAAAAAATTATCATGCAGATTGCTGACAGAGACAGAGAACTCAGCACAATAGAATTTCTTTCTGGAATCAATTATGAACTTCAATAACTTTTTTTACTCTGGCAGCAAGCAACAATCACTATACATCAAAACTCTCATTCTCTTTACATTACATTAAATAAAGTTAGTGCCAAATGATTATTCTGACAATCTTCCACCTTCATTCATTCATCATAAATATTCCCTAAAATCAATTAAAAAAATCTTTAATAAAAAAGAATCTTCTGTTCAACTACCTGCACAATAAAAAAAGCTCTGATCATTAGTAAGCATGTACTATCTATTGTTGTTAATTAAAAGTAAACATAAACTAACATTAATAATTTAATATTTAGTAACAACAATGTAGTAGAAGTAGTACCTAATGATTGTTAGAATGAAAACTTTGAGTGTTTGTTAATGTGGTATCAGGATGATGTGTTGTATTGATCATGTGTTAGGGAAAGCACCAAAACTAGAGATTGTAAACTGAAAAAGATAAAGTGGAAGCAAAATTAGACAAAGAAATAAGGCAAAAGCAGAACAAAGAAAAAAAGCATGAAAGAGAGAAGAAAAAACTAACCTTTTTCGGTATGTGGGAAATGGGCTGTCCCTATCTATCTCCCTCCATTGAAAGAATTTCTTCAAAGTAAAATCCCTATTGGTAAATGGGGACCATTAGGCTGAAACAGTAACAGGCGCATGTAAGATTTCTAATTCAAGTAAAAATGAATATTTGTAATGACAATGAGAAGAGAACAAAAGGACTTCAGAGTAGAAGAGAATGAGATATAGACTTCTCATACTGTACTTTAAACATAGTTTGTTTATGTTGGCTTTCAAATTCATGAAAAGAATTCGTATATATAATAATGCATGAGACACAACCTTGTTTGAACCTTGTTTGGAAAACGACTTAATTAAGTGCTTGTAGCACAAGCATTTATCGTATAAGTGTTTACGCATAAGCTATCACAATCACAAAATATGAAATAAAGTCAAACTATTCTCGTATAAGCTATCTTGTAGAGTTCGTAGCAATAAGTTGAAAACAGCTTATTGAGATGTTTTAAGGTGTTTTCATGACCTCTTCCAACCGGTCTCGCAGTGTTTATATTAGTAGATAGGTTCAAATAAGTCAACTTATAGAGGCTAATTAATGAAAAAGATGATGTTGATATATTCTTTAGGTTGTATGTTTTGATTGCATGATTCAATATTCCATTCTATTGTGTTCAATTCTATATAAACCGTTTACAGCCTCAGAATGTTGTACTTTTGGTCTAACCAACAATATCATAAGGAAACATTTGGGTCCCCTTTTGGGGAAGGGTCAAGTTTGCCTAGGGCCTTGTGTATCGTCTTTTATTTTTCTATTTGGATGTTTTATTTGAATGAGCTTATATAAAGAAAAATAAGAAAAGAAACAAATCTAAGAGGCTTAAGTTCCACTATCTTACAAGCATGATTATGAGAGTGTGTAAGGAATAGATAAAGTACTTGATTATGGATGGACACGTTTCTGGTTCGGCCTTCCATATCCTTAGAAAAAGTTTAGTTCAGTATATCCCCCGGAATATGGCATAAGTTCATCCACCTCAATTCTGGAACCAGAACAACTCATGCTTTTCTTCAATTTTCCATGAGTTGACTCAACCTCGGCCCAAAATATGCCATAAACAGGTCTATGGTCTGAAAATCTTGATTCCCCGCGAACATAAGATAACTGATGGAGACCTTCTCCGTACCATAAAATACGGTCACACCTAAGAAACAAAAAATATTCATGTCAGCATAAGCTGTAACCATTTATCCAAACATACTTCATTTTGTAACATCTTTTTTTCTATGGTATACAATTGACTTTTAGCTTTTATAGTGAAATTCTTCTAAATTCCTATTAAGCTATGTGATAATCTTGTTAAGAGTTCAACATTTAATCAAATGAGGTCTGAAAAATGTGTTTATAAGTCGCTTTTGTAGAGTTGAATTAAGCTTAATGCAAATACTAAGAAATCTTACCATGCAGGTGTTCTCCTTTTCTCTTTCGGGTGCATATCATCTCCCGAGTATCGATCTGAATTAGTTGAATACTTGTATGTTGGAGGAAAATATATCTTCCCTTCGTTCCATCCCACAAACGCGCGACCTCTTTTTTGCTCTATTCTCAACTGTCAGGAGTGTCAATAGTTAAGGCATGTTAAGTTTGTTAAACAACATTACATTGGAGGAAAAACAATAAACATGGGATTATTGATGAGGTTAAAAAGAGACATACTTGATCATTTTCTAACAATGCTCTCCAATTTTGCATCTCAACAAGTGCCTTCGCAGAACGGTAGGAAAGAGCGATCCGATAATTCAAATCTCCAAGCCATATAATTCGACTACATCAATGAATTTAAAATGAGAATACAAAAATGACAAGAAAATACAATAAAAATTAAACCTGTTATAGTATGCATTCTAATTAAGTAGTTATTCAATAGGTTACTCAGATTCTTACTCGTGCTCGAGGATTGTCTGAGGAGATTTCTCGTTGTCTACGCCATGAACACGAGGAAACCTAGTCTTTTTAAGAATTTCCAGTACATCAGAATTTCTTCTAAGTTCATCACCCTCTTTCTGTCCTGAGGTTAAATGACTACATATAAAGCAAAAGCTTGTTTCATGCACAGACATACTAATTGAGATGGATCCCTGCAAATTTCAACCAAAATAACTCAATAAGCTAATCATCACAGAAGTGACCATCATTTTCATCGTAAATTTATAAATCAAAAGAAAAAAACAAGAGTTGGGATTGTCACGAGTCATAATAAGCTAAACTCACCTTATTTCCGAGATAGCCCATCAATCCTCTGCCAACACACGATACTTTCATGTTTCGAACATGATCTTTGAGTTCTCCTTTTACCCACACGGTAAGGTAAATTCCCACCATTTGCTTACTTGCAACAAGGCAGTACCTTGAATGTCCAGGCATGCTATATCCATCTTCATTAGAGGCAGATCCACCATTAGTTGACATTGGTGAAAATAAGACTGTACTCGGTGAATCCACAAGGCCATTATCATCATCAGATGAACCCCATCTTGAATAATCACTTGGTCTGGAGTAATCACTTGCCCTCGAATAGTCACTAGGCCTATAACCCCATCTTAAACTTGGATCAAAGTCACTAGGCCTGTTACCGAAAATTACACGGTCGCATACACTGTATCTTCGATCTACTTGCGGCTGAACATTTGAAGGGTCATTGTCCATTCCCCAACCACTAGAAGCCGTCTGGAAGGATCGTCTGTGGAAGAAAGACGAATTCTTCTGCCTAGCTGATCCCTCAAAATCTGCATTCAGCTCTACAACTGGCTGAGGAATTGGAGATGGTGTATAACATCCACTACTTCCACTTGTTCCAGGGAGATTGTTTAAAGTCTTTCTGATCAGAGCCAGCCATTTTTTGGCAGGGCCATTGTCCTCTGCCCCTAGAATATTACCGGCATTCAATGGAACTACCTCTTGAAATCTGTGAGAAACAGGAAGAATTGAAAAATACATCATTGGTAAAACAGTTAACCCTTAAATGTTCATTTTTTTTGCAATTGGTAGAGATTGACTAAAAGAAAAATTCGAGATAATTATCATGACATAACACATATTTAATCGAAAAGTTAATGTAAACTTCAATTAAAGACTATATATATATACACCAACAAGCAACAATTCTTACCCAAGAACATAAATGTCAGCTGGTGGTGAGGAATGAAGCCAATCATCTACATTCAAATTACTAGGTGGGGATCTTCCAGCTACATTCCATGTAGCTACAAAAATGCTGCTCAATATTCACACAATTCATGAGAAACAGAACAAACTTTTTTTTTTCTTGCTAAAAATGTAAAATTGGAAAAGTAGTATATACCTATAGTTCTGCACATCGATAATTCGAGGATGGTCGAGATTCATTCTTCCTCGCCTAACCTGACTGCTGTTCCTACTAAACTTCTCTGTTCATAGCAATGCAAAAATGTCAGCATTTTAAATGATACTAATACTATCAAGAACTTCACAAGAACATAATAGTTCAAGAAATGGTTTTGAATTTTGATTGACTCCTTTTACCTGTTTTGCTCTTTTTGATTGTGCATGGCTCTCTCTCAGAAAAGCTATTCCTACTTCCATATTCAACCTCACTTCCTGCAGAAGAAAACCAGTGTTACAGCCTTCAAATTCACATAATGAAACAAAACAACAATAGTAACTGATTTCATTTGGAATTCCTGAAATTGATCACTATCACCAAGAGAGTTTTGAAGAAAAACAAAAACACCAACCTCCATAAACAACATCATCAGCTATAGAATCTTCACATTTGCTCTTGATATTAAAAAACTTCCTCACCATTTTCTTCGACCACGAGAGCTATTTCATCAAACATCATACATACACAAAAAATCAACATCTCACAATATTCAAAATTTCAAACCCATCACAATAAAAACATTGAAAATTTCATTTCCATAACCAAATAACAACAACAATAATCAACAACAAAAAAAACCTTGTTTTTCTTTGAACTTTCATCTCCCATTTTGACCCTTCTACTTCATATACACCTCACAAACCAGTTAACAATATTTTGAGCTAAGAAACAAGAACAAGATCATTTAGAGAGAGAGTGTGTGTGTTATGAAAAATGCATGGAAGTGAGAAGAGATTCTGAAGCAATAAGTAGAAGAAGACAATGCAGTAGTAAGGTTAGAGATAGAAAGAGAAAGAAATCTCGTTGTTCTATGTAACAACAAGAGAAAACAAAGTAACGAATTTGAACAGAAAAAAGCGCAGTAAAAGGGACAACATATGAAAGCTTTAGGTTGTGAGGAAAAGGGCAACGGGCAGGCAGGTTGGTTTAGCTTTTGGGTTGTGTGTGAAGTGAGACGGGCAGACGGGCAGATGAACAAAGGGTGACCGTGGTCAGCAAAGTGGAGAGAGTTGTTGTTGTTTGGTTTTATTTTGTGAAGTGTGTGATGTGAGATCTTGTAGTGTTTTGTAGGTGAATTTTGTCTACAGTTGTGAACAATTTTGGTCTTGGAAATAAAGTTAAAGTAGTTAAAGAGGAAAATAAAGATAAAGGTCTTGTGTAAATGATAATAATAATAATAATAATAATAATAATAATGTTTTAAAAAAAATTGTTATTTTGTTGGACATGGAATGTTTGGAAGAGAAGCATAGTGGTCAAGTCATATCATTTGTCAATTGTTTGATTAAGTTGATAAGGTTTCTAACTTGAGTAATAAATAGAGCTTTGGTATAGTATGATGGAGTAACTTTCTAGTACCGCGGAGGGATCACTCAAGATTAACATTTTAATGGTTAAGTAATTGAGAAAATGAAAAGTGGCATGAAAGTGAGATATATTTGTATATTTGATAATTTTTCAAT
Organism: Vicia sativa; assembly: GCA_021764765.1. Lineage (NCBI taxonomy): Eukaryota > Viridiplantae > Streptophyta > Magnoliopsida > Fabales > Fabaceae > Vicia > Vicia sativa. The sequence goes on from CM038792.1 coordinate 76,515,667, forward strand.
TTTTTATTTATAGTGAGAGTAGTTTAAATCGAAAAATTGAGAATGTAGTAAGAATTGCTATACATTTTTTAATTAATTTAAACGGTAGGTAATACTTCTAAATGAAATTGTTTGTTTCAAATGATAATAGAGGAACATATGTTTTTCGTATACTCTCTTTTTTTTTTTAATCTTATCGTCCTAAATTTTATGGACAACACATATCAATTTAAATTTAAATTTTATTAAGATCTGGGTTTGAATTGACCTACGGTGAATATGTGGAATTTAATTTATCTAACTCTTTTAATAAAATAATGATCAACTATTATTTTATCAAATAAATTTATATTCAAATTCTACTATAATATTCTATCCAAATGTATTTTTTTCAATTTATTAATTTTGAGATCTTTTAATAAAATTTTGTGTTTGTTAACTACCACTTTAACATGACACTCTCCTTTTATCTGGATTTGTGACCAATTATACATAACATGGTTAATATAGGCATAATTTTATATAAAAAAAAATTAATAACCAAAAAAATGTTATTGGTTGCAGCCAATGGTTTATGAATAGGAACAAAATCTAACATGCAATGCCTTATCTCATTTTTAGGTAGTGAATGAATCTAAATAAAAAACTAGAAATTTGTCTTTTTTTTAGATTTGCCATCTTGTGAGTACATATTTTAAATAGATCAATGTGACGTTTGATTCCATAGATTGATCATAGGTATGGTTCCATTGAATATAGGGTGTGTTACTTTGAGGCTCTTCTGACCTATCCTTCAATTCTTGTCTTTGAAAACAATAGCAACTTACCCAATTTTGAGGTGTTGGGATTGGCCATGATGCTCTTGTTTCCCTTCCCCTCACTGCTTTTAACTGTTAATAGAAGGCTAGAAGAAGCTACCATCAACATGTCTTTTGTGTTGCTTTTATGCTAAATATTGTTTAGCATATAGACTTTGGTGTTAAAGTTTTGTTTTATTTATTATTATCAACTTCCAATTCTATCGCTAAAAAATGAGGGAAAAAATTTGGGTCATACTAACGTGTGAGATTAGTGTACATATTAAGATATTATAATTAGAAAGAATATTTATAATAAAATTATATTTAAAATTTTAATAAATTAAATTTACAAATTTTAAAATAATATTTTTAAAAATAATTCTCTTAACATGTGCCTTTGGGGGCCATATTAGTTTTTTTTTCTTTTTTCTTTAATTTTTATAGTTAGTCTCATGCACCGTTTATATTTCCTTTGAATTATTCCATCTGTTTCAAATGATTGTTGATTTAAAAATTTTGCACATAGATTAAAAAATACAATAATGTTATTATAAACTTATATTTTTATAAAATTAATCTTATTAATATATTTGAAATAGTATATAGAATAAAAAATTAATAATATAATTAAAAAAATTAATAATTATTATTATACTAAAGAGTGAAATTGAGAATTATTTTAAAATATATTTTATTTAATAAAACAATAGTCATTTTAAAACAAAGATTAGTCAGTTGTTCTATAATATATGCCTTCTGCTCTTGGAAAGATTGTCACAATTTCCAAAACAAAACTACCTTTGGGTTTTGGGTTTGGCTCCCAAGTTTGAACTCTTCCTTTTTTTTATTTATATGTTTGGATTAGAAAGGAAAGAATGTGAATGAAAAGATTGTTAAAGAAAAGAAAATAAGAAGAAAATGAATAAAAAGTTAGATGATTTTAAATTTGTTTGGTAGAAGTGAATGTGAGAGGAAAGAAAGTCTTAATTATTATTACATAACATCAATACCCTTTTTAAGAAATAATTAAAAAAAATATTATTGTAAATGTACTTATTCATTTTTATAAATATACCTGGATATTAAATTAAAATAAAAATATTCGAAAAATAAAAACAAAGTAGATATAAAATAACAGTAAATATATATACAAATGTGTATAGATATTTTTGTCTTTTTCAAGGACTTTCTTCTCATTTTTGAAAGGAAATATATATCGTGTCGGACCCACTTAAAAGTGGTCTTTCCTTCTACTTTATTGACAAACCAAACAAGAGAACAGATTTTAAAAATTGTGCTTCCCTCCTTCCTACTTTCTTTCTTCTAAGAATCAGCTATTCCAAACATAGTGTAATTGGCCATGCCTAAAAATTTAATTATCAGAATTTGTTTTCTATTGATGTTGGTAAGAATTTTGGGCAAGAATTTAAATTTCAAAGTATGTTCGCTTTATTTTTTTTATACTTTTTACACATCATAGTAATTAATAAATTTTATTTTTAATATTATAATTTTTAATTATTTATTATTTCATTTTATTTTTTGTGCAATGAATAAGTATAAATATTATTGACACCTTTATAATTAATATAGTTTTTTTCTAAAAGGAGAGCATAAGTCCAAAAAAGAACCAACTACAACCAAACATTCCTACCGGTGTCATGATGAACACAATGTGAAAACATAACTCGAGTTTTTATGATGTCAAAACCTCATAAATGACATGGTGTACATCCAAGATAAAATAAGAAAGTTGAATGACAGGTTGATTAAAGAAAATGCAAATATGTCCTAAAAACATGCAGATGCATCGACGCATCCACTACTCCGGTCGACGCGGTTTTTAGGGACACCCCCTGGAAGTTACGTGTCTACCTTATGGTCGACGCATCATCAAAAGTCATCTGGGAGCAAAATTCCAAAGCCTTGCGTCGACGAACCTCCCTGTTGCAGTCGACGCAATCATCTGTGATGTTCCAACACACAGTGTCTGGAGGTTACGCGCTGACCCTCCCTCCTGGAGCGGTCGACGCATTCATATTATGCTGAAGCTTTTCTTTTATAATTTTTCCTTAATTTTCTTCATTTTAACTAACACTTATAAATAGGGGTTATTTCTTTTTGAGCACTTTAACAAAAATAGAGTGAAAGATACACATTGAGAGCACTTCATCTTTATCATCTCTTCTTCAAATTAAATTTCTTCACAAAATCAAAGCAATTGAATCAAGATTAGAAGATTGGTGATAAAGTCCAATTAAAGAACAAATTAAGAGTTGGGTTGTGTTTTGTGGGCTCTTTCTTGAATAAAATCGTTAGGGTTTTGTCCTCCTAAATCCGAATCGGTGAGGGGTTTTGGTACGGATCTTCGCTTCAACGTATTCAGCCGAGTGAAACGGTCGAGGAACGTGGGTTCGCTTGATCAAGTAACGGTAACCAGATGACCGTGAAGGAAGATTTGGGGTCGATCTTAATCGTTTGATATCAGCCGAGAGAAAGAAATTCTACAACAAATTGGTAGAAATTTCAAGTATCGCTAATCGGAGGTGTACTCGAAGAGATCGACACTTGGTTTGGCTCGAACCAAGGATCGTGAAGAAGATAGGTTCATCACCAACAATTGAATTATGTAAAAAGGGAACTATTTCTTCACTTGTTACAATTTGCAATTTTATGAAAAAATTCTCAATTCTAGATTCTAGAATTGGGGGCAGATGTACACCACACGAGGACGAAAGGTGGAACTGCCTTAACAAATTCCAATGTTCTTTTTTGCATTTTACTTTAATTATTTGATTGATCCAATTCGTAAGATTCAAATTATCAAACTTGCATAAACTGAATTTATGGTGGGTCGAGCTTTAACAAATACATCTGTAACTATCCGTTTGATTGTTACGTGACAAATTTCGACAACACAAATTAGTTAATACGACACTTGTAAATTTTGCTTACAAGGTGTTTGATAAATGGTCTCTTCTACAAATTGCTCATTGTGCTTAACTTTGATCTTTAACATTCTCATTGGAAGTATTTGATACTCAAAGAGATTGTTAAGGCGATTAATTGATTGAGTTTAAATCGTATTGATTAAAGCAATTTTTCTCACATCATTCGTACGGATCGCATATCCGATCTTCTCAATAGTGGATCGTTTAGACGATTGAAAATTTAGGAGGCTTTCGTAACAATTTTTAACACCGATCTATTCACCCCCCTTCTAGATCGATTACATTGTCTAACAAGTAGTATTAGGAGCACCAATTTATCTATTGCTTCGCAATATTACCTTGTAGAATATGGAGAACGATCGAAAAGGGGCTTATACGAGAGCTCCGGTTTTCACCGGTGAAAACTATAATTATTGGAAAGATTGTATTCATGTTCATATCACATCCATTGATAGAAAGATATAGAAAGTTATCGAAGATGGTCCCATGGAAATAACCATGACCAAAGATAACGTTACCATACCTAAACCGGAAGCACTATGGGATGAGAATGATGAGAAAAATTATGCCTATAATTGGAAGGGTAGAAACATGCTTATAGCAGCCTTAGGTGTTGATGAATACTTTCGAGTATCTCATTGCACAACAACTAAAGCCATGTGGGATGCCCTAAAAATTTCCCATGAAGGCACAAACGATGTTAAGCTTGCTAGAATCAATACATTGACTCAAGAGTTCGATCTCTTTCACATGAAGCATGGTGAAACCATTGCCGATATGCAAAATAGATTCTCTCACATTATTAATCTCTTACACGCTCTTGGTCATGTTACTCCCAATGTAGCTGCTACTAAAAAAAAATGAGATGTCTTAATAGGGAATGGTAATCGAAAGTCACCGCTATCAAGGAAGCAAACGAACTAGCCACACTCGACATCACAATATTATTTGGGAAGCTCCAAGAGCATGAACAAGAGCTCACAAATCTCAACAAGCATGAAAAGAAAGAAAGAAAAGAAAACAAAAAGATACAGACTGGAAGTCTATCTCATTGAAGGCTTCTAGCTTAAAGTCCTCCACCAATAACTCATGTGTGAGTGAGTCTAGTGATGATGATGAAAGCTCGAGTGAAGACATGAGACTGTTTGTGAGGAAATATCAAAAATACCTTCGAAGAAATGAAGTACAACACTCAGACAAAAATCTCGTCAACTATAGACAACAATCAAAACCATCCAAACAAGATGATGGCAAGAAATCAAAGTCAAAAGGATCAAGTTTCAACTGTGGAAAACCCGACCACTACAAACCAGATTGTCCCCTCCTCAAAAGAGAAAAAGGAAAGTAAAAGTTCCAAAAGAGACCAAACAAAGCTAAAAGAACTTATATTGCTTGGAAAAGCGATAGTGAAGCTTCAAGTAAAAGCGACTCTAGCGATGAAGAAGAAATGGTCAACTTTTGCCTTATGGCTCATCAAGAAAAGAAAAATAAGGTAAAACACTCTAAATATGATCATAGTGAAAACATGTCTCATCTTGAATTGCAAAGAGCTTCTGACACTCTACATCATGATGCTAAAGAAGCTTTCACGCGATTAGCCTCAAATTAGAAAATATTTTCATACCTTGAGCTTAAAGTTTCTGAATCCAAAAAGGAATTAGAAGCTCTTAAGTCATCAATGATTGTTTTATATTTTCATTGAGTCTGAATAATGTATACATCACAGTTGTGATATAGCTTTTAAGAAGAATTATAAACACATATCTTTTCTGTAAGTTGTTGATACCTTAAGCAACCGAGTTATGGTTTATCTCAAGAAGACAAAGGCAATGGTCTTTGTGATTTGTAATCTATTCTTGAATAGTGGATTAAGACCTCATTGAGAGAGGAAAATCACCTTGACGGGTGGACTGGAGTAGTTTGAGTTTAAACGAATCAGGATAAAAATAATTGTGTGTAACACGGTGGGAGAACTGACTTGTTTATTTTGCGTTTTATTGCAAATGTTGCAGATAGAAAGAGTCGCCACCGACTTTTCTTTTATCCAATAAAGGGAAGGTGAAAAGAACAAGAAAAGACCTTCGTTAAATTCTGAGTATGATAGGCAATTATGAAAAGGGAAGGTATTAGCACCCTTTCCATCCGTAGTTATCTAGGGGCTATTAGTTGCTTAGCTCACTTTGAAAATTTTTCTTTCTGTGTTTGTGTAGTTTGAAAAATATTTGAAAAGACATTTCGATTTGACTTTGTAATGATTCTCGTTGGAATGTATACGAAGTGTTCGAAAATATTTGTTTGGAAAATGTTTAACTTTGTAATGATTCTCGCTGGAATGTATACAAAGTGTTTTTGAAAGTATTTGAAAAATGTGAGGTGTGAAAAACATTTTGATTGGAGCAAACAATAGTCTTATTTACCTACTCAGAATGATCGTTTTCATGTTATTTTCCTTCTCCTTTAGAATAAGGCTATCCATACCATTAGTTGGTAGGTAACTTTATCCATTGGATGTGAAGGGACAGTCGAAGGGTCATTGTATGGTCATAGAAGGCAACATGTAAGGATACCTTAGCAATCCGAAGGGACGATCATCACTTATTCGTAGACAACAATTGAGGGACAAGATCATATATTCGTAGGCAACGTCGAGGGTCATCGAGGGACTATGATATTTATATCTAAGGGACTATGATGATGTTATTCGTAAGCGTCTTTGCTAATGGTACCCCTACGTTCGAGGGACATGACCAGTGTATTCAAAAGGCAACAAGAGAGGATACCCTAAGGGGGGTGCAAGTTAGATAAGTGTGTTAAGTTCAAATATTTTAGTTTTGATTTAGGGTGATCTAAGGGTTGATTTTATCTTTCTATACAAACCCTAGTTACTATACAATTAAGCAGTTAATATGTATAGAAAAGTAAAGTGAGGAATGTAAAGTGCGGAAAGTAAATGTCTTACGCTATTACATGGCTTTGGGGCTGTTACATAATATAGGTGCGGAAAGTAAAGGCAGGAAGTTTAAATCTACGCTGGTACATAATAAACCTTGCGACTTATTGTTAGCTGGCAATTTCGAATAAAGAATAATTGGATATCAAAAGGATATTTTGAATAAACATATAAAGGGGTTGATATCAATGATGAATATTGGTTGGAAATATAGAACCATTGTTCTAAAGGACTCTTCGATTTCTAGTAATAAGTGATGGACTTCGATCTGGCATTTTTTAGTGGTTAAATATAAAGAGTTCTTTTATGCAACGTATAAGAATTGGAGCGGTCCGAACAGGTTATTTACGAATTCAAATCGAAAAGATAAGGAGTACTTTGCTGGCATGGGATTCAAACTTCAAATAAGAGCGTCATTCTAAGAAGACACGTGGAAGTCAGCGAACGTGAGAAACCTGCATGCTTCGAACGTGGCATGTTTGTAGAGTCAGACCGTTAGGGTCAAAATACTATAAATAGGTGTTTTTATGTTAGAATTGGTGTGTTCATTTCGTGTACTAAAAAATCTCAAACACTCAAATTACCGTGACTCAATGGAAACGAGTTAGAAGATAAAATGTACGTACTGAACATCATGGTTCTTTATAATTTAAATCCAAGTCTTTTTATATTTCTTTCACTTTTACAGTACTTTTGCTCTTAGAATCTTTCGATTTCCCTTTCATGTTCTTGTTTTACTTGCTTTCAAACACATTTATCTCTTTAGAAACTCCATTTTTACTTTGTCCTTTCATTCAAACACTTTATATTTCTAGAAACTTTTATATTCTCAGAAACTCTTTATCTTTATGTTTCAAGTGTTAAAACTTAAGTTTAATTCGAAGCCTTTCCTTTATACATTCAGTCAGCATATTTCTATAGACAATCTTAGAGAGATCTCTTAAGAATCTTACATTCTACATTAACATACAATATAAATTTATCAAGATAATGAGTATGAACATAGAAATGAGTTATGACACATGTGTCCTAGGATCAATCTATTCGATCCTGCAAGTAACCAATAATAATCAATCAATTGGAAGACTAGCGGTTGTTTACTAGAAATCACTGTAAACAAATTGGCACGCCCAGTGGGACAGTGTCATAATAAATTTTTTATCAAACCTATTAGAAAATTTTAGGATCTTCTGAGTTTGGAGCGCGTTTCGTTATATGAACCTTCGAAGCGGCAAAGTAAAGAATAATAATCCACATATACCCAGAAGACAATGTACCAAAACAATGGTTAACACAACTAACCAAGATAGGGGACAAAATCCCCCACAAGGGGCTGCAACAATCGTTTCAAGTTCGATTGATGCCTCCAATACCATCCCTGTTGGCAGTTCGAATACGGTCCCAATAAGTATATTAGAAATACCATCTAATGTGTCATCAATGCAAACTATGCCACACATAGGGAATCAACAGTATTCGACCCCTACTAGGCCTCCAGGCTTCGAGCCTTCGAGACCCAGAAACCCTCCGTATAGAATGCCAACTTCGTTTATGGCAGGGTTACATAATGCATCAACTTCGTCCCCACTCCAAGGGTATGGTTCAGGAATGAACCATATGGGTACAAATTCCCAGAATATAGGAAACTTCGCCCAATTGCCTACCCTTACAACTAATAGTCAGGCAGTGCTCAGGCAACAGATGAATGATAGCAATCATGATATGGTAGGAATCCTAGCCCGTGAAATGAATGCCATTTTTAATCCCCTAATCCAGAACATAAATAGAACGAACCAAGAAAATTCAGCCCAGATGGCTAGAATAGCAGATTTCTTTGGCGCCCCTGATGCGCCTGCAAGACATAGGCAGAACCCAGTGGTGATTCGAAACGAAGAACCCACAATCGAACAGATTCGACCCCCTATACAAGTGGTCGAAGAGAGAAATATAGGGGCAAGATTAAGGCACCAGGAAGTTCAGGAAGTTCAGGACGAACAACCTAGACCAATAATGATGGTGAATAGGGACCAAAATGCAGACGAAATTGTTCATAGAATTAGAAATGACAATTTAGTGGCAGAAAATAACCTCACCGCCAAGATCGAAAGAATAATGGCCCAGAATGGTTTAAATTCAGGATTTAGGAGGCCAAATTACACATCTCCTATTGTAGACTATGTTCTGCAAACAGAATTACCTAGGGGTTGTAAAATCCCTAAGTTCACAAAATTTGCTGGAGATACGAGTGAATCAACAGTGGAACATATAGCAAGATATTTAACCGAAGTATGAGATATAGCAAATAATGAAAATCTTAGGATAAAATACTTCCCAAGTTCTCTAACGAAGAACGCTTTTACTTGGTTCACTACCCTACCCCCTGGATCTGTGGACACGTGGCCTTATTTAGAGAGACTTTTCCATGAACAATTTTATATGGGTCAGTCTAAAATTAGCCTGAAAGAATTAGCAAGCATTAAGAGAAAATTCACGGAACCAATAGATGATTATTTGAATAGGTTTCGTTTGTTAAAATCTAGATGCTTCACAGTAGTTCCTGAACACGAATTGGTCGAAATGGTTGCTGGGGGCCTAGATTATTCCATTCGAAAGAAATTGGATACACAATATCTTAGAGATATGGCCCAACTAGCAGACAGAGTTCGTCAGGTCGAAAGATTAAAAGCTGAAAAGGCTAGGGCTAGTAAAAATCATAAGAAAGATAGAATAGCCTACATAGAGGCTGAAGGGGAGAACATAGATGATTCTCAAGACCCTTACGATTTCGATCAGTTCGAAATAAATCTTGCAGAATTGAAGGAAGCACCCCCTTATGCTTGCAAAGTTCTGCTTCCTTCCAATGGAAAGGATCCTGTCGAAAGTGAAAGGAATGATAAATTCCCTAAGAAAATTTATACTTTCGACATAACTAAATGTGATGAAATATTTGATCTACTTGTTAAAGATGGCCAGTTAATAGTTCCTCCTAACCTTAAGATTCCTCCGTTGGAACAAAGGAAGAAGAGGGGTTTTTGTAAATATCACAACTTTTTAGGCCATAAAACCTCACAATGCTTTCTTTTCAGGGATCTGATACAAAACGCAATCAAAGATGGCAGGCTGAAGTTCTCAGATAAAGGAAAGAATCCAATGAAGGTTGATACGGATCCGTTGCTGATGGCAGAGACCAACTATGCTGAGCCTCTGGATATCAATGTAGTGGAGATTGCTGAGAGGAAGGTTCAGTCGAAAGTGGAATTCGAAGAGGATGGGGACTTCATCTTGATCAGGAACGAAATAGAGGCTACTGAGGGCCTCCCAAAGGTGCTCAAAGCAAAGATACTAAGTGAAGCAATACAAGCTGCTGATGGCCAACTTGCTGTTGACAAAAAGTTGACTGAGGCTACTGAAGGTCTAAGGATGAAGTTCGAAGAGGTTAAAATTTCTGATGGGAAGACGTTGGGAGTGAATATGGTGGATTTCGAACAGCCCAACGTTGAAATGGAAGAAGTGGAACGCTGTTTGGAGAAGGAGGGAGAGCAAAGAAGGGAGAACTTACCTAGAAAAGATGTGAGTTTACGCGAATATGTCTTTCACTGTCATAAGAAGAACCAGGATAAGTTGTTGTGCCCAAGGTGCAGCATCATCTACAATCCCAAAATTGTTGCTGAGTTCGAAAGGGCCCAACGCGAAAGAACATGGGTCAACTGGAGGCAAGACAACCAACTGTACAGAGTTTATCCAAAAGCTGATAAGAGTCTGCTCGAATTCTTGGTTCGTTGCCACAAGATTGGAACAGAGTGTTTAATATGTTCCAGATGTGCAGCGGTGTATGATAAAGAAATGGCTGAAGCGTTCGAGAGAATTTTGTTTGCATCAGGCTGGGGGCACCAAGGTAGAATGCCTTCGAATCCTGCTAACACTGGAAGAACCATGCCAAGGAGGCCAGATAGCCCTTATCCCAGGGGAGCAAAGAGAGTTTCTTTCAAACTACCTGTAGAAATCCCCACGATGGTGGTGAAGGCGATAAGGAAAAGGAAAGTGGAGAAGCTATGACCAAGGAGGCAGGACTGCGATGGCTTATAGGAAACAATTCAATTCAAACAGGAGGGAAGAAATAAGACTGGAGAATTACAAAGGCAAAAATCCAATGTCTCGCTCTTAGTGGCGCAGACACCAGAGAAACAAAAAGGCTGAACGGGATTCGAAGCCCATGGAGATAGGAGAATCTAGTACCAATAACCCAACATCAGTGACCCAGACTGGGGGCAAACCCCCAGTGTCCAGGAAGCTTTTTTCACCAAAGAAAGACATTGGAGAAAATCAAGAACAAAAGGTGGCTGCAAACGAAGAGGACTTGATGGCTGATGACTTCGAATCGGAGGGGGAATCCTTCTTTAATGCAAACTGCAATGTATTTTCGGTGCTGCCCTGTGAGTACAATCAGGATACAGAAGTTTACACTGGTGAGGAGACTGATGAGGACAAAATGGCCGAACGTGCCGGTGTGTTATGTGATGAACAATGGAGCGGTTGAGGAGCAAAACGCTTTCTTCGAGCCAGATGAGGGAATGAAGAACCATCTAAAACCTTTATTCATCAAGGCAAAGGTAGAACAACATGGTGTGAACAAAGTTCTGGTGGATGGTGGAGTTGTTGTTAATTTGATGCCCCGCTTCATGTTAAAAAGGATAAGCATGCATGATTCAGATGTTAGACCTCACAACATGGTGCTTTCAAATTATGAAGGAAAGGTTGGTAAGACTTTGGGAGTAATACAAGTTAACTTAACAGTTGGTTCCCTCATAAGACCAACAATGTTTATGGTCATATCTGCAAAGGCAAACTACAATATGTTGCTTGTAGGGAATGGATTCATGGAATTGGCGCAGTGCCTTCTTCGATGCATCAAAGGTTGGTGTTGTGGAGAGACGATGGAATTGTCGAAAACATAGAAGAAGACAAAAGTTACTATATGACAGAGATCAACAATGTGGACAAAATAAACTTCGATCGAAATATGGCCAACATAGGGCCATGTCACCCACCTGAGGAATATTTCGAGCCCAATGAGAACGCTTACTATTCTTTAACCCTTCATCCCAATGGATTCCAATGGGATAGAGAAATCATGTAGGACGGGCAGGAGATTGAGGAAGATGGAGAAACTTCGACGATACGGCCAACTGGCTGGGGAAGCGAAGATCATTATGACTGAATCAAGTTACTACAAAAAGATTTCGGCCTATTTGGCTGAGAACAAACGAAAGACGGCTCTCGAAGCCGAAATACAGAACATGGTTGTCGAAGCCATAGATAAAAAAGAAAAAAGAAAAAAAGAAATAGCAAGTCCTGAGGAAAACTACTCACCCCCACCCTGTGATGGACAAATTTCTGAACTAATAGATCAACGGCTAGATGCCATTTATGATCAAGAGCCCTTGGGGTTCGAAAAGGATCCAAAGTCAACAAGCGCTAAAATGCTGGCACAAGATCCATTAGAGGAAGTTGATATTGGGGATGGCGTCGGAAAAAGAGTTACGTACATCAGTGCGAAACTCATTCCCAGTCTAAAAAGCAAGGTGATCGAAATGCTCAAACAAAATAGAGATTGCTTCGCCTGGGACTACAACGAAATGCCTGGTTTAAAGAGGGAACTGGTGGAACATAGGCTTCCAATCAAGGATGGCAAGAAGCCCATCAAGAAGATGCCTAGACGATTCGCCCCAACAATCCTCTCAAATATAAAGGCAAAGGTAGAACGGCTCCTTCGATGCAAGTTTATCAGGACCACAAGGTACGTAGAATGGCTTGCTAACATAGTACCTGTTATTAAGAAAAATGATTCTTTACGAATTTGCATAGATTTTAGGGATTTGAATACAGCAACCCCAAAAGATGAATATTCCATGCCCATAGCAGAAATGTTGATTGATTCTGCTGTAGGTTTCGAATACCTGAGTATGTTAGATGGATACTCTAGGTATAATCAAATTTTCATTGCTGAGGATGATGTTCCCAAAACTGCGTTTAGATGTCCAGGCGCCTTAGGCACTTATGAATGGGTAGTTATGCCCTTTGGACTAAAAAATGCTGGGGCAACATATCAGAGGGCAATGAACACCATTTTCCATGATTTCATTGAATCATTTATGCAGATTTATATAGATGACATAGTAGTCAAATCTGTTTTTGATGAGGATCATTTAAATCACCTCTGCCAATCATTCGAAAGAATGAGAAACCATGGCTTAAAAATGAATCCTCTTAAGTGTGCTTTCTTTGTGCAGGCTGGGGACTTCCTAGGCTTTGTGGTCCACAAGAAGGGGATCGAAATTAACCTGAACAAGACAAAGGCTATTATGGAGACAAAACCTCCATCAACAAAGAAAGAATTGCAATCTCTATTAGGTAAAATCAACTTTTTAAGGAGATTCATATCTAATCTGAGTGGGCGAACTCAGACGTTCTCTCTACTCCTCCGTCTCAACCAAGGGAATTTTGAATGGACGGCGCAACATCAGGAGGCATTTGAGAAGATCAAGGCCTATTTGATGCACCCTCCTATACTTGCACCTCCTTCTAAAGACAAACCGATGAGACTGTATATCTCTGCCTCCAATGTAACTATAGGTAGTATGTTGGCCCAAGAAAACGATGATGGCGTCGAAAGAGCCATCTATTATATTAGTAGGGTCCTAAATAAAGCAGAAATTAGGTTTAGCATCATAGAAAAACTATGTCTCTGCCTGTATTTCTCTTGTATAAAACTTAAATATTATATTAAACTAGTTGATGTTTACGTTTCATCTCACTTTGATGTTATTAAACATATGATTTCAAAACCAATCATGCACAGCAGAATTGGAAAATTTAGTCTTTAAACCTTTAAAGGCTATGAAAGGGCAAGTAGTTTCAGATTTCATAGTGGATGACTCTGTGAGTGAGGGCTTCGCGTTAGATTATGTTGAGATCCACCCATGGAAATTATCCTTCGATGGGTCAACACATAAAAACGGAAGTGGGGTTGGAGTCCTTATAATTTCTCCTGAAGGAATTCCAACAAAATTCAAGTACAAGTTAGAAGGGCCTCCATGTTCGAACAACGAAGCTGAGTATGAAGCATTGATTGCTGGACTTGAAGCTTTGTTGGAATTGGGGGCAACCAGAGTCGAAATTAGAGGAGACTCAGAGCTGGTCATCAAACAAATAACCAAAGAATACAAATGTATCAAAGAAAATTTGATCATGTACTTTGTTATTGCTAACAGATTACTCAAGAAGTTTGAATATATGGATATAAAACATATTCCCAGAATTGATAATCAGGAGGAAAATGATTTGGCTCAAATAGCCTCAGGGTATAAGACATCCAAAGAAAAACTCCAATACCTCATAGAAACAAGAGGTAGAATAATGGCTACCAAATTATCACTATTAGACTTAGAGAATTCGAAACTTGGCTATGCAAGTCAGAAAGAATTCGAAGTGTTAAGTATAGATACTTTGGCAGATACAGAATGGCGAAGTCCTATTATAAATTACTTGAAAGAACCTTCAGTAAGTACAGAGAAAAAGATCAAATATAGGGCATTGTCTTATGTGCTAATAGGGAATGAACTTTTTAAAAAAAACCCCAGAAGGAATCTTACTCAAATGTTTAGGAGAAAACAAAGCGTATTTAGCCTTGTCCAGTGTGCACAGTGGGGCGTGTGGGGCACATCAAGCAGGCCACAAAATGAAATGGTTGCTATTTCGATATGGAATGTATTGGCCCACTATGCTCAAAGACTGCATAGAATTTGCTAAAGGATGTGCAGAATGCCAAGTTCATGCAGGCATTCAGCATGCTCCTGCAAGTGAGTTACATTTAATTGTTAAGCCTTGGCCTTTTAGAGGATGGGCATTAGATCTAATTGGTGAAATACGACCAACATTATCCAAAGGACAGAAATATATCCTTGTGGGTATAGATTATTTTACAAAATGGGTCGAAGCAATTCCTCTAGTGAATGTTGATCAAGAGGCTATTATGGAATTTATCCAGAAGCAATAATTTACAGGTTTGGAATACCATAAAGCATCACAACAGATCAAGGTTCCGTTTTCACAGGGCAAAAAATGCAAGAGTTTGCACAAGAAATGGGATTTAAGTTACTCACGTCAACGCCTTATTATGCTCAAGCAAATGGTCAAGTGGAAGCAGCCAATAAAGTCATAATAGGGTTGATAAAGAAACATGTAGGGCAAAAGCCAAAGAATTGGCATAAAACTTTGGACCAAGCTTTATGGGCATGTCAAACATCTCCTAAAGAGGCAACAAATACTACTCCGTTTCGACTTACATTTGGACACGACGCAGTGCTGCCAGTCGAAATACATTTACAATCAGTTAGAATCCAAAGACAAAATGAGATACCAGTTGACCAATATTGGGAAATGATGATGAATGAATTAGTGGACGTGGATGAAGGTAGGCTACATGCTTTAGAAGTTATGAGAAGACATAAAGAAAGAGTAGCCAGAGCATACAACAAAAGAGTTAAAAGTAAGTTGTTCTCAACCAATGATCTGGTTTGGAAAGTTATATTACCTATGGATAAAAAGAATAGATTCTTAGGTAAATGGTCACCCCATTGGGAGGGACCCTTTCGTGTTTTGAAAACGTTTTTGAATAATGCTTATGAAATAGAGGAATTGGCAGAAGATAGAAGAATCTTGAAGGTAAATGGGAAATACTTAAAAAGGTATAAGCCATGCTTGCAAGAGGTTCGAATTACTACAGAATAATTAAAGTAAAACAAATAATAAAGCCAAAATGGTATTACATAAATGCCAAAATGGTTGTGTTCAAATTACAAAAGTACGTAGTAAATATCCTTAACAATAAAAAAGCATTAACAAAATACATTCGAAAATCAGAAAGGGGTGTCTCGTTTCAGCTTAGCAAACTTGCTCTTGCATAAGTTGATCTTGCATTGGGTAGCATTTCTGACGCTTTCCAGCCCCTTGATCTCTTTGCTTATTCCTTCAGCTACTTCCATATGTTGAAGACTTTCTGTGACAAGATTTTCAAGCTCTTTGTCATCAACGGGCTTCAAGGCTTCCTGCTCATTTCAAGCACCCTCAATTTTCTTTTTGAGTTCTTCAATCTGGGATTCCCAAAACAAGATTGATCGAGCCAAAACATCATGCTTGTCTTTGGCCTGGATTTTAGCATGCTCCAACACTTCTGCTTCTTCATAGAGTCTCGAAGTTTGGTCATAAGCTTTAGACAGAGCATCTTGTTTGGTTCGAATCTTGGCATCAATATCATTTGCCCTAATATATTCGCCACTAACCTCATTAAGCAAGATTTGCAGATCATATATGGTTTCACCTACTTCAGATGGACAGATGTTGAGATCTATCTGAGAGAGCAACTTTTTCATCGAAAAATAGGCTGCAGTGTCTTCTTTCAGAATAGTGAAAATATCAGCCTCAAGAATGGTTTTGTTGACTTGTTGGAGAAGTTGGTCGATAGAAGTAAGAGGGGCATTATCCTTCGTTTGGCTCGAATCTTCAGATTGATTTTTGCCAGAAGAAGAATCCCGTTGAGCTAGCATTAATTTGATGTATTTCAGGGGATTGCTTCTTTCATTTCCTCTTTCTGCTCTTCAGTCAAAGAGGAAGGATCTTGGTTTGTTGTGGAAGTGATTCCTGCAAGAATAGAAATCTCCACTTCTTCTTGCATTACTTCACCGTCTTCCCCATCTGCGAAATAACGGCTCACGGTGTGTGTTTCGCTTTCCTCTTCAGATTGGTCAGCAAAATGCACCCTTATGGGAGAAAAGTCACTAGGAATTTCGATAATGGGAGTTTTGAGCGATGTGTTTGGTTCGCCAGCTATAAGATCTTCTGTCGGAGGAGGTGACGTTGCCTGTTGGTCTAAAGCTTCGACCAATGGAGGTGAAGTTGCTTGTTGATCCAAGGCTTCGACAGTCCCTGCAGGAGTAGCAGCAGTGGATGAACCTTTGTTTAAAACGGCTTCGTTGAAACCTTCTGGTTGAGGAGAGGCTGCAGGTTTTGAAGCTTGACCTTGAATGGTAGGAGGATCAGAAGGAGCAAAAGGAACGCTCTGCGCAGAAACAAGGGGTTAACATAAATAAGGTCACATAGTCAATCTAAAAAAGCATTAAGTGAGATTTACCTTTTGTTCATCAGAAGTTGCATTGCTACCAATACGTTCTGAAATTACGTTCTTCGAAGACTGAGACTTCGAAGGTCCTTTGGATTTAGGTTTGGGAGCAGTTGCATGTATTTCGCTTCCAGAAGGATTGGCGAATTGAGAGCCTTCGCCAGACTTTTTGGTTTTCTTTTTCTTCTTTCGTTTAAGAGGAGAAACATCTTCATCCTTTTCTGATTCGTTCTCAGAATGGACACCATCGCGTCTTTGTTTCTTAGGAGAATTGGGAGGTAATCCACTTGCCTGGAGAAATGGAAAGAATAATTAGTCAATTTAAAGAGTATATTTGACAATAAGAAAGGAGTGAGTGAAGTATTACCTTTTTCTTTTTCTTTTTTGGGGAATCATTTTCTTGTTCAAGAGGAGGATTTCCGGTTGTGATCATTGGTGCTTTCAAAGTAGAAGTTGAACCTGCCTTGGGTACAACTTTATCCTTCTTCAATGATTTTAGATCAACAACTGAAAAGAACATCAAACGGTCAAGTTTAAAACAAAGTTTAGAACGAATAAGGGAACTTCAAATTTCTTCAGTTCCGCACCTTCGCCGTTTCGAGACGTGATAGACATGGCTGACAAGTCATAGCGAAGGTACCCCCTGAAATTTTCTAAATCACATTTAGCCCAGACTACCCTTTGAGCAGGTTTCTTGGCATCATTTTCATATCTATGAAGAATGTCCCTACAAACCAACCACCAGGGATAAGGGGGAAAAAAGGCCAAGGCCAGCTCTGAAGTAGGTAGGTTTGGAAATTTTGGTGGTTGATGTTTAAAAGCCCACCAATACCTATCTTCGGGTTTTACATAAGGAGGAAATCGAATTTTTGAAAGTTGTTTTTCAAATTTTTCTTTCAAAGTTCTCGCTGCTTCGCAGACGGTTCGATGTATTTCCATAGGATTATAGACAATTTCGAAATATTTTTGGAAGACTCGAATTTTCTTGACATGAGTAAGTCTACGTTTTTTGACATGCTCCTGCACAAGGGAAAAAGCTATCGTCAGTTGTTGTTGAATTTGGATGGTGCTGAACATATCATTCGATTAATAAGCCGTCCACCAAGTATAAAAATCTTTTGTCATATAAAAGGAAGGAGTTAAGAAGATTAGTGAAAAGTCAGCAAAGTCAACATATTGCTTCTGTCGAGTTTCAACTTCCTTGGAGGAGTAGGGTACCCCTGCTAGACATATCTCCCTTTTCTTGTTAAAAAGAGGTTCAAGTAGGATTTGGCATAGTCCGAATTGACGGACCACGAAATTGGGTTGATAAGCAAGGATGCACACTTGGCTCTTCACAGGTGTAATCCTAGAGATGATAAGCCTAGGGTTCAAAAAGGCACACCAAATGTCCCTGAGTACCTTTTCTTCGATGGCTTGTTCAAGGGGCATGGTAAACCAAGTTGGACCACAGTTTCGATTGGCGAAAGGGGCCATTGAAGGGTCAAACCTATGCCTCTTAGAGAAAATCATCATATAGTTAACAAAGCATGTCTTGAAATTTTCTCTTTCATTATTTGGGGTTAGTTTTAACAACCTAGTACCCTCAATGCTGCGGTTTACAACATCGGGGTGTTCTTCATTGACTACCCCAAAGGTCGAAAGAGATGATTCGAAAGTAGCATTTAACCAAAGCTGCAATAGCCAAAAGGGGCCAGCGAGAAGCAGATTAGTGCCAGTTTCATAAGTTTTTAGTTTCGAAACTGCAACACCTATGCTTTCATATAAGCTTGTTAACAGTAACTCACTGATGCACACCCTTCGAGCATGATGAAGTTGATTTGCGAGGGTGATGAACCTGCTAGCAACTTGAAGAGACTTGCTGTAGAAGACGTATTTCGATAACCACAAAGCCAAGAAGGCTATATGTTCGACATCAGAAACTTCCTCTTCAGCAGAGTGATAGAAATTGATGTATTTTGAGAAGCTGTCATTCTTGACATCGAAATCAATAAGGTTATCTGCATCTTCATTTGGATCAATAGTTTCCCCAATAGGGGAAAGTCCAGTGATAGCAGCAATATCAAAGAACGTGGGTGTCAACATTCCACAAGGGAGGTGGAAAGTGTTATAGGTGTTGTCCCAAAAGTATAAGGAGGCTAGCAAGAAGGGTTGGCTATAACTAAATCCTAATTTTGACATTCGAATCAGATTTAGGATGCCTATACTTTCCTATTCTTGGGATTTCTTATTTTCAACTTTCGAGAGCCAATTTTGGTATAGTTGATCGGAGGAGGGGCATGAACGAAAAGGCTTAAAATTCCCAGTAACATAGTCCATACAAAAAAGTCCCTCATAGGTTGTGACGTTTCCGTTTCACAGGTTTTCTCTTTTAGGGTTTTTGACAGCCTAACAACCGATTCATCTTCCTTAAGTTTTAGAGGGGTGGATTTATTAACAATGGGTTTGGTTTCGGAATACGCGGGAAAAATCCCTTTGTCTTTTCTAGACGATCTGTAGAGATTAAGGGAGCCATAACCCATAGGGTTTTATCAAGAACAGTAGTGGGAATGATTACTTGGGAGGCATAAATGTCCTTCTGTTCTTGAGTGAGTTTGGGAGTTGAGATGAACTCCTGATTATCAAAATTGATAATCTTGCTTGTTGGTCTGAGAATGGAAGAAGAAACTTGCTTGGATTTTTCAGACTTCTTGGATGAAGGAGATGGCGCTGAAGGGGAAGACATTGTGGAGATCAAAAGTTTTTTTCTGAAAATAAGAAATCTGGATTGTTTGAAGGTTGAGAGAGTTTGGAAAAGTTTGGAATGTAGAAGATGAAGTGCTTTTATAGCATTCCTCAACGGTTTAAAGTTTTTGACCTTTGAAAAAAGGTGGGATACGTGTAACTTCCTCATTGGAAAAGGAAAAGGTGGATTTTTAAACTTCCTAGGGAAGTGACGTTTTGCTGCTAATTATTAGCTATAACTACTGTGATTGCACGTTTAGGTATGGTGATTGGACATTTTGCAGAAAGTTGGACACTTATTCTGACGTCGTGTACAGTGTTGTCATCAAGAGTTTTGATGTTTTCGAAATTGCATGAGTAATTCAAAAACAAGTATTTCTTTATATCTATCGAAATACATGTTCTTGAGGGGCAATTTGTTAGCTGGCAATTTCGAATAAAGAATAATTGGATATCAAAAGGATATTTCAAATAAACATATAAAGGGGTTGATATCAATGATGAATATTGGTCGGAAATATAGAACCATTGTTCTAAAGGACTCTTCAATTTCTAGTAATAAGTGATGGACTTCGATCTGGCATTTTTTAATGGTTAAATATAAAGAGTTCTTTTATGCAACGTATAAGAATTGGAGCGGTCCGAACAGGTTATTTACGAATTCAAATCGAAAAGATAAGGAGTACTTTGCTGGCATGGGATTCAAACTTCAAATAAGAGCGTCATTCTAAGAAGACACGTGGAAGTCAGCGAACGTGAGAAACCTGCATGCTTCGAACGTGGCATGTTTGTAGAGTCAGACCATTAGGGTCAAAATACTATAAATAAGTGTTTTTATGTTAGAATTGGTGTGTTCATTTCGTGTACTAAAAAATCTCAAACACTCAAATTACCGTGACTCAAGGGAAACGAGTTAGAAGACAAAATGTACGTACTGAACGTCATGGTTCTTTATAATTTAAATCCAAGTCTTTTTATATTTCTTTCACTTTTACAGTACTTTTGCTCTTAGAATCTTTCGATTTCCCTTTCATGTTCTTGTTTTACTTGCTTTCAAACATATTTATCTCTTTAGAAACTCCATTTTTACTTTGTCCTTTCATTCAAACACTTTATATTTCCAGAAACTTTTATATTCTCATAAACTCTTTATCTTTATGTTTCAAGTGTTAAAACTTAAGTTTAATTCAAAGCCTTTCCTTTATACATTCAGTCAGCATATTTCTATAGACAATCTTAGAGAGATCTCTTAAGAATCTTACATTCTACATTAACATACAATATAAATTTATCAAGATAATGAGTATGAACATAGAAATGAGTTATGACACATGTGTCCTAGGATCAATCTAGTCGATCCTTCAAGTAACCAATAATAATCAATCAATTGGAAGACTAGCGGTTGTTTACTAGAAATCACTGTAAACACTTATACATCGTTTTCTAGAATTTAAATACGAATTGTAAATTAATAATCAGAATAATAAAAAAAATATTAGTGAAAATGTTTTGGATATTAGTAAAAAATGTTTTTAGGGTTAGTAAACCTAATTACAAGAAAGAAATCATTTTTTTGGAATTTTGTGGATGATTTTAGTGTAGAAAAAATAGGTTAAATGTTAATTAATAATTAATTATGAAAAATAATTTAAATCATGATAAAAATAAATTATTTTTATGTCAAAAATTAATTAAATGTTTTATTAACCTAAATCTAAAAGAAAAATGTTTTTTGTGATTTTTATGATAGTTTAAAAAATATTCGAAAAGAATTAAAATAGAAAAGAATTTGAAAGCAAAATAAAAAATAGAAAATATGTTAGTTTGCAAAGTTGTAAGAATATATGGGGTAGTCAGGGATCATACCCTTTTCCCTAAGATCACTAGCACGCATCTCTGCCATCTGAGCTATGGTTTTTTGGTGTTAGTAAATGAAACAAAATCAATATATAATAATAAAAAAATTTAAAATATAAATTGAAAAAACACGCCCGCTGGGGGTTATCTTCCTGATTCAAATTTCTCATACCTATACTGACGGGAATTTCGTGGCTAAAACCTATAGTGACGGCTTCGTCCTTCACTATAACACCTGCAAATTTGGAAAATTTAGTACAAGCAATACAAATTCATGGTGAGGGCAGAGATCGATTGCAATCAAGCCCCTGATCACAAATATGTCCCTGGTTTGGTTCAATTTTGTCTATTTTGAATAACCCCAATTTGGAAATTTGAAACCCTAACAATGACGTAGCTCGATCCCTGCATCTAAACTCAAATCGGACCACCCAGATAGCTTGCAAACATCATTCTAAGCATGAACAAACAATCGAAACATGTTAAATATGCATATATGATCAAAATCAAAACTGAAAAATATAAGTTCAAACTGTGTTCTTGTTTTTGAGTTTCAGGATGTTTTGATCGATGGTGATGGCCTGGTTAGCTTCATAAAACACCAAGGAATTGATTGGAATGTTTGGAATGGCCTGAAACGATGCAAAACCTTGACTGCTAGGTAACTTGAATGCCACGGTTTTTTTAGTTAGGTTAGGGTTCTTGGCTGCCAATTTTCGTCCTTGGATCATCTGAATAGCTTGTGTATTTATAGAGGATGGAAATTGGATCAAAAGAAGTGAAGAAAATATATGCTTTCAATGAGAAAATATTTGATTTGGAATTGCACCAAATATTGCCTTTTTTGGATTCAATCTCATTCAATTTCTTGTCAATCTAATATATTTTGAAATTATAACTATTTTGACTTTCTTGGACCTCAAGAATTACAAATATCCAGCCTTGCATCAATTGATTTGATTTTTAGTATTTTATTTTAATTAAAATTGGATTTAAATGAATAAAACCCAAAATAAATAAAATAATAAAATAAAGAAGGCGTGCAATTGGTCTTGGAGGTCATGGATAATCTCAAGAACAAATTTGGATCATAAAATCTTAGGCCCATTTGGAAGAAATTTGATTTTGCTAAGTATTTTCCTTCATGCACCTCTTCAAAAATGCCAAACTTGCACAAGTTGTATCTTGGTCAATTTTTAACATTCTTAAGTGTTATTGGACTTTTTAGAAATCTCCATATGTCCTCTAAACACTCTTTTTGGTTTCATCTTCATTGAATTTTCCATGTTCATGTACACTTCTTTGCAAAAATATGACTTTTTGTTGACTTTTAGAATGACCTATAATGTCTTGATCCATAACTCTCAAATGAAGCATTTTTGGCCAAAGCTTGTGAGACATGAAGTTGTAGAGAATTGAATTCTCTTCAAAATCAGATTTGGTGGAAAACTTTCTAATAAAGTATGTGAAAGTTATGCCTAGTCAAATTTCTGTTGACTTTTTGGCCAAAAACCTTAATTTGGAAACTTTGACTTTTGACCAAATCTTGAATTTTCTTGATGGATCATGATAAACCCTTGATCAAATGATGAATGTGACTTCAACATCTTGATGTTGACCAAAAATGATGAATTTTGACTGTATGTTGACCATAATTGACTTTTCTCCAATACAACTGATTTTCAACCATCTGAGCAATTGATTGAGCAAACTTGAGTTGTGAGACTTGATACTTGACATGACGATCCCTTGAGACATACAGGGAGGTATGATGACCACTTGAGGCATTAGAAATCATCTTTGACTTGAGAGAATCAAAACCCTAGTTGTGGGTTAATTGCTTAGGAGAGGGTTCATTTGGTCAACCTTTGAGAACTTCTTGAGTATGGAGATGGGAATTGTCTTGAGAAATAAGAGGGAAAATTTTGGGGTATAACACTGTGTCAAATATTTTTAATTTAGAAAAACCCAATTCAAACCCCCTTTCTTGTGTTTCTCAACCTTCATGAAAGACTTTCACTGGAAAATCCTTTCTGCCATACGGGGTAATTATATTACTTGACTTTCACGGGAAGATCCTTGCTGCCATACAGAGTAGTGATATTGTTGGACTTCTACAAGAATATCATTGTCTCCCTACGAAGTAATCATATTTCTAGACTTCTATAAAAAGATCTTTGACGCCCTACAGAGTAATCATATCGCAAGACTCCCACATGAAGATCATTTTCTCCCTATGGGGTAGTTATATTATCAGACTTTCACAAGAAGATCATTGTCACCCTACGAGGTAATCATGTTTCTAGGCTTTCTCAATGAGGTCCTTGCTGCTTAAACTAAAATCTATAAACCTCCAAAGTGTAGGCCTAAGAAAAAGGCTTTTAAAAGAGACTCAACATTATCTCGCCAAGGACACTCGATATAGTCTTGCCTGGATGACTCAATAGAGTCTCACATAGGGGATTCAACATAGTCTTGAAATAGGGACTCAATGTTATAACAAAATTTGGATATGTGTTTAAATCTCTATATTTTGATGATAACAATGCATATATTTTATAAAGAATAATTTTAGTTCTAATGGTTTATTGAGTATGCAGATATTAGAATTCTGGATAGTCTTAATCAAGATATCACCAAAATCACTTTAGCACTCAGAAGGAAAACCATTAAGTTTGTTTCTAATGAAACATCAGTATTTGTGTTGAATGTTGAATGTTTGACAAGAGAAGAAATTCGATGAGTTTCGAAGAAGAGCTCAATTTTAAAGATCATATAATAAATTGCACAAGAAATAAACTTTCATCAGAAGTCGAGACTTTCTCATCAGAAGAGTTGTTGCTCATAATTCTAAAGACAAAGTAAATACTTTGAAGAAAAACATCACCAGAAACATCTATACACTCATCAGAAGAACTATTGTGATCTTCTCTAAATAAACATCAGCAGTTCTAAGGAATGTTGAATGTTCGCCAGAAAGGGAATCAAAGGTGTTCTCGAGAAAATCATAGCTCTAAGATCAAAAATCACATACACTTCAAGAAACAAAGATGTAGATGACATAAGCTGTTACCAGAAATCAAAGATCAGATCCAGAAGAATCAATGTCAAACCAGATGTACTGATATAAGTTGTTGCTTTAGAAATCAGACATTGTAACACCCCAATTCTACCCAAAGTTTAATATGCAAAAATAAGAGTAATTTTAAATTTTCATAAGTTAAATACTGAGGCGTCACACCATCAAAAACAACTCACTTAAAACGGTTTGTTTTAAAGTGTAAATCTCAGATACATAGCATCGACGGAAAACTTAAGGTGATTCATAAAAATCAAAACATCTTCTTTATTAAACCTCCTTAACCAATCATATTTTCATAAAGTATAATTCTTTTTTACAAAAGGAAAGCAACAAAAGAACAACAACAATGACAACGTAAATATTCCCCCCGAGTGCTACGTATCAGAGTGACACCGACACGACTAATAACAGCTATAAACTCCGTCTTCATAACCTGCACGTTACCAATATATAGGTAACGGCGAACGGCGAAACAAGTAAAGGGTGAGATACTCCAAAATATATAATTAAAGGCATGATAAAATATATATATATATATATATATATATATATATATATATATATATATAGTTTCGGAATTATAAAGGGTATAGATTAATAAGTGTAATTCCAACACATAATCAAAACTCACTTACTTTACTCGTCATCCTAATGTGTATAATCTACACTATAACACCATAACCTCATCGGCATAAAACGTCGCAACAACACATAACCCTCCGTCACAACGAAAACTTCACGAGCTAATACATCACTAATTAACACGGTAATCTTAAACAACAACATCAACCAACAACATTAAATAATGCTAGTAATATAAGCAACATAAACAAATCATCACAAATTGGCTAAAGCCCATCTTCGCTTTTGGCATAAAGCCCATCTTCGCTTTTGGCATAAAGCCCATCATCACAACATCATCGCAAACATCATCACATCATATATCATCGCAATTCAATATCATCCATCAATCAACAAAAACCCAACGCCAAACAACGCAAACATAAACATAACCGACTCCATGAGACACGACTATGTTATGCATGTGGTACTCATCGCTTTGTCCGTAATTAGGGACACTTGGCATAAAGCCGATCTTCGCTCGGCATAAAAGCCATCATCGCTTGGCATAAAAGCCTTCTTCGCTTATGAAATGTATGTGACTCGACAAATTTTGACCTAATATACCACCTTACATTTGCATTGTTGCATAACTAACAGTTCAGACAGCATTAATCGGGTATAACACTCACAGGTCAAAATTAGGGTTTCATCAGATTTTCATCTGATTCAAGAGCTAACCAATTAGGGTTTGAGATTTTCTCATCTTATTTGATCTATCTTGATCAAATCATCAACCTTCAATCCTCAGATATCAAATTTTCTCATAGATCAATCGAGGATCGACCAATTAGGGTTTTGGTCGAGCATAGGCATTCTCTGATTTTTTGAGCAGTGATTGACTTTTTTGGATAGAGATTGGTCATTATATCTTAGATACAACATCTTGACCTAATTTCTGGATTCAAAACATCACAGAGGTTCACAGAATTCATCAGTCGTTTTCAGAAACATCTGATGAAATTTCATCTGCACAGAAAAGTCAAACTTTGACTTTTGGTCAAATTTTTCAAAACAAAACTTTTTCCATCATCAAAATACTTCAAATGATCCATCATGATCATAAAAAAATCAAGAATTTTAAAAAAGTCAACAAAAAGTCAAAAGTTTTCATACTTAGAAATTTTTCTAAGTGTTGAAATTTCTTACTTTTTTCAAACTTCAAGCCATTTTTTCACCTAGTTCCAATTTGAATTTGAAAAAACTCAAAGCATGAAAGTTGTAGCTTGTGGAAAGATCTTTCCAAAATGTCCAAGAACTCTCAAATCCATGGAGTCTAGATACACTTTTGAAAAATTGAAACATAAGGCCTCATGAAACTTGATTTTCAAAGTCAAAACATCAAAATTATAGGTCATTTTTGTGTTTCTTCATCTAGAAGCTTTCTAACCTTGCCAAATGGATTGATGAACTGATAAATATCAGCTTGGAAGATATAATTGAGATTGGATAAAATCAAAATGAGATTTTCACACATGGTGAAAAAAGGAAGTTTCCTTTTCCTTTACAAATGACAATCTTGCCCTTTAAGTCATCCTTGAATCACCAAATGCCATGTCCTTCTTGCCTAACATTGCAGTCCTAATTGGCCTATAAAAGGATCACATTTCAAGTCCAAACCACACCAAAGCATTGCAAGAATCATGCTTTCTCTTTTCTTTCTTCCAAATCAAGAAACATGATAAACTTTTGAAAAAAACTTGCAAATTACAAAATCAGTGAAAATCATGAAGTTCTTTGGTGTCGCACATGTTGCATAATCACTATCAAACTTGTTACAAGCTTAAAATTAACATGAACTAAGCTAAAAAACAGATTTCCATTTTCATATTTTTAAAACTTCCAAACTGCCATAGCTATCGAGTTTGAACCTTGGCTTGATTACTTGGAGTTTTGATCATCCATACACCTTCCATGAACATCATATAAGTGATCCAGATCAAGAACAAGCATCTGTAACAGCCCTAACCCGATTTCCAGTTTCCATTTTTGAGTGTATGCAGGTGGACTTGACTTGAGAGTTCCAGCTTGATTCAAGAGGTGCAGACCATTCATACAGCTTCCATACATGTCGTTGGAGCTTACACAATCAAGAAACAAGCTCTGGAAACACGTTTTCCCAGAATTCGATTCTCACTTTCACAGGTAAGAACACGAAACTGATTCTCATAAATCTTTGAACTTAAACAAAAAAAGCTCTTGGCCGATCCTTTTCTGCACCCCTAACGAGCATTAACCCTCAAAACAATCAAACAATCATCAACTACACATCATTTAATTTAAGATTTTCAGTTTAGGGTTCGTCGTGTTCTTCAAAACCTAAATTATTCTAGGCTTAAAATAAATGCAATTAACATACATATTCGTGTTCGTTGTTCAAAATCGAGCAAGATTGATGTTTACTTCATTCAATTTCATTGAGAAATGAAGATTTTAGCTTGAATTCGTGAAACTGAAAATCAAAATGCAAGCCCAGAAATTCGCGTGTGTTCTTCATTGTTCTTCATTTTAAATTTTCAAATTATCCAATCTTATTTCAACGCGTGTTTTAATCCACTAAACAACTCAGCGCGTTTGGCCCAATGGTTGTATGCTTGCCTTTAAGTATTTCTGACACGTGCCCCACCTCATGGTCATGGGTTCAAAACCCACCAAGACCATTCTTTTTTTACAAACTTTCCATTTTTTCATGTTTTTTCATCAAACTTTCACATTTTCTTTGACCAATCAAAACTTCTCATTTTGAGATGATTTTTTGGACACTTGTCAATAAATACATCTATTTTATGATAGTGCAAAAATTTTCAGAAAAACTTTCATCTGATTAATTTTTAATCGAGCCGAAAACGATGTTCTGAACATTTTTCAAACCTCCTTAAAAGGTGAATTTTTCAAGTTTTCGACTTCCGATTTTTTTCAAAAACTTTTCATAAATGAACCTCACATTTCAAAACATTTTCAAAACATTTTCAAATCATTTTTCAAAACATTTCATCAAACTTGCATCTTTTACCATGATCAATCCGATTTAAAACGATAAAACTGATTTCGTCTTCTCTCGAATTTCTCGATCGATCATGGGCCACCCTTATGGTGTAAGTCCCAATCCTTTATGTACATATTTAGTTTTACTTGTACATACTCAAATTATCATTGTCAATATTCAAATGTAAACAAATTTCTTTCGTTTTCATTCGTTTGTTTATACGCTGAATCCATTGGTTCTAAAGGAAGGTTTCTTCTGAGCGAAATTTCTTTTTGACCAATGGGCCTCCATCACGGTGTAAGTCCCATAACATTCTTTTATGTACATAATATTTCTTTGTACATATCAAAAACTTTCCAAACACATACAAATTTTATCTGTACATAATACAGATACTTCTTTTTATACTCAAGTACAGACAAACTTCGATCGTTTGTTTTCACTTCACTTGTGTATACACAAACCAAACATTCTTTATGTACATACACAATCTTTTCCTTGTACATATCAAACTTTTTATCTGTACATAATACAGATACCTTTTACAGATAAAACTTCAATCAATCATTTCCGTTTCATCTGTACATTTTACACTGAATACCATTGGTATTGAAAGGAGCATCATTCCCTGTGAAACTACTTTCAAATCAATGGGCCTCCCTTATGGTGTAAGTCCCAACCCTCCTATGTACATACATCTGTCTGTACATAAATAGCTCGTTCGTGTACATATTCATTTCCCTGTACGCAGTTCAAACTTGTAAATAATCAAGTTGCGCTCGTTTTAAACGTTCGTTCATAAACACTTGTTTATATTTCATAAACTGCTGTAAATAAACATCATGAATTGTTTATATTTCCTTCATAAACTCTTGTGAATACATATCACACACACACACACCTGTTTATACAACTGTCTAGTTATAACATGACAATTAGACTAATCAATAGGTTCCCAGAGTTTAGCCTCCGCTTGGGCTTCATACAAGACAACTCATCCTCAATTGAGTTTAGCCTCCGCTTGGGCTTCATACAAGACAATCCATCACCAGCATGGGCTAGCCTCCGCTTGGGCTTCATACAAGATATTTTATCTCCAACAGAGTTTAGCCTTCTCTTGGGCTTTGTACAAAGAAACTCTCCCCGCAGAGTTAGCCTCCGCTTAGGCTTCATATAAGACAACACTCCCCTGTTGAGTCAGCCTCCTCTAGGGCTTCGTTCAAAAGAACTCCTCATTGAGTTTAGCCTTCTCTTGGGCATCATACAATGAAAGAGACAGGAAATCTCTTAACAGCCTCCTATTGGGCTTCCAATACAAAGAATCACCCACGCTAAGATAGAACCCTGAAAGGATGGTTTCCCGGTGAAATCACTTTCAAATTCCCCAGAGAGTAAAATTTCCCGGTGAAATTGCTCTTATTCAGAAAAGGATGATTTCTCGGTGAAATCCCTTTCAAGCCAAAGCCAGCCATACCCTATAGCTTCCTCTTGAGCTTCATACAAGGACCCTCGATGACCCTCGATGACCCTCGGAATGCCTCCTCTTGGGCTAACAATACAAGGACCCACGGGCTTCTTAAAAGCATCCCTTTAATCCAATCAATTTCTCCTCGAGATTTAGACATCTATCATCTCTATGGAAGACGTATCTCATCTATCACATCACATACAGTCAAAACTTTTCAAACTCTTTTCAAACTATTTTCAAACAAAAACATCTCTTAATTGTAAGTGGTAACGCTTGTACACTCAAGAAAAACACCCAATATTTACAGTTAAAAGATTCAATCATCTTTTTCAAACATCTTTCTTAAACATGTAAGTGGTAACGCTTGTACACTCAAGCAAAACACCTAATACTTATGACGAAAGATTCTAATCAAACAACTTTTCAAAAATGTATGTGATGAAATAGATTAGATACATTTTTCATTAAGATGACATTTGTCTGTCTTTTACTAACATCCCGTTGCTTTCCACTAGCATAAGTGGGAACTACGATTGCTCTGACTTTCTCAACATCTTTTTGAGAATACGTAGGCACAAGGTCTCATCCTTGCCGAGCAAATTTCTTTCTCCCTCAGACCAAACAAACCATAGAACCTTGTAGATCCGAGCTACAAATGCTCTGATTCCCACTAGGGGATATGTATGCAGAAGATCCACAGATCTTTGTGAGCACAATAATAATAAACGCTAGAATCCCACACAATCTGTTTCTTAAAATCCAAAGGAGAAACTTTCCCAATCATAGAAATAGCAATTAAAACACACAAACATATCAAACGTATTCATATATAAAGCTGTAGATAACTACATATATTTAGGGTGCTCCATCTATTCCCTTTATATAACAATCCCCCTTACTCAGAATCTCCCCACTGCGTTATGTCTAGTTTGCGCTAGTCGTTACGCATACCAATATCAATTGAGGGTATTTCAGCTTTCCCCTTTTTCATAATCATTAAATCATCTTTCTTGTGTTGAAAATAATAAAGCTTGATGCTCGCGGCATCTTTATAAACAAATCAAAAGATTTAAATCGTTGCGTACCAGAAGATCCGAACTCACGTTCGCATCCTCAGGCGCGTCACCTTTTAACGCGAACAAAAACGAGCATTACAGACATCATATATGTATATTAAAAAAAGAAAATTATCAAGAAATCAATATCATATCAAGAAATGTTGGATCAGAAGAGCTTTCACTCTCAAATAAGTTGTTCCTCAGATTAGTTGTTGCTTATATATCTGAAGACATTGTTCAAATATCTGAAAGACTATGACTCTACAACAAAGAAGTATCTTTTGGATCATTATCATTCTCCAATCAGAATCAATCCAGTAAGAGAACAATCAAAGCTCAAGAACTCAAAGACTTGATAATCAGAAAGGTTGTTGCCACAATTTCTGAAATCAAGATCCATACATCAGAAAAACTTTTGATATCATCTTTAAGTTTTCGCCTACAACGACAAGACTTCTTTAAGATAAGTTGTTGCTTATATATTTGAAAACAAAAATCCACTAATAAAAGTTCATGAAACAAATTTTCTCTCAATCTTCATCTCTTTGATCATAAAAGAAAAACCCCTTCAAGACCTATTTTAAGTTCAGAAATCAAGCTTTGTGTTTCAGAAAAGTTGTTTCTAATATTTTTGAAAACAAGTAATGGTTCTAATAACTCTGGTGTTCCTATGCTACAACAAAGTAGTCTCTGAACTATTCATTAGTTATTCATCAGAAGAACAAAGACAAAGTAATTGATCTCTTCCAAGCTTGAATACTTCATAATCAGAAGTACATCATCAAAATATAAAGATCAAGAAGCTTATTCAAGAAGAAAAATAGTACAGTAAATACAATTCAGATTCCACTACGTGCTTACTTATTATACTATCTCCCAAGATCTTATGATATCAACTGCAAGCAGCAGGCTATGAAAAATGATGTTTCATATTATTCCAAACCTCTCTTGAATCTATCCGTTGGGAATCAATCGTTGGAAGGAGAAAAGAGTTTTCTATACTTATAACAACTCTTTTTGAAGGCTATATAAGAAGATCAATGAATGAACTACAAATTGACGATGTTAGCTATAACGAAGTCCATGTTGTTGTTCATACTTAAAGAGAAAGACAAAGTGAATATAAATAATAAGAAGAAAAATAAAGAAGATTAAGAAGAATTCTACAAGATGCCACACTAATTCTCATCAAATACATCTTGGAAGAATTATGAAGAAGAAAGGAGTTGTTACTCATATCTTACTCGACACTCAGCTGGGGATGAACATCTTGTGAATGAATCTTTATGGGGAATAATATGATCTTGTATAACCTATTACTGCTCGGAGACTGACATAATAAGTTGATTGATGATTGGTTACTGCTCGGGGACCAATGTAACAAGGTTGACGTTCACTGCGCGGGGACTAACGTGATGATGTAGATGTTCACTGCTCGGGGAGTAATGTGATGAGTTGAGAATATAGATTATCACTACGTGGGGACTGACGTGATGATGTTTGATAGGATCACTGATCGGGGACTAATTTGATGGAGTAGATAGGATCATTGCTCGGGGACTGACGTGATGATGTTGATGATCACCGCTCGGGGACTAATGTGATGATTTTGATAGGATCATTGCTCGGGGACTAAAGTGATGATGTTGATATGATCACTGGTCGGGGACTAATATGATGAATAGAAGTGTTGGACATTGCTGAAAGGAGATGATCGAGTAGTAGTCTTGATGGGAAATCTGTCTCTGCCGGGGGAGCGATGGCTCTGCGGGGATTGTGAATATTATTCTTGTGGGAATATACCTTTGTGAAAATAACTCTGTGGGGATGTGCTGGTGACTTTAGTTGTCATCTCAATTCTTAGAGCCTGTAGTAATTGGTGTTTCTGTTTGCTTTTCGTATACATATGAACATATATTTATTGTCAGATGTATATAATAATTCAAAGAAATCATTGGACTTTATGAAAACAAAATAGATAAAAGTAAAAGTTTGTAATAGGAAAAAAGGGAATTGTATTAATTTTTTAAAAAAAGTGGCCTATAGACAGGTAGTTCGTATACAGAGACAAATATTCTAGTAAGAGGAAACTATCGAAAAATTTAGAAAATAGTAAAAGCTATGTTGGAATAATCTCGTCGAGTTTCAACTCTGCTATTGCTCATATATTTTCGACTATCTCATCTCCTTGCTGACAGAAGAAGGTGATTGAACTGATCTGCACCATTTGAATCTTGAATATGTAAGTAGATGATCTTGAAGAGACATAGTTGTACGCTTTAATCCCTAACTTTTTCCTAGACCGCTCTTTCGAGTTTTCAGTCTACCGAGATACCCTTTTTGCCCAAGCCGCCTTTGTAGGTTTTCGACTTGCCGGGTGTACATTATATATATATATATATATATGTCCCCAACTTTTGCCCGAACCCTTTCGGTTTGCCAGGACCCCATTATTTTTGCCTAGGTCAGTCGACCTAGCGGGTCTCGTT
This sequence comes from Vicia sativa, assembly GCA_021764765.1. Classification (NCBI taxonomy): domain Eukaryota; kingdom Viridiplantae; phylum Streptophyta; class Magnoliopsida; order Fabales; family Fabaceae; genus Vicia; species Vicia sativa. The sequence goes on from CM038792.1 coordinate 76,548,809, forward strand.
TATGCAGACATAGTATTTTTTGACTATGTCTGCATTCACAGGGTGTGAGAAGTTTTCTCCATCCATAGTGCTTAGTATCATGGCTCCATCGGAAAACACTATCTTGACTACAAATGGTCCCTCGCAGGTGGGAGTCCATTTTCCCCTGGGATCACCATGTGGTAGGCTGATGCGCTTGACTACTAGATCTCCAACTTGGTACACTCGGTGTTTGACTTTATTGTTGAAGGCTTTGATCATGCGTTTCTAACATATTTGTCCATGGTAGATGGTTGCGAGTTGTTTCTCATCGATCAAGTTGATTTGGCCAAGTCGAGTTTGGACCCATTTGTCTTCGTCAAACTTTGCATCCTTGAGTACTCTGAGTGAGGGTATCTGAACCTCGATGGGTAGAACTGCTTCCATATCATATACGAGAGAGAAAGGGGTTTCCTTTGTAGATGTTCGTACTGAAGTGCGATAACCGTGGAGAGCAAATGACAACATCTCATGGCAATATTTATAAGTCATTGTCATCTTATGTATAATCTTCTTAAGATTCTTGTTGGCGGCTTCCACTGCGCCATTCATCTTTGGCTGATATAGAGAAGAGTTGTGATGCTTTATCTTGAACTGCGTGTAGAGTTCGGTGATCATCTTGTTGTTGAGGTTAGTACCATTATCTGTGATAATCCTTTCAAGGATGACGTATCGGCAGATGAGATTATGTTTGATGAATCGGGCCACGACATTCTTAGTAGCAGATGCGAACGAGTTTGCTTTTACCCACTTGGTAAAGTAATCGATAGCAACGAGGATGAAATGGTGTCCATTAGAAGCGGTAGGTTTGATTTCTCTAATCATATAAATACCCCACATCGTGAAAGGCCACGGGGTAGTCAGAACATTCAATGGAACTGGAGGGATGTGTACTTTATCTGCGTATATTTGGCATCTGTAACAAAATCGAGCATAGCGATAACAATCATCTTCTATAGTGGACCAATAGTAACCTGCTCTCAAAATCTTCTTAGCCATTGTATGTCCACTGGAGTGAGTACCGAATGCACCTTCACGTAACTCTTCCATAATTCGTTCAGTTATTTTCTAATCTACACATTGGAGTAAGGCCAAGTCATGATTGCATTTGTATAAGATGTTGTTACTGAGAAAGAACTTGGAGGCGAATCTTCTTAGGAATTTCTTATCATTGACATATGACCCTTCAGGGTATTCTTGAGCCTCGAGGTACCTCTTCACTTCGTAGAACCAAGGTTTCTCTTTTACTCTTTCGGTATCAAGTTCGCAACAGTACGCCGGTTCGTCTAGTCTTTCAATAGTAATCTGAGGAGCTTCGTTGTCCCATCTGAATTTGAACATAGATGACATGGTAGCTAACGCGTCTTCCAACTGATTCTCTTCTCGTGGGATATGCTCGAAAGTGATTTCTTTGAAGTAGGGATCAAATTCAACACATGTTCTCGATACGGAATGATATTTGGATGTTTTGTATCTCATTCGCCCTTGATATAAATAATCACCAAAACTGAGTCTCCATATACTTGCAAGAATTGTGATGCTTTATCTTGAACTGCGTGTAGAGTTCGGTGATCATCTTGTTGTTGAGGTTAGTACCATTATCTGTGATAATCTTTTCAGGGACGACGTATCGGCAGATGAGATTATGTTTGATGAATCGGGCCACGACATTCTTGGTAACAGATGCGAACGATTTTGCTTCAACCCACTTGGTAAAGTAATCGATAGCAACGAGGATGAAATGGTGTCCATTAGAAGCGGTAGGTTTGATTTCTCCAATCATATCAATACCCCATATCGTGAAAGGCCACGGGGCAGTCAGAACATTCAATGGAACTGAAGGGATGTGTACGTTATCTGCGTATATTTGGCATCTGTAACAAAATCGAGCATAGCGATAACAATCATCTTCTATAGTGGACCAATAGTAACCTGCTCTCAAAATCTTCTTAGCCATTGTATGTCCACTGGAGTGAGTACCGAATGCGCCTTCATGTAACTCTTCTATAATTTGTTCAGTTGTTTTCTAATCTATACATTGGAGTAAGGCCAGGTCATGATTGCATTTGTATAAGATGTCGTTACTGAGAAAGAACTTGGCGGCGAATCTTCTTAGGAATTTCTTATCATTGATATATGCCCCTTCAGGGTATTCTTGAGCCTCGAGGTACCTCTTCACTTCGTATAACCAAGGTTTCTCTTCTACTCTTTCGATATCAAGTTCGCAACAGTATGCCGGTTCGTCTAGTCTTTCAATAGTAATCTGAGGAGCTTCGTTGTCCCATCTGACTTTGAACATAGATGACATGGTAGCTAACGCGTCTGCCAACTGATTCTCTTCTCGTGGGATATGTTCGAAAGTAATTCTTCGAAGTAGGGGATCAGATTCATCATATGTTCTCGATACAGAATGATATTCGGATGTTTTGTATCTCATTCGCCCTTGATCTGAATAATCACCAAAGTCGAGTCTCCATATAGTTGCAAGAACTTGATCCTTAAGTCAATAGCAGTTTTGATACCCATAATGCACACTTCGTATTCATCCATATTGTTGGTGCAGTCAAAACATAGTCTGACGGTGAAAGGTGTATGGCCGCCTTTAGGAGATGTAATTATGGCGCCAATACCGTTGCCAAGTGCGTTAGAGGCTCCATCAAAAACCATGGTCCATAGGGATCTTGGCTCAGATCCTTCATTCGGTCCAAGATCTTTGTAATTGATAATAACATAATATCCTCATTCGGGAACTCAAAATGCATAGACTGATAGTCATATATGGCTTGATGAGCCAAATGATCAGCTACCACACTTCCTTTGATCGCTTTTTGAGTAGTATACTGAATGTCGAATTTGGTCAAGATCATTTTCCATCTTGCTATTCTTTTGGAGAGAGCAGGTTTCTCGAATATGTATTTTATCAGATCCATTTTAGAGATCAACAAGGTAGTGTGAGAACATATACTGTCTTAGTCGGCGAGCATCCCAAGCCAAAGCACTATAAGTTTTCTCAAGCTGTGGGTATCTTGTTTGTTCTGCGTTTGATCGCAAATGTTAAGGATAGCAAGAGTCGCCACCGACTTTTCTTTTATCCAATTAAGGGAAGGCGAAAAAACAGGAAAAGACCTTCGTTAGATTTTGAGTAAGGGAGGCAGTTATGAAAAGGGAAGGTATTATCACCCTTTCCATCCGTAGTTATCTACGAGCTCTTAATTGCTTAGCTCACTATAATTGTTTTTGTGTGTGCGTTTGAAAAGATTTTTGAAAAGACATTTCTCTTTGACTTCGTAATGATTCACGCTGGAAAGTATACGAAGTGTTTGGAAATGTTTTTGTTTTGGAAAAGAAACTTTGTAATGATTCACGCTGGAATGTATACAAAGTGTTTTGAAAAGTTTTGGAAAATGTGAAGTGTGAAAAGTATTTTGATTGAGCAAGTAAAAGAGACTTATTTACCCACTCAGAACGGTCGTTTCCGTGTTATTTTGCTTTCCTTTAGGGTAGCGCTATCCATACCATTAGTTGGCGGGTAACTCTATCCAGTGGATGTAAAGGGACATCGGATGGTCATAAAAGGCAACTTGTAGGGATATTCTAGCACATTCGTAGGGACGATCATCACTTTTCGTAGGCAACAACCGAGGGGCGAGATCATGTATTCGTAGGCAACATCGAGGGACTATGATCTTTTAAGTCAAAGGGACTGTGATGATATTATTTCGTGAGCGTCTTAGCTAAGATATCCCTACGTTCGAGGGACATGACCATTGTTTCGTAAGGCAACGAGAGAGGATACCCTAAAGGGGTGCATGTGTGAAGAAAGTGTGTTGTTTTCAAATATTTATCTTGTGATTAGTGGTCTAGATTGATTAAGTTAATCTTGCCATACACGCCTAATTACTAGCAATTAATAAGTGCGGAAAGTAAATTGCAGAAATGTAAAGGTCTTACGCTATTACATGGCTTTGGGGCATATACATAATAGGAGGTGCAGAAAGTAAAGGCGGAAATGTAAATCTACGCTATTACATGATAAAAACTTGCAACCTATACATCCTTTCTAGATTTTAAATGCACGAAAAATAAATAGCAGAAGAGAAACTACGTCCTAATATTTTTTAATATTTTTGAAAATTAGAGTTTATGTGAGAAAAACCTAATTCTAATTGATTTTAATTAATTAAGAAAAATTAATGAATATTAACCTAAATTAAATTAATTAAGTTAGTTAAAAAGCATGAAAAAGTTATTTGTGAAATTATCTAATTAACCTAATTACTAATTTAATTAATTAATTAATTAATTAAAAGAGAAAGCAGAAAATAAAAATAATAAAAAAGTAAAAAAGAGCTTCTGGCAGAAGTTGCCTCAGAAGCTAGGTCTTCTGTGAGTGGAGCGCTATGGGCATCCAGAAATTGGAGTTTCTGGTGGAAATCCTGCTGAGCGTGTCCAGAAGTTGTTGTTTCTGCATCTGAAAGGGTCCGTGTGGAGCTTCGGGGTTCCTTGGAAAGATCCGTGGAGCTTGGGTGTCTGGCTGAAAGGATCCATAAGCTGGAGCTTCTGGAGATTTTGGATCTAGGACGTCCAGAAGCTGGAGCTTCTGGGGACTTCTCATCTGGGGCCATCCAGAAGTTGGAGCTTCTAGAGGATTCGGCTCAGGGAGAACCGTGGAGCTTGGTGTTGGGGACATCCGTGGGAGCTTCGGAGGCGTTCCTTCCGAGACTCAAACCAAAAAAAATAATGAAAACAAACAGCAAAAGGTGGGGTTTGAACCCACGACCTGAGAGATAGAGAGTGACATAGCGCGCGCAAGGTAAACCATTGGGGAGGTGATACATCCATTCGTATTGTTGGATTCATAAATATGTATGTGTTGTTTGTTCCTGAATCAGAAGGGCCGGAGCAAAGCTCCGGTCATCTGAAAATTGGATCCTACATAATACACAATATGAATGCAAATAAAGGACCCTACCCCCTAATTCGTACCCTAGGAATCCAATGGTGGTATTTTTATAGCCTGAAAGTCCCTGTATCAGTGGGTTCGAAACTCATAGCTTATATGCCCTACCAATGGCATCACGGGATTTAAGCCTTAAAGCTCACATGTAACACGTTGTACCTGTTCTAAACAACATCCTGAGATCATACAAACAAACAAAATCAGTTAGTAATGCATGGATCGAGAGAAACAATCTATAGGAAAATACCAAACCGGAGCAACTTGGGTGAGTGATTTTTGGATGCTCTGGGATCGTGTAATGATGTGAATCGATCCATGGGAACTTTAGGAACACAAATGGGTGGCTGGAATGGCTTGAAACTTCCTGGAAATTAAAACACGATTTTGCAAGTTTTGAGAAAAAATTGAGAGATTTCTAGGGTTTGTAAGAGGCTAGCAATCTGTGTAAGAGGCTGCAAATTCGTCTTCTTGTCTTGTGAGGATGTTAAGTATATATAGGACAAGAGATTAGGTCAACAAACTTGGTAAAATATATTGCATTGATTGAAAGATATTTGATTGAAATTTTTGAATCAAATCTTTCTTTTCCTTGCTCAATCTTCCTTAAACTCTCTTGCACGAAATTTCCAGCTTGCATTGTCAATCTTGGACCTCAAGAAACTTGGATATCAAGCCCATATGCTTTGTACCTTGTCTTAATATTTTATTTTAATTAAAATTGAATTTTAATGGTTTAATTCAAAAATAAATAAAATAAAAGGAAGGAGGGTGTGTAGCTGGGCTTATAGGCTCTTGATAATGTTAGGAATAAGTTTGAATCATAAAATCTTAGGCCCATTTGAAAAATATTTGCTTTTGCTAAGTATTTTTTCTTCATGCACCTCCTAAAAAATTCTCAACTTGCACAATTTGTATCTTGCTCAATTTTCCATATTTTTGGGTGTTCTTGAACTTTTTAGAAAGATAAAGATGTCTTCTAAACAGCCCTTTTGGTTTCATCTTCATTGGAGTTTCCATGCTCCTGAAAACGTCTTTGCAAAAAGATGACGTTTTGTTGACTTTTTATGAGGACCTATAATGTTTTGATCTATAACTTCCAAATGAAGCATTTCCAGCCCAAGCTTGTGAGACATGAAGTTGTAGAGAATTAAATTCTCTTCAAAATGAGCTTTGGTGGAAAAATTTCCGATAAAGTATGTGAAAGTTATGCTTGGTCAAAGTTCTGTTGACTTTTGTCTAAAAAGCCCGAATTTAGAAACTTTGACTTTTGATCAAATCTTGATTTTTTCTTGATGAATCATGGTCAACCCTTGACAAATGATGAATATTTCTTTAAAATATTGTTTTTGACCACAAAACTATGAAGTTTGACTGTATGTTGACCACAATTGACTTTTTGTCCAATACAGCTGATTTTCAACCATCTGAGCAATTGGATGAGCAATTTTGACTTGTAAGGCTTGGAACATGACATGAGGATCCATTGTGGTATATGGTGAGATATGATGACCACCTGAAGCATTGGAGACCCATCTTGACTTTAGAGGAGCAAACCCTCAGCTTGGATGGATTGCTTAGAAGAGGGTTTATTTGAGCAAACCTTGTTAAATTCTTGAATATAGAGCCATGGATTGTCTTGAGAGAAAGGAGGGCGAATTTTGGGGTTTAACAACCTTGTAACAGAAAGTGCCCTACTGTGTAACGAAAGTAGTCTTTTCCATACCTTTGGGAGCCATCTTGATCTGATTATAACCGGAGAAACCATCCATGAAGGAGAAAACTTTGTGCTAAGCAATATTGTCAACCAGAACATCGATATGTGAAAGCAGAAAATCATCTTTCGGGCTTGCCTTATTCAGATCTTGGTAGTCTACGCACATTCGCACTTTGTCATCCTTCTTAGGTACGATTACCACGTTCGCAACCCATTGTGGATAATAAGTAACGACTAAGAAAGTGGCATTGAACTACTTCATAACTTCGGCTTTAATTTTCTCAGACATTTTAGGATGTATACGACAAACCTTCTGCTTTACAAGGAGAAAACCTTCTTTCGTTGGTAATCGGTGTACCACAATGTCAATATCTGGACCTGACATGTCTTCGTAGGACCAAGCAAAAATCTCGATGTAATCTCGCAGCATCTGGACCAATATTTCTTTAACACTGTTCTCAAGACTCGCTCATATCTTGATTTCTTTTATGTCTTTGTCGGTACCTAGATTCATAACTTCGATCGGTTCTTCGTGTGGCTGTATAGCCCTTTCCTCTTACTATAGAAGTCTAGAAAGATCTCCTGGCACTTCACAATCTTCCTCACCTTCGTCTTCGGCTTGGTAGATCGGATTATCAAAGTCATATTTAGCAATAGCAGAGTCGTTATCGACGTGATCCAGAGTGAATGTGGATCTGCAGTTTATTACGTGGGTATGTGTAAGAACACATAGCTTTCGAAAAGGTGATAAAGTGAATAGAAAGACATGGAGCACAATGTTTGAATGCAAAAGTCCAATTATTTATTAAATGAAAATATGCGAATGACAAATAATAACCCTCACAAACGAGCCGTGGTGCCCCGGGCAAGGCGCTAGGCTTAAAGTTTTATTGTTCGAAGCGTAAAGGAAAAAAGCATAAAACAGGAAAACAATTGCTCCTGTCGAAAGGAGATTGGCATAACATCCTTAGCCGTCCAATTGTTGAGTCCATCGCCAAGAATTGGGAAGATCCAATTGTTGATGTCGAAGTTGTCATCATCATCTTTTATAGCTTGAACTCCATTCTTGTTGATGCAGAAAGAAGGTCCACCGGCACGTTCGCGGCGTATCATCTTCTAAGCTTTGGAAGTGAAGCCTAAATCAGTCTTGTCAGATTTGAATGGAAAATCGGGTAGCTGACCCCAAATAGTACATCCTCCATCTTCAACTACAGCTTTGGCATCTTTTAGTGAGGCCATCTTCGGCGGAACTCTAGTAACTTTAGGAGTGACAGGAGAGTTGATAGGCATGACTCTTGGAACTACTTTGAAAGCTTGACAGGGAGTTTCGACGAATTCACCTTCCATTTCGATGTATCGGAATGACTGCAAATGGCTTACCATGTATTCTTCTTCTCCACATACTGTAACAATCTTATCTTTCACTGGGTACTTCAACTTCTGATGTAGAGTAGAGGTAACAACGCCTGCCCCATGTATACAAGCGCGTCCAAGCAGGAAAGAATAAGTTGGACGAATGTCCATCACTAAGAAAGTTGAGTCAAAAGTCTGGGAACCTACTTTGATAGGCAGGGTGAGCTTTCCAAGTACTGTTCTTTTCGAAACATCAAAAGCTCTTACGATTATGTCATTGAGTTTCATGACTACTTCTTCATCACTAAGTTGGTCGAGAGCACTTTTTGGCAGGACATTCAGAGCAGAGCCAATATCCACTAATACATGAGACAACGTAGTGCCCTTGCATTTGTTGTACTCCAAAATTCGTCCTCTTCTTTTTCGTATTTCCGAATTATAATTAGATTGCATAAACATACATGTAGGTTCATGTATATCATTGATCATGGGGTTACCAGGTTCAAAACATCCCAAGTACGAAAAAAACGACGTGTTTCTGCTATCTCAGATCATTTTGAGCCAAGAATCAATGTTTCTCGGTTCGTACGACTATTTATAAGTTTTTTTGATCAGGAAGCTATTTTGGCTTGGTTCGACAATCTCTGGAATCATATCAATATGTCCTCCAGATTATCTGTTCAGGTTGGAGGTCATTTCGTCAAGAAAACTGAATTTATTCATTTATTTCTCAATAAAGTGGATTTTGGGTTTTCAGTGTGTTTCGGGCACTCCAGAGAGCGTATCTCACAGCTCGTCAGGTGTTTTGTAATGAATTTTGACTAGCATGTCCCTCTCATTTTTATCTACAATTTTTGTTTGAAATCCGGAAGTAAATTATGTGAGGAAGGTCCCCGAAAAATTCAATTTCTCAAGAGGATCAAACTGAATTTTAGTGCTGAACCGTGTGTTCTGCCCACTAAAAAGTTCATATCTCTTAGCTGAAAACTCGAAACTGAGCGGGACCAATTTCTAAAATTCCGTATCGAACCCTTCTACAACTTTCATTTATAACTCGGGAGCTGATTCCTCACTGTTTAAGACCAGTTTTTTTATTCTTCGGACACAATTTTGAGCTGAACCGAGCAATTTTCATCTGATACGCGAACTTCAAAAAATCATATCTCGCTTGTTTTTTATCGAAACAAGATGGGACCAGTGCCAAAAGTTCAAAAATTTTGTTAGATTCGGTTGTCTCATAAACAATCACTTGCAAATTTTGATCAGAATATCCCCATTCGAGGCATTTTCTTCGAAGAGCGCATTGAGAATTCTGCATGCGTCAAACGCCCGAAAACTGTGCTGAAACTTCAAAAATTTATATCACATTGACCGTTCATCTGATCGCGTCTAAATTTTGATTCACACAAGCAAAATCGCGTTCCAGACATTTTTTGTTTACATTCCAATTTCAAATTTCCGCACGGATTTGGCTGTTTTGGACTATGTACGAAAATTATTTTGATAATCGCGATTTGGATTTAATTGTGGATCCAAGGCACTCCAAAGCCAAATTTTTTACACTATAAATATATTTTACCACTAAAAAATGGATAGAGAGAATCATTTATTAAATTTGACCCAAGAGCTCTCACCTTTCTCTCTCAATTTTCTCTCAACTCAAAGTTGCACAACCACCTCAAACCACCAACAACCACCTCAAACCATCAACAACCACAGCCGGAATTCCAAAACCACCGCGCCGAAAAACTTTTTCTTATTTGTTTATTCTTCTCTCCTTTTCTGTTACAGCCCCATACTCTTCTATTCCTTTTCAATTCTCAAGGATCAAATCAAGCTTTTCATCAATCAAGAACATTGAAGAGCGTTTATGGTGTCGAGGTGAAGAGTTGAAGTTTTCCTCTTCAATTCTCCAAGGATTCAAGACTATCCTCTCTTATTATCATCAATTCAACTTTGATTTGGTATTTTCTTGGAGAATTACAAGATTTTCCTCATCAATTTCAACTCAAAGCTTCAAGTACAAGTAAGTGCTTATTTACTTAAGTGCTTATTTCAATCGATTTTTCAATTGTTGAATTTCTTGAAATTGAATATTGAGATTGCTTGCAAATTCCGTGTGGATTCCGATTATAGCATTTGTTTTATCGAATTCATTGATCTTAATCCGTTTTTGGAGCCTTAAAGGTGTCGGTGTGAAACTTTCTACACACTACACACACCTACACTTGTGTTGTGATTTTGCATTGTATTTAGGTACTTGATGTGAGCATTTTGGATCACGAATTATATGATCATGCATCAAGTAATATGTAAATTATTTTATATGCATTGAATCATTAATTTGAGGCTTATTTCGTGCATTGAAATTATGTTGAAATGTAGAAACTAACACCTAGTTTTTAGGTACACTTGCACTACACCTTCACATTGCACACAACTCACATGGACACACTTGAATTCATATATTATGACATAAGTTGCATCTTTGCATATCCATGAATTTGCATGTAAGATAGTTTAACTAATTTGTTGTGGTGTTGTTCAACTTTGATGACATGAAAATATATTGAAATTTCACTTTTCACAACACTTTACCACTTTGTACATCTAATTTCTTTCAACATTCTTACATGGTGGCATAGCACTTAGGTAGTATTTGCATTGAGTATGTATCACTTGCACATGATATCACATACACTTGCATTTTTATTCATCTAAATACCACTAAAACACATTGGAAACAAGTTTATTTGAGTTTGATGGAAAATAACATGACACTTTGAAAATTGATAAAGTTGGACATAATATTTGTTTTGCCTCTAACTTTTGATCCGTAATGAGTTTTTTCGACTTTTCTTAATGTAAATCATGTTTCTAGATCCATTCCAAGCTCTCCGCGCGAACGGTATCTTGATTTGGACATGTTTCGGTCAATTCTGGGAGCTGCTGACCTTTGTGCGAAAATTGTATTTTTTGAACGAGATTTGACCGAACCGTTCGCATTTTTGAGACCGTACGTGTGTGCATAGCTTCCGATATTTTTGATAAATCATTTTGATTGTTTTCTTTAGCTTATGCCTTGTGTTTTGGTTCACTTTTCAAATTTATCCATAATGGTGTTTTTTTTTACTCGAAAAGTGTCGGGCGAACCTTTTTGTACACTATACACACATACATTTGTGGTCTTGATTTTCTTTGCATATAATGTCTAATACTTGTTCTAACCCTCAACTAACCTCTTGACTAATATGTGGGCATGTTTAGGTAGTTGGCGCTTTGATTTAGAATCCTTAATTGAGTCATATAATTAGGATCTCATGGTAGCTAACCGTTAGAGCGACGATTGATCGTTTTGGCTTCATTTTGTGCACAAATATGTTTTAACCATAGTTTTTCTTGTGCATTTCATTTGAGATCATTTAGCATGAGTTAGCTACTGACTTGTATGATTTTATATCTATTTGAATTCAATAGTTTCTTAATTCTCAGGTTTCGATTAACTTGTAATGTTCAAAAGCATGTTTCTCCTTTGTAGTTTGAGTTGACTAATCCTAGGAGTGTAATACCATGTTTTTCTTTGAAAATTTAGGATGTTTTTCTACCATTTAACTGTAGTTAAATGTATACCTTACCTTATGATTGTAAATAGAATTTCAAAACTAAATTTTAATAGTTCGATTCTTAGGAACTAGTTTGATAATTGTATAGTTTTTCTAGCTTCCTTTCGCATGTTTAGTTTGTGATCCTTTCCTCTATTTGTTTAGATGTTTAGGAAAGCTTTAGAGAATATAGTTGTTGCCATCTATTGAGAATTTACCTCTCATGCTTTGTTTTCTTTGTAAATAATGCATTTTAAGCCATTTTAGTGTAGATTTTTGATTTCTAACTCTTCTAGATCTTCTAATCATGTTTAGCATTGCATTTGAGAACTATTGTGATGGACTTAGATCGATTTTGATATCATTCATGGGTTATTTTGCATCACGTGTGCGTTGCTGCCCGGTTTTCCATTCTTATGTTGCTATACACATTTACATTCCATTTCCTCACCTTTGGATCATATTTTGGCACGTGATGTGAATATGCAATTATATTCCCGCTTTCTTGTTATTTTTGACATGTTTGTTGACTTGTGCAAGGTACATTAATGATGTTTTGGTTAGGTACCTAATTTTGGTACACTAACATAGCACTTCTCACGTGGTTACCACTTCTCCCATGGTTCTATTTGCGTTTGAAACGCATTTTGCTTTGTGTTTTCTCATATTACGAGAAACACATATTCTGTTGTTTTGTCTGGATATGTACCTTTGTGCAGGTGTTCCGATTGTTATGAGGACTTGGTTGCTACACGCACATGTTGCACGATATCACCTTGTGGATATATTGATCGAGCTGTTTCTTATTATTGCTTTGTTGATGGCAGTTTACTCGAAGTTTTCCGGAGTATTTTTAGTTTGCAGTGCTCTTCGGATTTTATTATCCGTTTGGTATTTATTTTACTTTGTTTACCGCATTCTTTTACCGCTTTTCTAGAGAGAATGAGAAGTAGGGTTTTACCGCTTTCCTTGCCATGAGAAGTACGAATAGAGATGTATGAAGGGGCTTCCGTAGTTGGAGCATGTTAAGGAACCCCTCTGGTTTATTTAAAGACCCGTTTAGGGCGCTTCTGTTTGCTAATTGTGTTTTGTTTGTATAAAATCCTCCATCTACATAGGGAGGTAATTCTTAGTAAGTGTTTATATTTGTGCTTGCATAGGTCAAAAGTGGTTAGGACACCCAACGTGGCACCACCAAGCAAAGTCCCGCTTTTTATATTTCCTGCTATCGAGTCATGATGATATGATGGGCAAGCGGAAAGGGTCCGCAAATGACCCCCGCACAGTTTTAGTCTGTGTCAGCTCAGCACAAGTGAATCGTGTTGCTTCCTTTATTGAGTCAATAATAAAAAAAGTGGCAAGAGTTCCCTATTCTGACTCTCCACGCTTTCTTGGGGTTCACATTTACTGCAGAGCCCGCATCATTTGCTCTTCACACTTGACAATTCATGTCATGCGGTGATACTATTCACAGGAATCGGATGTGTCGGCTCCTGGTTGACTCATGGTATGCTCGTTACTGTTTGAGGCTATGGGACTTCCTCTTTTTCCTGCGCTTGTGTGACATTTGTTTGTTTGCATTGCATTGTTTGTGTGCTTCTGCCAAAGCACTTGTTTGCTTCATCCCTTTTGGTCGTCTTCGATTCTACATTAGGTAGTGATTCGAGATGGATATAGACTTAGGTTTTAAACCTTTTCCATCCCTTTTTGTCATCTTCGACTCTACTTTAGTTAGCGATTCGAGATAGACATAGATTTAGGTTGTAAACCTTTGCCATGTTCCCTTAGGATTCTCTTGAATCTACCTTAGGTAGCGATTCGAGTTAGACCTTAGGTTGTAATCCATGCATGATAGCATTAAGGATAACATTAGATAGTTTCCCTTGATTGTTTTCTAGTTTCTTTTTGCATACTTGCATGTAATAAAAATAAAACTTGTTTTCTTTTCTTTTGCAAATAAAGATACTTAATAATGGTTCAAACTCCTTTTTCAAAGGTAAAAGCAACCAACCAATGTAAACTCTTTTTTTTGCCTACGGGTTCTCTTTTGTGTTTAAAGCTCTTTTTCATAATTAAAAAACACATAACCCACCAAAATATATGAGCCGAACTACGGCGCTCTGACTTTCCCATTGCACGAGGGAATACGTAGGCATCTTGTCACGGGGCTCGATCGAGCAAACTTTGTAAATACTTCCTTCTTTTCCCCGTGTTTTCTTTATTTTCTTTTCTTTCACATGCATTTTATTTGAGCATACAGATATAGCGATTAAGTGGTAAATAGATACAAACACACCCATTAGACAGAAAGTAGAAGTGGATACCATAGAGTACTACGGACGTGTGAGGTGCTAATACCTTCCCTTCGCGTAATAGATTCCCTTACCCTATCTCTCGGTCGCAAGACCGTGTCTTATCCCTTTTAGGTTTTTGCGATGCGTTCACCTTTCTCCTTTTGTGAGATAAAAAATGTTTGATGGCGACTTCATTGATATAGTTATCGGATGATGTTCATCCGGTTGTTTCAGCATTCCATAGAGATGCGCAAGACTTTGTTGTGTTTTCTTTCGGCAGGAGTCACGTCAACATCAGAAAATCCCAAACCATTGTGTATGGTCAGGCTAGCAATACAACTTTCGAATTGGCCGACAGAAGTGTCTTGCGGTATGTGAGCATTCTTTAGAAATTTCACCAAGGCTTTAGCATGAGCCTCGGAGCACAACAACAGAGCTAGCACGAAAATCTTGAACGAAGCCTTTACTAACTGCTCCACAACATTGTAGTCGCTCTTTTTAGTGATCTTCAGAATTTACTTCATTTGTTGCTTGGAGGTGTCTTCGGCGACTTCCATTGGTACTTCTGTCTGAGTAGGTTGAGTCATTTTCTCTTTCCCTCGAGCCTCGAGAATTGATTCAATAGCAAGAATGCGAATTGGTGTAGTAGTATCCTTCAGAAGAGAGATATCTAGAGAGAACACTCTTCTGATTCGGGTTACTTTGCTTGATCCGGTGATATTGTCAACGTCAGGATTTGTAGCTTCAATTGTATTGTCTTTAATGGTTAGTGGCTCTTGCTTGGCGCCATAGTAGTGAACTTCGGCTCCATAATTCCAAGGTATAGCTTTGTTAGAGGAGTATGAAACTGATTTGGGCGAGGCAATATTTAGAAGTGCCACTCTAGGTGTAGGATCGGCAGAGGTGATCCTTATTGTGTTCACATCAGCATATTCTTCGGGATAATCATCTACCCATCCGGTTGCCTTGATGTCTTCAATTGCAATCTTGTAGATTTCAGGAGTGGTATACTTCACCACGAAATCAAAATTCCCACTTAGTTTCCCCAAGGTATCCCTGACTTCTAGTACGACTTTGCTTATGTCTTTGATCTTCAAACTTTTAGAAACATCTTCACACAGACTCTCTACAGACGGAGCTTTTAGGAATAACACTTCTCGGTTATCCATCATGTGTTGAACACGCCTCTTCAACCAAGCACATCCATTAGATTCAAATGCGCACCAACTGCAGTTGTTAGGACATCCTGGAAATTAATTGGCTTGCAACATATCCTTCTTTGCAGTTATTAGGGGAATGGTCAGCTCATTCACATCAAAGACATAAGATTCATTGTCAATGGCGTTGGTACTCTTGCCATGATCGGGCATAGGTGCGTTGAACACATTCAGGGTTTCAACAAGAGGGTCAAATTCAATTTCTCGGGCTTCAATCATGTCTTGGATCTTGTTCTTCAAGGCCCAACAGTTGTTGGTGTCATGCCCCGAGATGTTAGAGTGGTATGCACACCTTGTATTAGGATTGTACTTCGGAGATGAGGTGTTGACGTGCTGAGGAGGATCCCTCAAAGTAATCAGCTCTGCTTTCAACACATGTTGTAGTGCTTGAGACAGCGACATATTGATCTTCATAAACTGTCTTCTTGGCACGTTCTGTCTACGCGCGTTATCTTGTTGAGATTGCACTAGTGGGGGATTGGAGATTAGAACTTCCCCCACAGATTGATTGCGATCAACTTTGTCATAACTCTTCTGACCATACACAGTATTGGCTTCTTTCTTGCCACCAAAAGATCTCTTCGCAGTATTCGAGGATGTTTCGACTTGAATCTTTTCACTCTTGATTCCAACTTCAATATGTTCTTCTGTCAGTATCATCTCGGTGAATTCGGCTGAAGAGTTTTCAATCAGATGATTGAAGAATGGGTCTGTTAGTGTTCCCATTAACATATCAACAAATTACCTATTAGACAAGGGTGGTTGAACTCTGCCTGCTAGATCTCTCCATTTCTGGGCATACTCTTTGAACTTCTCATCACGGCCCATAGACATGCTCTGCAGTTGCATACGGGTTGGTGCCAATTCAGCATTGTACTAGTACTGTTTGTAGAAAGCATCTTCTAAATCATTCCAACTATGAATATGGGTATTCTCTAGTTGATAACACCACTCCAAATGTGTTCCAGACAAACTCACTTGAAAGAAATGTATCCACAACTTCATGTCTTCAGTATGAGGGTGGATCTTCTGAACATAGGACTTTAGATGAAGTTTCAGACAAGAAATTCCATCATACTTAGCAAAGGTAGGGGACCTTGAACTTACGGGGAATTACTACTTCGGGAACCAGACTCAGATCATCAAAGATCAACCCTGACATTTTTAGATTTTCCACAGCATTCAGGCGGTCTTCAAGTTGCTTGTACTTTTCGTTGTCAGGATGTTGCTCGCTCATATAGTCTTCCTCTTCGTTTTCAGACTCATGATGGCTTCCTTCATTGTTTTTGACGTTTCCTTCAATTTTGCCGCTCTTGGCTGAGAACTCAAGCTGTTTGACTACCTTGACTGGACCTTTGTACCTTTTCCCCATGTTGAGAATTCCAATGGTCTTCTTCTTTTTTATGATGAGCTACTTCAGATCTTTCTGACCTTGGGCCAAATTGGTGAACATCTCCTGGAATTGAGCATTCTGAGCCTGGAGATCTTTGACAGTTTGTTCGAGATCCATTTCTACTAAAATAAACAACGAGAGAATGAGAGAACCGGTCTTTAGAGTACCTGTTATGAAATGTTATGCTATGATATGCTGTGATATCCTATGTTATGCAATGTTTTCAAGGACCTTAGGAATTTAAATTTGGTAAATAAAGCACGAACAAACTTTTTATTAGTCTGATTAGTAACACAAAAGAGAGTTGAAGCAAAAAAATAAAATTACTAATGCTTAGGCCTCCTATGGACTCTTCCTCTCTGTGTTAACGTAGGTGTTAATGCGTTGTTCCTCGTGAAGTTTCTTCGTCAACTCCAATACTCTTTTTTCGCTAGCATAGCATTGAGCTTCGAATGTATCCCTTTCTTCTTTGAGTTGAATCCAAGATCTCTTTAATTCTTCAAAATCAGTAGACATGTCTGGATGAATAACAATATAGGGTTCATCACCTACAACAACAGGTTCTATAATTACTGGCAAGATAACAGTATATGGCATCATGATATTTTGAGTGCGAGCTCGCACCCATTTCAGGTAAGGTTCCCAAGGAATGAAATTTTTATGCCCCAAGGTTTTGGTATCAGTTTTCTTTACCATGCCCCAAGCATGCACAAATCTTCGGCGATAACCATGGAGATCGTTGTCGTAGTCAAATACAATATCTTGAATAAGTATATCAAGAGGACCGTCTCTTCGAGCATAACCAAACTATCATAATGCTAGAGAAGGGTTGTAGGTGATACCTCCCCTTATGCCAAGGAGTGGTACATTAGGGAATTATCCACAATGTTCAATGAAAGTGAAGTCCTTTTGAAAGTAGAGACACCAATTGAAATTTGAATGAGAGAGTGACATCAACCTTTGAGACCATTTCACCCTTTGTTCGTTCTTCATTACTGATTGAGGAAGGTACGAAATAAACCACCTAGATAATAATGGTATGCAACACATGAGATTTCCTTGTCTTTTCGTAGTACGAGTGTGGAGAGAATGCAAAATGTCTCTGAGCAAGGTAGGCACAAGATTATGAGTGAGGAATATCTTGATGGCGTTTAAGTCTATGAATTGATCTGGATTAGGAAATATCACCAAACCATAGATTAGCAAGGCCAAAACGTCTTCGAAAGCGTGGAAACTCATAGCCTTTAGGAATTCTCGAGCTTTCTTTATTAGAAATTTAGAAAGCAAACCCTTAACTACACTTATTGTCTCCCAATTGTCTTTAATGTTTGATCGCTTTAGATGTAACGCTAATGCAATGTCTTCAAACCTCAGAACATTTTATGAACTGGTGAATGGTATTTGATCAAGAATGGGTATCCCGAGTAGCTTAGAGAACTCTTCTAATGTAGGTACCAACTGATAATCTGGGAAAGTAAAGAAGCGATTCTTCGGATCAAAGAACTGGAATACGACGCTCATCGTATCTTCTTCAAAACCCGAGGTAACCAAGTCGAGTAGATAACCATGTCTTTTGATGAACTGAGAGTGATCGAGAATTTTTGAGACTAACTCCTTGAGCTGAGAAGGTATACCCACAAAGTTGATTCGAATAGTCTTCATGGAATTCGTAACCCTACCACAAAGAGCAAAGATAAATCCCTAGGTCCTTGAAATAGTTAGAAATGATATGATGTTATGATGTCATGTTTAAATAGAAAGCACAAACAATTCACACAATAGCCCTAGGTTTAAGGCTTGCATGAGGTATAGGTGTCTACCCTACCCGAGTTTAAGTTGGTTCAACCTTTCCTACAATAGTAACCGGGTTCTAGGAATCTCATATCAAGAATATTTCTCGTGGGCTTTATTTCAATATGACTACCAAGCGGTTGACCGAAACATCCCAAAAGTCGGATTTCAATGAGCGTAGCATTGAGTATCAACCAACCTTAGTCTGCACCGAAGCCGGCTATCTCATTATCTTCTAATGGCCAATATGGGTCAATTAGGGTTCTAAAGTTGAGCTAGTGCTTGTGACACCACGCAGATGCCAAATACTTCCTCAACTGAACATGAGGAACATCAGGACATCCACATGTCACACTAACCGTAGCCATCATTTTAACTGATTCGGTCTACGCCGAGAAGTTGCGATGATCTATTGCTACTTACCTAAGGAAACTTGGATTCGGGTGTAGGATCCCCCACATATATAATACCCAAGCACCCCTTTAAAAATAAAGCATACAAAGAAAACAGAAAGCAATAAAAGTGATCTATAGCCCTAAGGTAGCCCCTCTTTAGGTAGTTTCCCCGGAAGGGTCGCCAGTTCTGTAACACGGTGGGAGAACTGACTTGTTTTTTGCGTTTTATCGCAAATGTTGCGGATAGCAAGAGTCGCCACCGATTTTTCTTTTATCCAATAAAGGGAAGGTGAAAATAATAGGAAGGTATTAGCACCCTTTTCGTCCGTAGTTATCAACAGGCTCTTAGTTGCTTAGCTCACTTTGAAAAATTTACTTTCTGTGTTTGTGTAGTTTGAAAAATATTTGAAAAGACATTTCTCTTTGACTTCGTAATAATTCTTCTTGTTGGAATGTATACGAAGTGTTCAGAAATGTTTTCTTGGAAAATGTTTAACTTTGTAATGATTCTCGCTGGAATGTATACAAAGTGTTTTTGAAAGTATTTGAAAAGTGTGAGGTGTGAAATTTTTTTGATTGGAGCAAGCAATAAAGTCTTATTTACCTACTCAGAATGATCATTTTCATGTTATTTTCCTTCTCCTTTAGAATAAGGCTATCCATACCATTAGTTGGTAGGTATCTTTATTTGTTGGATGTGAAGGGACAATCGAAGGGTCATCGTATGGTCATAGAAGGCAACATGTAAGGATACCTTAGCAATTCAAAGGGACGATCATCACTTATTTGTAGGTAATAATCGAGGGACGAGATCATATATTCATAGGCAACATCGAGGTTCATCGAGGGACTATGATCTTTATATCGAAGGGACTATGATGATGTTATTCGTAAGCGTCTTTGCTAATGGTACCCCTACGTTCGAGGGACATGACCAGTGTATTCGAAAGGCAACAAGAGAGGATACCCTAAGGGGGTGCAAGTTAGATAAGTGTGTTAAGTTCAAATATTTTAGTTTTGAATTAGGGTGATCTAAGGATTGATTTTATCTTTCTATACAAACCCTAGTTACTATACAATTAAGCAATTAATATGTACATAAAAGTAAAGTGAGGAATGTAAAGTGTGGAAAGTAAATATCCTACGTTATTACATGGCTTTGGGACAGTTACATAATATAGGTGTAGAAAGTAAAGGTAGAAAGTTTAAATCTACGCTAGTACAGAATAAACCTTGCGACCTATACATCGTTTTCTAGAATTTAAATACGAATTTAAAATAAATAATCAGAATAATAAGAAAAATATTAGTGAAAATGTTTTGGAGATTAGTAAAAAATATTTTTAGGGTTAGTAAATGTAATTACAAGAAAGAAAACATTTTTTTAGAATTTTGTGGATTAATTTTAGTGTAGAAAAAATAGGTTAAATGTTAATTAATAATTAATTATGAAAAATAATTTAAATCATGATAAAAATAAATTATCTTTATGTCAAAAATTAATTAAAAGTTTTATTAACCTAAATCTAAAAGAAAAATATTTTTTGTGATTTTTGTGATAGTTTAAAAAATATTTGAAAAGAATTAAAATAGAAAAGAATTTGAAAACAAAATAAAAAATAGAAAATATGTTAGTTTGCAAAGTTGTCAAAATATATGGGGTAGCCAGTGATCGAACCCCTTCCCCTGAGATCACAAGCATGCATCCCTGCCATCTGAGCTATGATTTTTTGGTGTTAGTAAATGAAACAAAATCAATATATAATAAAAACAAAATTTAAAAATATAAATTGAAAAAACGCGCCCGCTGGGGGTTATCTTCCCCGATTCAAATTTCTCAGACCTATACTGACGGGTATTTCGTGGCTAAAATCTATAGTGACGGCTTCGTCTGTCACTATAACACATGCAAATTTGGAAAATTTAGTACAAGCAATATAAATTCTGGTGAGGGCAGGGATCGATTGCAATGAAGCCCCTGATCACAAATATGTCCTTGGTTTGGTCTAATTTTTTCTATTTTAAATAACCCCAATTTGGAGCTTTGAAACCCTAACAATGGTGTAGCTCGATCCCTGCATCTAAACTCAAATCGGACCACCCAAATAGCTTGCAAACATCATTCTAAGCATGGACAAACAATCGAAACATGTTAAATATGCATATATGATCAAAATCGAAATTGAAAAATATAAGTGCAAACCGTGTTCTTGTTTTTGAGTTTCAGGATGTTTTGATCGATGGTGATGGCCTGGTTAGCTTTAGAAAACACCAAGGAATTGATTGGAATGCTTGGAATGCCCTGAAACGATGCAAAACCTTGACTTCTAGGTAACTTGAATGCCACGGTTTTTTGAGTTAGGTTAGGGTTCTTGGCTGCCAATTTTCGTCCTTGGATCATCTGAATAGCTTGTGTATTTATAGAGGATGGAAATTGGATCAAAAGATGTGAAGAAAATATATGCTTTCAATGATAAAATATTTGATTTGGAATTGCACCATATATTGCCTCTTCTGGATTCAATCTCATTCAATTTCTTGTCAATCCAATATATTTCAAAATTGACAGCTATTTTGACTTGCTTGGACCTCAAGAATGACAAATATCCAGCCTTGCATCAATTGATTTGATTTTTAGTATTTTATTTTAATTAAAATTCGATTTAACTGAATAAAACCCAAAATAAATAAAAATAAAATAAAGAAGGCGTGCAATTGGTCTTGGAGGTCATGGATAATCTCAAGAACAAATTTGAATCACAAAAACTTAGGCCCATTTGGAAGAAATTTGATTTTGCTAAGTATTTTCCTTCATGCACCTCTTCAAAAATTCCAAACTTGCACAAGTTGTATCTTGCTCAATTTTCAACATTTTTAAGTGTTCTTGGACTTTTTAGAAAGATCAAGATGTCCTATAAACACTCTATTTTGTTTCATATTCATTGAAGTTTCCATATTCATGTACATTTCTTTGCAAAAAGATGACTTTTTGTTGACTTTAGAAGGACCTATAATGTCTTGATCCATAACTCTAAAATGAAGAATTTTTTGCCAAAGCTTGTGAGACATGAAGTTGTAGAGAATTGAATTCTCTTCAAAATGAGTTTTGGTGGAAAAATTTCTGATAAAGTATGTGAAAGTTATGCCTGGTCAAAGTTATGTTGACTTTTTGTCCAAAACCCATAATTTGGAATCTTTGACTTTTGACCAAATCTTGAGTTTTCTTGATGAATCATGATCAAACCTTGAAAAATGATGAATGTGACGTCAAAATCTTGATGTTTACCAAAAATGATGAAGTTTGACTGTATGTTGACCACAATTGACTTTTTGTCCAATACAACTAATTTTCAACCATTTGAGCAATTGATTGAGCAAACTTGAGCTGTGAGGCTTGATACTTGACATGATGATAACTTGAGAAATATGGGGAGGTATGATGACCACTTGAAGCATTATAACTCA
Organism: Vicia sativa; assembly: GCA_021764765.1. NCBI lineage: Eukaryota > Viridiplantae > Streptophyta > Magnoliopsida > Fabales > Fabaceae > Vicia > Vicia sativa. Next base: position 76,571,011 of record CM038792.1, read on the forward strand.
TCTTTGGCCTGAGAGAATCAAAACCCTAGTTGTGGGTTAATTACTTAGGAGAGGGTTTGTTTGGTCAACCTTTGAGAACTTCTTGAGTATGGAGATGAGGATTGTCTTGAGAAATAAGAGGGCAAATTTTGAGGTATAACACTGTGTTAAATAGTTTTAATTTAGAAAAATCCAATTCAAATCCCCCCTTTCTTGTGTTTCTCAACCTTCATGAAAGACTTTCACTGGAAAATCCTTTCTGCCATACGGGGTAATTTTATTACTCGACTTTCACGGGAAGATCCCTTTTGCCATACAGAGTAGTCATATTGTTGGACTTCCACAAGAATATTATTGTCTCCCTATGAAATAATAATATTGCTAGACTTCTACAAAAATATCTTTGTCGCCCTACGGAGTAATCATATCGCAAGACTCCCGCGTGAAGATCATTTTCTCCCTATGGGGTAATTATATTATCAGAATTTCACAAGAAGATCATTGTCACCCTACGAGGTAATCATGTTGCTAGGCTATCTTAAAGAGGTCCTCGCTGCTTAAACTAAAATCTACAAACCTCCAAAGTGTAGGCCTAAGAAAAAGGCTTTTAAAACAGACTCAACATTATCTCTTCAAGGACACTCGATATAGTCTTGCCTGGATGACTCAATAGAGTCTCACATAGGGGATTGAACATAGTCTTGAAACATGGACTCAATGTTATAACAAGATTTGGATCTGTGTTTAAATATCTATATTTTGATGATAACAATACATATATGTTATGAAGAATAATTTTAGATCTAATAGTTTATTGAGTATGCAGATATTAGAATTCTGGATAATCTTTATCAAGATATCACCAGAAACACTTTAGCACCCAGAAGGAAAACCATTGAGTTTGTTTCTAATGAAACATCAGTAGTTCTGTTGAATGCTGAATGTTTGAAAATAGAAGAATCTCGATGAGTTTCGAAGAAGAGTTCAAGTTTCAGGATCATATAATAGATTGCACAAGAAATAAGTTTACATCAGAAGTCAAGGACTTGCTCATCAGAAGACTTATTGCTCATAATTCTAAAGATAAAGTAAATACTTTGAAGACAAACATCGCCAGAAACATCTATACACTCATCAGAAAAACTATTGTGATCTTCTCTAAAGAAACATCAGTAGTTATAAGGAATGTTGAATGTTCTCCAGAAAGGGAATCAAAGGTGTTCTCGAGAAAATCATAGCTCTAATATCAACAATCACATACGCTTCAAGAAACAAAGATGTAGATGACATAAGCTGTTACCAGAAATCAAAGATCAGATCCAGAAGAATCAATGTCAAATTAGATGTACTGATATAAGTTATTGCTTCAGAAATCAAACATCATATATGCATATTAGAAAAGCAAATTATCAAGAAATCAATATCAGATCAAGAATGTTGGATCAGAAGAGCTTTCACTCTCAAATAAGTTGTTGCTTATACATCTGAAGACATTGTTCAAATATCTGAAAGACTATGACTCTACAACAAAGAAGTATCTTTTGGATCATTATCATTCTCAAATTAAAATCAATCCAGTAAGAGAACAATCAAAGCTCAAGAACTCAAAGACTTGATAATCAGAAAGGTTGTTGCCACAATTTCTGAAATCAAGATCCATACATCAGAAAAACTTTTGAAATCATCTTTAAGTTTTTGCCTACAACGACAAGACTTCTTTAAGATAAGTTGTTGCTTATATATCTGAAGACAAAAATCCACTAATAAAAGTTCATGAAACAAATTTTCTCTCAATCTTCATCTCTCTGATCATAAAAGAAAAACGCCTTCAAGACCTGTTTTAAGTTCAGAAATCAAGCTTTGTGTTTCAGAAAAGTTGTTTCTAATATTTTTGAAAACAAGTAATGGTTCTAATAACTCTGGTGTTCCTATGATACAACAAAGTAGTCTCTAAACTATTCATTAGTTATTCATCAGAAGAACGAAGACAAGGTAATTGATCTCTTCCAAGCTTGAATACTTCATAATCAGAAGTACATCATCAAAATATAAAGATCAAGAAGCTTATTCAAGAAGAAAAATAGTACAGTCAATACAATTCAGATTCCACTACGTGTTTACATATTATACATCTCCCAAGATCTTATGCTATCAACTGCAAGTAGCAGGCTATGAAAAATGATGTTTCATATTATTCCAAACCTCTCTTGAATCTATCAGTTGGGAATCAATCGTTGGAAGGAGAAAGGAGTTTTCTATACTTATAACGACTCTTTTTGAAGGCTATATAAGAAGATCAATGAATGAACTACAAATTGACGATGTTAGCTATAACGAAGTCCAAGTTGTTGTTCATACTGAAAGAGAAAGACAAAGTGAAGAAAAATAATAAGAAGAAAAATAAAGAAGATGAAGAAGAATTCTACAAGATGCCACACTAATTCTCATCAAATACATCTTGGAAGAATTATGAAGAAGAAAGGAGTTGTTACTCATATCTTACTCGACACTCAGCTGGGGATGAACATCTTGTGAATGAATCTTGATGGGGAATAATATGATCTTGTATAACCTATTACTGCTCGGAGACTGACATAATAAGTTGATTGATGATTGGTTAATGCTCGGGGACCAATGTAACAAGGTTGACGTTCACTGCGCGGGGACTAACGTGATGATGTAGATTTTCACTGCTCGGGGAGTAATGTGATGAGTTGAGAATATAGATAATCACTGCACAGGGACTAATATGATGATGTTTGATAGGATCTGTGCTCATGGAATAACGTGATAGAGTTGATAGGATCACTTCTCGGGGACTGACGTGATGATGTTGATGGGATCACTGCTCGGGGACTGACGTGATGATGTTGATGATCACTGCTCAAGGACTAATATAATGATGTTGATAGGATCATTACTCGGGGATTAACGTGATGATGTTGATATGATCACTGCTTGGGGACTAATGTGACGAATAGAAGTGTTGGATATTGCTGAAAGGAGATGATAGAGTAGTAGTCTTGATGGGATTGTGGATATTATTCTTGTGGGAATATACCTTTGTGAAAATAACTTTGTGGGGATATGTTGGTGACTTTAGTTGTCATCCCAATTCCTAGAGCCTGTAGTAATTGTTGTTTCTGTTCGCTTTTCGTATATTTATGAACAAATATTTATTGTCAAATGCATATAATCATTCAAAGCAATCATTGGACTTTATGCAAACAAAACAGATAAAATTAAACGTTTGTTATTGGAAAAAGGGAATTATATTATTTTAAAAAAAAACTTTCCTATAGACAGACAGTTCGTATATAGAGACAAATATCCTAGTAAGAAGAAACTGTCGAAAAAATTTAGAAAATAGTAAAAGCTATGTGGGAACAATCTCGTCGAGTTTCAACTCTGCTATTTCTCATATATTTTTGACTATCTCATCTCCTCGCTGCCAGAAGAAGGTGATTGAACTGATCCGTGCCATTTGAATCTTGAATCTGTAAGTAGATGATCTTGAAGAGACATAGTTGTACGCTTTAATCCCTAACTTTTGCCTAAACCGTCCTTTCGGGTTTTCAGTCTATCGGGATACCCTTTTTTGCCTAAGCCGCCTTTGTAGGTTTTTGACTTGCCGGGTGTACATCATATATATATATATATATATATATATATATATATATATATATATATATATATATATATGTGTGTGTGTGTGTGTGTGTGTGTGTGTGTGTGTGTGTCCCTATCTTTTGCCCAAACCCTTTCGGTTCGCCAGGACGCCCTTATTTTTGCCTAGGCCAGTCGACCTAGCAGGTCTCGTTTATGCGTAGTATTTTTTTTACTATGTATGCATTCACAGGGTGTGGGAAGTTTTCTCCATCCATAGTGCTTAGTATCATGGCTCCACCGGAAAACACTATCTTGACTATAAATGGTCCCTCGTAGGTGGGAGTCCATTTACCCCTGGGATAACCTTGTGGTAGGATGATGCGCTTGACTACTAGATTGCCAACTTGGTACACTCGGTGTTTGACTTTCTTGTTGAAGGCTTTGATTATGTGTTTCTGATATATCTGTCCATGGCAGATGGCTGCGAGCAGTGTTTTAAAAACAGGACCGGAGATCAAACCGGTGAAGGTACTGGGTCACTGGTTTATTGATTGAACCACTGGGTCACTGGTCGAACCGCATGACTAAACCGGATTAAACCGGATAACTCAGTTGATTAAACCGGCCTTTATAACAAAATGATATAGGTATAAAACTTGTCGAACCAGATGACTCAATCTCTACAAAATATAATTAGAACTAATTTTTTTTTAAATATCACTTCATAAATAAATTCACAATTTGATAATTTAAATTTAAAATTTAAATATTTTAAATATTTTAAAAATATCATATCATAAATAAATTTACAATTTGATAATTTAAATTTAAATTTTAAATATAAGTATCATATATAATAAAATAGTACAAAATTACAAAGTATAATTGCAACATAGTATAATTGAATAGTTTATAACAAAATAATTTTATTATCTACTATTTAGTTTCAAGGAGTAAAGATTATTTTAATATTAAGATATCCTTCTTCAATATCAAAATTATCTACAAAATCAACCGCATCAACAACATTTTCTTTGTCAATAATATAATTAATTAATTTTATTTTTTATTTAAATATAATATTTTAATAAAATAATCCAAATAAATAAAAATTTTAAATTGCATATTTTTTAAAAAATTTAAAAATTTTGAATAAAAAAATTAAAAAATACAGTTGAACCACCGGTTTTAGAAAACCGCCGGTTTTTCCGGTTTTTTTCGGTTTTCACCGATTCTTGCCGGTTCTTACCGGTTCAACGACATTCCCGATCCAAATATTGAACCAGGCCGGTTACCTGGCCGGTTCCCGGTTCGACCGGTCCAACCGGCCGGTCTGGTCCGGTTTTTAAAACACTGGCTGCGAGTCGTTTCTCATCGATCAAGTTGATCTGGTCAAGTCATGTTTGGACCCATTCATCTTTGTCTAACTCTGCGTCCTTGAGTACTCTGAGTGAGGGTATCTGAACCTCGATGGGTAGAACTGCTTCCATACCATATACGAGAGAGAAAGGGGTTGCCCTTGTAGATGTTCGTACTAAAGTGCGATAATCGTGGAGAGCAAATGACAACATTTTCAAATTTTTAAAATTTCTCTGATTTTAATTTGTTCTTTAGATTCTTTTTCGTCTTCTTTGAATCTTCATACATAATCTTCAAAAAGCCCATATCTTCCAACTCTATATTCATAATGCTCTCATGTCTTCATTTCCACCTTTTGCCACCATGTCTTCATCCCATATGAACAAATTATATGTCTCTTCCCTCCTCCAAAATGGACATCTCCAAAAATCCTTCTTTTATTTTTCCCTTCTTGCATTGGTACGAAACCATGCGACCATTACACTCACATAATGGTCCAGGTTGTGATTTTACATAAGAAGAAGATATATAAACACTTTTGGATGAGTTTGTCTTAAAAGACGACATTGTTTTAGTTTAGATAGCCAATACATTATTCCAAAATTGAGAGGATATTTAAGTGTTATTTTTCACTACTTTCAACGGCTTTAAACAAATCTATGCCATCCATTTAGAGGTTATCAACATTCAAGAATCCAACTTTAGTGATTAGTGTAAAATCTAAGGGACATCCACTATATAATTTCTCTTACGATATTGGAAATCTAACCTAAATAAAACATATGAAGCGCTTTAAACCTAAGAACGCTTGGAAAAGTTCTCTACGATGGATTGCAAGAGCAGAAAATCATCTGGGTTCAAGGTTTGTTTTCTTAAATATGTTTTCATTATTTGACTTTTTTCATTTTTTCTTTCTTAAATATTAATTACGTTACATTTTTTTCATTAGAAACAATTGCATGTAAGATCTAACAGAAGATCTTCCCCAAGATTCAATAATATGAAGATCTAAATCAACATAGGGAATTTGTACTTTATCTTGTCCAGCCTAGGAAATTTGATTTTTTATCTTGAGCCATCCTAGGGAGTTTGACTTATATCTTTATTTTCTGGGTAAACAAGGTAATATTTTGAATAAAAAATGTTATGTGCAAATAGTGTAATATTCTGGATAAATAATGTAACAATTTTTTTTAAAAAAATTAACCCCTCGGTTTTTTTGGAGAAACCGAGATAAAAGATACGCTAAATTTATATAATAAAAGTGTCATTTCTGGGTTCGAACTCATGTGCATATAACTATGCACCCCGAGTTTTGAAAAACCGAGATTTTAAGTGGAGACTTTTCACGACGACCTTATTTACCTCGCTTCTATTGCTGAAGTACAACGCTTTTCACGTCCGATGTTAGAAGCGTTATTTGTAGTAGTGCATGTCCCATCCGAAGGGCCCTACTAGACCTCGTTAGGAAAGTTATGACCTTGTAACGCCTTAGTCTGCTTTCAAGATTACCGACTGATCCCATAAATCAACACAAGTCTTTTCAACATGATTTGTCCTCGCTCCCACGCTTTCCAAGAAACTTCTTAAAATGACACACATCCCAATACTAATCCAAGTTAAGCACATTTAACTATGGGTTTTTTATTTGTTAGGCTATCGAAAAGAAGATACATCTTGTTGATATGAATAGTACCTATCAATTCTTATAAGACACCCTTCAACCATGCAGTCCTTTCCCTGCACAGACTCAAGATCAACATCATTTCTATGTGAATTGATTTTTCCCCTAGAATCTTCTAGGAGTATCTCATTTTATGTCTCGTGCACCGACAACCACTCTCTCGCCCTCAAGTGTTACCCATAGCCACCCTTTGCCCTCTTCTCCCTCAGATGTTATATGTCCACTCTAGCGGTGAAAAGTTGAGATTAAGATATTACTTAACTTAACTCACAAAGTAAAAGTCGCCACCATACTTTATCGTTTTAACAACTTAAGTCTCTTGAATATGGAAATCAGCTTAATTCTCTTGTATAATACAATAAATAATACAAGTGTGAGCAATGAGGAGAAATAGTCTCACATTAGATAGAAATACGGTGACTTGATCATTTATAAGTGGGATAATCATTATCATGATAAAAATTGGTGACATACAATAGTTGGAACATAGTTTATATCATATAACATGTCAAGAACATAATAATTAATAACACTTACTTTTCATTAGGCATTTGTTTCATTTCTTGATTGTTACGTTAACGGTACTATTACAACAACAAAAATTTATTTTCATTACAACAACACATTCACATTCTTTGATAATAATAATAACAATATTAACTATTATTATATTATAAAATAAAAATAATTTTGCGATAATGAATTATGATAATAACAATTATTATTATATTATAAAGCTTTGCAAACTCAAAAGCACAACTCTTGCGCCATTACGAACCATAATTTTATAACCCTTGACAACACACTTTTATATCGTTATAAACTCTAATGCAATACATTTATCTAATAAAAAAACATAATAATCAATTATTCCATTTGAATGATCGAAATATCATTGTTTCACCATATAAATGTTGAATTCCGAAGTAGAATGAATATTGACCATTCTAATGAGCTACAATCATCACACTAATTGAAATGATGAAATAAAAGGCATATCAAATATATTGTCGTTGCAAGTGAACTTTCATATCGATGTATTGCTGCTTCACCATATAGAAGTCGAATTATGAAGCATAATCAACGATTCATCCAAATCGTACACGGCATGATGCAAAAAAATTAATTTCTCTTATTATTTAATTTATGATGTGTTTTTTTTATCAAATTAATACATAAAATATAAAAATTAAACAATTATTCGATCATGATTTTGTAAGTGGCTATGATACCACTTAAGAGAAATTATGATACAAGGCACAACTAATAACAAAATTTTCCTTTTAGTTGATCCATACGAATGATGCATGATCAATATTAGAACTATTACCTCTTGTGGTGATTAACAACTTTGATGTAATTCTGAATGAATGACCATGAGCGTCGAATGAAGAACAATGCATCTACTTAATCCACACGAATATAGTGCCTTCAATCTCAGTGTTAGCTTCTACGAATGAAGACTTTGAGTGAGAGAGAGAAAGAGATAAAGGAGTCACAGTAGAGATTTCACAAACTTAATTTCATCAACTGTCAAAGCTTCTACTCAAGGGCTCTATTTATATAACCACTTGTGTGGACAATAAACTGGAAAAAAAAACCAACTCAAATTCACTATATAATAATAACTATCATTATTATTATTATTATTATTATTATTATTATTATTATTATTATTATTATTATTATTATTATTATACGATATTCCATATACCACTTAAGTATAGCATACCTTATAGTGTTTTATAATTGTCTCATGCACACCGTACTTTACAATGTTTCTTATTTATTTTATCTCTCATCAAATGTCCTAATGTGTGTGATCATGCATGTTCTCGTGATATTGACAATTACATTAAACAAAAATTTAATATAATAAACAGTGAGCGGTATCTAGAAACATATCACTGTTATCCAAGTCACAAAAATGTCACGTGATTTGACAAAAAAAATTGTGATAATATTCTTGTATGTAATTATCATTTTAACCTCATGTCTATATTGAACACAAGACATAGACTATGTCACTCTTGTCCAGTTCAATATTGGAACCTTAGACATTTATCTTGTTATGTAGGATGAGAAAATTCCATCCAGGTCACTCATGTCCTTCATCATGCTTTAACTGTCTTTATGGTCATCTAGTTACAGATAACATTTGATCATCAATGAAGTACTTGACTCCACATCTAGGATCCATAGTGGTTTTAGGTCAAATGGTGGTATACACCACTATCACTATGAGAATAGCTTATGGCATTTTTCATAAAATTTTATGTACGTAGTATTCTCAAAGTGGGTAAATGCAGTATACATATTACTCTTATTATCCATACATATGTTAAGAGTTGATAAACCTTTATCCCCGATCCGTGATTCGTGAGATGTGATCATCAATATATCCATATAATAATCTCAATGTTTTAATGTTCTCCCATTACATAATAAAGCTCGGCTACATATAATTTTAAGAATAACGTCCTTATATTTAATGAGATCTCATAATTAAGTCACACTTAACATTTCATTAAGCAGACTATCTATTCTAGGGACTTTATTATTTTAGAAAACAAACATAATAAATCAATGTCTTTTATTATTAATAAATAATTTGATACAATTATCAACTTCTAATAAAATCATTGGCCTCTAGGATTAACACCAACAATAACTTCTTTTTATGAACATGTGAGATAAGAAAACTAAGAGTCCATTACCTAATTCTTTTATGTTTTCAAATTTTCTTATAGTAGCGCTCACGAATTCTTGTAACCACCCCTTTGAAGAAATTGTTGCTTGCACAAAATTCTCATTTACCACTTCACGAGACAATCCTTTTTGAAGTGATCGATCTTGTGACAATTAAAAGACATGTACTTCTATTTATCGCCCCGTTTGCTTTAGATTTAGATTTGTAATTTTTTCCTTGTGTGTTTCCTCCCCTCTTACTTATTCTTCTTGAGATACTCAAGTGTTCTCCGTGATCTTCACCTTTCAAGTCTTAAAACATGGTTAGCTCCTTGGTTGGACCTCCTCCAAGTTTATAGTAGGTTTTTTTCATAAAGGATTGCATTCTTAAAATGCTTAAAAGATATAGGGAACAAATTCAATAAGAATAAAACATTTTACTCATCATCTAATTTCACTTCAAATGTCTGGAAATCATCAACGATCAATAGTTTCAAAATATGTTTTTATTATTTCATTCTAAATGAACAAATTTTGTTTTATACGTAACTGATGTACCAACAACTGTAAATTATTATATTAATTTTTTTCTTAAATTTTAAACAAGGTAAAAATTTATTTTTAAAATACATGATTATTAAATTTACATAATAAATATTTATTGTGAAATATAATCGAAACAATGATATAATTAATCATATATAAAAAGATAAATTTTATTTTTAAAAAAAAGTACTTGTAAATGGAGAATGACATTTATAATAGTTTATATATTTAAATAAATATAAAATAATTTTTATTTTGTTTGATTCTCGTGTATTTTTGGTAGTTATCTTTGATTTATTAATTTAATTTTAAGTTGTTAAAGGTGTTTATTTAATCTTAATGTAAAATACAAAAAAAAATATTCTCAATTATTATCAAGTAAAATTTATTAGCTTATAATATTTATGCATTTTTGTCAAATTTTAGTTATTTAATGAATAAAAAGTTGAAAATGCTAGTTGTTGTAGTAGCTTAATTATTTTTTAAATATGTGTTTTTATTTTATTAAAGGGATTACAAAACTTTACCTATAAATTAATATTAAAATACTTTATTGTGAAATATAATTGAGACAATGATATGAATTAATCACATATAAAAATATATTTTATTCAAAAATAAAATACATATTTGTTTTTAGTGTGTTATTTTTTAGTTGTTTTGATTTGGGGATTGAATCGTGCGAGATCGCCTTGTGTAAATTAATTTTGAATTAATATATTCTTTTGTCCAAAAAAAAATACATGCTTCTTAATTGAGAATAATATTTGTAATTAGTTTTGCCAAATTTAAATAACTATAAATTAATTTTTGTTTTTTTTTATTATCATGTCTTTTTAGTAGTTATTTTTGATTTAGATATTTAATTTTAAATTGTTAAAGTTGTGAACTTATAAAATTAAAAGTTTATTTTTAATTTTCTCAAACAAAAATTTATTAACTTTATAAAATATATTTTTTTTTTGTCAAACTTTAGTTACCTAATGAATAAAGAGTTGAAAATGCTAGTTGCTATAACAACTTAATTATTATTTTAAATTTATTAATGAGTTTGTAAAATTTTATCTATTTTATTGTTAATATCAATTGAAATATGAGTCACCTAATGAGTAAATTGTTGAAAATACTAGTTCCTATAACAATTTAATTATTATTTTAAATTTATTAATGAGTTTGTAAAACTTTATCTGATTTTATTGTTAATATCAATTGAAACATCAACTTAATCATATTATTAGTCCCTATAAATATGGCAGCCATATAATTTTGGTCCTTCTAATACTTTGTTTCGAATAATGGTCCTTGTAAACTTTTTATTCATGCAATTTTAGTCTCTATTATTTTCTAAAAAATTTAAAATGATTTAATTACCCTTAAGTTTTTTATTTTTTTTATTTTTTTATGTGTTTAGAATACTATAAAATATTTATTTACTAAATTTTAGAGTTTTTTTTTAAAAATGAGAAGAATTAAATATGAAATTTTTCTGGATTTAGAAATCAAATTTTGAGTTCTTTTTTTCTAGAAACTTTTTATAAAGTTCTACAAGTATTTGTAAAAGAATCATTCAAAAATTCCCATCGGTTTAAAAGTAGGAACTAAAACTACGTGCGTAATAATTTTTCATTGACCATTATTTGAATAAACTTTTTAGAGGAACCAAAATTACAGGGTCGCATATTTATAGGGGCTAAAAATATATTTAACCCTTCTTTTTTAGATATTATAAACGAAAAATAGTACAATATAGTTGACTTTGGTAATATATATATTTATGAAAATAATATATTTCTCTAAATTAGCAGGTAATAGATAGGTTAATATATAGTTTTACCATAACTACATAGGACTATCTAATGTCAAACTTTAGTCATTTAATGAATAAAGAGTTAAAAATATTAATTCTATAATAATTTAATTATTATTTTTATATAATTATTTTAATTTTATTAATGAGTTTCTAAAATTTTATCTAATTTTACTTTTAATATTAAATAAAATTTGAGTATTCTTTTTTTTAGATATGTTTTTATTAGACTATCTACAATCACTAAGTTAGTAGGTAAATGATAGTTCATTTATTATTTTTACTATAATTATTTTGAGATTAAAAATATTTGTTTTAAATATTATTATTTTTATGATGTTAAAGAAGATATAATTATAATTTTAGTCTTTAAAACTTTAAATTCACATGTGTATTTTAAAATTATAATTTAAGAGAATATAGATAATTTAAATAATATTTGTTTTGTTCAATAATTTTATTTAAAAAATAAGTTTTATTTCAAGGTTCGAATTTGTGACCTCCAACATACAAAAAATTATATTTATTTATTCAAAAAGTGAAAATAAAATTTTAGATATGTCAAATAGAATTATGAGATGATATGGCACAAAATAAATCTAATTTTATTATCGTGATATAGTCTACTACTTTAAATTTAATATATATATATATATATATATATATATATATATCAATTTGAGCTTTGCCCATATGATTTGGTGAATTCTTCTCTCATACAACTTTCCTCAAAACCTTATCTCTAAGACAAAAACCTAATAACACTTGAGTTAGAATAATTCATATATTCGCTTGCTCTTCATTGCATCAACACTTTTTTATAACAGAATTGCTTTTCTTCAATTTTCACATACCAAAGTTATCTTTTCTAGAAAAATTGTGAAAATACCATTAACTGTAAGCACTTGAAAGTGTAACAAAAATCAAATCCAAATTCTTTCTTATAAGAATCATATTTCAATTTCCGAAACACCATATGGTTAGTTAATAAATATTTGACCGATAAAAGCAGCACCAACAACATAAATATATATATATATATATATATATATATATATATATATATATATATATATATATATATATATATATATATATATATATATATATATATATATATATATATATATATATATATATATATATATATATATATATATATATATATATATATATATCATGAATAATTATATATATCATGAATAACATATTTAAAATTGACTATTATCTTTCTGCAATCTCTAAAGATCGTATTTATATTTATATTTTATAGTTAATTATAATTATAATTATAATTATAATGCATTGGAACTTTCAAAAACAAAATAGAGAAAGCTCTTCAAAGGACGTTGAAGCTATAGTCCCACCATTAAACTTCTATATCTTGCCCTAATTATTGTGCCTTGAGTATCTTTTTAGTCAAAATATTTATTGTGATATTGAGGAATAAAATGCATTGAGTTGACGCAGTGACTCCTGACGGCGCAATACTGATATTGGAGGTATTTTTTTATTGCCTTAAGAAAAACTAAACAAAAAATATGGTGCATGTCCACCACCTTTCTACTTTGTACCCAAAAAAACATATCACATTCAAAGTAGTCCGATAAGGCTCTACTAAATTAGTAACGATTCAAGTTGTCTCTAAAAATTTCAAGGAAAAGTAATTCTTTATATTATTTTATTTTTCCATCTTGTTTTCCATCATGTTGAAGGGTGGTGTGGAGTATTTTCGATATTATTCACATTTTTTTATACCTTTAGTTTTTAAAAAATACATTTATGTTGTAGAATTAGAATTAATCAGAAATTAGAGGTTGTAGGATGTAATAGTGAATTTGAGCTTTTTGTAAGATAAGAGAGATGTTGACATGCAAGATTAATACTTAAACTCTCAAGTTAGTATGTGAATAAGATGAGTAAGTGAATTTTTGTATTTGATTTGTATATGAAAAATAGTGTGTTTCTTTTTTATATGATAGAGTAGTTATAACAATCTAGCGTGCTTCCTCTTTATATAGTAGATTTAAATTGCTTGTACTCTACTCCAAGGTAACACTCCTACTCCATGAGTGACTTGGGGGATTGTTACATTATTTGGGCTACGATTATTGGACGTTATGACCGAATTAGAACAATTGTCCCCAAAACTCTTCCAATTGTTTTGTAGTGTGAGGACTTTGAAGTTTTTGTCCTTTTCTACTGCTCGTAGCTCGGTTTGGGTGGAAATCCAAGAGACAACGTTGTTGATGTCATTGGGAACACGCACCTTAAATGCGCCTCATACCTCACATGTCTTTTCGTAGGCTCAATCGTAATGACCTTTTGGGAACTAGAGTACTTGAACTTTTTTCTGAGGTGATCCAGACCGTTGACAGTGCCTATCATTTTTCTTTTTGTAAGTCATTGTGTGATTTTCGAGGAGTTTTTGTATAGTTTCTTGAGGCATTACTTTGTTCCTTCGTCATTTGTATTCCACAACATACAATTTTCTCAATCGATGGAAGTAGTGCCTACAATGAGTAAAAAATCGAAACATTATATTTTTGTCTCTTAGGTAAATCCCTTCATTTCAATAATTATCTCTTTCATTGACATGGGTCCTTCTTTAAATTGAGTTGTATTGATCCTTAAGGAAGATAAAAGAATTTGGAGTAAGTGCAATGAGTGCACTATTCCTTTTTCCGAGTGCACTTTCTCGATCATGAGTCTTTGCCCACCTTTCAATAGTTTTAAAGTATATATTTTGAACTAGCTATTGGATGATTTTCCCCTCGCAGAATAACCTCGTGAGTTGGGCCTATATCAAAGTATTCCAATACGAGTGTGACTATCGAGATAGAAAGCCATAATTATCACTTTTCTTACATCTAGTTACAAAGTAACTTAGTAAACCATACATAAGGTTGGTGCTTATTTACATTGACATGGGTAAACCTTCCATAATGACTCTAGATGATATAGCTTCTCTAGTTCACCTTAAGCTGAAGTTCCATAATCTTCATGGAGAGTCAATCACAATCAATGTTGATCTCCCATGAGCATGAAAGATCTACCAAGAACTGCAACAAGATCAAAAGGAATGAGAATGCTAGGCTACAGAGATTAACGTAGCCTCCATCACCGGCTAGCTAAGGAGAATGAACATTCGGCCACCCACAGGTATAACAGATCACATCAACCAAGTGAGCAACAGTGGTTGACTCAATAAAATACAAAAGAAGAACAAATATAATGTGCTATGCCAAGATGTTTATGTCTACAACTAAATCATGTTATTCTTTCTTTGTATAATTAATCACCTCACCATATTGTACTATGATATTTAAATTTTAACGAACAAAATGTTCGTACAAAATATCTCTTTTCTTTGTGATCGTGAAAGGTAATGATGAGTCTGAAGTATAATAGAGATCGAGGTCCCAACACAAAGACTCATTGGTGCTATCATAAATGCCACAAATGTATGACTAAAACAATAAAAAACCATGATGCAATTCACGCATACACAAAGTAAGTGGAAAAACTACTAAATTGCCATTTACCAACCCACATCTCACTGTTGGTAGCTAGCCACTCTATAGGCCGTAGTGGGCCAACCACACGTCAACCTTAGACCAGGTTTTCACCAGGGTGAGGAAGGGGTACCGAACTTTGATTGAGCATGGCCCTAGATATATCTAACAAACTTCGAGCGAAAACTCATAAGTTAAATAAAATCTAGAAGCAGTTGACTTAGGATCAAATGTATACATATTGTTTAGGTAACAACAATATCTCATGTTTGAAGTTCATATACCCATCTTCAATTATCTGGTCTGGTCCTAATTGTTCCCTTGAAATACAAAAATGGGAGGAACAATAATCTACTTGTAATAAAGCATTTTAAAAAGACTTATAAATAGTTTGAGACCGATGTTGGATGCTTTATCTAGCTTCTAAGCCAAAGAGGAAATCTCAAAATACAAGCTTTCGAGATCTTTCTTAACGACTGAGAGAAATGCCTTGATATTTAGATAATGAAACTTGAACAGAATCCAAAGCCTTATCTTTCTTTTCCATTTCTCTCGCTTCCAAGTTTACTCGGATAATCGAAAAACCGAGGATATTAAAATAGATCAAAGCATCACAAACCCCAATATAGAAATGGAAGCTTTTTTACTTTGTTCAAATGCGTATCACGTTGAAGCATCAGGTTGAAAACATTGTCTTGGAATACTTGTTTCTCCTTATGATTTCGATCGGATGAAAGAACATCCCATCAACAGAACCCACCAATGGCCAAGACGCTAGAATCTTATTGGTTATAATATGCCAGGGTTACAACTCTTCCTCAAGAGCTTCGTCGGTCATATTGGAAAGTAAAGGGAAATCCTCTCCCAAATTATACACTTGATGCTCCTTCGCAATGCGAGATCCTAGATTAGCCAAAGAGAGAGGAGCCAAAGGACCTGACATATAAAGCACCCTTTGAGAATTTCCAAGAATACCAATGTCAAGAGCATTCCCTAGGGAGATTTCCCCTCAAACTCCTGGTCAGGAAGGTCGAGGAAAAGTCCTCATTATTCTAGTCGGAGGAAGAACATCGACTAGTATTGGAGCATTTGAAGGGCAAGCGATTGTCGGGATAACTCGATCTCCCATATTTATCCGGTGAATTACTTCCTCTCTCTTCATTGAATATACATACAAGAATTATCAAAACATTAAAGTTATTTCATGTAAAAATAACTGGCATCGAAAGATAGAGACACGTAAATCTTACCAAAGCTGATCTTTATCTCTTCCTTGGTATGAGCATATATAAATAAGCGGGTTTCAAAATGTCGTTTCAAGTTTTTCTTTAAGGCTTCATATAGAGGGATAAATCCTTTGACATAACCCAAATATTTTAAAAAATTCAATTACCTTTTTTCCAGGTAAATCCCCTCTAGTGAAATGTCAATTTTCTTATAGGCATACGACCATTACTAATGTGGCCTTGATTCGAAGACTTGCAAAATAAACCAATGGAACGATTTTGTACTATGGACCCTATTACGCATACCTTCACACAAGCCTCTTTGTCTAGAGGGGTAGCCAAAAATATTATATTTTCAAATTGTGTCAATCCATTAGAAAACATTTTTAAATAGTGAATAACCTACATCAATGTAATTAAGCTCCGACCCTATGTATGGTTCACTAAGCTACATTGTAATTTGATGGGGAAAAGTGATAAATATGGATTTCCGCCTCAATAGTCACACTCATTTTGGAACAATTTGATATAGGCCCAACTCACAAGGTTCTCCTACGAGGGGACAATCATCAAATGGTTCAAAATCTCTATTTTAAAACTATTGAAATGTGAGGTAATTAATTATACAAAGAAACAATAACATGATTTAGTTGTAGACATAAACAACTTGGCCTGCCACCATTTATTTGCTCTGACTTTTGTAATTTTATTGAGTCAACCACTCTTGCTCACTTGGTTGACGTGATCTATTATACTTGTAGGAGTCAAAATTTGCATGCTCCTTAGCTAACTGGTGATGGAGGCTACACTGATCTCTATAGCCTTGTATTCTCATTCCTTTTGATCTTTTTGCAGTTCTTGGTAGATCCTTCATGCTTCTACGAGGTCAACAATGATTGTGATTGAGTCACTATGAAGATTATGGAACTTCAGCATAAGGTGAATTAGGGAAGCTATATCATCTAGAGTCGTCGCGAAAGGTTTACCTAGTATGCAATTATAGGTCCTCTTGCAGAGAAAAATAAGGAACTGTGATCAGTGCATTTTGATGCACATTCCTCTATGCTTGTACTTATTCATTTTCATGGTTTGTTTTGCTTATTTTTATATTTAATAATATTTTTCTAATTTAGTTCATTTTTGGTTTAATTTGATTTTCGCACTTTATTTTCTGCATTAGCAATATGCACTAAAATGATCATAACTGGATCTCCGGGAATCTGATTGAGGAGTTCTAATAATCTCCAGAAAGTTAAGAGAAAGAGCTACAACTTTCATGTTGGAGTCAAAGTCAGTTTCGGAGCGCATCTATTCTACAATTCCGTTTGAAGTTGCAACATTAGTTTTATTTTAGTTTTGGGTCGTTAGTTTTGGGCTTGGGTTATGTTTTTAACCAAGTTGGGTTGTAAACCAAATTTCTTGTTTTCCATATACCTAGGCCGCTACTGTTCATGCGAGTAACATCCATTCATGAATTATTTTTCTTACGCTTGAAGGAACCGTAATGGAGAACTAATCTTTCTGAACGAATTTGTTGTATTCAAGTTCACTACTTTGAGATTGTTATAATTGCAATTAGAATTTTATTCCTTTCAATAATATTATGTGATTGTTGTTTACTTAATTTGATTTCCATGTAATATTGTTGATGAAATTTAATTGATATATGTTCTTGACTTTTGATCGCAATTCAACTCGGCTTAACCGTTAAATTGTGATATCTATAACCGTATGCTCAATCTGGCAATAAGAATATATACCTTGCAGTGCCGATCACGCTTGTTGAATGATATTGTGTTCAAATAGTATAGAAGACGTAGTTGTAGCAATCGATGATAAGCAGAACCCGACGTAGTGAATCTGTTTGCTTTATAATCACTTATTTCATAACAGCTTATTTCAATAATCACTTATTTCAACTTTTGTTAATTTGATTCTAAACCAACCAAACCCCCTAATTCAGTTTTGATTAGTTAATATAATACAAGAATCCTTGCGATACGACTCGAGCCATTGTCGCTATACTATATTTTCAAAATTACTTGTTTTTGATCCGCGTGCGATAGCGGATCAAACTGTGAGTCCACAATCCTAACATCATTTGTTGAATGTATCCCTAAGGATAGATTGTCATACCAATGAATGCTTTCAAGTCATATCCTTCATATAACCTCAACTTTTCCTTTCTTAGGCCCATTTTCTCGAACAACTCCAAATACATTATGTTGTAAGAGTTGCCGCCATCAATTAGTATGCGAGATATATCGAAGTGACCAACTTTATCAATTTTCACTATAGGGAAGATATCATTCAATATTCTCCCGACGTCTCCGCTATCCTAGAATCTATGCATCACTTTATTTTGGGTCTTGGATGAGGTGCATCTGTCTTTCTTATCGGTGACCATTAACTTAGTAATCTTTCATTTCATTGTCCCCCTCAACGGAGCATTTGTCCAGGATGCGCCTCTTGTAATAGATGCAATATGATGTCGCTTCCTCTCATTTTCACCACTCGCTTCTTTACTATTAGTCACGATGTCAACCGTCTTGGACCGAGACTTGCTCTTCGGCGATTCTTCTATATTCCTATTGCCATATTTTGTATATTCAAACATATGGCGTCTCTTTATCAAATATTTAACTACATCCTTTATTTGGATATAGAAGTTAGTGGTATGGTAGTGATTTTCATGAAGTAATCAATACTTTGTTTTATCAGTTCAGGAGGATTCTCTAACTAGAAAAGGGTTTTTGATCCCAACCTTCTGTGTAAATAAGGAAGTATTAATAACACTGGAAGGGTTTCATGCCCCTATAACAAGAAGAAAAAACAATAATATAAGAAAAACAAGAAAAAAATAATAAGTTAACTCGGACGACAACACAACACTAAAGCAAAGTTAGAGGACCACCATTAAGAAATCATAGAAGAGTCATCCCAAATTCTTCCAAAGTTGATGTTAAGTCTTAAAGGATACATTCATTTTGAAAGTTTTAAAGGTGGTATCCTAAAGAATGTTAGAACAAAGAAAAACCATACTTACTTCTAGATAAAACCCTAAGAGACCGAATTGTCTCAAAATGAAGTAATAATACTATGAAGAACCAATTCTCAACCTATCCATCTAAACACATTATACTATAGGAATGCTCCACATCAATATAGACGAAAATATGAGATGAAAACTCTCCAAAAACATCACTTAACACATACACCCTCTGGACACATTTATAAGCAACAAAAAGCTTTTTAGATTCATTGAATAAATGGTGTAGTTAATCATTATTTTATACCAGCTATATTAATTATTCAGTGAATCTAAAAAACTCTTTGTTGCTTATAAATATGTCCGGAGGATGTAAGAGAGATCATTTGGATTCATAATCATCCAACACCTAAAAAGATTGACCCTTGTCGGGATCTTCTCGCTAAGAAGCTTCCAAGAGAAAATAATTAACTTAAACGGAGTCAAACTCTTTCAAATGAACTTGAGGACCTTAGAAACCTCAGGCGTAAGAGAAAGAAATAAATAGATTTAACATGATACAAAACTTATAAAATTGATGCCTGTTTTTCATGTTATTGACTTATTTATACTTATGTAAATTTTTTACCTTCAAGATAAATCAACTCTAAAATCTTCTTCACATTTAATATTTGAGTGTGCCAGAGACAATTATTATTAGGGAATATTTTCCCCACCTAATGGTGTTCTTCTAGGCCTCTGGTGAAATACCCAAAATACCCTCAGAATTCACAAGTGCACTTGCGAAGTCACCTCTTAATAGGTTTCGCAAGTGCACTTGCGAAGAAACCCATAATTCCTCAATTCGCAAGTGCACTTGTGAAGTATGTGAATTGTTTTAACAAAACGAACATCTCATACCCCTAACCCCTTTTCTATCAAAAAACCAAATTTATATACTTTCTACTCCAAATCCTAATATTTCTACTACCCAAACTCACTAATATTTGCTCTTCTCTCCATTTCAACCCATTTCAAGTCATCCCCAATCATCTCCAAGCTTTCAAATTTGTGTAAGTTTTCTACAATTTTCTTTGATTCACAAAGCAATCTTGTAATAGTTTAGGAGGTCATTTTGTTAAAATTACATTATGTATGTTGGAATTATAATAGGTAAATGTAGTTATTTGAGTGACAAAAAATTGATTTTGGGTCTTTAAGGGAATAAGCTATTAGGTTTTGAAAATGGTTGTGCGTAGGGGGTTTGGAAAGTGCACTTGCGAAGTCACCTTCGACCAGTTTTACAAGTGAATTTATGAATTCTTGCATAAGTTGTTTTATTTTTAAAACCTAACAGTTATACTTATTTATTTCAGGAACATGGCTGACAGTCAGGACAGAAGCAGTCAGTTAAGACAAGGAAGGCCTCGAGGACGGAATCGGGTATAAAGGCCACAATTGGATGTAACTTCTCCTTCTACACCGAGGAGTTGTCTGCATTAGGCATCTACACCTCACGCGCATGAGAAGACTACATCTCACGAGCAGGTACTTGATGAGTCGGAGGTGGCAGAAGAGTTCACGGTGCCTGAGGGGGATAAGGTATCCTGAGCATGTGGAGATGGGCTATCCATAAGGGCCAATTGACACCTCCCTCTTGATTTACTACCATGATGATACCACTCTCTATGTCTAGGAATGACAGGTATTTTTTTGGTAGCACTTTTTCATTTTATATTTTTTAATCAAAAATATGATCGTAACAATTATTAGTTTTTGTTTCAGGAACAATTTCCTATAAAGCACGTGAATCACTCCCGGAAAATTTTTGAGTTGTTCATGCCAAGGGCTCAATGGTCCCATGATGTTGTGATTGAATTCGGTCTTTCCAGATTATGTTGTAAAAGTTACAGGATTATAAGCCATGTCATGCAGGGGGCTTTTGTCGAGAGGTGGCACAAAGAGACATCGTCTTTCCACTTTCCTGTTGGGGAGATAACCATAACCCTTAATGATGTTGTCTTCTTGCTCCACCTACCTATCAGAGATAGGTTACTTAACCATCATAAAATAACACAAGCTAAGGAGATTGAGTGAATGGTTGAGTATCTAGGAGCTAATCAAGACAGGGCATTTGATGACTACAAAACCAATAATGAGGCTCAAATAAGGTTCTCCCATCTGAAGGATTTGTATGCGGAGCACATGGTTGCATCACCAGGTTCCCATGAAGAAGAGGATAATGTTTTTATTCAGTATCACCGAGACTATGCTCTACGGTGTTACTTGATGTTCTTGATTAGCACGTCTGTATTTGTGGACAGAAGTGGAACCTAAACTGATGTTACATACCTGCGGTATTTTATGGACCTGAATACAGTTCGTAAGTGGAAGTGGGGGCCGCTGTTTCGGTATACCTCTACTAGAAACTGAATGAAACTTCAAATTGGAGGTCGAGGGAGCTCACTAGCTCGTGCAACGGCTCAAGGTACCTTTTTTTCCAATTATTAACTTTGATTTGTTTTGATTAATTTGTACTTACATATTATGTTATTATTTTTGCAGTGCTGGATAATATCTCATTTCCACCGCATTCATGGTTTCGAGCCAGATACGAATTATACTTTTAACATGCCAAGGGCTGCCAAGTATATTTTCCACAAAGGAAATCATAAAGTGGCACCGTACCGGGTGTATCTTGATCGCATCAACCATGATGACATCAATCGGACACCGTTTGAGGATTACAGGGAGATTATGGAATTCGATCCCATCTCTTTATACTAGGGGTGGCTAGCATGTGAATGGCCAGGTATCTTTCGTAGTGGTGTATCCTCCAGTTTGGCTATATACATATGATACCTAGATCTCCTTTTTAAGCTTCTCCTAACACCATGGTACAGCGAGATCTCGATGGCGTCTTCCAAAATTAGGAGAATCATTTGGTGCCACAAGAGTATCAGATAATGCTGGTATCCCAGAGTTGGGGCTGCGTATAGGGTCACGTGGTGGTTCTTTAACGTGTCATACCCTCTCATGATACCGGATAGTCCTAGACGTCCACCTAGGCTAGCTCATGAGGAGCTCTTGGAGAACGAGCAGGTCGATGATGACCATGCCATTGACGTATTACCGATTTGTCTGCGGATCCACTTACTTGGACATGAGGCATTGGATACAAGTATTATTGAGACGAGAGGTCCTGAGGCGGTTGCCATAGTTGAGAGGATGGTCAGTGAGGCATCAGGTGCATCGTAGTACCGCGGCAGAGGAGGACGGAGGGGGTTAGGATTAGGCAAACCCAGTAGCCTGTGTTATGTTTTGTTTTTTGTTGTTGTTGTTGTTGTAATATTTTTACCTTACTTACTTTCCGAACAATTTATGTATATTATTATTTATGAACATCTATTTTGACCATATTGTTATGTTCGTTTTATATATTCGATCAAACTGTTAAATATTTGTCTGATTGTGAAATAGATTGAAAAATGGTGGAATTGATGTAGTTTTAAACAATAAAGACACAAAAAGATAAAGTTTCACAAGTGCACTTGTGAAGTCACCTCACAGCAGGTTTCACAAGTGCACTTGTGAAACAACCTCTAAATATGTAAGTAAAAATAGTTTATTCACAACAGTATTTGCGAAACCTGCTGAGAGGTGACTTCGCAAGTGAACTTGCAAAGGGTATTTTTGAATGTTTAATAATGAAAACCACCATTATTAGATGTAAAGAAAAAGTTCTTTATTTTTATAATGTACTCAAAATTGAACCGAATTGACCGATGTAACCAATTACATGAACCGACTCTCATCTGACCCATTTGGCGTATAAACCAGCCCACACCAAAATCAAAAATATCAACAAAGGTAATTCGGGTTGAGAAGGGGCTTTGGCAAGGAGACCCTCTAACTCCTTTCTTGTTTCTTATTGCGGTAAAAATTTTAGGGATGTTGTTGAACAAAGCCTTCGAAATTGGTAGGTTTGGGGGGTATTCTTTCGAAAATAAAGTAAGGAGCCTCACCCACCTTCAGTTTGTGAATGCCACCCTCATAATGGGTCTAAGCAGTCTTGAGAATGTGGACAACATTAAGGAAATTTGGCATCTATTTGAATTACGCTCCGGAATGAAAGTCAACTTCCATAAAAGCCATTTATTTGGAATTAAAACTTCGGACTCTTGGTTGGATGAAGCGGAGAAGGCTCTTAATTGTAAAGCGGGGTTGATTCCTTTCATATATTTGGGGTTACAGGTTGGGGCCAACCCAATGAGCTAGCTACTTGGGATCCAGTTATTGATAAGATGAAAAAATATTAACTAGATGGAGGAGTTGCAATTTATCAATGGGATGTCGTGTTGTTCTCTTGCGCTCTGTCTTATCCGCGTTTCTGATGTTCTATCTTTCGTTCTTCAAAGCCCCGACCTATATTATCTCTAAAATTGAATCTCTCTTTAAGACATTTTGGGGGTTTCATGAGAGCACTAAGCGAGTTAACTAGGTAAAATGGGAACAAGTTTGTTTGGATAAGGCAAAAGGAGGATTAGGCATAAAAAATGTGAGAACATTCAATGTAGCACTTCTAGGTAAATGGGTGTGGAAAAGGCAGTCAAAGGAAGAAAATGTGTGGTACGATATTCTTAAGCTCAAGTATGGGGAGGAGGATGGGAAAATTAATTCTAGTGGTAGAATTTCGTCGAGATGGTTAAAGGACTTTTAAGAAGTGGAGAATATAGGAGCGAGTAGTAATCACAGTTGGTTTAGCGATAATGTCACTAAAGTTCTAGGTAGCGAATCTAAAACGAGATTTTGGAGCGATTTATAGGTTGGAGAACCTTTGAAAAATATATTCCAGCGTTTATTCTCTATATCTTGTACCATGACGCCTCAGTTGCAGATATGAGAAGAGGATCCGGGGCTAACGAAGAATTGCATTTTTTATGGAGGAGAAAGTTGTTTGAGTGAGAGGCTAAAATGCTGCAGTATTTGATCGGGGAAATCGAGAATATCACATTTTATCAAGAAAGAAGGGACAAAGTTGTTTGGCTAGCGGATCCTTCAAACTGTTATACAGTTAAATCTGCCTATATAGTTTTATTAGCGAATTGCAGCCAGGTGCCTCAAGTGTATCTCAATAGTGTGTGGGACAAATATATACCCCTTAAAGTTTCATTCTTCACGTGAAAAATCTTGCAAAATAGGATTCCAACAAAGGACAACCTTCATAATAGAGGAATCTTAAATGCAAGCTCAGTCAACTGAGTGAAATGGATGCAATTCAATAGAATGTAGTATGGATTTTCAGGAATTGTCTGTAATTTTCAATTGGCTAAGGGTCATCTCTGTCTCAAATTACAATATCGGTTGTAATTTTTCTGTGTTTTGTGGTTTATTACAGGTTAAGAAAAAGCAAGAGACTATCGTTCAAACCATATGGTTTCCCTTTCCGTGGAGCATCTGGAGGGCCATAAATGAGAAGATTTTCCAAAATAAAGCAATTTCTGCAAAAGACATAGCAAAAATCAAGATTCTCTCGTGGCACTGGTTGAAAATTAAGGCTAAAATTTCAATCAACCTTAGTGCATTTGGCTTCAATTCCTACTAGAATGCTTGAAGGAGACCATATAATCTTGTGTGGCTTGACCATATTTGACAGTTATATTGGCATTGTGAAATTCTGTCTGGTTGGGGACTGGTTTTTTCTTCAAGAATTGTTAAGCAAACCTTGTCTTGTTCTGGTTTTAGAGATATACCATCTAAAGTAGTGTATTTAATTCCGTTTAAGGGGCATCATTGTGCTAGTTCTGATAGCACAAGTTGTGGATTTCTTAACCCACATCATGTCCTTCTTAGCCACTCCTGCGAAATTCCATTTTTGTCCTTGGGAAATTGGAAGTAAACTTCTGGTAAACACCCTATTCAATGAAATTCAGGTTGAAAAAGGTTGGGTGTGAACCAGAAGTATATTTCCGGTTTTAAACTCTATGTAATATTTTAATAAAGCGTGTATGTGAGATCAAATTTAGAATAAATTTGGAACCGAAAATATATTTCTGATTTTCATCCAAATATTCTAAAATATGGTGCGTACCAGAAATATATTTCCAATTTTTAAGAGCATTTTTAAATTTTCACATAGTGCGCCCCATCCTTATGGAATGGATTAAGAAATCCAAACACATGCTTCACTTTTTGAATTTCAACGTTGCAATCTTTCTTCATTCTAACATCACTTGTGCGTATTAATATATCCTTCAGTACTGTTGGAAAAGAAACATGAATTTTTTTATTAAAAATTGTAAAAAGTCTACCATTCGACCAAAATTAGAGGTTTATATTAGATTGACCTTTATTTAGTTATTTAGATTTAATTTTGAAAGAATATACAATAAAATAAAATATTAGCAGCTTCATAAATAAGCTACATATATAGATATCTATATAGTAATTTTATTATTTATTTTAAATTAAAAACTGTCAAAAGGATAATTATAACGAAGAAGAGTATTAAGGTTTCAGTATCATGGAAGCACTGAAATTTTATTCTATAAAGCACAAGTATGGGGTCAAGGATAACAAGGCTTCCCCCCACTGACTTTGAATTCAGATAAAGGTCTAATCAAATTATGAGAAGTAATTGTTTTAAAGAAATGTTATTTACTAAGATAGTAAGATTAGTCTTCTTTGCTTCACATTCATATTGTATCTCAAATAGTTACTAAGATTTTGACTATGTTACTTTAAAAAAAAAAATCACATTTTCAAATGGTTATGTCACTACTAAAATATTTCTTTTATAAACTAAGTTGTATAGATAATATTATCTTATATAAAAGAAAAACAAAAAATTAAGATATTAAGATGAATGTTAAAATCGAAAAACTATCATAACTCATTGTGATTTTATAAAGTTATAAAATATAATTTTAGTCGAAATATTGTAACCTTCTTATTTTGGATTGCCTAGAAACCTATTAATCCCAACCTAATTCATAAGTGCAATTGAGCAATGTGAACATTCACTTCTAATCACTGCTTAAGAGCATGACCTCCATTATTTATGCTGTGTTTTGTTTGGTGTTGGAGAAACCAAACACACATCTGAAATCTTTTTTATCATGATTTTTAAAAGTCACAAAACTAAACTTTTGCAACAACGAGAATTTTCACCGTGTTTTTTCTTTTCCTGCCTATGAACCAAACATACCATTAGTTGATTTCCATCTTATTCAAACACATCCTTAATATTTTTAAAGGAGGCAGTTGGATTGGTTGGGACACGGACCAAATGAAAATATTTTGTAACACTTTTCTACCTTGTAAATTCTTTTAGACATGAGTAATGAGTACCCATTTCATTGCAATCAATTCAAAGTTATCTAATCAGCGTATCATGTTCTTATTTTATTAAAATAAAAAGTTCTGTTAAGTTTAGTTTATACGCACAAATTTAGATTTTAACATTAGATATATCGAAGGAAATCATCCTTAATAGTATTCTAAAAAAATTAGTTAGAGGAATTCCATATTCTTCTACTTTTGCTTTATGTGGGGATTTTATAACGTGGTTAGGTCTATGCATCGTTGAATGTGGGTTTTATGGAATGATTCACGAGACAACAAGAAAGAGGGGTCCATTAAATTTTCCAAATAAACTCAAGAATCGTTACAACAACAATAGAAAGAATTAGGCCATATTTGGTAATTGGTCCTACATTTTAGAATATGCTAAGTCTTCGTCTCATTTTCTTCCACCTGGGTTATATGATAGGCTAGAGATTAGACAACCTAGAAGACGCAACAACATCTTCATCAAACAATGTTTTTGGATTCAATGAGGGTATGATGATTGTAAGTTATATTCCATTCTATTCGTTGTGTCATTCAATGGAAAAGAGCTGGCCAAAGTTAGTGTTATATTGGTTTTAATTTTAGTAGAAAAAGAACTCAAAGAATATCTGTTTGTTTCTTGCTTTTGCTTTATGTCTCCTAGATACCCATCTTATAAAATACGTAATAAGAACATATGTTGTTGGTAGGGACGAATCTAGGGAGGATGTGTGAGTTTTTTCTCTTTTGCCTCTATCCTACATGAGCATATCCGATAAAAACCGATATCTACCATAAGAAACGAAAACTATTATTCTCAACCATAAAATTCAATTAGTATCATATTTAAAAATTTCATTTCAACAGCAGCTTATTATATTTTATTTACTATTGCACTTCATATTCAAAACATTCATAAAAAATATTTTACAAAATAATATTGTTATTGTGATTCTAAAATCATTATAACAATATTGTTAAATCATTCACTATAAACATAATTTTGTTTAGTTAATACATTTTTATAAAATATTATTCAAATTATTTTTTTATTTAAAAATGTAATTATTTAAAAAATAAATATTGAATTCATATTATTTAAGAATAAATATATCAGTTGTATTTTATAAATTATGATAACTAATTATATTATTTTTAAATATTTTTAAGCATAAAATATTTTTTATTGATAGAGTTTTTTATAATTAAAATAAAAACATTTATTATTATTTAATAAAAAATAAAAAATCGTAATTATTAATATAACTATATATTAAGAATATAATGTGGTATTAGGGTTTTGATTGTTATATTGTTACATAGTTTTTATTATTATAGTTATATGGAGAATTTTCATTAATATACATATATATATATATATATATATATATATATATATATATATATATATATATATATATATATATATATATATATATATATATATATATATATATATATATATATATATATATATATATATATATATATATATACACACACACACGTAGAAGTATTTTTCGGATTGTACAGAATAATATTAATGATTGTTTTTATATAATAATAACAAATGATTTTATATTAAGAAATATATAAAAATAATTTAACATAAAAAATATTCGTTGCATCTTAAGAATAATGATACCTGATTAAATAATATTTATTATTATTGAATACAAATTGTATTGAATATATTATTTAAACAAATAATATAGTTAAATATTAATCTAAAATATATATTTATATATTTTAATTGATGTATTGATTTATATTTTTGATACAATAAGCATAAATATTTTATATCAATTAAAAAAATAAAAAACACCTTTGTTAAAATTATTTTATATTAAAAAATATATAAAAATAACCAAATTGGTTATCATAATTCTTAACATGCAACAAATGTAATTTTTTTCTCAAAATATATATGAATTAAATTTTGGTATAGATTAAATAAGTTATAAAGAATGAGGACCATGTAAACAAAAACTAATTTAGGCCATTAATTTTAATAAATAAAAAATTAATGATTATGATATTATATATATATATATATATATATATATATATATATATATATAGGGCATATCATATGAGAATAGATATTTTATATGAGAATGTCATAATAGATATTTTAAAAATGAAAAGTTGAGATTAAATTGTGATCTTTATTAAATTTCTTTTCTATTAATGATACATGATTTAGTGAAGATTACAATTTAATTTCAATCATTCCTTTTTAAATCTGATAGTTCAATGATATTTTTATATAAGAATGAATCTGAACCATCAAACTAAAATAAATAGATAAGGATAAAACATCAATTAAATGACTTTGTGTGTCAGTTTTATCCTCATTCAACTTTCTCTTTTCTCCATTATCAAATTTATTAATCCTATTTATTTTTATTCTCATTCAACTTTCTCTCTCCTCCGTTATCAATGATTCAGATTCATTTTCACATTCTCATATAAAAGTACAATCTATATATAATATATCAAATAAGAATGAGTAAGATAGATGAAAATGTGAGAATTTAATAACAATTGTTGAATTTAAATTATAGGTTATGATTAAAAATATTTTTAAATTTTGATTAGCGATTTCTCTTTTATACAAAGCGCCCGATTTTTTCTTTTTCTTCTATAATTGCATATGTATTTTCAAATTTTGGAACGTATCATCTCAATCTTTCATTTTTAATTTGATTGTTCTTATTCATTCTCACATTATCATGTAACTTACTCATTCTTACTAGATATGTCATATATATATATATATATATATATATATATATATATATATATATATATATATATATATATATATATATATATATATATATATATATATATATATATATATATATATATATAAGATAAGAAACTCTTTTAGCTTAATCAAAAGTTGAGCTTTGATACACTCTTATGTAGTAGTGTAAAATTTTTGAAGAATTTTTTTGACATCTATTGTTATCCTTCTCGACTTGAAATATTAATCTTTGCAGTTGTGCACAAAAGATATTCAGTTTATATGTATAAAAAGTTGTGCACAAAAGATATTCAGTTTATATGTATAAAAAAAGAACAATGTATTTTTTTTTGTTATTTAAAGTGTATGTATACATATAAGTAGGACTTTAAAACTCATTGGTGTTTGCGAGTGATGAATCCTCAATTTTTTGGAAGTAACTTAACTTTTAAGATTCAACTTTCATTTGATAGTTTTTGATTAAAAAAATTTAGTCTTAAAAAATTCACTGAAAAAATTAGCAGCTCGAGTCGTGGACTAGGTCGCTTTCTTTAACATGTTTTATGGGAGTGCTTAAAATTGTGTATGGCTAATGATTAACCACGACATCTCTAAGATAAAACAACGCAGTTCTATATTGTATGACTACTACTTGCATGAAAAATAATTGATCTAGAAATAAATCCTTTGATGGCACAAAGAACAACTGATGATAATAAAAATACCAATAGTAGTGTCTCATGAACATCATTTGTAGTATTTGGTTAATACCAATAATAGTATCTCATGAATACCGATCGTAATATCTGATTAATACGAGTCGTATATGGCACAAATTAGCTAGTAAAAAATAAGAGTAGAAAAGAAAAATATAGAGATGAAGTAGAGACAAGAGATGAGAAAGATTTTAGAATGCAAAAATTCATAGTGGAGAATACGAGGTGGAAAAACCCTGTATTTGTAGGAAATATTTAAAACTCGAATCAGAGAGAGCAAAGGGGGAGTGGAGTTGATTTGTCCCATAACTAGTTGTTTGAAATCTTAGTCAACAAGGCTAACATGGAAACATAGAAGGCAATATGGTTTGGTCGACAATTAGAATTACTAGGACAACACATTAATAATTAATTTAATTAATATTAATTTATTTTCACCATTATGGGTATACCAAAAAATGGACCACTTAATCCTGTTTTGACTTGATCCATGTCAATTCGAGCCGAGTTTAGTTTGTCGGACATACACCAAAGCCGACAAGCACGCATATATGGTTTATAGTGGTGTATCCTCACCCTTTCAAAAACATTCATTCCTCTTGGGGAAAACCCAAAGAGGCCTGCCAACATACCATATATAAGCTCTACCAAAGTGATGTATCCCTCTAACGTGGGACTTAAATTTTTCAAATTCACCTCTTCACACACTAGTTCCTAGTTGTGTTTATTTCTTACCTATAATTTTTTCTAATTCCAAATCAATCATTTTATTTAATTATAACAATCCCTCACTTAATTTTTAAAAAATTAGAAGAAACATCAAATGTTTCAAAGATTGTGCATACACAGAGGTATCTACGAGATGAACCTTTGAATAGCAAGTATAATTCTGATTCAACAAAAGTGACTCGGTGTCTTCAACTCTATCTTAAACATCAAACTCGTGAAAAACCTTTTCTTAAGGTGTATTCTAAAATTTTGTGCTTTAATGTTCATGCACGTCTATCTCAGTTTTATGAAGGCTCTAGGAATTTTTCCTCGAAATTCTGTTGGAACCGACCTAAGTTCCACAATCACATAGTTGAGTCTATCAATAGTGACCATATATCTAGGTAATCTACTCATACATATATTATTAAGAGTTTATATCATCACATCCTCTTATCGCTTCAGTATTTATACTAGCATGATTATCTCATTTACTCACTACTTTTTATCATCCATTGAACATAATTATCGTGGTATATCATATTTTAGATTGGGTTACCTTCATGAGTAATTAAATCATCTATAGACATTGGTCCCATATCATTGAATGTATTATAGACTTTCTCTTTAGTTAGTCATTTCACTGAAGGACTTGGTAAGTTTTCATTAGTGCGCATATGATTCACTCTTATAACTGCTTTAGAAATACATGATTTCTCCTTATTTGACATCTATTACCATTATAATAACAATTCTCAATTTTTGCAATAGTAGGCGTAGTATCGCGATGTATCAACACAATTATCTTAGGTTTTCCCCACAAAGGGGTCTTAACTAGCAAGCAACTTAATCAACTTGCTTCTTCACCAACAATTGATAATGCTGTCATTTCAAACTCCATCATGGACTGAGACAAGATAGTGTGTTTCTCTAATTTTCAAAATACACCTCATCGATAAATATTGGATATATAGCCATTAGTTGTTTTACAATCATATGACAACGTATTCCAATTTTCATTTTCGTATCCTTCAAGTACTGCGAGAAATCTTTGATAATGTAGACCAAGAATCATGCTCCTTTTAAGGTATCACGTGACTCTCAAAATTACTTTCCAATTCTCATTACTCAATTTAATTGCACAAAAATCCTATGACATATACAATGTTGGGTATAGTACAATTAGTACCATACCAGAAATGCTATTAAAATCAGTACTTTAATAGCTCTTTTAAACTTCTATTGAACAAAAACATTTACAATAACGACGTAGTTAATAGCGCTTTTAAGTGTTATCAAAAACAAAAGAAAGCGCTATTAAATATATTTTATGGCGTAGTGACCTAAGACTTCCAATGATGCTTGCATACTCATTTTGTCTAACAATATCACCAATGTTCTTAAATAGTTTAAAACTAGGATCATATGATGTACAAGAAGGTTTACAATCAAAGTAATTATATTTCGTTAAGATCTTCTCCACGTAGTGATATTGATCCAAGGAAATTTTCTTCTTGGATCTAATGATCTATATTCCTAGCATCACATTGGCTTAGGAGGTCTTTCATATAACATTTGTTTGATTTCCCATAATTTACACCGTGAACGTTCAGATAGAGACATATGATATTGCAAATGTTGTTTTCAGATTAGACATATAAGAGTGAAAGGCTTACCTAAAGATTTATCTAACTTACTAACTTTGTTTTCTTGCCCATGAATCACAAACCCTTTAGATTGATCCATACAAACTTCTTCTTATAAGTCAACATTTAAAATATTTGTTTTAACAGCATTTGGTATACTATTAAGTTATAAATAAAAATAAGTGAAATTAACATCCTAATGAATGTAATTCTAGTGTCTGGAGGATAAATAACAAAGAAATCTATATTTTATCTTTGTCTAAAATCTTTGGCTATAAGACGAACCTTATACTTATCAAATGTTCCATCCTATATTAGTTTCTTTTCCGCAAGCCATTTACAACTATTTCGTTTGAAACTATGAGGCAAGTCTACTAAGTGACAAGTCATGTTAGATTCTAGAAAATCGATCTTCCGTTAATAGCATCTTGCCATAAATTTGTATCCATAGATGATAAGGCTTATAGAATATTTGTT
The DNA here is from genome assembly GCA_021764765.1 of Vicia sativa. Taxonomy (NCBI): domain Eukaryota; kingdom Viridiplantae; phylum Streptophyta; class Magnoliopsida; order Fabales; family Fabaceae; genus Vicia; species Vicia sativa. The sequence goes on from CM038792.1 coordinate 76,604,020, forward strand.
GAATCTTATTATACTGTATAAGACACATAGTCATTCCCATAGTATTTAGAAACTCTTAATCCTTTCTCATTGTTGACTATATTGCTTCTTAACACAAGATTACGATTCGATTGAATTCCCCCACTATTTCTTGATTTGAAGGGAATTTATCTTAATAGAATTCAATATCATTTGATTCTATAATCACTTTAGAATTTAGTTCACAAAAATTATATGCATTACTATTTAACTCTTTTACTATAGATATCTGTTGTGAATCGGATGCCTTGAAACAAAATATAACTTTGTTGCTCAAGGTAGGGAAAAAAGAATGAAGAACACGATGAACACAAGGATTGGTTATTAACTGCTATTCTTTCCTTTATCTTTAAAACAAGATTACAAGTATACAAGAATAACAAATAACCCTCTCACCCTAAATTAGGATTTGCAGTATATAATGATGAGAGACTAGCATGCTATTTATAATAAACCTAACATACTAAACTAATGGGCTTTTATCACAAATACCCATTACAAGCTAACTTAGGGTACAAGCTAACTTAACCAATTGGACATAACAAACAGGCTCAATTCGATGCTAACAATTCTAGCATCCTTCGACACAATAGAGTTCGACCCAATATCTCACAAATCTCCACCTTGGAACAAACTCTATTATCAACTAACGAATTAGTTTTCTTCATGCGCTTTATCAAGCGCATACGGTGGAAAAACTTGCAACTAGGCAATGTCTTGGTGATCATATCGACATTATGATCTGTCGAAACCTTGACACTTGGACTTCTCCGCTCGATTACCCCACGGCGAAATGCAACCTCACATCAATGTGCTTGGTTCGCTCATGATAGGTGAATTCTTGACGGTGTATTGCACTTTGACTATCACATTTAACGGTGATAAGTTCCCTTGAATTTTCAGCTCCTAGCAAAACCTTCACCTGCTTCTTTCACGACTTGATTAAAGCAATATATTCCGCTTTAGTGGTTGATAATGCAACAACCTTCTGAAGTGTTGCTTTCCAACTAATAGCTGTACCAAACATAGTGAAAACATATCCAGAAATAGATTTTACGAATCCATACAACTGCATAATCGGTCGACATATCCTTCGATTGCTGCTTTACTATCTTCACCAAAGGCTCCACCATAAATTAAGACTCTGTTCAGAGACCCATTTATGTACCTTAGAATCCACTTCAATGCTTGCCAGTGAGCCTTTCCAGGATTCTCCATGTACCTGCGTACAAGACTTACTGCATATGCTATGTCGGGTCTAGTACAAACCATAGCATCAAAGAACCTACTACATTAGCATATGGGATGCTATTCATATAAGTCCTTTTGACCTCAGTACTGGGACATTGATCAATACTCAACTTGAATTGAGGGTTTGTTGGAGTCACAATAGGATTCGAATTCGACATACCAAACTTTTCGAGAATCTTTCGTAAATATGCCTCTTGAGATAAGCATAATTTTGACTGCTTTCTATCTCTTCGAATGTCAATTCCAAGAATCCTGGAAGCTGCTCCTAGATCCTTCATTTCGAACTCCTTATTGAGTTCTGCCTTCACCCTCATTACCTCTTCGACATTGTTACTTGCTATGAGAATATCATCAACATAAAGTAACAAAATAACAAATGAATTACCAGGACGAAATCTAAAGTAAACACAGTGGTCGGCGACTTCTAACGAAACTTATGCGTGTCATGAATTTATCGAATCTCTATTCCACATCGAGGAGATTGTTTCACATATAAAGATCTATTCAACTTGCGCATAATCTTCCTTTCCCTTTCGACATACCCTTGGGTTGCCTCATCGATTGTTTCATCTAGATCACCATACAAACGATCTTCACATCCATCTGTTCGATTCAAGATCGAGCGTGCCACCATGGCAAGCAACATTTGAATGGACCTATGCTTCACAAGAAGAAAACACATCATTGAAATCTATACATTCTTTCGAGTGAAACCCTTGCAACCAACCTTGCCTTGTATCTTTTCGGCGCCACTCCTTGATTCCTTCCTTAACTTTGAAAATCCATTTACGGTGACTAACTGGCTCCACGGTTTCTTGATCAATTCAAGTGTTGTTATCATGAAGAGACTTCATCTCATCATCCATGGCCTTGACCATTCGGTCTTATTTAGACTCCTCATAGCTTCCTTATGGTCTCTTGGTTCTTCGTCCGAACCTCACTTGCGAGATTAAGGCATAAGCTATAAGATCGCATACCAAACCTTTGAGGTGGTTTGATGACTCTTCGTGTCCTATCTCTTGCCAATAGATAGTCATCAGCAGTTTCCTCAACTTCATCGGCATCATCGCTTCTTGACTTTATCCGGATATGCAATTCGGCATCAACATGCTCCACCTCAGCGGAATCTCTGTTCGACTCTTCGTCGATACTTCGCAACCAACATCATCCGTTTTCTTGAAAGTCATTTCACTTCATTGAAAACAACATCTCGTGGTGATAATCATACGTGACGACTCTAGGCACCATAGCCTATAAGCTTTGACTCCTCGGGGTATCCGAACATGCATTTGAGAGCTCTAGGTTCGACCTTGTCTTGCCTAATGTGAGCATAGGCTCAAATACTCTCGGTTTGTCGAGATTTGGTGGATGTCCGACCAAACTTCTTGGTGTCTTCATATCTAGCGATCGAAGGACATCTATTTATCGGATATGTTCTTTGTCGAAAAAACACCTTCTTTAATCCGACTAGTCAACATGCATCTAACTCTCTCAAGATGGTTCGATTAAACCTTTCGGCCAAACCATTTTGTTGTGGAGTGCTGCGATGGTTACGTGTCTTGCAATACCGAGGCAGCACAAAGCTATCGAATGCCTCATTGCAAAATTCAAGACCATTATCATTCTTAACCTCTTGACCTTTGCGGTTTGGTTTTCGACGAGTCTTCCAACCTTTGAAATTCTCAAAAGTTTCATCCTTAGTCTTCTGAATGAATACCCATAACTTTCTGGAATAGTCATCTACTATGGATAGAAAATAACTTACTCTTGAATGTGATGGACACCTTGCAGGCCCCCAAAGATCAGCATGGATGTAATCAAGGGATCCATGTGTTCTTTGTTTGCCTTTGTTGAACTTCACTCTGCAAGATTTTCCAAGTACACAGGGTTCACAAAACTTTAACTTTTCGACTTTTTTTCCACCAAGCAAATTTTGTTTTCTCAATTCGACCAGACCCGTTTCACTGACATGGCCTAATCTCATGTGCCAGATTTCTGTCTTCGACAAAGGTTTCGTGGATGCAACATTTGTCGAACCACTTACAACTTCAGCCACAAGGGTATACAAGCCTTGTTTCTTCACGCCTCTCAAGACTTCCTTCGACCCCTTCATGACTCTTAGGATACTTTTCTCTCCTTGAAAAACATATCCTTTCTTGTCGAATTCACCAAGAGAAATCAAATTTCTCTTCAAATCAGTACATACGACTTGAGTCCATAACCTTATTGACTCATCATGGAGTTTGAATCTCACAGATCCAATATCTGCAATCTTGCAAGCTTTGTTGTTTCCCAGCAATACGGATCCACCATCTTGATCACATAATTCCTCGAACAAGTCTTTGTTTGGAGTCATGTGCCAAGTGCACCGAATCCATAATCCATTCCTTTGACGAGTTGCTTGAAACCACAAGAACATCGGATGAGTCGAAATCATCTTGAACAATAGTGCATTGCCATTATCCTTTCCTCCATGATCTTTCACGCGTTCGGGCACACTTTTCTTGTGTGACCCTCCTTACAATGATAGCATCGAATACGGATGCTTCACCACTGTAAAACTTCGCGACTTTTACCTTTCTTCTTGTCGAACTTATTATCCTTTCGCAAGAATTTTCCTTTAACGGCCAAACCTTCACCAACCGTCGAAGGTTTATGCTCCTTCGTTCATTCAAGTCCTTGAATACAAGGTGATTGAACCTCTTCAAAGGTCGGGACTCCCTTCCATACAAGAGAGTTTCTTTGAAGTGGGCATGTGATCCGGTAACACGCACAACAAGCTTGATCTTCATCATCAATCTTCACATCAATATTTTCAAGATCAAGAATCGACTTGTTGAACATATCCAATGCTTTAACACTTTGTCTTCAATCATCTTGAATGAATACAAAGCTTGCTTCAGGTAGAGTCGATTCACCAACGATTTAGTCATGTACAAACTTTCAAGTTTCACCCATAACCCTGCCGAAGAACCTTATCACCAAGGCTCAACAAAATTGCGATGTGGGCCTTCTCTATCATTGCCTTCTTCTCAGCTGTCGTCAACTCTTCGTTCATGGCTGACTCTCCCTTCAACGCTTCCAAATAACCCTGCTGAACCAGTAGGGCTTTCATCTTCAAGCGCCACAGACCGAAATCGTTCACTCCGGTGAACTTTTCAATATCATACTTTGTCGAAGGCATCTTCTCCACGCTCACCGCACCAATTTGTTGTGAATCGGATGCCTTGAAACAAAATATAACTTTGTTGCTCAAGGTAGGGAAAAAAGAATGAAGAACGCGATGAACACAAGGATTGGTTATTAACTGCTATTCTTTCCTTTATCTTTAAAACAAGATTACAAGTATACAAGAATAACAAATAACCCTCTCACCCTAAATTAGGATTTGCAGTATATAATGATGAGAGACTAGTATGCTATTTATAATAAACCTAACATACTAAACTAATGGGCTTTTATCACAAATACCCATTACAAGCTAACTTAGGGTACAAGCTAACTTAACCAATTGGACATAACAAACAGGCCCAATTCGATGCTAACAATTCTAGCATCCTTCGACACAATAGAGTTCGACCCAATATCTCACAATATCCAATGAATACACATGTCATGTGTTACTAGTGATTCTAACTCGCTTCAAATTCGAAAGTCTGACATAAACTAGGGAGCCCCAAATTCTAATACAAGTTTGGTTCTCTTTTCTTCAATATCTCATTGGGGAGATCTTATTTTTAGAATTGGGAAACTGTATTCAAGACACATAGAAAAACACTCAATAAAATTTTCCCTTACATTTGAGATGCAATACTAGAATTCAACATAATATCAACGACTAGTTCAATAAGAGTTATATTCTTTCTTTTGTACTATCAAGAAAATACGGTGCATTAGTTTTGTGTACAATTCCATATTGTTTATACAATTCATTAAATAAACAAGAATCAACTCAGGCCTCCTATCACTATAAAGTCTCTTAATCTTCTTATAAAACTAGTGGAATACATGTTCGTTCGCATGGATACTAGTGTGGTACGCCATAATATCACCCTTTTTAATTTTTTTAAAAATAAATTAATTAAATGCATAATTAGTAGAAAAATATTTTGGTCAGTAACTTTATGTTCTCGTTAATATTCAATATTTTGATGTGAAATGATATTTTTTATGCACTTTAATATTGGTTGAAGCGGGGTATCGAAGTCATGACGCTATATTAATGATAATAGTTGTTTATGTCAACCGTTGCGATATATTGTTTACTACAATGGTCATTGGCCCGTGATTGTAAGTAACCCATATACAACCACATGCTACATGACAATGCATAGTCTTGCATGATTATATATATTTTCCAACTGTTGTTGTATGTATTTTTTGTAGTAGTGTTAGGTTATGATGTTGGTTTCAGTGAGATATTATATATTTTGTGGAGGTTATGGTGAACTAAATTTATTGGTCTAGCACGGTGAACTTCAAAAATTACCATTGATTTAATAATTAGTTAATGTCTGTGATTGATTATGGATGACCTATTACTCAAGTTATGTAAAAAAATATTTATGTTTATACCCTAACATATATTTCTAACTAGACCACCATATTTATCACAAATTACAATTATAGTTTTACAAATTAATAAATTTATAAATATAGAGAGAGATAAATGTTATTCTTACACCAAAAAGTTACACCTCTACCGTATTTCACTGTTCACCAATACAATGAACAATGAAATAGTATAATAACAACTAGTATTTTCACATGTGCGATGCACGGAAATTAATTGATCTTAATTAGTAAAAAAAACATGTTTAAATAAATTTAATATAATATATTCATCATTTAAAAATAAATTAAATTTATTTATAATTTTTTTAATACTATACATATTCGATCAAAATAATTATGAGAATATTTTTAAAGGAAATTTTACATTATAATTAAAATAATATTATTAATTTATACAAAAAGTAAATAGAAAATAGAAAAAAGTCAATAAATACATAAAAAGAATTAGTAGTGGGAGTTAGTTGGAAAAGTGGTGATTATTACGTAAAAAATTTAGTGTTAAACTTATTAAAACTTCTTAATTAAAAAAACTAAGAAAATAATACTGAAAATTACTAAAATATTTATAATTTTGATGTTAAATTTAATATTTTTTTGCTATAATTATTAAAAAATTTAAAATTTATGACAACAAAAAATAATATAACCATAATTATGAAACATAAATAATAATTTTTTATTCCTCAAACTTTCATCTAAAATGCAAAAAAAAAAAAAACATCATAACCACGAACTAGAAAATATTAATAATAATAATAATAATAATAATAATAATAACAATAATAAAAATAAGATTAAAATTTATTCCTACACATTGTGATTGTGTCACGTTCAAAAGGAATACTGAAATTTATTTGTAGACGCAGAAGTCATGTTTGACGTTTTCTTTACTGTTGTCTCCAATATAAAACATCTTTTCTTTCTTTTTTTTTTGAGAGAAAATGTTTTGTCTTTTATAACAGAATTTAAAAGTTGATTTTCTTTTGTCTTAATGTTATCCAAGATCTAAAGTGGAGATAAAACATATAACTACTGAGAATTATTTTAATTATTTATTTATTTACGGGAGTGTAGTGGATTATTAGTTGTTTTATATTCATGTGGGTGTAGTGGATTATTTTATTTATTTACTTATTTTTGTTTAATTGAAATATAAATGTATTTTGGGAGAAAAATTAGGAGACAACTTAGTTATGTTAAATAATTTAATTAAAACAAATAAATGATAAATTACTAACTTAAAATGTATTGTGGGAAAAAAATTAGTTATTTAAAATAATATAATTAAAAAAATAAATGATAAATTACTAAATTAACTATAATTTAGGCTCCAAAAATTCTTTCAATGACTTGGCAACTTTAATTAATAAGATTTATTTAGTTATGTGGGTGAAGTGAATTATTAGTTGTTTTCATATTCATGTGGATGTAGTGGATTATTTTAATTATTTATTTATTTTGTTTAATTAAAATATAAATGTACTTTGGGAGAATATTTAGGAGAAGAATTTATTATTTTAAATAATATAATTAAAATAAATAAATGATAAATTACTAAATTAAAATGTATTGTGGGAGAAAAATTAGGCGAAAAATATAAACGTATCGCAGGAAAAATTAGTTATTTTAAATAATACAATTAAAATAAATAAATGATAAATTACTAAATTAAAATGTATTGTGGGAGAAAAATTAGTTATTTTAAATAATATAATTAAATAAATAAATAATAAGTTATTAAATTAACCATAATTGTGGCTCTAAAAGTTATTTCAATGACTTAACAACTTTAATATAAATGTATTGTCGGAGAAAAAGTAGTTATTTTAAATAATATAATTAAAATAAATAAATGATAAATTACTAAATTAAAATATATTGTGAGAGAAAAATTAGTTATTTTAAATAATATATTTAAAATAAATAAATAATAAATCACTAAATTAACCCTAATTTTTCCTTCAAAAGTTATTTCAATGACTTAACTACTTTAATATAAATGTATTTTGGAAAAAAAAAAGTTATTTTAAATAATATAATTAAAATAAATAAATGATAAATTACTAAATTAAAATGTATTGAAGGAGAAAAATAGTTAATTAAAATAATATAATTAAAATAAATAAATAATAAATTATTAAATTAACCCTAATTTTGGCTCCAAAAGTTATTTCATTGACTTAACAGTTTTAATTAATAAGAAAAAATTAGGAGTGAAATTAGTTATTTTCAATAATATAATTAAAATAATTAATAAATTACTAAATTATCCCTAATTTTGAATCGAAAAGTTATTTCATTGACTTAAAAACTTTAATTAATAAGAGAAAAATTAGGAGTGAAATTAATTATTTTAAATAATATAATTGAATTAATTAATAAATTAATAAATTAACCCTAATTTTGGCTCCAAAAGTTATTTTATTGACTTAACAAATTTAATTAATAAGATTTTTTAAAAAATTATTTTTTATTTTTTATTTATTTTTTTAAAATTGTGGGATAAACCAACTTTATTTCTTTATGGCAAAATACCCTTTTTGTCCCTTATCTTTACCTCGGGGTCCATTTTGGTCCCTTAATTTTTAAAAAGTTCAAATAGATCCCTTAAATATTAAAAACGGAGCACGTTAGTCCTTTCTGTTTATTCTGTTAGTCAAAGTCAAAAATAAGGTACATGTGGCGTAAAGTCAAAATTTATGCCAAAATTAAGGTACATGTGGCGTAAACGTGTCGTTGATGTGACATATGCTAATTACTAAGGTCATCAAAATTCTAAAATTTTGTCTTAACCATAGATTTGGTCCCTTGTCACAATGGTTGTTGGATAAAACACTTTACCATTGCATCACTTCAGCATTTTTGATTAATAGTTTACAAATTTTATTTATTATTCCACCCAACCCAAACTCCTAGAACATCAAACTTGGTTCATTCGTCCTTCCTCCGTCCATCCGCCGCAACCTCTCGCAACATCATCGGTCTCGCCCTCCAAACCACCATAACCACCCTCAGTTTTCTTCCAAAACTCTCCCCGCTGTGGCCTCCCTACTTCACCCTCCCTCGTCGTATAACATCCTCTTCGTTGTCACACTCCACACACCGTAAATTTCCTTCTGAACCACACTCCCTATGTCAAACCACAAACCATCACCCTCATCATAGTGATAGCCTTCCTCTCATCATCGTGACTGTGTCTCTCGCAACTCCCTCCGATCGGTCAACACAACAACTTCCAAGGCACACTTTTCGTCTCTCGCTGACATCCTTCAACATCAGCTCAACCAGATTTTTGGTTATTTCAGTTCCAATAATATCCACTGACATTTGCTATTACTTTAGTTTGGTAATTATCCTTGTTGAATTAACTTTGTGGACTTATTGTATTTTGAAAAATTGAAGTTCTAATTAACTCTTGGTCGTCTATTTCAAATTCCTACAATCTCCAGATCTGAGATTGATACAATGTGGAGAGAGAGAGAGAGGGAGAGTATTCTTGGTTTTCACTTTATTCTTTTACTGTTGTATAAAAACAAAAGAATGTTAATATATGAGTTGAAATATTAAGCATCAATTGTAAACTAGCCTAGTGGTACACTATGTTGTATAAGAAACAAGGAAACTTGGGTTCGATTATTTGCTAAGGTAAAATTTTGTATTTTTTCATTGGAATTTTGAGGACCTTTATGATGGTCATATGCCACACGTATATGCCATTTGTATAAACAAATGCCATGTCGGATGCCAGCGTTCAAAAATAAATGTCGTTTGCTAAAATTAGACAAAAATGACTTAAATGACGTTGTTTGAAGATATAAAGGACTAGTTTGGTCTTTTTAAAAATTAAGGGACTAAAATGGACCCCGAAGTAAAGATAAGGGACTAAAATGGACCCCAAAGTAAAGATAACGGACTAAAAATGGTATTTTGTCTTTCTTTATTAACCATTTTTTTACACTTCATTAACCAAATTTGTTTTACTGCACTTGTTGTCATATATGCACTCACTTCAGAAATTGATGATGGGTATACTGCAACATCATTTTATTGTCAACTTGAAGGAACAAACTGTGTATTGACTTGCATTTATTTGCAATTTGGTTCAGCATACATTCAATTTGCACTTGTTTTAACTCATTAGTGATTTCATCATTGTCCTTCTATCATACAGGTTCAGAATCTGTTATTGACGGGATGCCTTTTTTGTGGACCTTTGTTTCTGACTTTTTTCTTTCTGGTCTTCAATGCTACTGCTACTCTCCCATTCAGCATAATTATCGGTAAGAAGATGGAGTATTGTTTATAATAGAGGTCATAGTTATTCAAAGATTGGTTATGCTTATCAATTGTATTGAATTCACTAATCTTTGTTAGTGTACATAAGTGAATATATCACTTTGATTGCTAAGCAACATATATATTTTTCCTTGTAGTTCTTGAGAACTGGTACACAACTTTTTCCTTGTCATCATCAATAGGTATAATCCTAAATATACTCCTATCTCTTCTTTTTTGAATTAATTAAGTGTTAAATTGTAGTTGCAGTGGTGCCTTAGTATTGGCCTTGACATCGCATATCCAAATGCTTACATAGCAGCCGCCATGAAACTGGTATGAATATTCTTGTTCTAAGCTTCATTATTGAAAAATGTAATCTAAGGAAATATTTCATTACTAGATGTAGATAGCTTTCGTTGAACCTCTTGTAGATGTAGAATTTCCTGAAAGTATTTTATGGCAGGTCATTACTAGATATCTTCTAGTTGGCTCCTTTGTTGGACCTGGAGGCTTTAAATTTAATACTTGTAAACATAATCTTTAAAGCATTGAAATTGGACATGTGGAATATATAGATTAACTTAACTGTGAAAATTACAAAAATATTTAAATATTATATCATATCCCAAAATTAACTTAAGTTGTATATGGATGACATGGTTAATGATTAATAATCGACATCTCAAAATTAAATGCTTTAATAACTTGCAAATTTCAAAGCTCTATAATAGTTTAGGCTGTATGTTTTCTACTATTGCTAAATATTCTAATTCTATATGTTATTTAGGGTTGTATTTATTTTCTATTCACATGACTACCTTATACAACAAATTGCTTTATGTTCCAGCAAGGTTGAATAAGTGCAACAATTTGAATATAGTGTGATTGATTTAGAGTGGTAGTAGCATAAATTTTCGATGTTGAACTATATCTTACCTTTGTTGTGTGTGTGTTGTATCTTATCATTTGATTATGCTTAATTTTTTCAATATTTTTGCAGATTAGCACAATGTCTTTGTTTATTGGACATTGATCCTAATGTTTGCTGAGACAACCGCTGCCATTGAGAACCAGTAAACATTCTATATTGAAATTCTTAATAGAAGGCCACTGCTATTAGGAACCAGAAGACATTCCATACAATTTAAGTTGTAATTCTTGCATCAGTGTGATGACTCTCTCCCTCTCTCTCTCTCTCTCTCTCTCTCTCTTGAGAGAGAGACTTGGTTTTGTTTAAGAATGATAATATCAAAACTTATCTATATTTTTGCGACTTATTAGTTAGTAGCATCACCTGATGTAGACTTACTTATTTCTTAATGAATATTTTGACGTTGTGGCCTAATGTTTTCTTCTATAATTAGATTGTAATTTTTTTATAATCAATATCTACAAAAATGATTATTTATGTTGGAAGACATTTTATATTGATCTAATATAACCTTTTTATGTCATGATATGAAGAACACAATTGTCACAACTATATGGCACAAAAAGAAACAGTGGCAAGCTTATATGGTGTAAAACTGTGTATAAAATTAGTTGCGGTTTTAATTAGTGGTCATACCTAGGCACCTAAACCGCATGCTACACTAAATAATAATTGTGGCTAGATTCAGCCACTGTTAATAACTCAGGCGCAAGATAAACCGCGGCCTTAACCTAGATACCTAAGTCGTGGTCTATTCAAGCCACATATGTAAATAAAATATGGCACAAACATGAAAACTGTGGCTTATACTTTAGGCCACGGCTGCATATCTCACAGTTACATATTCGTGGTCAAACCGTGGAAAAAGTGTATTGCCACGATTATTTTATATGTAGCCGCGGTTTTCTGGTCGTGGTTGAAGACCTTTTTTTGTAGGGCATATAGTAACCCTCTCTTCTATTACCTTTTTTCTCATTTGGATAATCCAACAATAATGGCATGTTTTAATTTTTAGGAGGGGAGATTGTGGAGAGGTTGGCAACACTTGGCATCACAATAAATTTGGTAACATATTTAACAGGTACAATGCATTTGGAAGATGCTAATTGTGCCAACATTGTTACAAATTTTGTTGGAACCTCATTTATACTTTGTCTAATCAGTGGATTTTTAGGCAACACTTACGTTGGAAGGTTCGTTTGATTCAAATTATTTTCATGTTAAATATGCTAACAAAACAGTTGTAAAAATATCAGTGTGTAACATATTTATGATCCTTCTTTGACAGATACCTTAATATCGTTGTCTTTGCATCCGTTCAAGCATTCCTATTTTATTAAAGAAATTTGTTGATCTATAAATATCAGCAACCCGTTTACATTATTTGAAAGAAACCAGGATTCAAACCCTGGACCAGCCCCATAACCCAGCTAGCAAGTGCCAACTGAGCTACCCTATCCACCCAAACTATTCCTATTTATTGCCACTAGCTATCCACCTTTTAATTTTTAATAATACTTTGATGATACTTAAGGTTTATCAAGGTAGAGATTGGGGTTATAGTATATATAGTTAAGGTATATATAGAAAATGATTAAGTTTCTAAATTGGTTCTACTTCTTTGCAAACATAAGATCTTTGATTACAGTGACAGCTCTTGTGTATATACAGGATCATCAAGGTGGAGATTGGGGTTATGGTATATGTGTATGTGATATTTTTCTAGCACTTGTTGTGTTTTTATGTGGCACCAAAAAGTATCGGTACAAGGAACCGGTAGGTAGTCCATTGACTCAGATTGCAATCGTGTTTCTGGCTGCTTGGAGGAAGAGGTAATTATAATTGCCTCTTGATTTTGCGGAACTCTTTATAGATGATGATGGAGTCATACATGAACCCCTTAGTTTCAAGCAGATATTAACACACACCAAGCAGTTTCGGTAACATTTTTAAGTTTCTTACACTACCAACAACTGGTGGAAACACGGTACCTAGTGTAAGTGTCTTTGGTCAAGGTTATGGAACCACAGGGGGTGGATCGTCGAAAGCGAGAGTTACATCATACAAAGTATGTTGGCCTCCAGTTATTGGTGGCGAGTGCTTTGACGCAGACATACTTGCGGCTTTTGATATGGCTATCCATGACGGGGTTGATGTTTTGTTTGTGTCATTGATTGGAGTTGCTTCTAACTTTCTATATGATAATATTTCTATAAAGGGTATTGTTGTTGTTTGCTCTGCTGCAATATTAGACCTTGTGATGCTACTGTGGTAAATCAAGATCCATGGTATATTACAGTTGCTACTAGCACTATGGACAGACAATTTCATAGTTATCTTATTCTTGGTAACAATTTAACCTTAAAAGTTTACAATGCTCTACTGTAGTGTCCAAATTTTTTTTACATTAGTATTAAATTTCACACACTCACCCATTTCACACGTTAACGCATTTAGTATATCTCTAGTGTGAATCAAGACTGATTCAATGATCAACAAATGTTCTACTTTTTATTGAAATTATTAAGTGGACGCAATTTCACACATTTAGCAAATGTTCTATCTTTTTATTGAAATTATTACTACAATTTGCTGACTCAAAATAATCTTGTTTGCTTCAATTGAATGGGGAAAAGTTATCAACCCAAAGGTTAGCACACAAATTCTACCCATTTATTAAAGCAGCAACTGCTAAATTGGCAAGTGCAACAAATGAAGATGCATAAGTATCAAATAACCAAATATGACTGATGAACATAGTATTTACATTAAGCATAAACACAGTACAATAATTGTAGTGAATGAAACTAATGTGATGTAATCAATGCAGTGTGCTTTGTGAGAATGGAACTATGGATCCTAACAAGGTGAAGGGTAAAATATTGTTTTATCTGAGAGGAATAAATGTGAGAGTGGACAAGGGACACCAAGCTCTTCAAGATGGTGGTGTGGGAATGGTCCTTGCCAATGATTTTGAAAAAAAATAATCAATTGTTCATTATATTTGAAAATTATTTAACTTGTGTCGTTTAAAATACTAATTTATATGATGACATGCTAGAAATGCAATAGAACTAATTTATATTTTGTGTTATGCCTCCCAAATTTGGTAGTTGCATATACATTATTTTATATGTGCAAATATACAAAATGTTGATTATAAAAATTATAATTTAATGTTGGAACTTAAAAGTTGGAACTAAGTTTTATGTATATTCTCATGATGACTTCTTTCTCTTCATTGTTTTGTAGCTTCCTTCACCTAATATCTTAGATATTCATATAAATAACAACATCAACATGGAGTAAATCATTTTTCCTTCTCCCTTTAAATCTCCACCACCTTTAAATCTCAATATATGATTGTAGATTTTGTGGCTCTCACTTGCTTCTTGGTTTTAGCCATCACAACTTACATGAAACTGTTTTACTGCTCACCAACACGACTAGCAAGTTTATTTATTTTGCTCGATTATACTTATTTTTATATGTATTTGTTTAGTTGAAATCACATAGAATGTTTAAGGATATAACAGAGATAATGTTCAAATTATTATATCTGGTTGTCCTTAGGTTTGAGAGTTAATTTTAGTGAGATATTAGACATTTGATATCGGTTATCATAGTGACCTTTTTCTCATGATGACCTTTTTCTCTTTATTATTATGTAGCTTCCTTCTCCTAATATCTTTAATATTCATATTAAAATCATTAATGAAGGAGGAATTCATATTTCCTCATTCCTTTAAATCTTATGTAATATCATGTATATCCTTAAGTGCTCTAAATGTTGTCAGTTGGGATCAATAGAATAATCAATGGGCTTAAAAGAGATAAATTCATATTAAAATAGACCAGACTTTATGATGTCGAGTTTTAAAGAGACTACTAGATTTGGAAAGTACTTGGGGGTTCCCTTAACAGGGAAAGCTCTTAGGAGATGAGAGTTTAATTATGTGATTGAGCAGTTAACGAAGAAGCTTTCGAATTCGAAAGCTAGACATTTTTCTTTTACTGGGAGAGTTACTATTTCTAAGAGCGTAATGAAAGTTATTCCAATTTATCAAATGATAACGACTATGTTGCCTAAGGGGTGTATCAAGGAGATCTAAAAGCTCCAACATTATTTTATTTGGGGTGCCACATGTTTTAAAAGGAAGTATCATGTGGTTAGGTGGCAGAAAGTTGTATCGAGTAAGTGCGATAGAGGATTATGGTTGAGAAATCTTGATATTATGAACCAAGTTTGTATAATGAAATTGGGATGCAAGATTATTAATGCAGATGATGATTTGTGGTGTATAGTTTTATGAGGAAAATATAAGGTGGGTGGTAATGGCAGCAATTTTATAGCTAAGAGTAATGATTCTATGCTTTGGAAAGCTATCGTGGGCACTAATCCAACTCTAATGGACGCTAGCATTTGGCATGTTGGGGACGGTAATTCTATCTATGCATAGAATGATGATTGGAATGTTTGAGGTAAGAGTATTTTGGAGAATAATGTTAACATTTCTCATACCTTGAGTGAAGCTAGAGTGTGAGATCTTTTAGGAGACAATGGTGACTGGAACTGGGAATTGCTAAGCCGACTTCCGTAGGATATAAAGCATCATATTAAAGTTATCCATCTGCCTATTTTTTTATAACAAGGTGGATCAGATTGAAGTGGCTACGAGGGAGGATGGTTCTTTTTCTATTAACATCCTCTATCATTATTTGATGGAAGATAATGATCCAATTACGAGTAAAGCTTGGAATTACATATGGGAGTTGAGATTTCTAGAGCAGGTGAAATGTTTCATCTGGACATTACAATATGACAGGTTATTAACATGTTAGAGGATGATTATCCAAGGATTTGGGAGTGCTAGTTGCAGGTTGTATGAGAATAGTAAAGAAGATACATTGCAAGTGCTTAAGGATTGTAAATTTGTGAAGTCTTCCTGGTTGAATTTAGTTCCTCCCTCGGTCTCACATGAATTTAACTCAACAAATTTGCAGGGTTGGATTGTTATCAATATTTCATGCGCCAAGAAGAAGGAGGAAAATTGGAGCTTGTATTGGGCCATTGTTGGTCATTTGATTTGGGAGTGGCAGAATAGAGAAATTCATGATGAGAACTACGTGCGGCCTTATATTATCCAGGAAGTTATTTTTAAGAAGCTAAAGGATTATAATGATGTTGTCAGCAATAATTCCTGAATTATTGATCTTAGCAAGGTGGAAAAATGATTAAATGGGTTTTTCCTATGAGGGAATTTGTTAAAGTTAATGTAGATGGAGGGTGCTTCAGGATGTGGGGGAATTATTAGAGATGAAGATGGTAATTGGTGTGGTGCTTTTTTGCTAAGTGTGTGGGTAGTTGTAGTCCGTTAATGGCAGAGTTATGGGGAATTTATGAAGGTTTGAAGTTGGTGATTGAGAATAGGTGGAGGAAAGCTATTGTTGAGGCAGATTCGAAATAGTCATTGGATATCATTAACAATAATAGTAAGCAGAAGTTGATCAGGTGGAATTGGTTTGCCAAATTTAAAGCTTAAGAAGGAAATTGGAAAAGGTGGAGGTTTTATATATATATATATATATATATATATATATATATATATATATATATATATATATATATATATATATATATATAGAAAAGTCAATGGGTGTGTTCACTTGCTTGCTAAACATGGGAAAGAGATGAAAGGAGGTTGCAAAGTTTTTCAAGATATGCCTAGTTTCCTTATTAGTAATATTGAGAATGATAGAATGGGTGTTTTTCATGCTAGAGTTGTTTTTGTTTAGTTTTTTTTTTTTTTGTTTTCTAGGCCTAGGCCCTTCATGATATAAAAAAAAATATACCAAACTTTATTAATAAATTGAAAAAGGAATATTTTAGTAACATAAATAATTTTGAGTTCTCCAAGACATCGCGTCGCGTGCCTACATACTCCCTCGTGCAATGGAAAAGTCAGAACTCTGTAGTTCTCCTTGAAAAGAGAAAAGATTATTGGTTGGTTGATTTAAGAGTGCACAAGGGCATAAAAAGGAAAGTGCACCTAAGGCACAAAAAGTTTGAATAAGGTTGGATTGTTTTTATAGAACACGAGCACTTGGACATGTCCAAGGAAGTTCATGGCCAACCGCACACTTAGGAAAAGAAAAGGTAGGTACCTTAACTATCCATTTAGTCATCTTTATGAAAAAGTAAGAAACTGAGTCCAAGTGAATTTACTTGTCCTCGATTAAGTTGGAAATGGGTAAGAGAATTGTGTATCCCTTCCATTAAGGTATCTTAATCGCACTATGATTAATAAAGAAAACTTGATCAATCTTGAGATAATAGACAAGTGTTTACTCCCTACTATACGACCCTTGATTATTTGAGAAACAGTTTGAAAAGAATACTCGACGTTGGATCGAGGTTTAAAAATTTATTATAAAATTGTTTTAGATGCTTAAAGAATGGATTGAGAAAGAAATGTTTTGGGTCATGATTGATCGATTCAAGCCACGTGACTAGTTTTGATCAATCTCGAGAGTGTAGACATGTGCGTATCCTATACCATGAAACACTAATGGAAGAACATGGTATGTGGACCAAGGCACGAGAGATGGAAGAGAAATGAATAATTGTAAACATTCATAGTAAATAAATCGAAAAAAGCCTATACAATGTGGCTCACACAAGCATAAAGCAATTAAACTACATGCGTACTAGCAAAGTGGGCTAGTTTACTAAGACGACTAATTGGAACAACTAATCTAAATAGGCTCACTGTAGGAAGGTCCATGATCAAGGGTACAAGTGTGCATGTTTGGTCATCGTGATGCTTATGAACTTTGTCGACTTACGGGTTTAAAATGATTCACAATTGAAGTTATTAGTTTAATAACAATTTTTTTGTTTGTGTCAGGGTATGATAAAATGAATAATTAAGTAAATGCAAGCTAAATAATTATTACAAGTTTTTATAGGAAAAGGATATATTGTATGTTAATGGGGATGAAAATAAAGAAATAGTAAAGGATCTATTAGTTATACATCGATTAAACTAATTAATCAATTTAAGAAAATAGATTAGTAAATTAATCTATTTTAATTAACAAACATCAATTAATTAAAACAATATGTAACTAATAGATTAAAGTGAGAATATAAAGTAGAATTGTAGAGATGGAATTAAATCGATGAAACTTGAATCACTTTGATTGCTTCCACAATAACAAACTAGTTAGTAATTACAAAGACATTAAAAACCGAATGAAACTTGTATCATGTACATGAGCAAATCAAGAAGCAAATGTTTATCATAACTCATGGAATTTATCGTTCTAAATTATTCAATATCAAGTAAACACAATGACTATTCAAGATTAACAATTCACAAATGAAACAAGAACCAAGAACTCAAACTCTTAACCAATTCAAGTTCACGATATGAAAATACCAAACTCAAAGCAAGCTAGAACAACCAAACCAAATTCCGGGTAGCAACTATGTAATCCTAATAACGCTTAATAAAACCCATCTCGAATGAGTGTTACACACTCGCGGAATACACAACGATACCCTAACCGATATGTCTCATTCGAATTCAAACAATCTGTAACCAAACATCAACAAAACTCTTGAAATGTAATCAAATAAACATGATACAAACTTAACTTCAAATTCAAGATTTAATCATGAGAACATAACAAAGCCATAACCAAATAAATCTTTCAAATTCTAACCAAAAATTCCCGAAACGACATTAGTATCTTGTTCTCAAAGATTCAATCAATAAGACACGATAATAAAACCTCACTTAAAGTCATCATCAATTCAACCATTCAGAAACAAACTTAGTAAACTGTACTTTTCAACTCGAATTCAAAACGAAGATACAAAGAAAACCATCTGACCAAATGGTTTCTCGGTCGTATCCTACGCGAATAAACATGGTTGTATCAAACCTTCATCGAAACTAAGCATGGATATCATTCCTTACACTTCACCATTTGAAATTAAACACAAGTAGACGCTGCAATTGACATTAATACTTAATAGATAACACATATTTATCGATATCGAAACACAATATTCAGTGTTAACACAAACGAATTTATTCAGCTTTAAGACTAACATAGTGGTAAAGACTAGAATTCGTTTCAAATTTATCAAGATGAAAGCTCGATCATTCACAAACACTTTATGTACGTTTTGTACACTATCACATGTTAACCATTTTGAACTTTCTTCCTATCTTTAGAGGCTTCAAATATTTTAATATTTGAGCGTTGAAGCTTGTTGTAGAAGAATATTTCTTAAGCCTTAGAACCTAAGTCTTGGAGTCTTCAGAACTTGTCACACAAAACTTTGTCTTCAGAGTCTTCAGCAGTTGGTTGTAATATTTTTCTTTTCTTCAAGTCATCAGAACTTGTTCAAACCTTGTCTTCATAATCTTTTGAACTTGTAACATATAGAAGTAAAGCTTTAGAAGGCCTCCAAAGTTAAACTACAAAGTCACGATCAAAACCTCATATACTGACGTTCTTAAGACACGTTGCAGAAGATAGATTCAGAACCTTGACTTCAACAAAACACGTAACCAAATATTTTCTTCCAGAGTGTATGTTCAGAACCTGAGGGCGTCACGCGCTTTCCTATCAAAGTCAGAACATTATAATAGCACCTACACACTAGAACGAAACCATTAGGGTATACAATTGTTCTCTAAGATAACATGTGAAGTTATCATCAAAATCTCAAGGCCAGATGTAGAAACACTTCTTGTTCTTACAATCTCACCATAAAAAATTCATCAATTTCAACCAAACTTTCAGTCATAAAAAAAATCAAGATTCAAGTTCCTACAACTTCTGTCATCAACAATTATTCAACCATAATCATCAAATCAATTCAAAGAAACAAGCTTGGAAGATAATTCGGAGTACGGAAAAGGAGTTCACTTCTTGAAGCTCTTCTGGTTTCTTATCAATGCATCGGCAACATAAAACTCACCGGAGCAAATCTCTGCTTCGTCGGTAAATCTTTATCTTTCCTCTTTTCACACCATGTCCATGAATATGCTTGTATAAATGCTTCCTCTTGAATGTATTTGGTGAAGCGTTAAGTTAAGCTACTATCATGAAGTAGATTATTATAAAAGCACTTATTTGCATCCAAAAAAATCAATTCCAAGTTGATAACAAATTGCATTAGGAATAGCCTTTGAATTCCTAACATGTTTCTAGCATATAATTGCATTTTAGCATGATATTATCATGTAATTACACCACTGTCCAAAACAACTTATTCAAATAAACACTTATTAGCATCCATAAAAAACCAACATTCAAGCATCATGAAAACTTGCACCATAAGTCTTGCACATAGTTTAACACAATTGCATTTAGTATAAGCATTAACATTGATTCAAACATAGAACATGAAATAGCTTTGGGAAATAATCACTTTTTTAACTAAAACTCAATTTTGACATAACATTGAATAAGCACTTTTCTTGATTTTTAAAATTCTAAACCAAACCCCAATCATGAAGATAACATAGAAATAATCTTAGAATCTTAAAACCCATAAGAAATCTCACATAAAACTTCACTTTTGAATCAAATTTGAGCAAAAAATTGAATTTTCCCTCTTTACCTTTAAGAACCATTTTCATGTAGTTGGTATAGCAAGAGAGAGGGGGAAACAAAACCACCAGCCCATGGGAGGGGGTCGTCGTCGTCTCTGGCACAGCTGGTCGGCCGGCCCCCCGTGTTGCCACCATCATACCCAGTTTGGGGTTGTTGTTATGACTTGCATATTCCATCGCGAATAAAAAACAGTAGGCGTTTGTGTGGAAGGAAATGAATTGGACGGGTCCATCCGGTTTGACCCGAACAACCGTTCCGGTTCAGGGTTTTTTTATTTTTCATTTTCCTTTTAGTTTTATTTTATATTACCATTTCATTTTGAAGAGTTAACATGTCATCTCCACTTATACATGACATCCTTCAACAGAGGTATTTTTATTATAATTTTTTTATAAAATATCAACAAAAAAAATTAAATTATTAAATTACCACTTTTTACTATGCCGTTTGTATTCAATCGAAAATCTAAAATTTCCAAGAACCTTCATCTTTGTATGTATCAGAAATTTTAAAATTTCCAATGTGTGTCAAAAAACTAGAAATTTGAAATCTTTAGAAGTACTGAGAGTTGTTTTTATCTTCTTTTTTTTAACTTTTACTTGGATAATTTATACAATAAAATATTTGTCGGAAATTTACGTAATTTCCTATTTATGTAATGACTTTTGAAAATCGTTCCAAAATTTTTGAAATTTACGGTGAATCTCACCTATAAACTTTCAAGTTTCAAGTTATTCTCAACCAAAAATTTAGATAAATGCAAATAATTTTTGGTATATGCCAATATCAACATGGAAAATTTGTTAAGTGTACCGGAAATTTCATTTTTATCCACATTGACCAATGTAAATTTTGACATGTAAAAATTTTAGAAGTGAGTAGTGAAAGGAACATTTTGGGAATAAATATAGTGCCATTTAGGGTGTCATGTTAAATCCTCATTTATTTTTAATTTCAGCCCATGTTTATGTTATGGTCCAGCCCATTCTTTTCTTTTAATTTCTTCACCCTTCTTTTTAAATTTTCTCCACCAAAATTGAGCAATAGCTTTGGGCCATCTTTTTGTTCTTTCTCATTTTTAGCCCAATGTCATTTTCTCTGCTTTTCCATTACATTACATATCACATGATACATAATTACATATCATTTTTATTTTTTTTAGATTTATTTCTTTAATCTTTTTTTATGATCATTCTAGAATAATTTTAGGATAATATTTTAGTATATTAATTTAAGATACATCTCTTTTATTTAATTACTTTTATCTCTTGTGATATATGTCAATTGTTTATGTGTCATCCTATTTAATATTTTTTTTGTTTTTCTTTTTCAATTTTAAATATGCTGACGTGGAATTATAATTTTTATTTTCAATTATTTTTAATTTACGTAATACTTATTTTCCTTTTTATTTATTTTAATATTATTAACTTTTCATTTCAAATTATTTATATTTTCATGTGGACTTTTATTTTATTTTTCATCTATTTTAATCAGAAATATCATTAAATTATTACGAATATAAAATTTTAGAAAAAAACCAAAATAATGTTGGCCTCTTTTTTTATTAATTTTAATATTATTAATCTTTTATTTTGAATTATTTTTTACTTTCATATGTACTTTTATTTTATTTTTCATTTTTTTAATCTTAAATATTATTAAATTATTAAGAATATATGAATTTTAGAAAAAATAAAAATAATTTTCGCCTCAATCTATAATCAAACCCTGGTTTTATGACATAGGGGGCGCTAACCCTGAGCACTTGTCCACTCCATTTTCGTTTGATAAAGTATCAAACTAATTGTACATATTAAAATATTGTTTTATTATTCGATATATTAAGAATAAATTTATATTAAAACTAAAACAGTTTGACATACTAAAATCACATGCTAAAATTTCTTTTTATTTTTTTAATATGTTATTTTTATTAATATGGTATATTTTAATTTTTTTATTTATTTTCAACATGGTTGTATTGTGTGTTAATTCTCCTTTTTATATTTCACATGCATTTTGGTACATTTTACATTACATTTGCATCAATTTTGACTTCACATTTTATAAACTTTGTTGAATTAATTTCACATTGGTGTATGGTTAATTTGGTGCATTACACCGTGTATGATTATGTGTATGTTGTGTTTTCTTGTATGAAATTTAATTCTTGCATGGTTTATGATTCATTCTTTGTTGAGGGTAAAATGTTCCTAATCTTCATGAAAGTGTATATCTTAGTGAAGGTTGATAAAAACACACAAAGGGGGATTTAATTTGAGTTTTAAAACTTTTTTGTTTAGAAATGTTTTTACAAAAGTTTAGAAGTACTTTCCATAAATGATCCGATTAGAAATCAATGCTTAAGAAGAGAAATAATGACAAGTTGGGTTCATACACCTTCACCTTTAAAAAGGATATTCTTCTCCACCCGCCAATGTGATTTCGCCTTAGAAATAGACTTAATCCACTAATCTCAACAGATTACAAATGCACGGGCTACCTGCTAGTGACTAACAACAATACAGTGATACCCTGTTAATGATCTCTTAAGAATTTTGAGCTACCCGGTCCCCTAAGAGATATCACTATCAGTGAGTCCTTAAGGCTTCTAATCTACCCGATCTCTTGAAGGAGATTCCATTTTGCCTTAGACAAGGACTTGATCAACTCACAGTTGAATGTTGTGTTTATAAAGTTGCTTCTAATAAGCATATTACCCATATGTTTAAGTTCCGATTTGTTTTAACAAAATTATGAGAAACAACTCTTGTGTTTAAAAATTTTACAATGATTACACAAATATGAACAACTCTTGTGTTCTTACAATTACAATAATAACATAAATATGAACAACAACTCTTGTGTTCAAACAAATAATTGAAGAACAAACAATAACACAACTAACGAGCAACAACTCTTGTGTATTTGTCTTCTTCCTTAGACTGATCTAACAATAATAATTAATATCAACACAATAATGAGCAACAACTCTCGTGTTCAATCAAACAACATCAACACAAATAACGAGAAAATGAAATGCTTTTGTGTTTTTAAATCTTTTTTCTTGATTGATTTTGGCAACATCATTGTTCTTATTCCTTTGTTGTTTTTGTTAAGTAGTTCGTCAGTTTGTTAATTTGCAAATGAAGTGCTTGAACCTTTATATAGGCGTTGAGGAAGTAGATCGTTGTAGTAGTACACATGTCACTTTCATCTTGCCAGCTGCCAACAGTAAGAAACGATCGTGGGAGATAAATACTACACAATACATTCATTTGATTGGAATGTGTAATTGTACTATTGTACTAACTCTTGTAGCTCATGTTTTTTCTGATACTTTCTTCTGATGAATATTACTTCTACTGAAGTAGATTGGCTTGAGAAGATAACATTTATTGATCTCGTCTTCTGATGGACTATTTGATGTTTATTAGAAATGAGTTCAAAATATCTAACTTTTCTTGATCCTTTCTTATGATGGAATACTTTTGGTGTTGAGAAGATGTGTGTGTATTCCATGAACTATCTGAGTCTTCATAATCTTTACTTTGTCTTCACAAATATAAGCAACAGTTTTTCTGATGAACAAATCTTGACTTCTGATTCAGAAGTAGAAGATTTTTTTTGCTGTGTTAAGAATCTTAACTTTGTTTTTCAGAAATATAAGCAACAACTTTTCTAATGAGGAAATCTTGACTTCTTACATTTGACTCGAAATCTTGTTTCTTGTGCAATCCTTATTTATGATCTTGAAGAAGAAACTTATCAGAAATTCTTTCTTCTTGAATACTTAAGACTTCTAAAGCTGCAGCTTGTTGAGAAGTACACACGAGATCCTCTTTTTGACGAACATTCAACATTCTTCAGAATTACTGATGTTTCTTCAGAAGCGGATGTGAACAGTTTTTCTAATGTTCTTAGTGTATTTTTAATTCTTCAAACAGAAGTCCTGAATCAATTATAATTTCTTATCTTCACACTCAAGAAACTTATTAGAAACAAAATTGTTTACATATAAAATAATTGTAGAATCTAAATCTTGTTGTAACACTTAGTGATCCATCTGCCACGATGGGTTAAATGTTCCCCTTCCCGTGGGTATGTAATATTGTAGGATTTACTTTTCACATTGTTTTCCTTTGCCCATTCATAAACAATATAAAACCAAAACTGATAAATATAACCTTTTTTAAAATATAAAAAATAAAACTTGATCCAACGTCAAGTGTTTTCAAAATCAATTCAATTGAATACCACACGCGCGAGTGCTTGGTCTAACGCCAAGTATCTCACTCGATTCATCATGCACAATTGAACCAAAAATAAAATTAAACTTCAAACACTTTATCCATATATCAAGTAGTGTTTTCAAACCCCTTTTCACAATAAAATGGAACGAAAAAGGAAGTGATTAGGTGCATACCTCTTCCTTCCCTAAGTATTTATACACTATTGTTTAGCTCCCTATCTAGACACTTGTCTTACAAATCAAAACACTCATAAATAAAACAAGTATATTTCCTTCTTTGTTTAACTACAAAAAATGACATGGTGCAAACCTTTTCTCTTCCAAGTGCTAGGGCAGTGTCGTCGGGCTCTTTGTCTATATACTCCTCTTTTAATAAAGAAATATGACTATACTTGCCACGCCTCTTTTATAGAAAAAACATTTATATGAAAAAGGAAGTGATTGCATTACATACCTCTTCCTTATCCAAGAATTTGGATACTATTGTCGAGCTCCTGTCCAAAGGCTTGTCTCCATGTAAAATCAATCATAACTCATCAAATCTTCTTTTTTTGCCTTATACAAACTAAAATCCTTTTCAAAAAAGGACGTGTTATTTTCATTCTATCGCAATACAAACCAATGCTTAAGCCTCTCATATGCGAGTATACCAGCTACTTTTAACTACTAGAATGTGATTAAAGCATATCCATTATACCGCAATACAAATAAACGCTTAAGTCTCCCATGCGCGGGCTTACAAGCGACGTTTAACTACTAGAACTTGAATCTTAACATCGTCCAATAAAAACAACCAACAAACACTTATTTTCTACCCCACGAACTACAAAGATCTGATTTTCTTATTGCACTATGAGGATATGTAGGCACAGAACTCCGAAATCTTGGCGAACACAACAATTAAAAACTTATTTTCCCCCATAGTTAACTCCAATATAATAAAACATTAACCGCAATTAAATCTTAAACAACACCCTTACACGTAAAACAAACAAAATGGCTCATGTTGATTACAACAAATGTAAGGGATGCTAATACCTTCCTCTTGCACAATCGACTCTCGAACCCGAATTTGGTTGCAAGACCATTTTCTTTCACCTTTAGGGATTTCTCAATATTTTCCCTTTCGTTTGGAATAAATAAAATTGTGGCAGATTGTAATTTTTCTGCAACGCAACACTAATGTCTCTGCACTAATCAGGGCATGGGATTGTTAATCAGATTGGCAGTAAATCAAGATACTCTCATGGACATTGTATTTCTCTTCCACAAACTTCAACCTCTTCTCAAGGACATTATATTTCTCTTTCCCCTAATCCACTTCATAAACATGGTACACAAAGTTATGATCATTAAAGGGAGTCTGAACCATAGTTTCGACAATAGTTTGTTGCTCAGTGATTACTAGTACCTACACATCTTATTGAATGGAAGGCCTTACTCCATGTGCATCCATGCATAGTGAAGATTAGTTGGGAGGTAATCCATATTTCAGACACGAAGTAGCCAACCTTTGAGTTTGTGGTGTCTCTTATAGTGATATCATAAGTTTGAGAGATCATAGTGCGTTGAGGTTGTTTTACTCTAGTAGTCAACATTTGCTGAAGCATCTCAATCATCTTGGCTATGGATCATTGGAGCTTGCTGATACCTTCTTTCATCTTCTCATTTCCTTTTTTAAGGTTATCCACCTTTCTTCGGGAAATAATGTGTGTCTCATATGGATGTCAGACAATTAATTTACCTAACTATTTTGGATGGAAATAGGCATGAGTATTTCGTGTTTTCGTGGTAAGAATGCATGCATGATGATAAATGTAGATGCATAATGCTAAAATGAAATTAATTTTTTTATTATGTATGAATGCAAGAAGGAAATGTACGCATAATTCAAACAATTCACGTATGGGTGTTCCTTATGACGAAAGTGGTTCTGAATACTTGGTACATAATAAATCCCATAATTGGGTGGATCTAAGGTTTTATGGTTCTTAGAGTTAAAGATCCTTTTGAGAATATTGTTATCAATCACAAATAACTTACGAGCCAACAATATCTCCAAGCATATCTATTGTAAGTGAGGTTTCCACTTTGATCCAACAAGACAATTTCGTCTAGCAAGTCAACACTACACAACCATCAGATCTAAATTTCTAGACATGCTTCTAAGAGTCACAGATCCTAACTAGAAAATATCGCCATCAACATAAATGATTTGCGATCCAAAAGTCATCTCAAGATAGTATTTTTTGAGTGAGGTCTTAATAACCAATGGGCTAGGGTATTCTAAAGGTCCCTAGAATTATGACCTTTTTAAAGAATTTGTTGTCAACACAAGTAATTTACGAGCAAACAATATCCTTAAAAGGATCTAATCTAGGAAGGGTTTTCGCACTGATCCACCAAGACAATTTCGTTTGGCAAGTCAATACTACACAACCACCATCCCATCTTAGGTGTTTTCTCAAATCCTGGGTGTCATACCCTAATTTTTACCCCTAAGATCCCACTTATCATATCATTGCATTTTCAACAGCGCCAGCACAATAGCCTTATGATCCAACATGTATGTATACTTGGGCATTCTTAAGGAAAACCAAAAGGATTTTATCTTCATGAATAACTTCATGCACCAACTTCAGTTGTTAATCCTGAAGCCTCATGTTGATCATTCGTTGAGGATTCGTGAGGATTTATTGGCTTATGCTAATTGGCCTAAGGGCAGGCCTGCTCAGCAGCAGAAGGGGAAGTTGTATAATAAGAAGAAATTATAGTGATGATATTTCTAGTGGCGAGGCAATTGGTAAAGAGGAAGCAAGTGATAAGGATGAAAGCTTGGGTGGCTAATGATGATCATGATCCATGGGTTTAGTATTTAGTATTTCTTTATATTTTGTTTTTTGTTTAATATTGTTTAGACTTATTGTTGGTTTTAATTGTTAAATGTTGATTTATTTTGTACCATCATTTTTAGGATGAGGATTTGATGCACTTTGGTGGCATTACATGTCACCTAGACCTTGAAACATTATACTCTTTTGTAGTGGTTTTGTATTTTATGCATTTAAGTTGTTTAGTTTATTTTGTGTAGTTTTTATTTATTTTTTAGGTAGTTTAATTTCAAAGCTTTTTTGTTTTCTTAATTTTTAAATATAATTAATTTATTCCAAGTTTGATGAATTTGAAGGAACAAGTGGTTGCTTCCTTGATAAAAAAATTGATGCATGCAAATGTAGTGGCAATGATATTGCTTGAAAGATGTACAAAAACAAGGTATGTGTCTATTGTTTTTCTAATCATACCATGAGTTTGAAACTTGTAAATATTCAAATAACATGTCATACATTCTTTTCAAATACGTGTTCATTTACAAATCACTTTATTTCATAGCATAGTTGTGAGGATATCTTTCATTGTATATATATTTGTGTAGGAGACCAACAATGTTTGTTTTAACTCATTTTTCTTATGTTTAATCTTGAACTTGTGTTGAATTGTGTAAAGTGTGAAAATGATCAAGGCAATTTTTGAATTTGAGCACATCTACTAGACAAAAAAAATCAACCCACTTTGTGAGTGAGTGAGTGAGAAGTTGCTTACCCCCTTTGAGATTTTATGTTATAATCCATATCGATGATTGAATTATAAAATTTGTACATGAATAATAATTTCATCAATGATTTTTGGAATGGATATTGAATTTGTTTCTTGAATCCTTGAACCGTTGACCATAAATTATGGTTGAATTTTTCCATTTTCCTTAGGAAATTTAGGGAGCATTCTAGTTATAATGATTGATCATATTTAAGTTGTGGAGAAAGAAGGAAAAAGTGGGTTAGCTAGAGGTTAAGTAAGAAAATCGTGAATACAAAAAGAAAAGAAAAAAAGGTAAAAAGAAAAGAAAAGAAATAAATAAATCTGCTTTGATAAATAAGTGGAAATCAAGTATGGTAATAAGGGTGTTGAAAAGGTTTTGTACCTGTTGAACAAAAAGAAAAGTGGTCAATGAAGTTGTGAATGAAAAAGAATGAGAATTGTGAATGCTCTCTTAGGTTTTGCCATCTTTGTTTCAATTATCTTGAGAAATGACTCTTCTTTGTTAACGAGACCACATTACAACCATTAAAGTCCTTTGTGATTCATGCATTTATGCTTTTAAATTTTAGTTTCTTAGATAAATGCATAAGTTAATTTGGATGTTAGCATGATTGTTGTGTGTGAGTTAGGATTCTCATTTTGGTTTTTTATTCCTTGATGAAGAAGTGTGTTAGGTGTGACTCATTTTTGAATTTGTGTTACTTAAGAATTTTTTACATATGTTTTGTGTTTAGAACTTGTTTCTTAATCATGGTATTGTCTTAGTATAATGGTAAAAGAAATTCTTGTGCTTTTGGAATTTGAACCATGTATTTGTTTTATTTTATTAAAGTTTGTTAATATTGTGAAATTTTAGAAGTTTGCTTGTTTCTTTAGGTTTATTTTGCTCTTGTATGGGACACATAAAGTTCTAAGTTGGGGAGAGTTTTTAGGGGCTAAATTATGTTAATATTTAGTTTAGTGGTGCTTTTCAACTTTATTAGTTGCATATTCGTATGAAAACCCTTGCTTTAGTGTAAATAATCTCATTTTAGTTTAATCGAGAAAATATTGTACAGTTAATCGATTTTTGGCTCAAATTGTAGGATTATTAATTTTGTTGAAGCTTGGAAAATTAAAGCGCTAAGGAATATCTTCCAATGAATTTTGAAGAAAATAAATAAATGATATAGGTCAGGCTAAGCGCGGTGCTAGCGCAAGTTAAGACGGTTTGATGTTTTAAGTGGAAGCACGCTTAACGCGCTATAGTAGGATAAATGCGGTCTACGACTTTTGGACACTCTATAAATAGATGCAACCAGATAGTTTAGGGATGTTACCACCTTTAATAGAGAGAAATAGCACAAAAACATTGTAGTAGAAGAGAGGTGAAGAATCAAAGCTAGTTTACACATCAAACACCAAGGAATGTTCATTGATGCTTGATCATCTTCTCATATTTCTTGTTATTCAATATGCCATGTCTATGGATAGCTAAGCTCTTGGAGTCAATATTATAGGTAGTTAACTAAAATAGTATGTATTCATTTTTATCCTTTGTATGTGAAAAATTTATGATCAATATAGATGTTAATATTTGTTTCCATGTTATTTGTATGGTTTAAATTAGTATTGACAAATATCTTCCAAATCATGACCTAAGATCACCATATATCAAAGGCCAAACTCTAGACATAGATTTGGAGTTTGATATTCACTTAGTATCAAGTCTTAAATCTTATGGTATTGTTTAAAGAGTAGAGACATCTTCAATTAAACAATACGGTAAAATCCCGCAACAAAGATTTATTAATAAACGGTGTTAACAAGTGATACATGATTATAATGATTATGAACAAGTTCACATGCTAGGTTAAAAGAATACATATAAAATAGGTTAATTAACCTTCACATTGACATATCTTTTTAACCGTTAAAACCTCAACATTTTATCATTTTTACATGTTCAATGCAAACGATACCTTTTTCAACAACAACCCTAATAAAACTTAACGTAAATTATTAGTAATTACGGAACAATAGTGATATCACATCAATCTATGTGTGTCACAATACTCTGACATAAGCCATGATACAACCTAAAAAGTCATCAAATGTGCGTGTTTAAAGATGATTTGACTAATTTTGCATATAATTTACAAATGCATTGATTTTTACTCTTTTATGTTGATTGAGTGAACACCCTTGCAATTAAGGGCATAATGGTGAGTAGAGAGACAAGTTGAGTACTGGTGATAGAAGAACTAATTTAACTTAAAGCAAAGTAGAAAATGAACTTCTCGATCAGCAAAAGCAAGTGACATTCATATGGTAAGGTATGTATTTATTTTTGACAATGTTTCAGTGTGCAGACAGGTTACTTGAGGACAAACAATAGTTCGAGTCTGGGAATGTGATGGAGGGCCATCAGAGCACATCATTTAGCACGAAAAACCATCGAATTCTGACGAGAATTGAGCAAGTTACAACCATTTAAGTGGAAAAAGAACTTATGAGTGGAGGAAAGCACTTAGTGTGGAAAATTAGAGAAAAAGAGACAAAAGCATGTTGTTCACACTGGAACTCGCGCGCTCACGCTACCTGTCAATGCACTCATGTTACAAGCTAATGCACCCACGTCATAAAGCAACACGTTCGTGTTTGAGTGATGATGACGTAACACGCTCTAGATGAAAGACGGTGCGACTGTGTTGTAGCTTTTCATTGTGACACGTTTTTCTGACTATTTTATAAAGGTAAAAGAGAGCAAATGTTAGGGATTCGATTACCAAGACCAGGAAGTGATGTTTTGATGGGATTTTAGAGCTTTTGGGGATCATTGAAATTATTGGAGAGCACCTTCTTTAATGAATTTTGATATTTTTCTCATCTACACTACTAATATTGAATTTATTCAACTCGAGTAGTTAAATTATCCTAGGTTAGGTTCAAATGAAGAACTTATTTTTACTTGATTGAGACATATGATCGAGGAGTGTTAATGTTATTATTTTGACTTATTATTATTATTTAGTTAATAATCATGTGCATTTCTTTTTTATTGTTATAACATTCGAATCAATATTGATAAATAGTGACTCACTACAAAAAACGCGCTTGTTTGGGCGGTTATTTTAGGGAGGTTTTTAAAAACTCCCCTAGATTGATTTAAAAAGTGAAGTTGGCGTTAATTGAGGCAAAAATATTTTGTATTCTAAGGCGGTTCCATAACCTCAGAAAACTCATACTAATTAAAAGGAAAATATCTCGAAGAATTAAAAGAGAAAACACGAAGTAAAAGAAAAAAAGAAGAAACTTCTCTAAAAACTCATATTTCTCTCAAAACGCCTATTTCATCTCTCTCTCTCTCTCTCATAACCCTTGTTTTTTCTAAAAACTCATATCTGAAAAGTGAAAACACACATAATAAAGAAAAGGAGAATAGATATTCGGTCACTATTTCTCATCCTCCTTACAAGATCCATTTGATCTCCTTGTTCCAAGAGTCAATCGATTTCCTCTGTTTCATTTGATTGCTTGAGTTTATTACAGAAAATAACCTTTCATTTTCCAATCTTTATAATATAGATCTGTATTGATTTTGGTTTTAGATCTAATTTGAGGTTTTGGGTTTTCTGTTTTAAAATTTTGGGATTTAGGGTTTCTGTTTCTTCAAATTTGAAGTTGCAAGTTGTTATTTTGGATTATAAGGTTGATATCTACTTGTTTAGTTTGATGATGCCTAGTTGTTAATTTGATTCTTCAAACATGGATGTTATAGTTGTTGCGGTTGGACTTATATGTTGTGAATACAGTTATTTTACCTTTTGAATATGGATTAGGATTCATAACTTATATTACCTTTTCTTTTTTAAAATTTTTAAATATATTTTTGTGCTAATGTGTTCAATTTTGTTTGCTTTAATGTTTGTTAGGTTTAAGCCCCGGGTGATAAAATTGGTATAAAGACGTGAAGAAAGTTTTTAAGGATCCAAACAAGTCAAATAAGCCTTATTGTTATTGTGTAAGTTTCGATGGTAAATGTTTTCAGGATCTGTAGAACTTATGTCTCTGACAATTATGTCTTGAACATATATCTTGGACATAGTTGCTTATGAAATAGAGAAAAGATAGTTAAGCTTTTATGGTAATGAAAAGTTTGGATACATACTTTCTTAAGAATGAATGTTTTTATTAAATTATTCTATTGGAAATTGACGTCCAGATAAATATATTTTACGATTCGGAAGCCTTGTGTGTATGCAAGCACACTTGGTAGAAGCCTTGTCTATTGCAAGCACACTTGCTAGATGTCTATTGTTGAAAGGATTTTTTATATGATAGAAAGAGTTCACCTTCATTATATTTTCATATTATTTAGTATCTTTTGGAAAGCACCACTTACACATATTAATAGGAAGAAACTATAAGAGGAAATTGTCAAAAAGAAAGTAATTGGTTGATTTGTTTCTGATTGCAGCTACCCGTTTTGATGATATTTTATATGTTAATTCAGGGAGAGGTTCAAGAAGGAAATTAACAACAACAAACATGTTTTTGTGGTGAGTTTTGTGATGTAGTGTTGTTCTCGTTTATTTTTGTTAAATTTGAATTTTGTTTGATGTAGGAAGAAGATAAGTGTGGTTTGAAAAAGATTGAATGTCTTTTATTTCTTTCTTGAAATGACGTGAAATATCTTCATTGTAGTACTTGCTCCAAGTTGATTTATTAATATGTCTATTAGTGTGAACTTTTATTCTTGTGTTTCACTTGAATTAATCACTTCCCAAAAGTATAACACTTATAGATGACATGATTGTAGAATATATTCCATAACTAATTAGAATTGTAATGTATTTAATTGTCCAATTCAACATGTTTGCTAATGAGTGGTTTGCCTTTATTCTTATGCAAAATCTTTCTCTCTGTCAAGGTTCTTAACACAAGACATTGGGTCACAAAATGGGAAGCTATCATTTGAGGATTTCTTCTATTTGCAAGGTACTCGTTTGTTATTAAAAGTTACAAATATAGATCTTGCTGAAAATTTATCTATATTCATTTTCAAATATAGAAGTTGTCTTCTGAAATAAGTCCATGAGCACCTACTCTACAATTTTTTTTTTGTTTGTTTAATTTTATAAGTTCAAGAAAATATTGTTATCTTGTTATTTGAGATGTGCACTAACATAATCAGCTACATTTGTCTCAATGTGTGATTGTCGCATTCACTTTAGTGGAAATAATTACATTTTTTAGAAAAAGTACGAACATATAAATCCAAGACTGTTGCTTTTGATGAAATAGAGAAGGCTCCTGAAAAAGAAAGGAATATTACTCCATATTTTGATGTCTTTTGATGAAGTAATACATTGTAAAATGATAATGTGTGCTTAAAAGAGTTAGGGATGTGTCATCTTTTTTCTTGCTATACTTGGTCTCTTAATGAATGGCTTGGCTAGTCGGATGTATAATAGACCATAAAGAAGTGTTTATTTTCATTGTTTCTCTAATTGATTAGATTAGTTAATGTTTGGGAGTGTAGGAAATTAATATTTATATTTTGGTAGATTTGTAATATTCAATATTAATTCTACCATTGGAATTTAGCATGTTTTTATAGATCTTACAAAATAAAAGTATTCTTTGCGTTTTTATTTAAATTTATTGAGAGATCAAGTTTTTTATTCATTTTTTTTTTCAATTTTTTAAATAATTTACGAGGGTTTATACCCTCCATAACAGGACCCCCCAGTTTATTCTGCCGGATACCACCGGTCACTCGAAACTCCCGCAAATAATTTGTAGGAATCGAATAAGCGGCAGTTTTTATAACTCTTGGTAAACAATTTGTGGAGGTCAAAATCCCCCGTAGTTAGGATAAAAAAAAACTCGCACTCCAGACGCGTTTTTTGTATATGGGGGCCTAGCTATCTATCTGAACCATTTAACTGTTGGATTCTCTAATTGACTAGAGATAGTGTGATTAAGAATTGTGACTAAGGGGTTAACGCGCTTTGTTGCCTAATCTGACGGGACAATTGAACCTGAGGGATCAGAGAATTGACACTTAGATTAATGACAAATATGTCAAGGGATTAGGTATAGTGGTAAAGTTACTTCGTCATGTAACTTTGTATTCAACGCATGTTTGTTAATGCGTGTTTCATCAATCAAGTAGAAATAGGAGAATTTGATAAGACGACCAGACCATTTTTCTCATTATCGATTTAAAAATATCTTCTTGTGTTTTCGAACGAAACAACCTTTAAAATCCCCCTATTTATAGTTGAATTTACATATCACATAATATTTCTTGTTTAAAGTTTGCAATATCTGTGGAGACAAATTTAATTTTTATTACTTTGATGATAACACTAGTACACTTGCTAGTAATTTTGTCATCTTATTTCAAGCACTTCTAAAAATAATTTAGAGAGTAACGCGGAAGAATATCCAAAATAATTCAGCTTATATTCGAGTTTGTATAAGACAAATAAAAACTTAAATGTATGAAAGATGGAAATATGGTATTTCCTACGAAGAGGATAAGTGTTTTGTAATATATTTTTTTAATCCAAAATAGTTTTTTTTATACATTAAGTGGTATTGTTTCACAAGTTTGTGACATTTGATGAAACACACATTTTCAACAACACTACATATTAAGTGTTAGCAACTTTTTCACTTTTTATCAATTATTGCAATACTTCACAAAATGTGATTTTCAAATTCAAAAAATAACAAACAAAATCAACGACTACAAAAGACTCGAGCCGCTGGAGCACCACTTTATAACTTTGCAAGTTGTCTGATCTCATACAAACCCCCACTAGCACCCCAATTTGAGAGCTGGAGTCGCCACCGACAAAGGGGAGTGTGAAGGAGATAAATGACATAAGATTTGAGTCCATCACAATTGTCTACGTGAGTCCATCACAATTGTCTAATCACAATTGTCTACGTGACACTTTATTAAAGTGAGTGAAACTATTTCCCACACTTGTTCTTTTATTTTGTCATTTTAAAAGACATCCATGTTCATGTACGTTTTTTTAAGCATGATTTGTATTACTCTTATTGTATTATCTATCACTATCATTTAAGCATTTTTGTCCTTTTGCTGCAACAGTACTCTTATCCTTACCAGGTTCTATTATTCTCATTCAAAAGTTTCTAAAAACAATCAGAACAAGTATTTTATAATATACTAATATTAGAGATCATATGTCAAAGATCTCCAATATATATGGCCATATCTTTGTGCAAAAATTAGTGCATGTCATATAAGAAAGTGGAATAGCCAAGACATGACATAAAGCTAACCATATCCTTTATATTATTGAGATAATTTGTTCCATTATTACACACATAACATAAACATACTTCAACATCAGTCAACACTTATATTGATTGTCCATGAGGTTTTTCATATATTGCCTCAGCTATGCCTCTAATTGTTTTGGGAGTGGTTCTACAGCAGCCACCAAAGAGAGAAGCCCCAGCATAACGCCACTTTCCTATGTAAGGGACAAAGTCTTCCTCTGCTTCCACACTTGATTTCTGCAATCATAAAAAACATGCATTAGTCGATCTCGACCAATTATATAAGATCGGCCGACTCATGAGAAGTATGTAGTTTTCAAAGATTCTGTGTACGTTAGTCACGATTTATCTGTGATAAAACAAATAGATGTCCTATTTTGTTATTGTATTTTAGACCTATGCAGTAGCCCGCTTTGCATACCCTCAAAGACGACCTGATATTCACAATAGATTTCATGAACCGAGAGAAAAACAGGAACTTACCACCCATTGATTGTTATCAGGATTATAAGTCTCTCCACTGTTGGGATACACCAGTATTGGTTTACTTGTTACCTGATATTTAAGAATTCAAGAACAAGTATCAGTTCTATAATTTTTAGTTGAAAATTGTTCATATTGAACAAAAATATTGATACTATATAATAAAATTCATACTGTTTTAATAGATGAAATCAAGCCATGAATAAATCTAGGAGCAGTACAGTTAACTCCAACGGCAACAACTTGTCGACACGAATTAGCAATTGAAGCACAATCTAAAATAGAATCGCCACTAGCCACATTGTTCTCATCCTTGCAAGAAAAAGAAAACCATGCAGGAGTTTCTATTCCTTCTTCCTCCATAAGTTCAACATAAGCCTGTGCGTCGAGCTTGTTTGGAATTGTTTCAAAAGCAATTAAATCAGCACCTGCATCGACAAGAATCTTTACCCTTTCCCTGTGAAAATCTTTGAGTGTCTGAACAGTGACGGAATCGCCATAATCCCCTCTGTAAAAAAACCATAATCATAACATCACGATCGTTAACTTCATCAAACTCAAACTCAAACGCGAATGCCTGTTTAAATTGATAATGAATTTTGCATGATTCGTTTAATTGACTCACGTATATTCAGAGCCATCGGCTAAATAGGCGCCGTAGCTTCCAACAGAAGCTGCAATTAAAATCGGACGGCTTCTTCCATATCTTTCATCTCTGATAAAATCAAACGAATCCTTTGTGCACCTATCGTTATAAATCTCGCGTGCCTCGAGTGCAAGCTCCACACTTCTTCTAAGAAGAGTTTCACCCTCTTCCTTGGAGAATCCTTTAGCTTCAAAACCTTGAAGTGTAGCCTAATATACAAGAAAATGATTATTATGATTATTTCCATGATAAATTAATGATGGCTAGTAAATCATATTAAAATTAATAGGTTTGATGAATTATTTACCTGATAAGATGATGTTAATATTATGTTTGCTCCTGCATCAAGGTAATCAAGGTGAACCTGTTACATGTTAAGTTAAATAATTAGATATGTGATAATTATTACCAATTTATCTTGTAATTTATTATATTTATGCTTTGTTATATTTCACCTATGAAGTGAACTACAAACAACTTCAAATTATTCCAAAGAAATTATGCTTTATTATATTTCACCTATGAAGTGAACTATAAACAACTTCAAATTATGGCAAACAAAAATTATGCTTGTAAGAAATGTTGCGTGTTTTAAGTTTTGTAGCTGCAAAAGGCATTTATACAATATTTTGTTCTTTGAAAAATATGCAAAGTGGAAGGACTAGATATGCTATTCCTTTACTTGTACAAATACCAAACAAACACTACTTGTATTAGGAGTTCCGTTTGCTTTAAGTTGTCCTCCTAGTAAATAAATAAATGCAAATTTCGTTGCATACATCCAAACACGTCAGTCTCATCTTAAGATAAGATAAGTTTTTCCTTTTTTATTTCAAAAAGTATGTTAAACTTTAGAGGATTATTTAAAATAATAAGATAATATTAAATAAATTAAATGTTTAATATAATAAAGAGTGGAAATAGTACATTAACTTAACTCTTGTATAATTTAAAATTAAATTAAAGTTTAATCTCATAGTATATTAACTCACTAATCTATTTAAATATATGTTGTATTACTTATTTCCTCGGATTTTTTTATAAAATAAATTCAAGTGACATATCATCCGATTGTGGATTCGGGACTGTTCTCCATAAATGTTTTTAAAAAAAACTTAAACCTTGAATCCTGTTCCTAACTCATCATATTCCCAAATGACATATCCAACAAAATTCTACGGAGTAAGTTAATGTGTTCACGAGGCACCATTGGGAAGAGTCGAACAGGCAGAAGACATTACTCCTAGCACCAGAGTCCATGAGCTAGTGACACCAGGCCAACATAAAGTGCCACGCGTACTTTTTGTTACTTGAAGTAATATTTTTGTTAAAACATTTTTAGTCATGATAAACTAGACTGCTTTTGTTCCTTCCATTCCATTCCACAATAAATCACTCGACATAAAATTTTACACGTATTAAAATAAAAATGTTCATACATATCATATCGTATAAAAAAAATAAAAAAAATTTATTTCACATATATTAAAAAAATAATATACTTAATATATCATTTCATATATATTAAAAAATATAAAAAATAAAAAAGAATAATATTTTTACTGTAATATCTATAATAATATATCAAAAATTATAAAAATTTAATTAATTAAAAAATAAAATCAAAAAATATATTAAAAATTAAAATGAATCATTTATTTTGTAATAATAATTTATTCAAAATGAATCCCTCGTAAATATGAAGAAAAACTAATTTTGTTAAAGGTAGATACTCTAACTCTATCTCATCATAATTGATAGATATGTAGTGACATACGATACATAAACAAGATTTTGAATCCATTTTTATTCAAATGTGAAATTGAGAAATAAATAACTAGAGGGAAAAAAAGGTGTACCCTTCGGACGAGGTGAGGAGAAGTAAAGAGGCATTTGGCACTCCAAAGTGGATCGTTGAGGTCGACTCCGTGGCGTTCAAGCTCAGTTGCAAAACCACCGTCTATCACGGCGGCGCCACCGCACTTTTTCAGAAAATCTCTCATTCCTAACTCCATGTTTCACCTAATGTTTTGCTTTGCTATATTGTGCTATCACGCTGTATTAACTTATTTATAGGATCCATTATATGTCGTGGACATGGGGATTTTGTGAAATTACCATTTTGACCCTACAATGCAAAGTTTGATTTTTTTTCGTCGTTTATTAGCACTATTTTTTTATGTATTTCATACTCAACCAAATTCCAGCCTGATTCATCTTTGTTTGTGTTTCCATTTTAAATGAAATAAAAAAAGTAAGCATATAAAATTAATTTAGGTAATTTTATAATAAAAAAAGGTTTACAACTTTTAGTCAATTTATTATAATTATTTAAGGAGTTATTAAAGTAAATTGATCATTAAAATGGACCGGAGTGAAATGAAACGAATGTAACGGAATGAAATAAGATTTTATTATATTATTTATGTATATTTTATAATTAAATAGAACGGAATAAAATAATTTAGTTTATTTCATTGCGCTTTAAATTAAGTGGAATAAAAATTAAAAATTTTGATAGAATAAAATGGAATGGATTCTATTCTATTCTACTTCATTCATTATTTATCGATGAAAAAAATAAAATCTAATTAAATCTCACTCTATCGCATCTCATCAATTCATGCATACCATAAATTTTTTTAAATGTTATTAAATATTTAAAAAATAAAAGATAGTCAAATAATTGAATTTGATTAAAGAATATGAATCTGCCCTCAAATCTATAACACATTCTAAAATGTTTTCTTTAATAAATCAACTATGAAAAAAAAGGTAATATAAAATATTTTAAAATTGAATTATATAAATAAAAATACATTTTAAAATATATATTTATTCATAATATAATATTATAAAAATTAGAAATAAGATTGAATTTAAAATCCAAAAAATATCATCCCATAAATATTCCATTTCAAAATTATTTTTTTAAGTTAAAAAATTGTAAATAGTTGCATATAACTTAGCCATAATAAATATATGTGTCCGATTTATTTTGGGTCAAATCGTCAAAAGTGAGTTGGACTATAACTCGTCTCGAAATATAATTTGTCTAGAGTGAAGTTGTGTTAAGGTCGTTAATGGAAAAGGTTGATTTATTCGGTCCAAAATTAACATGGATAGAATATTCAAATATGAAGACATGCAATAAGTAGGCAACACATTGATCGATGATTAGTAGCATTATTATATAAGATATGGATGACGGTTGAGACTTTACAGGTCATCGTCGGTGAAATTACACTAGTGTACTTTTCTAATACAATTGACACCCACCAAAGAATCTTATAAAACTAACTTAGCCCACACAAACAATTCCCAACAATAGTATGGTCTTGAATCACAATGGTGAGGATTGTCACTAGTAGTAGCAACAATGATCGAGATGTCATGGCGAAGATGTTATACGTTATGGAAAAATTACATCGCTAAAATGAAATGTTGTAGGTTAGTGTTTGTGACTTACAACAGCAATAAGCACAACTAGCTTTGATCGAGAGAGAGAGAAGAGCCCATAGGCCATAGACCATCAACCACTCACTACATAAATTTGGGATGCTATAGTTCCTAAAAATTTTAAACCACTATCCCTAGTATCATTTGATGAAAAAAGTGACCCATATGAGCACATAATCACCACCAACATCTAGATGGCTATCATCGGGATAGATGACTCACCAAAGTGCAAGTTGATGGTTAGGACATTAAAGGAGGTCGTCCTCTAGTGGCATATAAGTATCCCAAGGTTCTCAGTGCCACGTTACCGATATTTGACAAGAAAAATGATCTGCCATTTTTTGGCCAGCAAGCATTGAAAAAAATTTCATGGCAAGCCAGTTCAATGTTCTCGGGGATATTATGAATCCTTCCTTGAATATTTGGCCAAGTTTAAATGAAGATACCATCAAGTTCGTAAAACCAAACAAGGAGATATTCGTCTGAGCTTTCCAAAATGTTCTTAAGGTCAATCACTTTAATGAGTCCTTGGTCCAAAAGACGATTGTCTCACTACTACAAAAAAATACATATTATGAAGTTCATTTCTTCACGGTTCATTGAAGGACTGTTGTGACATCTCAAAAATCAGGTTCCATCATTTTATTTATTTTTAATTAAAAATAATTTACATGTTACCACAATTTTATAAAGCACCTGTAGTGAAATTTCAGAAAGTTCATGGGTTCGAATTCCAACAGCAAATTTGTGATTTCTTTAATATTATAATGGAGCCTTTATTTTTTTTATTTGTAAACTAAACATAACTCATATTTCCCTACAGTTGAATATTCTAACATTGGTGATATGTTTTTCCTTTTTTAAAAATTTTTAAGTGGTTAAAAAATGGCAATTTGATAAAAATAAAATTAAATAAATTGGATATCATTAAATAAAT
The DNA here is from genome assembly GCA_021764765.1 of Vicia sativa. NCBI lineage: Eukaryota > Viridiplantae > Streptophyta > Magnoliopsida > Fabales > Fabaceae > Vicia > Vicia sativa. Next base: position 76,645,391 of record CM038792.1, read on the forward strand.
TAATTTAAATTAGTCAGAGGATTTAGATATGATTATTAGCTTAACTCTATGGCTTATTTAATATACACCAATCTATCAGCTTTCATCATATGATTATATGCGACAAAGTCTGAATAAAATCAACACGAAATAAAATATTATGCGTAAAAAATAAGATATTACCACAGTGAATAGATGACCATGGTAATATATCTCACCGTAAGTATGTTTTATAGTAGTGACTCTTCATCCAAGTTCCTTTTTATTATCTATTAGAACTCTCAACAAATTTTCTTCTTCTAGAGTTGACGAAGAGCTACTAGTATTGATTGGTTGTAATTTTTCTCACCTAGAATGAAATACTTCAGATGTTTCAAAAAATCTTTGAACTCGTGATCTTTTTGAACTAATGGTTGACCTTAGTGCTCATTATCGCCTAATTATTCAATTTTTCTTTTTGCATGATCAACTTGTGTTGCTGTAAGTTGAAATAAATATTCTACTACGGCCATATCAGATTCATGTTCAACCACGTTCCACTGAATTAATAATAACCCGATCCATCGACAGTTAGGTGTTGACTTGTGTCAACATTTTTTCCTTTTATGAAGAACTCTTATCAGATTCTGAATACAAGGTTAGAATTTGATTCAGAGTCTGATGTGTAGTAGCGGATAAAGACAGTTAAGACATAGAGAAGAGGGAAAGAGATACATGAGCAACTATCCTGGTTCCTCCCACAAATCAAACGTAGTCCAGTCCCCTTGCACTTCCAGTGGATTTTCACTATAACCAAATCTAATTACAAATGCTCAAGAACACAATAAAGAGACTTCAAACTGCTCAAACACACAAGTAAAAGGCTTCAATGATCAAGGACCCAAGCAAGAGACTTCAATGCTCAAGCATACAAGCAAGATACTTCAATGCTCAAGCACACGAGCAAGAATCTTTAATGCTCAAACACACAAGTAAGAGACTTTAATTCTCAAGCACACAAGCAAGATAATTCCTATAATCTATCTAACATATAAAATATTGTTATAGACTTATACTTGATATTCAATAAGAGGAGTTAACAAAATACAACACATACGGACTCTAAGACTTAGGAATTTCTAGAATATACAAGAGTTAGGAAATCCTATTTTTTTTACTATGCTATTTTTTTTACCATTCTTTGAGAGACAAATTTGTGGTTTTCTTTTGTTGAAGACTTACAAGAACTTGAGATTTTTTTTAGTATAAGTGAGAGGATCTCAGATTCAGGTGGAGTCTGAGTTCAAATTCACATCTAGTACTAGGAAAAGATCTATGAAATGGGGATAGTTAAAATAAGAATGTTGAGTATTAGTGAAAAAAATTTATTAGTGAATTTAGCTTCCATTGGGCTAATGCCCTCTAGACGTAGGTGACAATTGCACCAAATTGGGTTTAATTGTTCATATATTATTTCAGACATTCTTATCTATCACATTGATGTATCATTGTGTGACATCTTATCTCTGATAAAAAAATTCAAAATGATTTTATGAATATAGTCTTTTTGATTGAAAGTGGGAATTTTTGTTAAAATGTAATTCCTTTAAGACTGAAGAAGGTCGGGCTGACATACCAATGGTGATGAAAAAACTTTTTAAATATCGTATAAGGGACATGCTTGAGGTATACAAAGACGACATTATAGTCAAGTCCAAACAGGAATAATTTCTTGTCTCCCTCTTAGAGGTCATATTTTAAGAGGTTCCCCGATAAATATATATATTTGACATTTTAATATAGAATTTTTTTAGGATACTACCTCACACCAAAGGGTATCGAGGCCAATACCAAAATTTATAAAGTTGTTACAACAAAGTGGAGGGATACAACTAGTAAACCAGATGTTGAATTTCTTCTAAAGGTTCATAGCCAAGTTGACTCCTCATGTACTACAATTCAACAATATGCTAAGGAAATAAATAACTTTCAAGTGGACACCTAGTGTGAATTTGCCTTCACTGAACTTAAATAAATATTATTCATTCCTCCTATTTTGATCAGACCTAGATCAAGCGATACTTTATTTATTTACTTGTATATATCATTATAAGCAATATGAGTCATCCTAGTGCGGGAAGATGAAGAACCATATATCTTAAAAAAGATACTAGAAATTGGAGAAGTCGCGTGCACACTAGTAATAACTACTCGTAAACTTGTGACATATATATATATATATATATATATATATATATATATATATATATATATATATATATATATATATATATATATATATATATATATATATATATATATATATATATATACCGATTTTCTACAAAAAAATTCTTCAAACAATGGTCCTTGTAATATTTTTCGTCTCTAGTTTTTGTCTCTCCTATTAAATTTCACTTACAGAGGCTTACCTGACACGACACGTCAACTAAAGTCAAAACTAAAGAAAAAGAGACAGATTTCGTGAATTTTAAATTCCCTTTATCCTTTAAATAATTTTAAAAATAATAAATTTTTAACATTGAATTTTATCAGTATCGTGGTTCTCTCAATATTGAATTTTAGCTACCATCAAAGTAGTGTGTCATACTTAGGTTTATTGTTTTTTTCCTCCTTTTAATGCTTCCTCAAAATCAATTTTAGAAAATACCCAACCTCTTAATTATTGCACATTCATCTACGGGTGCTCGCGGTGCGGTTTGGGTGGTTTTGACGCAAAAAGTCATTCGAACCGCAAGAGAAAAAGACGTATGTTTTGTTTGGTTCGGTTGTCTTTTAGAAAATAAATGAACAAAATAAATCAAACCAATGCATTTTGGTTTGATTCGGTTGGTTCTATTTTTTACAAATATTTTATTGAGTCATACATACACATATAGATGACCACATAAATTTGTATTTAGTCATTCATACACTACCAAATAACAATAAAACTCAACATATTTTTGGACAACAACTTCTCATTTAATATGTAAATATTAGATTAGACAAAAGTGGAATAATAAACATAAAATAATAGCATAAAACAATATAAAAAAATTATAATAAAACAAAAAATAGAAGAGATGGGAGATTAGTGAAGATAAAAAAGAAAGAACGTGAGAGAAGAGAGATTAGAGAAGATGTGTGGTACAAACGAAATTGAAAGAGAGTACATTTGCATAAAAATGAGTGGGTGGAAAAGAAAGAATAAAAGAAAGTAGATATTATAGAATAGTAGGCAAGATGTATGTGGCGAAAATGACGTGATAATTCTATGAACGATTTGAAAAGACTGAAATTGAAACCATAAGTATAAGGATGAGAAAATTATTTGTAATCATAAGACTAACGTAAAATAGATTTAGGTTTGGGTTGGATGTGGGTTAAGTAAAATTTAGGTTGTAACATAATGTGGTTTGATTCGGTTTGCAAAATACAAACCGCAAAGCGAACCGAACCATGCAGCTTTGTTAAAAAATTATCCAAAAAAATCCGAACCAAATACGGTTTTTTGAGGTTTAGTTTGGTTTACAATTTTTTATTTGGTTGGTTTAATTTTGAACACCCCTACATTTATTCATAATCTGTTTATTAGCTCTTATAATGATTTATAAACTTCAACTATGTATTTTCCTTGTTTAAGTTATGTTTGTCTTGTTAGTTGTATATGTTCTCTTTTTTGACAACACAAATTAAACCACAGAAATACTACTTAACAGTAAATTCCTGCAAGACCTTGTAAAGATATAAAAATAAAATCAAAAGGCCGTAAATATCTTGCACAAAAAGAGTACTAAAAGAAATTCAAATATTTTTGAGTTTTGTTTATATTCTAAACGCTAAACAAATAGAGATCATTCAACATATATTGTACTTCCTTTTTGTTGAAAGTATAATTCCTTATGTCGAAACAGCTTGCTCGATAGAGATAAGGAAGTGTCGAATCACCTACTGTGTGTGTGTCGAATTAGTCTAAATATTATGTGGGGTTGTATCGAAGTGATGTAAGCAGATTGCTACACACAAATTTGATTTAAGTCTAAAATAGGTAGATTTGATTTAGGTCTAAAATAGATATTTTGGGCTTTTATAGTTGTGGACTTTTTATCTTAGGGAGAAATCAAGCTCAATTATAAATAGAGGGAGTAACCCCTATTTTTTAATCAACTCATAACATTGTATTCACAGAATTGGCAGTTGCAAGTGGATAAAGATTTTCCACAGTTTGTGGGTAAAGAGAAACTATGCAAAAACTCTAATATTTTTTTTTCTTCTTTAAATTTTTATTTTCTTTTCATTGACATTGTGTGGTGGTAACAATCTTGTTCATCAAAATTTATATAATCTCATCATAGATTTTGGTGAATTTCTAATATTTGGTATCAAGAGCTCCAGATGGAGATCAAGAGAAGAAGAAGAAAAACAACGACGATGAATTATGCGAATGAAAATTTTCCATCAAAGCTTCCAATTTTGAAAGTAGATAAATATGATAGTTGGTGAAAATAGATGAAGGTTAAATTTTATTTTCAAGGTATTTGGGAACTCGTGAAATATGGATTATAACCACTTGAAGAAGACGCTTCAAAAAAAGAAAAGGCGGAATACAAAGAATTAAAAAAGAAGAAGAAGAAGAAGAAGAAGAATCAAAAAGCTCTCTTTATAATTCATCAATACGTCAACCTAAATCATTTAGAAAAGGTTAGTGATGTAGAATATGTAAAGAAGCTTGAGATATTCTCAATAAATTTTTTAGTGGCGCTGAGAAGGTGAAAGAGGTGAGGTTACAAACACACAAAGGAGTGTGTGAATTGATTCAGATGGAAGATAGCGGGAGCCTATCTGATTTCTTCACTAGGGTTACGAAAATAGTGAAATCAAATCAAAGTTTATGGGGAGACGTTAACAACAAGAGCCGTTGTTTCTAAGATCTTAAGGTCTTTGGCTTCGAAGTTCGAACACGTGATAGTTTCCAAACAAGAGTCAAAGGACATGTCATCTTTGTCGAAATAAGAACTTCAAGGGATACTTGAATATCATGAACAAAGAAAGAATGAAAGATTTGCAGTCAAATCAAAGAGTGATGTGGTTCTGCATGCTCAATCAACAAAAGATAAAAAAGACAAAGGAAACTAGTTCGACAAAGGTAGAGGTGTCTACAATAATTTGACTAGTAGAGGAAACCAACACGAAGAAAACGTGTTTAATCAGAGAAGATCATACCAATGGAACCAAAGAGGTGGTGTTGCATAGAGTAAGAGGTGTTGGTCGAAAGCCAGAGAAGAGTCATATTCAGTATTACAATTGTCAGAAGTATGGTCACTATTCTAATGATTATTCAAAAAAGAGAAAGAATCAAGAAAGTGATGTAAAGTTTGCAAAGTATGAAGAAGAAGAGATGTTGATGATGTTCACAACAAGAGATGAAAATAAATTCAAGGACCAATGGTACTTAGATTTAGGATGCTCATCACACATGTTTGGAAGAAAAGATTAGTTTATCAACCTAAAACCCTCAATGAAGAATACAGTAAAATTTGCAAATGACAATACTCTAGCAACAAAAGGTATTGGAGATGTTCTAATTATGAGTATAGATGGTAAAATATCAGTAATTTCCAACGTGTTGTATATACTAAGAATGAAGAGAAATTCACTCGACATAGGTCAGTTGGTAAAAAAGAATTACAAAGTGTTGGTCAAAGACAAGATGATAAGAGTCGTCAATGCCAATGGAAGATTAACCTTGAAGGATCCTTTAACACGGTGGGAGAACTGACTTCTTTGTTTTGCATTTTATCGCAAATGTTACGGATAGCAAGAGTCGCCACCGACTTTTCTTTTATCCAATAAAGAAAATGTGAAAAGAACAGGAAAGACCTTTGATAGATTCTGAGTACTGGAGGTAATTATGAAAAGGGAAGGTATTATCACCCTTTCCATCCGTAGTTATCTACGAGCTCTTAATTGCTTAGCTCACTTTTTGAAAACTTGCTTTCTGTGTTTATGATTTGAAAAGTATTTTGAAAAAGTAATTGAAAAGTATTTGAAAAATATTTCGCTTTGACTTCATAATGATTCTCGTTGGAATGTATACGAAGTGTTTGGAAATATTTTGTTTTGGGAAATGTTTAACTTTGTAATGATTCTCGCTGGTGTCATACCCCAAAATTTTCCCTCCTACTTCTCAAGACATTTCCCATGTCCATGCTCAAGGATTTCACAAGGGTTTACCAGATAAACCCTCCCCTAAGCAATCAACCCAAACTAGGATTTTGCCATTCTCAAGTTAAGATGGACATCCAACATTTCAAATGGTCATAATGCCTCATCATATGCTTCAAAGAATCTCCATGTCAAGTTTCAAGTCTTACAAGTCAAGTTTTCTCAGACAATTGTTCAGATGGTTAAAAATCAATTGTATTGGACAAAAAAGTCAACTGTGGTCAACATACAGTCAAACTTCATAATTTTTGGTCAACATCAATATTTGAAGTGATATTCATCATTTGATCAAGGGTTGATCATGATTCATCAAGAAAAGTCAAGAATTGATCAAAAGTCAAAGTTTCTAAATTGGGCTTTCTCAAACAAAAGTCAACAGAACTTTGACCAAGCATAACTTTCACATACTTTATCAGAAATTTTTCCACCACAGCTCATTTTGAAGAGAATTCAATTCTCTACAACTTCATGTCTCACAAGCTTGGGTAGAAAATGCTTCATTTGGAAGTTATGGATCAAAATATTACAGGTCATTTTAAAAGTCAACAAAAAGTCAACTTTTTGAAAAGAAGTGTTCATGAGCATGGAAACTTCAATGAAGATGAAACCAAAAGGGTTGTTTATAGGACATCTTGAGCTTTCTAAAAAGTCCAAGAACACCCAAAAATGTTAAAAATTGAGCAAGATACACCTTGTCCAAGTGGAGCATTTTTGAGGAGGTGCACAAAGAGAAATACTTGACAAATACAAATATTTTTCAATTGGGCTTATAATTTTATGATCCAATCTGGATCTTAACATTTTCCATGGTCTCCATACACCTTGACACGCCTCCCTTCTAATTTATTTAATTTATTTTGGATTTAAAGCATTAAATTCAATTTTAAATTAAATAAAATACAAAAACAAGGTATAAGATAAGTTGGGCTTGATTTCTACCTATCTTGAGGACCAAGGAAGTCCAAAAAACATGCCAAATTCGTGCAAGATGCTACAAGGAAGAAAAAAAAAAGCAATTTTGAAAAGATTTGATAAATATTTGCAAGGGAATATTTTTGTATTCAAAGCAATGTATTCTCTCTTTATTTCTGATCAAATCTCATGCGCTATAAATACATAATGCATTCACAAGCACAAGAGGAGAAACCCTTGCCTAAAACACCAACCCTAAAAGTTCACAAATTTTTCATAAACTTGCAAAATTCGAAATCCTTTTTCCAGCCGTTTTCAGTTCATTCCAAGCACTCCATTGTGCTCCTGAGGTATCATTGAGTAAGTTCAGGCCAAGAACTGTAGCCAACCATGCCTGAATCGTGCCATACATGAACATACATTTACATATCTTTTTGAAATTCGTTTTTTAATATTCATTGTGTTTTGTATGAAACTAACCATTGCAATGTGTTCCTGACACATTATAGAACAGATTTGGATGGTTACATGAAGCTCCTAAGACCGGAGCATGATTTGCCATTGTTAGGGAAAAATTGTTGAGAGCTTCGAAGCTCAGAATATAGGGTTTTTAGGGCAAGTTGATACCACCATTGAACTCGCAGGGGTCGATTTAGGGGGGTAGCCTTGATATCTTGTTTAAATTCTCTCTATTTTGCAGGTTTAAAAAAATCCCCAACCGGAGAAGATGACTAGAGGTCCGATCTGGGGTTTTCTGGCTTGAATCAGAAGAGAAAACCCTTGCATATGTGTTAATTCATGTAACTTAATTCATGGATGTATCTCCGCCCCAGCGGTTAACCTTGCGCGCATTAAGTCACTTGTTCTTAAGGGCATGGGTTTGAACCCTGCTTTTTGCCATAATTTCCATTCTTGGTTTGTCAAATTTCAGGTTCTCCAGAAAACTTGCCCAGAAGCCACAACTTTTGGCCCTCCATGCCACACTCTATGCTCCAGAAGCTCTAGCTTTTGGGCGTGCTTTCAAGTAGAAAGCCCCAGAAGGGCATACTTCTGGGCATCTCCAGGCCAGAAGCCCCAGAAACTCCAAGATTCTGGACACCTCCACGCGCAAGAGTCCCCCAGAAGCGCTAACTTCTGGGCACGATCAGCAAGAGGTCTCCTAGAAGCTCCAGCTTCTGGGAGAATTCTATCTAGAAGCACTCTTACCCTTTTTTCATATTTTCTCCATATTTTCTTTTTTAATTTAATTTCTTTTCAAATAATTTTCTAATGAATTAAAAAATCACAAAAAATATATCCTTGTTGCATTTAGGTCAGAAAAATAATTATTTAATTTTTGACATAAAAATTATATTATTTTTGCATGCATATTTTAATTAATTGTTAGTTAACCATAAAATTGACTTTTAATTATTTTCCTTTACTAAAACCAATCCAGAAAATTCCCAAAAAATGTCTTATCATCTAATTAGGACTACTAACCTAAAAAAAAAAAATTCCTAACTCAAAAAATCCTTTTTACTAACATGTTAAACTCTTTTCTTTTCCGATTATTATGTATCTGCTTCCAAGTTGTAATAGTTAGGTTAATTTTTTCGCATTTCTTTTTCCATATTATGTAACTGCTCATGGGATGTAATAGCTTAATTAGAATTTACTTTCCGCACTCCTATATTATGTAACTGCCCCAAAGCCATATAATAGCGTAGGATTTACTTTCCGCACTTTACTTTCCGTAATTTACTTTCTGCACCATATAAACTGCTAGTAACTAGGCGTGTATGGCAAGATAAAAATGAACATAGATCACTTCTAATTCCAAGATAAAATATCTGAACTTAACACACTTTGTTCACACATGCACCCCCTAGAGTATTCTCTCTCGTTGCCTTACGAAACAAATGGTCAAGTCCCTCGAACGTAGAGGTATTCTAGCACCGTTGCGTACAAACATATCATCATAGTCCCTTCGATACAAAGATCATAGTCCCTCGATGTTGCCTACGAATACATGATCTAGTCCCTCGATTGTTGCCTACGAAAAGTGATGATCGTCCCTTCGAATGTGCTAGGATACTCCTACAAGTTGCCTTTTATGACCATCCGATGCCCCTTTCTAATGTCCCTTCACATCCAACGAATAGGGTTACCTACCAACTAATGGTACGGATAGCACTATTCTAAAGGAAAGTAAAATAACATGGAAACGACCGTTCTGAGTAGGTAATAAGACTTTTAGTTGCTTGCTCCATCAAAACATCTTTTCACACCTCACACTTTTACAAAGTTAAAACATTTTTTCCAAAACGAAACATTTCCAACCGCTTCGTATACATTCCAGCGTGAATCATTACGAAGTCAAAGCGAAATGCCTTTTCAAAACATTTTCAAACACACACACAGAAAGCAATTTTTTAAAAGATGATCGAAAGCAACTAAGAGTCCGTAGATAACTACCAATGGAAAGGGTGATAATACCTTCCCTTTTCATAACCTTCTCCCGTACTCAGAATCTAACGAAGGTCTTTTCCTGTTCTTTTCACCTTCCCTTAATTGGATAAAAGAAAAGTCGGTGGCGACTCTTGCTATCCGTAACCTTTGCGATCAAAAGCAAAACAATCAAAGTCAGTTCTCCCACTGTATTACAGCTGGAATGTATACAAAATGTTTGTTTGGAAAATAGTTTTTTTTATAAATAGTGTGAGGTGTGAAAAGTATTTCATTGGAGCAAGCAATAGAGTCTTATTTACCTACTCAGATTGGTTGTTTCTTGTTATCTTTCCTTCTCCTTTAGAATAAGGCTATCCATACCATTAATTGGTAGGTAACTTTATCCGTTGGATGTGAAGGGACAATCATAGGATCATCGTATGGTCATTAAAAGCAACATGTAAGGGTACCCTTAGCAATTCGAAGGGACGATCATCACTTATTCGTAGGCAACAACCGAGGGACAAGATCATATATTTGTAGGCAACATCGAGGGTCATCGAGGGACTATGATCTTTGTGATGATTTTATTTGTAGGAAACTTTGCTAATGGTTGTCATACCCCAATTTTTGACCTAAGATACCACTTTATATTATGCACATGTGCATCACTGTATCATTAACAGTTTCAGAACAGAATAGATCGTGCGTGGCTTCTAAAAGTCAAAGTTAGGGTTTTATCAAAATTTCATTTGTGAAAGATATGATCAATTAGGGTTTGAGTCTCCACTCACCTCAATTGATCTATCTTAATCAATCATCAACATTTGATCTTCAAATTCCCAACTTTTTCTCATGATCTACCTTGAATCGGCCAATTAGGGTTTTGATCGAAGATAGTGAATCGTTGACTTTCTGCTCAATGGATGACCTATTTGCTTGAAGATTGATCTTAACATCTTCAATGCAACATCTTGACCTAATTTCTTGGTTCAAAACATTGCAAAATCCATGTTTCTTCATCAGACAAATTCTGAATCATCTGATGAAAAAATCATCTGCTCAAAAAGTCAAACTTTGACTTTTGGTCAACTTTTTCAAGTCTAAACTTTTTCAATCATAAAATCATTTCAAATAATCCATCATGATCATAAAAAATCAAGAAATGTGAAAAAGTCAACAAAAAGTCAAGATTTGAATTTTTTCTAACACTTAGAAAAAATTTCAAGTGTTAAGAAACATGGTTTTTCCTTACTTTCTTCGCCATTTTTCACCTAGATCCATTTGGATTCAGGAAAAACTCAAAACATGAAAGTTTTAGGTCTTGTTACAAGCTTTCCAAAATATCCAAGAACTTGTAAAAAACACTTTGTCTAGCTAAGGTTTTGAAAATTAAACTTAGAGCTCCATAACCATGAATTATAAGTCATTTTTCAAGAACTCTAAGTCATTTTTCACAAACCTCTCTTCTAGAAGCCTTGTCACCATTTAGGGATAGGTTAACTGATAAAATCTCAGTTAGACATGATTGAGAAGAGGATTGGATCAAGGAGAAATTTTTAACCATGGTTAGAAAGTAACTATTTGCATTAAATGCAAAAGATTCCTTCTTACCACTTAAGCCAAGTTGCAAGCTCTCTCAATGATAACCTTGCCTTGTCATTCAGATTTTTTGGCCTATAAATAGAGGTCATTTCTTCATTTCAAACTACACCAAAGCAATCATAATCCAAGCTTTCCTTCTTTCTTTCTTGATTTCCAAGTTTCAAAGTTCTAAGAGGGAAATTTTGCAATCTTCAAGCTTTGCAAATTTTGAGCAAACTTGAGCTTCCAACATCTTCTAAACATCATTTAGAAGTTGTTTGAAACCTTAAAACATCCAAAAATAAGCCAAGAGTCAGTTTTCTCCATAAAACTCCATTTGTGCAAGTTTTGAGCCAAAACTTCCAAACTTCAAAACCACTCGTGCTTGTCTTGATTTTACACTTCAGACACATCCTATACAACATATAGAGACTGTCCAAACACTTAAACAAGTTCTGAAACAGCTCCATCATCATCTTCCATTTTCAAACTAGTAACCTGCAACTTGACTTGGTCAGAGAGTTCCAGCAACTTTTAGAGCAATCTAAGAGTAGAAACATACTCAGTGAGGTTCAGGGAAGCTTTTTCAATCATCACTTTGTACCTGGAAGCTACCATACTCGATCTGGTATTTCATACCAATAGGTGAGTTTTCAAAACTTTGATACCTCTACATGCATCTTTAGCTTCAAATTTGAAAAGGAAGATGTAGATATCATATCACTATAGCTATTTGGAACCTCAATTTAAACTAAAATTAACTTATTTCAAAGAAATATTCATTTAATCAGTTAGGTTTTAAATTGGGATATTCAAAATTCGTGTTCATCTTTGATTATTAGCTTTAACAAATTATCTGGCTAGAATCGTGATGAAATTTTAGACAAGTCTGTATTTTGAATTTCTAAAATTGATGAAGAAACGAAGAAATTCAAATCTGAGCCATGGATACTCGTGCCTGTTTCTACGAAGAAGATGAAGTGGAAATTCAAAAATTTAAAAGCTTGGTTTATAATATGTATTTATAGTTTTAATTAAAACAATGGATGTATAGCCACCCCAGTGGTAAGCCAGCACGCCTTAAAACTTTCCTTTGCCTCAAGGTCCAGGGTTCGAATCCCCCTGGAACCTTTTTTTAAAATAAAAGGCAAAGCAAGCTTCTGAGGCTTGCTTCTCCGAGAACTTCGAGGTTCAACCTCCTACCAAGCTTCTACTCCTAGAAGCTTTCCATTTCAACACTCTTCAGAAGCATTTCCAATGCTTCTATCCCCAGAAGCATCAAGCTTCTATCATCCAGGAGCAACTAGCTTCTAGCCTCCAGAAGCAGCCAGCTTCTCAAGCATCCAGAAGCCACACGCTCCTTCTCACGCCCCAGAAGCAAGCCTTAAGGTGCCCCAGAAGCAGCCAACTTCTAAGCCCTATTCCTCCATAAGCAAGCTAGCTTCTGATCCCTTCAGAAGTAGCCAAACTTCAACATTTTCAAAAACTATTCAAAACTTCTCATTTTGAGATGATTTTTTGCACACTTGTCATTTAATATACCTATTTTATGATTATGTCAAAAAAATCCAAAAATATTTTATTTTTGATTATATTTTTATTAAGTTAAAAATGAGAAATTTTAAGTATTTCTTAATACTTTTTCAAAAATATTTTCTTTCCAATCTTCAAACTTAAATCTTTTCAAAAAATTCTTGTGAATATACTTCACTTTTCAAAATCATTTTCAAAACCTTTTCAAAAACCTTTCAATAAACTTACACACCTTTTTCCATGATCGATTAGATTTAAAGATAAACCAAACCAGGTTTCTCCTTGAATTTTTTACTTGATCATGGGCCTCCCTCACGGTGTAAGTCCCAACCCTCCTATGTACATATTCATTTCCTTATACATAATAACCCTTCGTGTACATATTCATTTCCTTGTACACACTAAAACATCATTGTAAATATTCAAGCATAAACAAACTTCTTTCATTTGTTTTCATCCACTTGTTTATACACTGATTCCATTGGTATTAAGAGAAGCATTATTCCCGGTGAAACTGCTCTTAAAACCAATGGGCCTCCCTTAAGGTGTAAATCCTAAACCTTGTATATATTCAAGTTACATTTGCTTTAAATTGCTCGTTTTATACACTTGTCTATATATTTCCTTCATAAACTCATCTGAATACACATAACAACTAGGTTCCCCTTTAGCCTCCTCTTAGGCTTCATATAAGACAACTCACACGTTGAGTTTAGCCTCCGCTTAGGCTTCATATAAGATAACTCCCCCGATGAGTTAGCCTCCTCTTGGGCTTCGTTCAAAATAAATTCTTCGTTGAGTTTAGCCTTCTCTGGAAATCTCTTAACAGCCTCCTATTGGGCTTCCAATACAAAGAATCACCCGCGCTAGGATAGAACCCTGAGATTATGATTTCCCGGTGAAATTACTCTTGAATCCTAAGAGGATGGTTTCCCGGTGAAACCACTCTTAAAGCCAAAGTCATCCATACCTTATAGCTTCCTCTTGAGCTTCATACAAGGACCCTCGATGACCCTCAGAATGCCTTCTCTTGGGCTCACAATACAAGGACCCTCGATGACCCTCGGAATGCCTCCTCTTGGGCTTACAATACAAGGATCCACAGGCTTCTTAAAAGCATCCCCCTAATCCATAATCAATTTCTCCTCGAGATTTAGACATCTATCATCTCTATCGAAGAAGTATCTCATCTATCACATCACATACAATCAAACACTTATTTCAAACAAAAAAAACATCTTTTAACTGTAAGTGGTAACGCTTTTATACTCGAGCAAAACACCCAATGCTTACAATTAAAGATTCAATCATCTTTCAAACATCTTTCTTAACTCATAAGTGCTAACGCTTGTACACTCAAGCAAAACACCTAATACTTACGATGAAAGATTCAATCAATCAACCCTTCAAAATGTATGTGATGAAATAAATTAGATACATTTTTCATTAAGATGACATTTGTCTTTGTCTCTTAATAACACCCGTTACTTCCACTAGCATAAGTGAGAACTACGATTGCTCTGACTTTCTCAACCTCCCTTTGAGAATACGTAGCCACAAGGTCTCATCCTTGGCGAGCATACTTCTTTCTCCCTCAAACCAAACAAAACCAAAGCTCCCTTAGATTCGAGCTACAAATGCTCAGATTCCCATTAAGGGATATGTATGCAGAAGATCCAAATGATTTTTGCGAGCACAATAATAACAAAACCTAGGATCCCACATAATCTACCCTTCTTAAAATCCAAAGGAGAAACTTTCCCAAGAATAGCATAGCAAATTAAAACACACAAACATATCAAACTATTCATATATAAAGCTATAGATAACTATATATATTTAGGGTGCCACATCTGTTCCCTTTATATAACAAACCCCCTTGCCCAGAATCTCCCCAATGCGTTGCATTAGTTCACGCTAGTCGTACTGCATATCATATTTATTGAGGATATTGCAGCTTTCCCCTTTTTCATCTCATTTTTCTTGTTTTGGAAACAATAAAGCTTGATGCTCGTGGAATCTTTAAAAACAAATCAAAAGAGTAAATCGTTTCGAGCCAGAGATTCGAATTCCGATTCAATTCCCTTGCGCGTCACTTTTTAATGCGAACAATGGTACCCCTATGTTTGAGAGACATGACCGTTGTTTATCCGAAAGGCAACAAGAGAGGATACTCTAAGGGTGTGGGTGGGTGCAAAGAGTGTGTTCAATTCAGATATTTATGTTTGAGTTAGCGTTATTCTAAGATTGATTTTAATCTTGCCATACAAACCCTAGTTAGCATACATCTAAGCAATTTAATATTCGCAGGAAAATAAAGTGCGGAAAGTAAATGTCCTACGCTATTACATGGCTTTGGGGCAGTTACATAATATGAGATGCGGAAAGTAAAGGCAGAAAATTAAATCTACGTTATGACAAAAAACTTTGCGACCTATACAACGATTTCTAGAATTTAAAGTGCGGAATAGTAAATAAATTTAAAGATAAATGTCTAATGATAGGAAAGTACATCTAAAACCCCAATTGTAAAAGAAAAATATTTTTTCATATTTTTTGAAATCGATTTTTGTTAATAAAAACCTAATTCTAAGTTAATTAACAATTAATTATGAAAAATAATTTAAATCATGAGAAAAATAAATTATTTTTATGTCAAAAATTAATTAAATATTTAATTAACCTAATTCTGAAATTAAATTATTTTTGGAGTTTTTGAAAATATTTTAATTAATTTAGAAATGAATTTAAGTTAGTTAGAAAAATAAAAGAAATAGAAAAATTGTTAAGAGGATTAGTGTTAAAAAATAAGGAAGGTCCTTGCAAGGCTTGAACCCAGGACCTTGAAGTCATTGGCACAAAACTAGACCACTGCGCCATCCGTCTGTGTTGTCAATAACACACCTTCAATTGCATGTATGTGAAAATCTGTGGAAATCAGAAAAATTATGAAAAATTGCAAAAGGCAGGGATCGAACTCACGCCTTGAGAGAGTGAGAGGACTAGCGCGCGCATGGTTAACCACTAGGGTGGTGATACATCCATGAATTATGTTACATGGATAAATATATATTGGATATTGCTCCTGAAATCAAACAAAAGTCAAAAACACACATAAGTGGACCCCGAAGTTTCAAACGATCCAATTAGAATACGCCACACAAGCCCTAGCCAAAGTCAATGAAGTTAGATACACCAGAGATGAATTCTAGTTATCTTCTCCGATCGGCCAAACGTCAAACCTGAAAGAATTGATCAAAACAAAAGCAAAAACAACCCAGATCCACTAATTAAGGTGTTGTGAATCTAATGGTATGGTTAGTTTGTCCTGAAACGACCTGTATCAATGGGTTTGAAGGTCACTAACAGTTATGCCTTAACAATGGTGAAACTCAAATCTAGCACCAAACCTTGCAAACGATGGTTCTAAACAATCACAAACATTAGTATGAACATGAATATATGAATCGAAACAATTTAAATAGCATGAATTGAAAGTTTGAGTTTCATGAGTTTTACCAAATCGGTGCAACTTGGTTGACACGTTCTGGACACAATTTGGCTTGTGTAAGGACTTGAATCAACTACTCGAAGGCTCAGGAGGATGAATGAATGGCTGGTTTGGCTTGAGGATTGCTGGAAATTGAAATTCGATAGGGCAACTTTCTTTGAAAATTTTGAGACAAAACCTTAGCTTTTTGGCTGTAGAATTTCGTGTGTTGATGGTCTGGATATCTTGTGTATATATAGGACATGAGATTAGGTCAAATATTGAGAGGAAAACATATTCTCTTCAATGCAAAATATTAGATTGAAGTTTCTTATCCAAATCTTCCATATTTGGCTCAATCTTGCCTTAATCAAGTTCCATGCGTTTTTCCAGCTTATAATGGACATCCTTGTCCTCCAAGACAATCAAAACATAAGCCTACACGCCTTGCCTCTTACTTTTGTATTTTATTTAATTAAAATTGAATTTTAATCATTTAATTCAAAAATAAATTAAATAAATGAAGAAAGGGAGCGCAAGTGAGTTTAGAGATCATGGCCCATCTTAGAAACAAGTCTAAATCATAAAAACCATGGCCCATTTGAAGAAAATTTGAATTTGCTTGATATTTCTCTTCATGCACTTCTTCAAATTTCCCAAACTTCCACAAGTTGTATTTTGCTTAATTTTCAATATTTTGAAGTGTTCTTGGACTTTTTAGAAAGCTTAAGATGTCCTCTAAACACTCATTTTGGTTTCATCTTCATTGAAGTTTCCATGCTCATGTACACCTCTTTGGAAAAAGATGACTTTTAGTTGACTTTTAGAATGACCTATAATGTCTTGATACATAACTCTCAAATGAAGCATTTTTGGCCAAAGATTGTGAGACACAAAGTTGTAGAGAATTGAATTATCTTCAAAATGAGCTTTGGTGGAAAATAATTTGATAAAGTATGTGAAAGTTATGTCTGGTCAAAGTTCTATTGACTTTTTGTCAAGAAACCCTAACTTAGCAACTTTGACTTTTGATCAAATCTTGAGTTTTCTTGATGAATCACATGATAAACCCTTGATCAAATGATGAATGTGACTCTTAAATCTTGATGTTGACCAAAAATGATGAAGTTTGACTGTATGTTGACCACATTTAACTTTATGTCCAATACAACTGATTTTCAACCATCTGAGCCATTGATTGGGCAAACTTGAGTTGTGAGGCTTGAAACTTGACATGGTGATCCCTTGAGACATATGAGGAGGTATGATGATCTCTTGAGGCAATGGAAACCATCTTTGACTTGAGAGAATCAAAACCCTAGTTGTGGGTTGATTGCTCAGAAGAGGGTTCATATGGTCAACCCTTGAGAAATTCTTGAGTATGTAGATGAGGATTGTCTTGAAAAATATGAGGGCAAATTTTGGTGTATAACAGATCATATGTCTCATAATAGAACCTTCAAGACCGAACTTAGTGTGATAGAGCATCAGTGTCTTTCGAATGCAACTAGCCGAGAAAAATGGATATAGTCCTGTCGACTAGGTCATCTCAACTTTAGAGACATCAGATATTTGAAGAGAAAAAATATGGTTTCAAGATTTCCATAAATTGACATTCCAAACAAGGTTTGTGAGGAATGTGAGTAGGCAAAGCAATACAAGAATAGCTTCAACAAAGATGCAAGAAGCAAATCGAAAGATATTCTCGAAGCCATATACTCTGATGTATGTGGACCAATCCAGGTGGATTCATTTGGATGTAATAAATACTTTGTAACATTCATAAATGGTTTCAGTCAAAAACTGTGAACTTACCTGATCAAGAAGAAAAGTGAAGTGATCGAGGTATTTACCAAGTTTAAATCTATGGTCAAAAGCTCAAAGTTTTGATAACGGATGGTGGTGGAGAGTATGTGTCAAAATATTTTGAAAAATTATGTTAAAAAGAAGGAATTTTGCATGAGGAGGTTCCACCTTACACTCCACAGCAGAATGGGACTACAAAAAGGAAGAATCAAACCATCATGAATATGGTGAGAAGTATGTTGAAAGGCAAGAATTTACCTAAAGAGTTTTGGGGTGAAGTTGTATTTAATGCAACATATATTTTAAACATATGTCCAACAAAAAAATCTAGAAGGAATTACTCTAGAAGAATGTTGGTATGGTAAAACCTAGCTTTAGTCATCTGAAAGTGTTTAGATCGATACCACATAGACATGTTCTAGATCAGTTGAGAAGAAATCTTGATGATAAGTCGAGTCAAACGATCCTAGTTGGATATCATTTGACAGGAGGTTACAAGTTGTTCGACCCAGTGAATAAGTAGATTGTGATCAACAGGGATGTAATCATAGAAGAGCTTAAAGAGTGGGATTGGAATGAAAATGTCAAGAAAGATTCAATGAGAATCTTACTTGAAGAACTAGAAACTTAAGATAAAAGTGAAGTTCGATAAGAGGAAGTAATAGATCAACCAAGTAAAAGCATCCTCAGAGAATAAGACGCATGCTTATAAGGTTGCAAGATTGTGTGATGACGTCCGATGATGTATTTGATAACGAAGGTTAGCTGGTACATTATACTTTCTATGCAAATGTTGAACTTGTAAATGCAGCTGAAGCATTGAAGGATTTGAAGTGGGTGAAAGCAATGAATGAAGAAGTGAAATCCATCGAAGACAACAACATCTGGTCACTTTTAGAATTGGCTCAAGGCAAGAAGATAATTGATGTGAAATGGGTATACAAGGATAAGATAAATCCCAAAATGGAAGTTACATGACACAAAGTAAGGCTCATGGCAAAAGGATTTCTCTATAAAGAAGGAATAGACTTTGATGAGATTTTTGCACCTGTGGCTATAATCGAAACAATAAGGTTGGTTGTTGGTATAACAGAAATTAATAGTTGGCACATATACCAGATGGACATGAAATGTGAATTCCTAAATGGACCCTTAGACGAAGAATTCTATGTTGCACAACCAGTTGGTTTTGTGAAGCATGGCGGAGAGAGAAAGGTGTACAAACTGCAAAAATTTCTATATTGATTGAAACAAGCTCCAAGATCTTGGAATAAGAAGATTGATAGTTTTATAAGGGTGAAAGAATTTGTGAAGTGAACAACTGCACATGGATTATTAAGAAGAAGAAATATTGAATTACTTACACTATGTGTCTATGTTGATGAATTGTTAATAATATGTAGCTGCAAGTAGGAGATCAGAGACTTCAAAGGTGATCTCAGAAAGGAATTCAAAATGTCAGATCCGGGTTACATTTAATTTTTCTTTGGCATCAAATTCTACAAGATTATTAAAGGTTTGATGATGCATCAAAGAAGATATGCATGAGAAATTCTCAAGAGATTTGAGATGGAAGAATGCAACTCGTCTTCGACACCTGCAGAACCAAGATTGAAATTGTCAAGAGATTCATAAGATGATGTAGACCCAACCCAATACAGAAGACTTATTGGGTCCCTAAGGTACCTTTGTCACACGATGCTTGACTTAGCATACAGTGTAGATATGGTAAGTAGATTCATGCAGAAGCCAAAGGTATCATATCTAGCAACGACGAACAGGATACTAAGGTATTTGAAAGGAACTCTAGACTATGTAATTTTACTTTCTACAACTAATAAAGGAAAAGAGTGGAAGTTAGTGGGATACACTAACTCGAGTTGGTGCGGTGATGATGATGATCAAAAATCCACAGTAGGATATGTGTTTATGCTAGTTGGTGCACCAGTTGCTTGGAGTTTGAGAAAGGAATTAGTAGTGGCATTATCATCATGCGAAGCAGAATACATAGTTGCTTCTCTTTGTGCATGTCAAGCAACATGGATGGTGAATTTGGTTAAATAAATCACAAGTTAAGATCGTGGAGCAATTACCATGAAGATCGACATCATGTTAGCTATCAATCTGGCAAAGAACCTGGTAACATATGGTCGAAGCAAGCACATTGAAATGAGGTTCCACTATCTTCGAGAGCAAGAAGCAGATAGAAAGATGATGAAGGTGTGAATAAAACACAAGAAATGGGGGTTTGAATTGGGTTTTTACTCTTTGATAAAAATTTCGCTTCTTATACTTTGTAGCATTGATTCATGCTTCTCAACTTTGCTTCTCAAGATTTCTTCTTATGATTGATTCTAACTAATGCTTCTAATAGATTTTAGAAATATAAACTAGAAGGCATAAGCAAAAGTAAAGAACACGTAATTTTACCCCGGTTCACTTGATAACCTCAAGCTACTCCATCCCTTCCGAAGATTTACACCCGGTGACTAACTCCCACTAAGAGGCCTTCTTAGTATTCTTAAATTTTCTGACCTAACTGGTCCTTTGAGGAACACAATACCTTCTAAAGCTTCAGACCCAACTGGTCCTTTAGAAGAACTGTCTAAACCTTCCTAAAGCTTCAGACCAAATTGGTCCTTTAGGAGGAACAAACAACTGTTTTTTTTTACAATTTTTGCTTACAAGAGGGTGCTTCTACACAAGTATGTGTAAACTTAATTAAGTACATCACAAGATCCTAATACACACTAAGAGTATTACATTGTATTTTTATCTCAAATGTGTGATCTTCTTTTCTTCAAGTTGCTTTTCATGGACAACAACCCATAGCACTTGAATGATTGAAGTCTCCTTATGCATAAGCTTCTAAAAGCTTGTTGATTCTTGACATAATACGGAGAAGAACTTCTTCATCTTGATTCACTTAAGAACATTCCGGAAAATAACCCTTGTTCCATAATATCATGAAGCAACATATTCATAGTGTGGAGTCTTCAAGTAAAGCTTCCATAATCTTCTTCATTTTCTTCTGCATCTTAATCAGCTTCCTTGTAGTATATGAATTTAAGAGCAGCGCGAATCAATGATTACTTAGTTTGAGATTATCAAATGACATGATTCAAGATTACATGATGTTCTTCATTTTTCTCTTGTTGTTGATATATTGATTGATAATCTTGTTGCTTTCTTCTATCAATGATAATTTTCATTATCATTGCATTTTTGGCATGCAACAACTGTAACGCCCCAATTTAATTTGGATTATTTTATTTAAAATAATTCCATGATGCGATGTGTTTATTTTAAAAGTTGAGGTGTTGGGAGAATATTATTATCATTTTATTATTTTTGCTATTTTTATTATCATAGATAAAATAGTATTTATAATATTAATAGTTAATTAATTAAATAGATAAGGGTGTTATGGTAAAGTTGAAGGCATTAGTGAGGATATGATGGGAATAACCATAATAAGGGTCCTAGGGGTAAGATTGGACTTAAGAGAAAATTGATGCTTAGGTATTATCATAGTACGACCGTGAAAATAGAGAAGAAGGAAAAATACCGTAGAACGAGAGAAAGGAAGAGTTGGGACAAGAGGAAATTGCACAACCTTGGAAGATCAAAGATTCGAATCAAGGTAAGGGGGTGAATGGATTCCTTAATTGGTGATTATATCATGCGAGGGTAGTGAGAGTTCCTTTCCCTCTTAGGTTTTTGTGTGTTGTATGATTTCCCTTGTTGAATTGGTTTGATGTATGAAATTGTGTTTGTATACAATGTTATGACATTATGTTGTTGTTGTTGTGGAGATTCTCTTGTTGTGTTGATTGTTGTTTAAAATCCCAATTTGGAAAATAGGTATTGGAGATTAGTGATTAAGGTCCTTGGTGATGAATTGCAACTTGTAATTGATGTATAGGAAGTAGTATATCATAATACAATGATAGGTGTTGAAATTATGCGTTTAGACCATATTTTAGGACCTGTAATATGATGCAAATCGGAGAAAATTGGACCGATATAGTGTAGGAAATCGCACAGGAAAATCATGTACATGTCGTACCATCGGGCGGTGGGTTTGGAGCGCCAGGCGATGAACCTCGCTCCAGCAGCGCCGGGAGTGTGAGTGGTGATGAGAAGGGGTAAAACACGTTCCCCAGGATTTTTGTATGGGAGAAGGTCTCTCGCTGGAGCATCGTTGGGCGATGTCTAGGCGAGAGGGGCCGCGTCGGGCGAGGGTCAGGACCGTTGGAGCATCTTTGGGCGAAGACCTGGCGATGGACAGCAGTAAATTCTTAAAATCATCATAACTTTAGTTTTAGGGACCCGATTGGTGTGTTGTTCGAAACAGTAGGTAACTAATACTATGAACTTGAAATTGAAGTACGAAAATGTAGGAATGGAGATTATAATTTAAGGCCATAATTAAGGGTAGGATTAATTTCCCTTAATGGAACCTATTGATGAATTGTTTCTTTGTTATGATGTATAAGGCGTCGATGAATAATAATGATGACGATGTGAATTGCCTAAAATTGGCATGGTGACGTAGGCTTATGCCTTGTATGTTATATAATTGTGGTGTTGCACGATCATATGGCATATATTTATTGGTGAGAGTTGTAGCTCTGGATGGTGAGAGCTTGAGCTCTAGAATGCCCAATTGGCTTTATGGTGAAGGCTTTAGCCTTGATGGTACCTCATGCATTGCACTGCATTGAACTTCATGATGTTGCATAATTATTGAATTGTTGTTGTGAAATGCGGGTGATTGATGTGTTTTGAATGTGTGGTTTGAGTTAACTACTCCTTAGCATGTATTTTTCACCATTTAATTATTGAATAAAGTTCTCACCCCCTTTGTGTAGTTGTGTTTGTGCTTCCTCTGGAGTACAGATAACCAGGTACAAGAGTAGTGCTTGGAGAGAGTGTTACCTGGCCGAGTCTTAGGAGTCGCTCTGATACGCAACACGGGATTTGGGAACTTGTTATGCCATTTTATTTGTTTTATCGTTATGTTCTTTATTTTATGAATTGTGATGAACCACGTGTTTGTGGAGTTTGAATTGATGTTGAGGCTATAATGCCCTAAAGACCGAATTAAATTGTTTTCCGCTGCATGAATATTTATTTTGGAAATAAAGTACTTTTGGAACTTAATGAGAATTTTGAACGTACGTGACATCCCATTTATGGATTACTCTGATAATTGTCGTGTATTTTACTATACTTATTAGTATATGGAAATGGGGTGTTACAACAACAACTCAAACTGGTGATGCTTCCCTTTTTATTGCCAGTTAAAATAGATCTGTTGGCCATTTGAAAAAGAGAGTCGTTACAAAATAGTACTTTCATGTCATTTTATATTCCATAATTTACGTTGGTGAAGAGATAGTGGGACAAAGATTTTTTGTACTATGTATTATTTGTTCCATGTTAACGTTATCTTCTTTCTTTTGCACTTCAGAGGCTTGTGCGAGCATGAGTTTAGAAGTGGGAATATAACATCTGGTTAATCAAAACTTTGAGTCTTCAGAGTCTTCATATCTTCCTCTTCAAAGTCTTCAACACTTGGTTTTAAAGAACCTTGCATCGTAACATAAGGTTGAAATAAATTCAAGTCTTCAGAGTCTTCAGAACCACATCTTCAAAGTCTTCAGCACTTGGTATTGTAACCTTGTACCGTAAAATAAGTTCAGAAAAACCTCAAATCTTTAGAATCTTCAGAGCCACGTCTTTAGAGTCTTCAAGCACTTGGTCTTTAGAACCCTTTGTTTTCTGAAACTTGAGTCTTCAGCATCTTGACATAAGTAGCACTTTTGTCTTTAGATCTTCTGAATGGTTTCTTCAGACGGTCGTATCAAAGTAACTTAACTTCAGAGCCTTCTGAAGATTTCCTTGCTACTTGTTCATCAGAACCTCTGTAACTTAGAAGCGGAGCATTTTCTCTTTTAATGTCTTGGCCACTTCATTAATCAGAAGCAGAACCTGTTTGTTTATTCTTAAAAATACAACAAATATTAGAGTAACAAAATTGTTCACTCAAACATACTCTTTGTTATCATCAAAATTCAGAGACATAATTGCAAAATACAGTTTGTGGACAGAGAGAAACTTTGTAGAAACCACGATCTTTCTTTTCTTCTTTAAATTTTTATTTCTTTTCATTGTCATTGTGTGATGGTAACAATCTTATTCATCAAGATTGATAAAATTTCATCATAAGTTTTGGTCGATTTTCAACACTTTTAACAATAGCTAATAGATAATAATGATTTATAATATGGGAACCTAATTATCATTAAAAGAATGCCCACACAATCAATTATTAATAAATAACAACAATTTTAATACCACATATAACTAACTTAAGTTGAAAACAGACATTTGAATAAGTAAATAATTGAAGAGGAATTTACTTTAACTCGTGGGAACCAAACTTTCAACATAGTTTTGGTTAGACATCCACAACGTTAATATGTCCATTCTAGTTTTTCCTATTCTATTATCACTCCTATTATAGACAAACACTTTTGTTCGACCAATGTTTATTGCTTGTAGTAGTGCGACGCCACTCTCATATAAGGTACTGTGGGGTAAGAAAATATTTATATTGCATCAATATATTTGAATGTGTATGCACATTATTAACTTAAGAATATGTTGCTTTTTGTATGATTTATTTTGGTGTGGTGTATATTTTCAAAAAAAATCAAATAGACCAAGAGAAGGGTGGAAATCAAGGCATATACTGATAAAATTCAATGTTGAAAATTTATTATTTTTTAAGTTATTTGATGGGGTTTTAAAACCCCTACAATCTTTTTTTTTTTTAATTTTAACTTTAGTTGACGTGGTGTCACAGGTGGCGTGCTACGTAAGTTTTCGTTAGTAAAATCTAATAGGAAAGACCAAAAATAAAAATGAAAAATACTTTTTTTAGTTCGATATTTCTCAAACCTTTATTCCTTAATAGGAGATAATTTACCACTCGAATTTATACAATTGGTTTACAATATTGTTTCTTATATGAGAATCAAACGAAATGAATATTTTTTTCTTATATGAGAATCAAACGAAATGAAAATCAACATCTCACTCACCCTTTACCCTACTCTACTTCAGTAATTTAAAAAAATGAATTGTAAAAAAGCATGATTATCTTGTAAGAGGGTATAGAAGTAAATGGATAAGAAGAGTATTGGACAAGCATGTATCTGGCCATACTAACGTCTCATTGAGAGAAAGACATTTAGGCAAACAAGCAACTATGGTGCATATCTGGTTGGAGAATTTTTTATGTCAAGTCTTTGAGATAAGACAACCAGGCAGGCACACTTGTTATGTTGCTTTTCGAAATTTTCTCCATCAGAAAAGCTAATGAACCTCTCCACTAAAATAGTCTACATCACTTCCATTATTATTAATGCTAAATGCTAAAGGAGGAAGATTTAATTTGTCGAGTATATTATAAATGTAAACCGTAAAATGAAATGGAGTGTGACGATTTTGATAATTTTGATGATTTTGATAAACACTCATTTTCACCTTTAAGTGAGAATTTCATTATCATAATTGATGGACACAAATTTTCAATTATATATTAGAAAAATATATTTTTGTAGTTTATATATTTAAATATTATTGTAACAATGCTTCACACGTGTAGTGTTTAGATGAATCTCTTTGTTTTTAAAAATATTTGTACTCTAGTGAGAAAGGAGTTTCCATTAAGGAGTATTCGATTTTGGGTAGAAATAAAATTTGGTCAATGAGTCGTCTGAACTACGAAATTAGATTAGGCGGTTCACTAATTGGAAATTTTAACCAATGTAAAATTTAGACAGGATTTTGTCAATAATTCTTTATGATTGTAATTACCAATTGTTTTGTGTGGTCCAAAATAAATCTAAAGTTGTATAAATAGGGTCATCTGATAAAAAAACATCTCAAAATGTTTGTCGCTCAATTGTCAGAAGTGTACTTCAACAGAGTAAAACCTCATGTAGACTGGTGCATATCTGTGAAGACGACGTTCGAACCATTGACCGATGATGTTTATCCTCAGTGAGTTCGTACCTCGTGATATCCCCAGTGTTTGAGTACCAGTTTGTTCTGGTCCTTCCCCAGTTGAAGTTGGAGTTGGTCGCTCTTGATATCCCTAATGAGGTTATATCTCATTTTTTTTCCCAGTCAGAGCATGTAAGTGGGAATCCTCGGTGGAGTTATCATACGATAAAGTCTGCATTGTATGCTTTCCAACAGATCAAAATGTAAGCAGTTGTTCTGGTCATTCCCCAGTTGAAGCCATGTTGTGTAACGGTGGAAGCTCTTCTTCAAGTGTTTCCGATCATTCCCCAGTGGATTATTGTTCAACAAACAGCTCCCCGTGTCGTGAAGTCACTTTCCCCAGTGCATACATTTGACAATGGTTGGTTTCTCCAGGAAATCATATTCCCAGGAAGTCTATTTTTTAGTTTCCCCAATGTTCACCGAATCAGTGGTGGTGCCCTATCCCCAACAGCACGCCTATGAATTCTTCTCCAGTGAAGTTTCCTAATCTGAGCCCGATCGTTTTGTGACATATGGTCACCAGTTACTCATTTTTACTTTTTCGCAAACATACATCATCACATTGCATTACTCCATAGCCAATTCATACACTGCATGGAATTATAAGCCAGGAACATAATCTTTGTCCTCAGTGATGTTCCTGCAATCCTCTGAAAATCCCAGCAAGAATGAATTCATTGACATGTTTAACTCCCCTTGGAATTCGTTGCGTTTCCAGTTATTCACTGGCGCAATATGTTCATTTTATTCCTCGATCGTTGCACTACCAGTCCTTCCCCAGTACAACGCTTTTAGGCCAGGCTATCTTGGTACCTCTCTTTGAAAACAAGCCCAACACTTGTCTTCTCCCTCAGGATATAACATTTATTCTGAGAAAATTCCCTTTTGCACAAGAGTTGAGTCGCTATCAATTCTTAAACAGGTCCGAGTATCGCACTCTTTCTTATGCCCATAGTGTAGGTTATCTCTGCACTATTAGTGGAGTTTGGTCAGCATTTCCAGTCTTCGTTTTTGTTGCACTACCAGTCATTCCCTGGTACAACACCCCTAGTACAGGTCATTCCCCCTGTGCCTTCAAGAACAAGTTTCACTGTTGTTTCTCTCCTCATAGTACAACGTTCTGAGTTTGTAAAGCCTAATCGGCATTTTCTAGTCTTTACTCCTCTAACTTGCTCAGTCCTTCCCTAGCGTAATGTGGTTAGTCTAGTCAGTGTATCTAGTTTTTGCTCCGTGTGACATGTTCAGTTGTTCCCTGGCATAACGCGATCGAATTGGATCGAGGCCAATTCTTTTGGGTTAGGTTTTCACTTGTGCCTATTTTTGCAGAATTCAGCATTCATTATGTGATTTCTTTTTGTTGTGATTCAGTGGTTCCCCGGCACAACATATTCCCTTCTCCAATGGGGTTCGTTGGAATTAAAAAATTATCTCGCGTCTTTTGGTTTGACACTCGAAGTTTGCATTTATCTGTTGATACAGCTTCTGGGATTCAAAGCGTAAATTTTTGAGTCTGTTTTGGTATTCAATCACCTCTTACCTTGTCGCTTGGAAGGCATGATGCCAACCTCGCTCCCAAGTTAAAGGATGATTGAATATGGGCAGTTGTTGTACCCCAAAATTTATCCTCTTCATTTTCGTATTTTTGGCTTATAATTGCATTATCATAAATATACATGCATATACATGCATATCATTCATCATATGGTTACCTTGTTCAAGGTATCTGAAATTGTGGGAAAACGGTGTGTTTCGGCTATCTTAGATCATTTTGAGTCAAAAATCGATATTTCTCGGTTCGTATGACTATCGCAAGATTTTTCTGGTCAAAAGGCTATTTTGGTTTGATTCCATAAGCATTGGGATCATATCAATATATTCTCTAGTTTATCTGTTCAGATCGGAGGCCATTTCGTCAAGAAAAAGAATTAATTTGCTTATTTCTCAATAAAGTGAATTTTGGGTTTTTAGTGCGTTTCGGACGCTCCAGAAGGCGTATCTCTCAGAACGTCGGGTATTTTCTGATGATTTTTTACGGGAAAGTCCCTCTCACTATTATCTACAACTTTAGTTCACAAGAAGGAAGCAAATTATGTGAAGAAAGTCCCCAAAGAAATTGATCTTTCAAGTGGATTAAACTAAATTTTAGTGTTGTACCGTGCGCTCAGTGCACTAAAACCTTCGTAATTCCTAGCTGGAAAATTGAAACTGAGTGGGGCCGGTGTCTAAAATTCCGTATCAAAATTCTCTCTGACTTTCATATGTAACTCCAGAGCTAATTCCTTACCAATTAAGATCAGTTTTTTATTCTTCGGAGTTGTCGAGCTGAACCGAGCAATTTTCATCTGATACGATAACTTCGAAAAATCATATCTCGCTTGATTTTTATCAAAACAAGGTGGGACCAGTGCCAAAGTTTAAATATTATGTTGGCTTCAATTGTCTCAAAGATACTCAAGTTCAGATTTTGATCAGAAGACCCTCGTTCGAAGCAATTTCTCCGAAGACCACAAGGAAAATTCTGCATGTGTGAGACGCCCGAAAAATGTGCTGAAACTTCAAAAATTCATATCACCTGGACCGTTCGTCCGATTGAGTCAAAATTTTGACTTTCATAAGCAAAATCGCGTTCCGGACATTTTTCGTTTACATTCCGACTTCAAATTCCGCACGGATTTGGCTGTTTTGAATTAAAGGCACTCTAAGGCTCAAACTTTCACACTATAAATAAATTTTTGTCTTCACAGTTTAGTGACACACAATCATTTGCAAAATTTCACTACAAACACACTCTTCTATTCTCTCTCAACTTTGAAGAATCAAATCAAGCTTTTCTTCAAGTTTTCCCAAGCATATTCAACAACATTGAAGGTGTCGAAGTGAAGAATTTTCTCCTCTTCTCCTCTCAAACTCGCACCTCTCTCTCTATTACCTCCCCTCCGGTTTTCTTCAACTCGACATCGGCGATCTCTTCTCCTTGTTCTCCTCTTCGTTTTGACGGTAAGCTTTCTTGATTTAAGCACTTTTGTAATAATTGATTCTTGAATAAGCACTTTTCTAGAATTGAAAATTAATCAAGATTTTAGTTGAGGAATTGAATTGAGACTATGGATTAGGTGTTGAATTTTGATTTGATGTGATCATAATGTTGAAATCCAGAATTGGATTAAAAAAAGCACTTGTTGATTAATTGATTTTCATAAGAAAAGTGCTTATTCAATTGGCTAATTGTTGATGCTTTTGACTTGTTGATGTGAAACCTTGATTTGCATGTGATTAGCCTTAGGATTGAAACCTTGAATCATGTACAAGATCATTTGTTGATAGGTGTAGGTTAGGTGTTTGTTTAAATGCTCAAACCATAGCCTTAAGCCAAAACTCCTTTGAAAAAGTTGTTGTTTCGTGAGAGAAACCGGTTACTCCCTGCACAGAAATCGATTTCCATGCCAAAAATACTGAAAACTAGAAATTTTCGAGGAAGAAACCGGTTTCCACTTTTGAAGAAGCCGGTTTCCTCTAATATTTTTTGCAAAATCTGAATTTTTCGAAGGAGAAACCGGTTTCCACTTTTGGGTAAACCGTTTTCCTGTACTGATTTTGGCCAGAAACTACATTTTTCGAAACAGAAACTGGTTTCCCTATTTTCAGAAATCGGTTTCCCTTACTGAAACATCAACTTTTCATTTTTGAACAATATTCACTTCTCCATGTTTCCTCAAGCTTCTTTCTTTGATTTGCACTACCATTCTCCTTGTTATTTGTTGACATGTTTATTGATTACGCAATTCATTTGAATAATTGCATCAAGTTTATGTGTCGGTGTTTGATTATAATGAAGTTAAGGTGTGTCGGAGTCACATTTTCATACACTTTTTCATGTATTATTGACACTTGCATGTTGTATGATCACAACACCATGACATATCACATTCTTTATTTTATTTGACTTTGACACACATTTTGCATCATTTGCAATTTACTCATGCATAAACATCATTACATGAGTAAATCAACATGCATTTTCATGCATAATTTTTGCATACTTTCTCATTCATTCTCAATCAAACTTGTACATTACTTTTATTCCATTTTGTTTTGACTTATTGATTACATGTAGTGAATTAAAATTCGATTCATCTCACATTTCAAAACCAAAACAAAAGTGAATCAGAATTTAATTTGAAACATGAATTTTGTGATTCCATAAACATTTTTTAGCATTTTCATGTGTCGAAACTCACTTTTCCCCAAAAGTCCGAAGTAATGGTACATGTTCCCTACGATTTGGCTCACTCCGGAACCGTTTTTGGAGGTTTCAGAACCAAATTTTGAGCACAACATGCCTAAAATGTAGTGGCTGCCCCGTCACTTTATGGTCTGAAAAATGTCGCTTCCACTCGGAATTAGTTAAAACCGCTCACGTTTTTTATTCTGTTGACGTTTTTGCAAGCAACCATGTGATTCTTAATCGATTCCGAGAAGTTGACTTTTCGCTCCGATTTCGGAAAACCGCTTTTCCAAGCCAATTTTTGTGATTTTATTTCACCTCTTACATGCTTATACTAGTTTATAATCATATTTGCAATCGGTTTTGCATATAGTGCTTTATTTGTAACACTTGCTTTGTTAATTTTTACATTTTATTTCATGTGCAAGATACTTTGACCTCTTTTACATGAAATATGGATCTCTAACATCCTTATTTTGCGCTTCCACGCGTACGTGTGCATTCTATTGTCTGTTTGCTTGGATTGACACCTTCTTGCAGGTTATCTGATCATGAATGCATACGAACGCGCATTCTAATGCTTATATGCGTACGAACGCACGTACTATTTGCATATTGTTTGGATTGACACCTTCTTGCAAGTTATCCGCTTGGTTGAATGTGTACGAACGTGCATTCTATCGCTTGTACGCATGTGTGTAAATTCTATTGTCTGGTTATTGTGGGTTTTCTATTGCAGGTTATCTTGATTGGAATGCGTACGAACACGCATTCTAATCTTTGTTTGCGTACGAACATGCATCCTATTGTCTGCTTGTTTGGTTTTACTCATTTCTTGCAGGTGCTTTTGGTTGGAATATGTACAAATGCACATTCTAATCCTTGTTTGCGTACGAACATGCATCCTATTGTCTGCTTGTTTGGTTTTACTCCTTTCTTGCAGGTGCTTTTGATTAGAATGTGTACGAATGCATATTCTAATCCTTGTTTGTGTATGAACGCGTATCCTATTGTCTGCTTGTTTGGTTTTACTCCTTTCTTGCAGGTGATTTTGATTTGAATGCGTACGAACGCACATTCTGGTCCTTGTTTGCATAAGAACACGCATCCTATTGTCTGCTTGTTTGGTTTTACTCCTTTCTTGCAGGTGTATGTGTATCAAATGTGTACGAATGCACAGTTTGATACTTGTTTTGCGTACGAACGCGCAACACTTTGTCTGCTTTGTTTGGATCATTATCTTTTGCAGGTTTATTGTTTCGTATTCGTAAGAACGCGCACTCCGCTTATGCTTTGATGCCTCTGAGCATTTCTCACCGGTTTACTCTTATTGCTTGGTAGGGTTTTACAACTTTCTTCTACCATGAGAAGTAGGAATAGAGATGCATGACGGGGCTTCTGTAGTTGGAGCATGTTCATGAACCCCTCTGGTTTATTTAAAGACTTGTTTAGGAAAATTTTGTGTGCTATTTGTGTTTGGATTGTTTTAAAGTCTTCTTCCGTGCATAGGGAGATGCTTCGAGTCTTGTGTTTACATTTGTGCTTGCATAGGTCAAGAGTGGTTAGGCAAACTGCTAAGCAGCACCACCAAGCAAAGTCCCGCTTTGATACTTATTGATATACATATGATGATGATATGATGGACACGCGGAAAAGATCTGCAATCGACCCCCGCACAATTTTAGTCCGTGTCAGCTCAGCACACGCGAATCGTGTTGCTTCCTTTATCGATTCAATAATAATAAAGTGGCAGGAGTTCTCTATTCTGACTCTCCACACTTTCCTGGGGTTCGCATTTATTGCTGAACTCGCATCATTTGCTCTTCACACTTGACAATTCATGTCATGCGGTGATACCATTCACGGGAATCAGAATATGTTGGCTCCTGGTTGCTTCCGGCCCTCGGCTTGCTGTTATAGGCTATGGGACTTCCTCCCTTTCCTGCGCTTGTGTGACATTTGTTTGTGCATTGCTTGTGTGCTTCTGCCAAAGCACATGATTGTTTCATCCCTTTACATCCCTTGGTTATACAACCAAGACGGATATAGCATAGCTTTCCTTTAGGACCGCTCGATTAGGATAGCTCTCGAGCCTAGACATTAGGATATACATCCTTGATATGTCAACATAGGTAGATATTCCCCTTCATCCTCAATCTTAGGTCCAATCTTTGCATGACAACATTAGGGCTAGTACTAGTTAGTCTCCCTTTTGTTTTGCTTGTTTCTTTTGCATCCTTGCATATAATTAAAACTAAAACTTGCTTTCTTTTTCTTTTGAAAAACTAATACACTTAATGATGGTTCAAAACTTCTTTCTTAAAGGTAAAAGCAACCAACCAATGCAAATTTTTTTCCGCCTACAAGCGCTTTTGTTTTGTGTTTAAAACCTTTTTCATAAGTAAAAAACACAAAACCCAACAAAACGAGTTAGCCAAACTATGGCGCTCTGACTTTCCCATTGCACGGGGGAATATGTAGGCATCTTGTCACGGGGCTCGATCGAGCAAACTTCATAAATACTTCCTTCTTTTCCCCGTGATTTCTTTATTTTCCTTTTCTTTTGCATGCATTGTGGCGATTAAGTGATAAATAGATATAACACACCCCTTAGCTAGAAAATAGAAGTGGATATCATAGAGTACTACGGGCCTGTGGGGTGCTAATCTCTTCCCATCGCGTAATAGACTCCCTTACCCCGATCTCCCGATCTCTCGGTCGCAAGACCGTAATTTCTCCCTCTCAGGTTTACTGGATGTTTTCCTTTCTCCTTCGCGAGATAAAAAACGTTCGATGGCGACTTCATTGATATATCCTATCAATCGATGTTCAACCAGGTAGTTTCACACGAGTATAAGGACGGGTACTATAATATCCTATCTATACTCTGCTCATTGTCATCTCTACTTCCAACCGCTACCTCTCCCAAGTTTTGTTCAACTTGTAGACATCTTGACTAAGCCTCTCGATCCTCAACTGTTTTCTCTCATCTTATCCAAGTTGAGAATCTCGATCAACTACTCTCCAGCTTGAGGAGGAGTATTGAGTCACTTTCTTTTTTTACACACCTAACTATTTTTACAGTTATGATAGTTATTTTTACTTTATTGGTTGCTTGAATTGATATCCTATATTAAACAATATAAAAAGAGCTTAAACTCATTGTGTTTAATTCCAAATTCTCTCTCAATTCTTAATACAAACTAACTCGGGCATGTCACTCTAATTCAAAGTCTCTGCATTGATATCCTATATTAAACAACATGAACATTGTTGAAAAATGCAGTATTTTCCAAGTTTAGAAATGAAATAGGAATGACATAATTGTTTCATTGTTGATTAGTTTTATAATGAACCTGTGCATGTATGTTTATCTGATCTGGTACGCTATGATTTAAGCTTAGAATGTGACATGTTATGAACTCTAGGTTGTTAAGAATAAAAACACACAAAATTCAATTTGCTTGACTATTTGTTAACTGAGCATATTCTGTTAAGAACATATAGGACAGTTGAAACCATAGTCATAAACATAACCTAGAACTTTATTATTCATGTTGAAACATCATGCCAAACAGAAAGCTCTCATCATACGGTGAGATAAAGATAGGTGACCAGTGCTATACACGGTAATGATCGAAGATCATTCATGAATCCTCGTAAATGTCTTTCTCCTTACTAGCTTGCAAATCAAACTCGATCATGAAGAAATCATTATTGTTGTCCCGCCTATCAAACCATTCATTTTATCTCCAAACTTTTTGGAGTCTTTCCTTCATAACCTTGTGTCCTAAGAGTTTAACCAGTGACATCAATCCATAATCCACTCACACAATACCAGCAACTCAATACTAGTTCAATATCTATAGTTCATTGTATTAAAAAGTATATAATTCAGCAGTAATTTGACAAGCCAACAAATGATAGTTGAAAGCTGCAGCAACATATCCCCCATGTTTACATAGTCGACAGTAACTACTAGTAATTTACATAATAATACTCATCAAAAATCGAGTATGTATAATTATGGACCACGAGCAGGCTTAAAGCAAAAACAAAATGGAGTCTGATCTTCTGGTACCATTCCACCTCCTTTGCTTGTATCAAGTTCTTCCAGCATTCTCGCCACCTCTTGCATTTGTGGACGCTTTTCTGGATGTTTGTCCCAGCATCTTTTCATTATAGTTGCTAACTCACTCGGACAACATCGAGGAATGTCTGGTCGCAAATTCTGCGCAAGAATGGAAACAAATCGGATTATAGATGAAAGTGTAGAATGTATAACGCGGCGCAATAGGAAGCATTCTTATGAAGTAAGAGTAAATGACAATGTAGTTCAAATTAGTTAAAATATTTATCGCCGTGTAATGACAACTGAAAAAGTTTACTATGCAATAGATAGATAGATAGAAAAGAATAAATGACTAAACCATATACTAATGTAGAAACAAGATTGTGAAAATTTCAAAATGCTCATAGGAAAAGAATTTGAGAGTAGATAGAAAGAGTTCATGGTTCATTCTATGAACTGACCTTATTAGCAACAGCAGACGAAGCGTCAGCAAAGCTTAGGTTTTGATAAGGCATGTCACAGCAATAAATTTCCCACAAGCAAATGCCAAAGCTGTAGACGTCGCAGCTTCTGTTGTACGGCTTACCATTTATAACCTATACATAGTTTAAGGCTGAGATTAAAGCAAATTATCGAAATAGAGTTCCGATTTCTACTTCCATAATCAGACATCACATTTAACTACATAATACCGAGAGCATATTACACAGCATGATTAGTACCTCTGGCGCCATATATCCAACGGTTCCAGTTTCACCCGTCATTTCACTTGGATTTATCGCTTCAACTCGAGCAACTCCGAAATCAGCTATTTTCAAATTTTGATTTTCATCCAACAACATATTATCAGTTTTTACATCGCGGTGAACAATTTTCTTCGAATGTAGATAACTAAGACTGCAATATGAAAAAACATAGTGTTTGAGAGAGGAATAATACAATTATATACCAACAATTCTAAAAGCTAAATACAGGTATACAAGTCGGTGCAGGTGTCTGACACGGACACGCCTTTTTTTCAGAGGATTCGGTGCTACATAGAATACAATGAGACTCACCCTCTAGCAAGATCCAAAGCCAACTGAACCACATCCTTATATGCAAGTTTCTTCCGCCTATTTTTCAACAAGAACTGTTTTAATGTCCCGCCATGAACAAACTCAACAATAACGCAACACGCCTTGGAAGGAATGGGATTTTGACCACCAGCATCTGAAGGAATCTTAAGATTTGAAGTGCCCATTGAAGCTCCAACAAACTGTTGGGAGAATGATATGAACAATTACACAACTACGATTTTAAAAAATAAAATTCCTGTTGTTCCACCTCATATAGGAAACAAGAAAAATAAGAATGCTGAATTTGCAAAGTAGTAATCATGAATTTAAATACATGAGTGTGAAGGATATTAAGTAAGTACTTTTGTGACATTTGAATGATCAAGTTTTTGCCAAACAGTAACCTCCTGCCGAAATGCTGCTCGTAAAGCAGCAATTTCATTAACACTGGCAACACCATCCTCACCCCAGTCTAATACTTTCACTAGAAAATTCAACATGAAAATTCAGTGAGAATTTCTACACATAAAAAAATCAAGACGAGCATATATTATATAAGAACAGCATCAGTGAAAATGGCAATAAAACTTGTCTTGTAGGTTTAAATTGCGGCCGACAATTGCAATATAAGGATTAACTAGGCCTACCAAACCGCAGTTATGAATTATGATCTCATCAACCGCATTTATCTCTCGTTAAATGCAATATCAAAGATTTTACCATAACCGCGACAACGGCCATAATTCAAAATCTAGATTAGAGGCTGAAAGAACAGACATTCAGAGAATACAATACCTTTGACTATCTAACTACATTGAATAGCATACTTTAATTTCTGTTTTATTTTTAAAATAAAGCCGTCAATCGCGGAAAATTGTGGATTGTTAAAATTTGTAATTTTGTGACATCTGAACTGAATGATGCTCGTAAAGCTAAAGTTACAGCGACGGTGGCAACAATTTCTTTAACTAGAAAATTCAACATGACACAAAATGACAGCAGTTATTTAATGGGAGCAGTGTGACAGAATAAGGTAAACAAGTTTGTATTGTAGCTTTAAATTGCGGCCGACAGACGCAATATAGATATTACGTTGGCCTTTGACACTGCAATTATGGTTGCACCGACCGCATCTGTCTGTCATTTATTTGTCGTTTTATGCAGTATCAACGA
Source organism: Vicia sativa (assembly GCA_021764765.1). NCBI lineage: Eukaryota > Viridiplantae > Streptophyta > Magnoliopsida > Fabales > Fabaceae > Vicia > Vicia sativa. The sequence goes on from CM038792.1 coordinate 76,681,942, forward strand.
TTTTAACATAACCGCAATAACAGTGACATTTCAAAACCTAGATTTGAGGCTGAAAGAACAAACCTTGACTGCAATATCTTCTACTATCTATCTAAGTTGGCATATTTTAATTTCTATTATTAAAAATAATGTTGCCAGATGTGGATAGCGGAAAAAGACAGATTTTTAAAATTCAGCTATGCAATAGTGCTACAATTCCACTATAGTCGTTATTTGATGATATTTTGCTAAATAGTGTATTGCAGAATAATAACGGTTCGTTCAAATTACAGATAGTTAAAATTTGTAATTTTGGGACATTTGAACTGAATGATCAAGTTTTTCCCAAGGTGAAAAAGTTTGTATTGTAGCTTTATATTGCGGCCGACAGCCACAATATAAAGATTATGTGGGCCTTTGACACTGCAAAATCGGTTTCATCAACGGTTTTAACAGAACTTAACGGCCACAATTCAAAACCTAGGTTCGAGGCTAAAAGAACAAACCTTGAGAGAATACAATATCTTCTACTATCTAACTACATTGACATATTTGAAATTCTGTTATTTATAAAATAATGTTGTCAATCGCGGATAGCGGGTAAATAGAGATTTTTTAAAATTTCGCTATGCATTAGTGGGATACAACTCCACTATAGCCGCTATTTGATAATATTTTGTATTAAATAGCATAACTGAATAAGGTAAAAATGTTTGTAGCTTTAAATTGCGGCCGACAGGCGCAATATAAAGATTACGTATGCCTTTAACGCCACAATTATGGTTGCACCGACCGCATTTGGCTGTCATTTATTTGTCTGTCATTTATTTGTCGTTATATATGAAGTATCAACGATTTTAGCAGAACAACAACAACTTCCACATTTCAAAACCTAGATTAGAAGCCGAAAGAACAAACCTTGAGAGAGAACAATATCTTCTACTATCTAACTACGTTGACATTTTAATTTCTGCTAGTTTTAAAACAATGTTGTCAATCGCCGATAGCGGAAAAAGACAGATTCTTAAAATCCCGCTATGCAATAGTGCTACAACTCCACGATAGCCGCCATTTGATAATATTTTGTATTAAATAGCATAATGCAGAATAATAACGGTATGTCCAAATTCTGCTATGCTTTAGTGGTATAACTCTGCTATAGCTACTATTTAACAACACTGTTTTAAACACAAAGACAACCAACCAGAATAAGAATGCAAAACATACCTGCAACATCTTGGTCATCATAAGTTCCTCGGTAGACAGTGCCATAAGCTCCATTTGCAACAACATATCGTAAATCCAATTTAGCCAAATCAACCTCCCACTCTTCTCTATGCCTCTGTGCCTCGGCGGTTCTTGAATAAGCCCTGCTCAAGTGCCTTTCGAGCGCAGCATCCAAATTTTTCATATCAATTCTGTCAGCTCTAAAGATCATATCTTTGCCACTTAGATTTCCACTCTTCTTCATCTTCGAGTTCAAAGCTTCAGCTTCCGATTCCGTCTTAGGGGTACTACGACCCCCAACTTCCGATTCCATCTCAAACGCCAGAATTCAACAACCTCAAACTCCAAAATAATTTCAGACAACTGGTCCACTCATAAATGAACAAAATCACAGTTTCAACTTTCACCATCACCACAATTGTCATTGAACAAAAACAAACTACCTAAACTAATAATCAACATCCTAAACCGCATTCACGGTTTTATCAATCTATGTCATAAAAAATCACACTCCAGTCCAGATAATGTAGACATAATCGCGTTATCAAAAAGTTTCATCGTTGCGATCAACAGATCGATTTAAACAAAACAAAAAAACCAGTTCAACACATTATTTCTAGACAACCAAATCATCAATCTACATAGGTTTACATCTAAAATTTTCTCCTTGCATTAGCATAACTATTATTTTACAAAAAAAGCTATAGTTAATTAAAAAATAAAACCAAATCACAAAAACAACACGAACAAAACCTAGGACACACGCAAAAAACTAAAGTTTTCGACAAAATTTTCAAAAGCAAAAAAAAGTTGATGAAAGCTGCATGCAAGCGAGAAAAGCCACAGACAAGACCCTAACCCTAAGAATCTACGATACAAACATAGCAAAAATAGGTTAATAAATAATCACTTGAACAACATGAGAAAAAAACTGAGAAAAAAAATCACATGATAAAGAATAATAATGATAATAATAATTATCATGCATGAATGGTGAAGAATGATACCTAAAAGAACGAGTGAATGTTGAAGGTGTAAGGGCTTGGATTTGGATCGCAGAGCTGAAAGGTCGGTGCTACGATTGTGAAGAGCCACAGAGACAACGAGAGAAGCGCGGGATTTCGGAGAGAGACAGATATGATACACTTTATTTTTCATTTGAAGATTGAAAATTATGTTTTTTTTTTGCGTGTGAATATATGTATGAAAAAATGAATGAGACATGGATAAAATGTAAATTAATTTTACACAGTGAATCAAATCAATTACAATAATGTATGCGGAATGGGGATGCATCATTTTTTTATTAAAATAAATCAATTTTATACCGTTAATAAATTATAATAATATATCAAGAAGTATATTTTTTATTTTAAAATAATTTTAATAATATCACAAATTGTAGATTTATTATTAAATGATAGTGTAAAATTATTTTATTTTACACCGTGCATATTTATTAAGGATAAAATTTACGTACAATTCTCTAGATGTGGTTCTTACTTTATTTCAATAAAAATATGACAAGTGTATAATTTTCTCATACAAATAGGTAAATTATTCTTATTTTTATACAAATTATTCCTATTTTCACTTTTTAAATAATATTTAAGTATATTTATCATATTTTTATTGAACAAAGTAAGAACCACACTTAAAGAATTATACATAAATTTTAATTACTTTTTATTTATTACAACCACTCAATTTTTAATACTTTAAAAAAGATTAAATATTTTTAATAAATTAACGGCCGTTTAATAATTGACGGTGTAAAATTATTTTACTCAACTAAATTCTTATTATATATATGAATAATTATTATTTATTAAAGACTAAAATATCTCAACAACTATTTGTTTTATAGTGTTAAAAGTTTATCTTTATTATGTAATAGAATATTATTTTTTTAATTTGTTTTTATTTAGTTTATTGAATTTAATTTAATTTTAAAATTTGTTAATATTATGATAGCGTCTAAACCAAGTAAACCTTTTATTTTATTTTCATAAGAACCGGTATATCTTTTGAAAAAACATATGGTCATTGAATGTAGTCAAAATTAGTATTTAGTGTGTATTTGTTTTATTTACCAAAAAAAAAAGAGGTTGTGTTTGTTTAATATTTAAAATTTTGTTTTTGGTATTAATTTTGCCAAGAATCGTATTGCATGAACTAATATTTGTGTTTGGTAAATAATTTTATTTTTGAAAACTTTTTTTAAAATTTACTAAGCTTAAACATATAAAACTTGAAATAAAAATAAAATGGGAAAGTTTTTTTATAATAAAGCGCATATATTGTATTACATCAAAAAAAGGATTAACAAAACTCTAATAAAATTAAGAGATATTAAAGAGAAAGATATAGCTAGCTTATTTTTAACAAAACTATTCCAAATCTCAAACGGAATTGAGTAAAAAAAATCTCAAACGGAATTGAATAAAAAAAATACTGAATATGTGGGAGATGAGTAAGTTAAATATCTTAGAAGAGTGAGTATTTTTTAACCACCAATGTCTTAAGTTCCTTGGAACTTAACTCAGATTGGAGAAAGCTGTAAGAATTAAATTGCAATATGTTTCGATCTAAAGCTTTCACCAATCACGAGTTACAGCCAAATCAATAGCTAATAGTTGTATTTTATTATCGTCAATAAAAAAATCACTTTCTAATATAGAAATAAAAATGTAAAAAATTTATTTGAATTTTATTTGAATGAGTAAATGGTAATCATAAATATGTTTTATAAATTATGTACTAGAATTTTATAATTCTAATTGCATTTTTTTTTAGAAATATTTGTGGTAACCTTAAAACAATAAAGTTACAAATGTATAATTTGAGTAATCTAATTTGAATCTTAGTTGGACTAGAATATTATTGTTAAATATTTTTTTCGTGTTTGGAGGATTGTGGATTCATATAAACATGGAAAGTCATAAACTCAACCTTGCATAATGAAACATAAACCTCGACCTCAGTACTAGAGGCTCACTTCACCAATCATAACCACTTAGAATGAGAAAGAAAAATTAGTTGTTATTCCCTAATAGGCATATGATCTAGCCTTGAATTCCACTGATTTAAATTTAGACATGTGTTAATTAACACCTATAATGATTGCCCTAACCAAAAAAGAAAAACAGACACCTTCATGTAATGACTCGTCATGAGAAATGTGTGATTTGTAGCAGCCCACCACCATGTCCTCGCTCATTATTAGGGAGGCGTTCATTGTCAATTATATCTCATAATTATAGGTTAGGATGAACCACACAACATTCATAAAAAATATAGGGTTCAAACTTAACTCATTATATGTGTTTTTTTTCTTATTATACATTGTCATTATACCATACACCATGGATCCTTGTTCATAACATCACTAGCATAATTAGATCCTTTTTTTGTTTAATCAACCGGTTTCAATCCACATATTGAATCAACTAATCTGGTTTTGTGGTTCAGAGGAACGACTCACTGGCCAAACCTTGTTTCCACAAAGAATCAAACTCGGATAGTACCTGAATGATTCGTCCTTAGTGAAAGCTTAATTTTCACTAGAGTCCAAGTACTTGGTTAGTAGAATTAGATCTAATTTAGCAAGAACGTTAGTTAATAAAATTTAAAAAAACACTAATAATTGATGTTGTAACCATATATAATTTATATTCCAAAAAAACATTTATGTGCATGAGCGTATTATATTAAGTATTTGTTTATTTATTTACTATTAACATCACTCATTTTACCTTTTGAAGTGAACATATCGCTTTGCATAATCTTATTTCTAGATTTTTTACGTTCAATATGAAAATAAAGAAATTTTGTTTTTTGTAGAAAAGAGGGCATAAGCTCAAAAGAGGAATTACTATTAAATTATATAAGCTAGTTTGTTAAGTTGGTTTTCTATTATTTTACGTTGTCCATGTATATAGGATAATTAGTTATTTTTTTACCTAAGATGCAAGTAATTACACCTTATATATAGGGTTTCTCTATGTCATGTACACGTGAATTCATAATAATGAATCACACAGTGTTTCTATACCCTCATTTATGATATCAGTTGTGTAAAACCAGGAAGAATCATCATCTTTCTTCCTTTTTCATTTGAACTTCCTTGCATCTTCAACAATAGGGGATCATCATCGAGATGATCACTCACCAACACCAATAAATTCACCCAAAAACAATAGTCAACCTGACAAAGATTCAACCATAAAACAAACTCTTGATCAATTTAGCCCCAACTATATTCATCCTGCAAAAAATCCCGGTTCTATCCTCGTTTCTCCACCACTTTCCAAACACAACTATGGATCTTATAGCCAATTTATGAAGCAGACACTCTTAAGCAAGAACAAAATAAAATTCATCAATTGCAAGATCACACCACCGAGTGAAGATGACCTGTTTTTTGACACATGGGAATATTGTAACAATATCTTGCTTGCATGTATTTTTGCCTCTCTTGCACTAGACATCGCTCAAAGTAAGATCTATATTGAGAATGTCGCGCAATTTTGGACAAATCTTGTAAATCGCTTCTTCAAAGGTGACCATTTTTTAATCTTTAATCTACTGCAACAAGTACATGTTATTCATCAAGGTGACAAATTGTGACAACATACTTCAATAAATTGAAGACCATTTAGGAATATTTGAAATCTTTACTATCTTTTTATGCGTGTAATTATGGTGCAAGTCTCCACATCAAGAAACAGAGAGAAATTGAGTATGCCATATGTTTCTTGAATGGAAATTTTAACAATTCCAAGAGCAACATTCTCATGATTGGTCATCTTTCTAATGTTGCTAAGATTTTCTCATCAATTCTTCAACAGACTGACAATTGAGAAATTTTATCTCTCATGATCATGCCAAAGTCTTGTTAAACAATACCAACAATACACCCAACAATGGAAAGTTTCAGTATATGAGAGTCAAGGGATGTGGCAAGCCAAACTTTCAAGGCAAAGGCCACACCAATTTCAAAGTCTACGCTTTCTGTGGCAAAAATGGTATATCGTAGACACATGCTACTTCAAACATGGTTTCCCTCCATGATTCAAATTCAAAGACAAAATTAGCTCCACCAACAATGCGGAAAGATGTGAAGATGATTCAAATTAACCTGCACAACCTAATGGTGATCAAGACATCAAAATGGACATCACACATTCCATGTACAATGAGTTTATATCCTTGTTGAGGAAACATAAAGATTTAAACTCATCTTCCGTCACATTATCAATACATCCTCCTCGGGTTTGAATTAATCTCTCATTCATAATACTAACACTTCATTAGTTAAGCAATGGATCATTGATACAGGTTCCACTGATTATATATGCTCTTCATTACAACTATTATTCTCACCACAATATCAAACATATTACAGTCAAACTACCCAATGGATCGCACATTCTTTCCAACAAATTTGGAAATGTTAAATTGAATGAAAACTTAACTCTTTATAATGTTATATTTGTCCCTAACTTCATCTGTAGTCTTATCTTTGCTTACCAATTATCTTATTCTAACCAATGCAAACTGTTTTTGATAACTGGTTTTGTGTTATCCAAGCACAACCTTCATTGAGGATGATTGGGCTTGCTAAAGTTGACAATAATTTGCACCTTCTTAGCTAAGATTCTTATGTATTTGATGTTTACAATAACAACGTACCTATGAAATCTTGTAATTACAATGTGCCCACAAAGTTTAGTCTATAACATCACTAACTTGGACACCTTTCTTACAATGTTATTGATAAAACAAAAATAAAAATTTCATGTTTTGTTTGACTCTTCTAATACAATTTGGATTATTTTCATTATACTAAACAAACTAAACTTTCATTTCCATTAAGTACAATTCAGACTACTTCTTCTTTTGAGCTAATCCACATGGACATTTGGGGTCCGTTTACATCTTCATATGTCCATGGTCACTTTTATTTCTTAACTATTATATATGATTATACAAGATATATATATGGACCTTCCTAATTAAAAATAATTAAGTGACTAGATCCTTAATCATGCAATTCATTAGCTTAGTCCTCACACAATTTGGAAAACCTGTGAAGTAAGTCAGAACTACCAATGGCAAGGAATTCCTAGTGGATGGATTTTTCAAGTATGAATGCATTTTCCATCAAAGTACTTGCATTGATACACCTCAACAAAATTTTGTAGAAGAAATAAAACACATGCACATTCTGAAGGTGGCAAGGGCTCTCATGTTTCAATGCAATTTGCCTAAGGTTTTTTGGAGCTATGCCATCAACTATTCATTTTATCTCATTAATTTCTTACCATCTCCTATTTTTAATTCTCTATCTCCTTATGAGTTCCTTCATGTTTCTCCACATAAATATGAAAACATCAAGGTGTTTGTTTGCCTTGTCTACCATTGTACAATTCTATAAGGGTGCCCAAAACCTGACCTTTGGGCAACAAAAAAGGTGTTTATTGGCTATAAGGCATGTATTAAGGGATTTCTTATTATGAATCTTCTAAGCATAGAAATTTTCATATCTAATAACGTTTCTTTATTTAAGGACTAATTCCCTCTTATCATATATAATGATAACAATTCCCTTGAACCAACCAAAATCCTTGATTATACTTTACCTTTCTCTGACACACCCAATGACAACACTGAAATGAATTCTAAACCTCTTATTCCCATTATACATACAAATTCTTCATATACCACTTGTTGTACCCCAAAATTTTCCCTCATATTTTAATTTCAAGATATCTCTCCATGTACTACTAAAAGGTTGATCAGACAAACCCTCTCGTAGACAATCAACCTACAACTAGGGTTTTGCTTCTCTCCAAACAAAGATGGGTTCTAATGGATCAAGTGATTATCATGTCCTCTCATATGCTTCAAAGCATCCTTATATAAAGTTTCAAACCATATAGCCCAAGTTTGCTCAATCAATTGCTCAGATGGTTGAAAATTAGTTGTATTGGACAAAAAGTCAATTATGGTCAACATACAATCAAATCTCACCATTTTTGGTTAGCATCAAGATTTTGAGATCATATTCATCATTTTATCAAAGATTGATCATGATTCATCAAGAAAATTCAAGAATTGATAAAAAGTCAAAAGTTGCTAAATTAGGGTTTCTTAATGAAAAGTCAACAGAACTTTGACCAGGCATAACTTTCACATAATTCATCAGTTTTTCCACCAAAGCTCATTTTAAATGGAATTCAATTCTCTATAACTTTGTATCTCACAAGGTTTGCCCAAAAATGCTTCATTTGAGAGATATGAGTCAAGACATTATAGGACATTTCAAAAGTCAACAAAAAGTCATATTTTTCTAAAAAAGTGTACATGAACATGGAAGCTTCAATGAAGACAAAACCAAAGAGAGATTTTAAAGGACATCTTAAAATTTCTAAAAAGTCTAAGATCACTCTCAAATGATAAAAATTGAGCAAGATATAGTTTATGCAAGTTTGGAAATTTTGGAGAAGTGCATGAAGGAAATATTGATTAATCTTCAAAATTTTCCAAATGGGTCTATGTTTTCATGATACAAACTTGTTTCTAACATTATTCGTGACTCTTAAGTCCATCTACACGCCACATTTCCATTTATTTTATTTATTTTTGAATTAATTCATTAAAATTCAAATTTAATTAAAATAAAATACAAAAACAAGGAGTATGCATGCAAGGTTTTGGACTTAAGTATCTAGAGGGCCAAGAAAGTCCATGATAGCTGGCCAAATCATGTAAGAATTGATTGCATGAAGATTGAGCAATTTTGGAAAGATTGTATTTAGATCTTTCAATCAAATATTTTCCAATAAATGCAATATATTTTCTCATTATTCCTGACCTAATACACTCTTCACTATATATTCTATAAGACCAGATGAGAAACACACGGTTTGCTGCACTCAAAACCCTACATGAAATTCTCCGAATTACTCAAGTTTTAGGGAAAATCCAAACACCACTCTCCATCCATTGTCAATCGAAACCAGTCATTCATTTATCCTCCTGAGCCTTCCAAGAATTGTTCCAAGTCCTTAAGCAAGCAAGTGCCCAGAATCATTCCTTTGAGGTTGCACCGGTTTGGTAAAGTTTGAGATTTCTAACCTTTGAGCTAGGGCTAGACGACTAGAGCTAGGGCTTCGGCGTCCCTCCGACCCTTTGACTCGTTGACCCAGGGCGTGACACTATTTGGTTGGTTCGTTCAAATCGGAGGGTCCCATGTGCGTGCGTTTTAGTTTTGGTTGGAATTTCTGAAACGAATTTCAAATATATATTTATTCATGTGTGTTAATGCACGGATGTATAGCCACCCCAGTGGCAAGACATGCACGCGTAGTCCCCTTACCCCTATCAGGTCGCTGGTTCGATCCCTGTCTTTTGCCAAAAATTTCTTATTTTTCTGATTTTTACGGGTTTACACTTACATACAATTGGAAGCAAGGATATGACATCACAAGCACATGGCGCAGTGGCTAGGTTTGGGACCTGTGACCTGTAGGTCATGGGTTCAACACCTTCTAAGGTCATCCCTTGTGACCTTTAGGTCATAGGTTCAACACCTTCCAAGGCCATCCCTAATTTTAACCACTTGTTTTCTCCAAATTCTTTTTATTTTCTTTAATTTCAACTTATTTTTATTTTTGTTTTCAAAAATTATTTTAACTATTTTCCAAAACCCTAAAAAATATTCTGATTTTAGTTTTAGGTTCATAAAATCTTTATTTAATTTTTTACCACAAAAAAAATTAATTTTCTCATCATTTAAATTATTTTTCTTAATTAATTTCTAATTAACTTAGAATTAGGTTTTTCTTAATTAAAATCAATTTCAAAAAATACCAAAAATATTTTTTTTCCGAATTAGGGTTTAGAACACTTGTATCTTCATTAAAATATTTTCCTCTTGCTTATTTATGCTTTATTCTCATTTAAATTCTAGAAATCAATGTATAGGTTGCAAGATTTTTTGTAATAGCATCGATTTAATTTTCTCGCACTTTTTCTCATTATTATGTATTTGCTCGTGGGATGTAATAGTTTAGGTAATTTACTTTTCCGCACCCTCTATTATGTAACTGCCCCAAAGCCTGTAATACCGTAGGATATTTAATTTCCGCACCTTTACTTTTCCGCAAATATTAACTGCTTAGATGTGTGCTAATTAGGATTGTATGGCAAGATCTAAATCAAAATTTAGATAACCCTAATCAACATAAATATCTGAATTAAATCAATTGCATATTTGCACCTCTAGGGTAATATCTCTTGTTGCTTTCGAATAAAAATGGTCATGTCCCTCGAACGTAGGGGTACCATTAGCAAAAGTCCCTCAGTTAAATCATCATAAAGATCATAGTTCCTCGATGACCCTCGATGTTGCCTACGAATATATGATCTTGTCCCTCAATATTGCCTACGAATGAATGATGATCGTCCCTTCAAATTGCTAAGGTACCTTTGCATGTTGCCTTCAATGACCATTCGATGATGCTACCTCTGTCCCTTTACATCCAACGGATAGAGCTACCTACTAACTAACGGTATAGATAGCATTATCCTAAAGGAGAAAGAAAATAGCAAAAAAGACCTTTTGAGTGGGTAGAACTCTTAATTGCTTGCTCAAAATAAATCATTTCACACCTCACATTTTCAAACAAATATTTTCAAACACTTTGTATACATTCTTGAGGACTGATACAAGAATTATTACAAAGTCAAAGTCAAAATATTTTCAAACAAATCACACACACACAAAAATCAAGTTTTTTAAAAGGTGAGTTAAGAAATTAAGAGCCCGTAGATAACTATGGATGGAAAGGGTGTTAAAACCTTCCCTTTTCATAATTACCCCCCGAACTCAAAATCGATAAAAGGTCTTTCATGTTCTTTTCACATTTCCTTATTGGATAAAAGAAAAGTCGGTGGCATGCTAACTGCAACATTTGCAATAAAATGCAAAACAAACAAGTCAGTTCTCCCACCGTGTTACACCACTTCACCTACTAAAACAATTTCACCTACACCTACAACAACTTTGCCTCATTCTTCTTCACCCATTAATGGTCAAACTTCCATACATGTCACAGATCCCACCCTAGTTGTTACTTCTAAAGTTTCTAACAAACTAATTTATGGACTTAAAAGGTTTGATGATTTTGTATGTAACAATCTCATTTCATATATCTTTACACCACAAACCAATATATCTTATCCTATTCAACCTTATATCCAACACCTCGTATTGTATTCCAATGCAAATTATCACCTCTTTACCATCATCTCTCATTCTGAACCAACAACTTATAAACAGGCCTCACAACATTATTGTTGGAACCAAGCAATGCTCACTGAATATAAGCCTTGCAAGCGAACAACATTTGGATTTTAACTCTTTTACCACCAATAAAAAAGGGCTTAAGGTGAAAATGGATTTACAAAATTAAACGGCATGTATATGGGTCTATAGAAAGGTAAAAAGCACACTTAGTTGCTAAAGTATATACACAAACTTAAGGCATTAATTTCATGTTTTCCTTATCACATATTGCCAAAATGACCACCATTCCACTCCTTTTGGCCACAGATGCTTCAAAATAATGTCATCTCACTTAACTTGATGACCATAATTCCCTCATGGTGATACTGATGAATAAGTATACATGACACTACCACCTGGATTCATTCCTCCTGACACTACTTATGTTTGCAAGCTTCGAAAATCCTTGTATATCTTGAAACAAGCCATCAAACAATGGTTCTATAAGTAATCAACCTTCATTTTTTCCTTGAACTACAATCAATCTCCTTTTGACCACTATTTTTTCACTAAAATAACCACTACAAACCACACTATTTTACTCATCTATGTTGATGACTTGATCATTTCTGCCAATGATTTAGAAGAAATTCAAAGTCTGAAGCCCCCTTGATACTCGGTTAAAAATCAAAGACCTTGGTAATCTATAATATTTCCTAGGTATTCAGATGGTTCGTGCTTCTCTTGGCATCTCCATTTTACAACGAAAGTAAGTTTTTTAATTGCTTTGTGATTCATGCTTTCTTGGTGCCAAGCCTTCTCCTACACCCGTGACTAAAACTCACAAATACACCATCTCATATGCATCTTCTCCCATTGATCCTACTACATATAGAAGGCTCATTGGCTGATTAATTTATCGGTGTACTACAAGACATGACCTTAGTTTTTATGTTCAGTAACTAAGTCAGTTTATGTTCTCTCCTATAACTCTTCATTTACAAGTTGTTCATCGTGTCCTTCGGTACATCAAACAATCCACGTCGCAAAGATTGTTCTTTTCCTCTACCTCTCCCCTTAAACTCAAGGAATTCAATAATTTTGATTGAGCCTCGTGCATTGATACTAGTCGTTCCATCACATATTTCTGCATCTTTCTCGAAGATTAATTAGGGTGTCAGCACACTAATTTTCTGCCTCATTTGAAAGCACTACAATTACCTCCCAATGGAAGTCTAATAATCGCCAAATATATTCTTGAATTTTATTTTGTTTTTATTATGTATGAATAATTATCGACAATTATTTTTGTATAATTTATTAAAAAATTATCTTTGTTATGTAATCAGATATGTTTCCTATTTTTCTATCATTTTGAAATATGTTTTTATTTAGTTTATTAAATTAAATTTAACTTCAATTATGCTATTATCATAATACCTTCTAACGCAAGTATACATTTTATTTTATTTTCCTAAAAATAGGTATATATTTTTATATAGTCCAAACTAATTATTTAGGTTATATTCGTTTTGTTGACCAAAATAATGGACGTATTTGTTTTATCATTTAAAAAATTGTTTTTGGAATTAACTTTTACCAAAAATAGTATTGCGTAAACTATTATTTTATGAAATGGGTTTGGTAAATAAATTTATTTTTAAAATCTTTTTGAAAGAATTAATCATCTTAAATATATAAACCTGAAATAAAAAATAATAAATTTAATTGGTGTAAAAATATTTTACACAGTCGATTAATCAAATATGTTGAATATTTGAAGATGTTTGAATTTATTTTAACTACTTATAAAATAATACTCCCTCCGGTCCTTTTTATAAGAGACATTTCACCTTTCTAGATTCATTGAATAAATAATGTACCTGGACCATTTATAGACCAAGTACATTAATTATTCAATGAATCTAAAAAGGTGAAGTGTTTCTTATAAAAAGGACCGGAGGGAGTATTAATGAATGGTTATGATGGATTGATAGTGTAAATTTTATACCACACTGCATAACAATCAATCTTGAAAATATAGTTGTATTTTATTATCGTCGATAAAAATTCTCACTTTCGAATATAGGAATAAAAAATTTAAAATTATATGTGAATTTTATTCTTAAATGACAATCATAAATAATGTTTATAAATTTATACGGAAAATTTATATTCCAACTTTATTTTCTTAAATTTATTTGTAGTAACCTTAAAACAACAAAGTTACAATAGTACAACTCCACTCATTTAAGTTGAATATTAGTTGGATAGGAATAATATTTTTATATATTTTGTTCATCGTGTTTAGAGGATTGTGGTTTCATATAAACATAGAAAGTCTTATATTGAGTCTCACATAATGAAATATGGACCTCTACCACAATACTAGAGGCTCACTTCACCAAGAATTTTTTTCCTGTGACCCTCAAATTTAACTTGACACCCCTCCCTAATTTATTATAATACCAATAGTATTCTTGATAAAACTTTAGCAAAAAAGTGCGCACGAAAAATTTAGTAAAACAAATAAAATCTTTTATACAAATGAAAAAAAGGCAATGTATGGCAAAAGTTTGGTATGCATTTATACCAGTTTTAAAAAACGGTGTATGGAAAAACTTGTCGATTTTTTAAATAAAAAAACACCATGTTGTACCAGTTTTTTTTGCAAAATCTTGAAACATTTGGTAGTGTAAAATCACCTTCTTCTTTTTTAAACCTCTTACATTTATCGGATTTTTAGAGGAACTGCAAAATATTTGATAGTGTAATTTCAATGGTTGAGATTTTCTCAATAGTTTTGGTATGAGCGTAATTGCACATGGAGTTGTGTGTGTTCTAGAATGAATGCAAATTGTATAAATAGGGATCATGCGTTGTTAAAAAACAATATTTTAAAATTCCTCACTATTTGTATATAGAATGTATATACTTCAACAAATGAAACCTCCAGTTGATTTTGGGCTCCTAAAGGACACCACATGTCTCGTTCTTCTGACATCCAAATTGAATAACATATGTTGCCCAACACCGAGAATAAAAAGGTGAATGAGATCAAGTTTTGTGCACCATGGATTGATACTAATGAAAGAGTGAAATACAAACATATTGAGTTGAAGAGTGATGAAGATTTGAAGGTTGTGTGAAGAACATATCACCATAGGTTAACAAAAGGGATCGATCGAGTTTAATGCAACAATTTTATATTTGTTGACAAAATAATCAAGATGTTGAAACATCCAAAATCATCTGGTAGTGTTGCACTAAATCGCCATACCTATCTCGAAGTCAGGATAGGCAAAAGTGAGCACCTCTGTTAGCCTTAAACTCCTTTATCACTTACTCCTTTGTAACTCTCAAGTCATGTATAACAATAATACATGTCATATGTTGGATAATAAGAGAAGTGGTGAAGAAACCACCTAGAAGGGGAAGATGGGACAATCTGATCCAAATTATGTGTAGGGCAAGCAACTAAGAGCCTTTTGATTTTTTTGCAGGAATCCCTCAATGACTCACCCTCTTTCTGTTTCAAGTTGAGGATTTAATATATCTTATTTAGGAAAACAAATGCCAAAAATTACTCATTAAAGAATGTGGTTTCCATCTCCTTCCACGTTGTTGTGTTGTCATCGAGAATATAATAGAACTATCCTTCAGCGTCTTCGGTCGGAGTGAATGAGAATATTCTCAATTTCTTGCTCTCTTTAATATGTCCCTCAATTTTTAAAGTAGTACTTATAGTAAAAAATCTTTGAAGATTCTTATTGGCATCTTTATTGATATTTCATGTGAAAGGTTTCTTCTCGAGCTGGATGATGGTAGTCAGATGCAGTTGAAAGTTAGGCACATTTACTAATTGGTTTACTTTAAACAACCTACCACCCGATGCATTTTGTAACACGGTGGGAGAACTGACTTGTTTGTTTTGCGTTTTATCGCAAATGTTGCAGATAGCAAGAGTCACCACCGACTTTTCTTTTATCCAATAAAGGGAAGGTGAAAAGAACAAGAAAATACCTTCGTTAGATTCTGAGTACGGAGGCAATTATGAAAAGGGAAGGTATTATCACCCTTTCCATCTGTAGTTATCTACGGCTCTTAGTTGCTTAAGCTCACTTTTGAAAATTTTCATTTTGTGTTTGTGTAGTTTGAAAAGTATTTTGAAAAGACATTTCGCTTTGACTTCGTAATGATTCTCGTTGGAATGTATACGAAGTGTTCGTAAATATTTGTTTGGAAAATGGTTAACTTTGTAATGATTCTCGCTGGAATGTATACAAAGTGTTTGAAAAGATAGTTTTTGAAAAGTGTGAGGTGTGAAAAATATTTGTTGATTGGAGCAAGCAATAGAGTCTTATTTACCTACTCAGAATGGTCGTTTTCATGTTATTTTCCTTCTCTTTTAGGATAAGGCTATCCATACCATCAATTGGTAGGTAACTTTATCCGTTGGATGTGAAGGGACAATCGTAAGGTCATCGTATGGTCATAGAAGGCAACATGCAGGGATACCTTAGAAATTCGAAGCGATGATCATCACTTATTCGTAGGCAACAATCGAGGGACGAGATCATAAATTTGTAGGCAACATCGAGGGTCATCGAGAGACTATGATCTTTGTATCGAAGGGACTATGATGATGTTATTCGTAAGCTTCTTTGCTAATGGTATCCCTACGTTCGAGGGACATGACCATTGTATTCGAAAGGCAACAAGAGAGGATACCCTAAGGGAGTGTAAGTGTGATAAGTGTGTTAAGTTCAGATATTTTAATCTTGAATTAGGGTGATCTAAGGGTTGATTTTATCTTGCCATACAAATTCTAGTTACTGTACAATTAAGCAGTTGATATGTACAGAAAAGTAAAGTGCGGAAAGTAAATGTCTTATGTTATTACATGGCTTCGGGGCAGTTACATAATATAGGTGCGGAAAGTAAATTGCGAGAAAAGTAAATCTACACTATTACAAAAATATCCTTGCGACCTATACATCGATTTCTAAAATTTAAATACAAAATAAAGTAAATAAATTGGAGAAAAAATGTCTAAGGATAAGGGAGAGTGTCTAAACCCTAATTATAAAATAAAAATATTTTTTGATATTTTTTGATATTTTTTGGATTGATTTTAGTTAATAAAACCTAATTTCTAAGTTTAATTATTAATTAATTATGAAAAATAATTTAAATGTTAGAAAAATAAATTATTTTTATGTCAAAAAAATTAATTAAATGTTTAATCAACCTAAATCTGAAATTAAACTATTTTTGTGATTTTTGAAAATAGTTTAATTTAATTTTGAAAAAAAATTGAATTAATTAGAAAAAATAAAATAAAATGTTAGGAAATGAAAAAAAATAATGGAAATTGGAAATGAATGAAAAAAGGGGACGCTGAGATTCGAAGTCAGGACCCCTAGGTTACTCTTGAACGCGCGCTGCCATCTGAACCAAGTGTCTTGGTTATTTTTGAAACACAATCATTAGATCATAAGTGTCAATGTGTTTCATTTTGAATTTTTTAAAACAAATGCGCGTGGGCCCCAGTATCATCGTGTAAGCCAATCAAGAAACGAAATGATGCCACGTAGGGAGTTAAACGTTCAACACCGGAGTCCTCATCGGAGCTAGGGCTCCGATCATCTTCTCCGGCCATGCATCAAACCTGAAAACCTGCAAAATGCATCATTCAAAGCAAAACAAAAGCCCATATCGCCTTATTCGATCCTTGCGAACACGATGGTGGTATTCTTTTGTCTTGAAAGTGGCTGTGAATAGAGTTTCGAAGCAAACAGATCTAAATGTCCTAACAATTGTAGATCCTTATTTCTGCATTCAAGCTTGCATGTTATGCATCAAACCTACTCTAAGCGGTCTCTTGAGGTCATACAAACAATCAAAAACCATTAGCAATGCATGAATTGAAGAAAACGAATTTAAGAAATATACCAAATCAGAGAGACTTTATTGGCACGTTCTGGGATGCCTTGGCTTTGTGTAATAATGTGAATCGATCCTTGGGAACTTCGGGAGGGCGGGGGAATGCTTGAAACCTCTTGAGAGCAGTTGGAATTTGGAATTCGAGTTTGCAAGTTTTCTTTGAAAATTTTGAAGCAAAACCCTAGTCTCTCGGCTGCCTCAATCCGTGTCTTTGGCTTCTGATCGTGTAGTATATATAGTGAGGAGTGTATTAGGTCAAGCATTGAGTGAAAATATATTGCCTTAAATGCAAAAATATTTGATTGAAAATTTTATCAAAACTTTCCAAATTTTACTCAATATTTCCTTAATGCTTCTTGCACGAATTTGACAGCTTGTGATGAGTTATCTTGGACCTCAAGTCATGCAAATACTAAGCCTAACTCACCTTATCTTTTATCTTTATATTTTATTTAATTAAATTTGAATTTTAGCCATTTAATTCAAAACTAAATTAAATAAATAAAGAAACAGCGTGGCAATGAGTGTAGAGGTCATGGATAATCTCAAGAATAAGTTTGGATCACAGAAACTTAGGCCCATTTAGAAAAAAAATTGAATTTGCTAAGTATTTTTCTTCATGCACCTCTTCAAAAATGCCAAACTTGCACAACTTGTATCTTGCTCAATTTTCAACATTTTGAAGTGTTCTTTGACTTTTTAGAAAGCTAGAGATGTCCTCTAAACACTCCTTTTTGTTTCATCTATATTTAAGTTTCCATGTTCATGTACACTTCTTTGCAAAAAGATGACTTTTTGTTGACTTTTAGAAGGACCTATAATGTCTTGATCCATAACTCTCAAATGAAGCATTTTTTGGCCAAAGCTTATGAGACATGAAGCTGTAGAGAATTAAATTCTCTTTAAAATGATATTTCATGGAAAAACTTCTGATAAAGTATGTGAAAGTTATGCCTGGCCAAAGTTCTGTTGACTTTTGTCCAAAAAACCTAATTTGGAAAATTTGACTTTTGATCAAATCTTGAGTTTTCTTGATGAATCATGATCAACCCTTGATCAAATGATGAATGTGACTTCAAAATCTTGATGTTGACCTAAAATGACTAAGTTTGACTGTATGTTGACCATAATTGACTTTTTGTCCAATACAACTGATTTTCAACCATCTGAGCAATTGATTGAGCAAACTTGAGTTGTGAGGCTTTATACTTGACATGATGATCCCTTGAGATATATGGGGAGGTATAATGACCACTTGAGGCATTAGAACTCATTTTGACTTGAAAGAATCGAAACCTAGTCGCGGGTTGATTGCTTAGGAGAGGGTTCATCTGGTCAACTCTTGAGAAGTTCTTGAGTATAGAGATGTGGATTGTCTTGAGAAATAGGAGGGCAAATTTTGGGGTATAACACATTTTCCCTATCATAGTCACCTGATAGTCTTTATAGTGCTGATAAAATGTCTCACATGATTTCTTATTATTCTTCTAACTTTGTATTTGAATGCACATAAGCTTTCTCTTCTTCATATTCCAATTTCAATAACTGAGCTTGCCTAAACCTTGCATGCAAAGTTCTTTAGATTTCTATGTCAACAGGAAAATAAAATGAGGGTTCTCTTCACATACAAATGTCAGAATCAGGCTAGTAGTAGCATAATAAAAATAATAAAAAAAAAATTGGAATAAAATTTTAGTTGACGAGCAACAAAAGTTTAACCTTACCAAAACTTAAACTCTATAATCTTTGGCAGTCCCTAACAACGGTGCTAAAAACTTGATCAATAAATTAACAAGTGTATTAATCTGCCAAAATAGTAATTTTTTATAAGAAAAAAACATTACTGGAAGCACAAGGGGTACTCAACCCATACATTACAAAATCACAATGATCCGGAAAAAAACTCAAAGGAATTCTTAAATCGATTTACATAAAATCTAATGGAGAGTGCAACCAATTATAAAGTGTTTTGCTATCTCTTACTTTGTTGCCAATAACCAACCACATCCATGATGCCATTTTTATATTCATAAGTAAATCATCAAAAATGCAAGTATCATTTTAAAAAATTATACTATTACGCAATCTACATATATACCATAACACTACCAACCAAAACTATGTCAATCTTTCTCTTCTTCACCTTTCCCACATGACCATTTATGAAATGATAAAAATGATTCAAACCAACTAACTCGTCCTCCACATCCAGCTCCATCCAATCATATATATTTCTCCAAACTCTCAAGGTTATGACACATTTAAAAAATAAATGTTTAAGATCTTTTAATCCATTAAGACACAATACACCAACCTTATCCTCGCCGTTTTGAATGATGTCATTCCTCTCCAATTAATATTTGGTTGGGAGTATATTAGCATTAATCTCCACCCAAACACCTTTTCTTTTTTAGGAATGCAAGTTTTCCATAATCTTTGCAAAACCTCATTCATATCGTCTGTCACGACATCTTCGAGATCTAAATCCCTCAAACAAGTATAACAACTCTTGACCGAAAAGAATCCGTCTTGATTTGGACACCATTTACATGTATAATTCTCTTATGGATTTATGTTTACCATTAACAATATCTCAATCAGTTCAAAAGCTTCCATGGTTGCCACTAGTTTGTCCATAATTGCATTTGCTTCAACATGGAAATTCCAGCACCACCCATCAACTAACCCATTTTCCATCTCACATACCATCCCCTTGGGCTTTGAAGAACATTTGAATAATTCAGGAAAAATGTTCTTCAACGACTGTTCACTGAGCCATCTTCTATACCAAAACAAAATGTTGTTATCTGCACCAATTTATATCTAATGTTACCTACAAAACAATCAAGAAAGTTGATTTTAATCGAGTTGGTCGCTATTATATCCTTCCACAAAGCTAAACATTTTTTGGTTGTTTTAAGGTCTTTGTCCATCATCACAATATGATGTAAGTTTCCATATCTCACACTCAATATTAGACTCCATATTGCTTCATCTTCTTTTAATACTCTCCATTTCCACTTGTATAACAATGCTTTATTGAAATAACCAATGTGTCTTATGCCAAGATGACCTTCCTTTTTTTGGATTACAAACACTATTCTAACTCACCCATTTTATGCATCTCTTATCCTCATTGTCGCACCATAAAAATATGCTATGAATTCTATAATGTCCTTAATAATCTTCACAGGGGTTATATAAAAAGACATTGTGTAAATCAATATGCTTGATAACATTGATTTCATCATCGTTACCCCCAATGGATAAAAGTCACGCCTTCCACATTGGAAGTATTTTATTCAAGCTATCCACACATGATTCCAAGAAGCACATCTACGTGGATTTGCACCCACCATTATGCCTAAGAATTTAAATGGAGTAATACCCCTGCAACAATATAGAAAATGTGACGCACTCTCCATGAACTCCTTCTTCATATTCACCCCATATATTTTACTTTTAAAGAAATTAACTTTTAAGCTAGATATTAACTAAAACCCCTTAAAGATAACCTCGATACTCTATAAAATTTTCAAGCATCACCTCTCCACTACCACTATGTTATTCGCAAATTGCAAAAGTCTTACTTCCATATCTTTATTCACCTTATACCTTTCGAATTAATCGTTCTCCACTGGCATCCTAAACAAACTTGCTAAACCCTCTACTACCAAAGTGAATAAGAACGGTGAAAGTGGATCACCTTATCTTAATCCCTTATCCACCCTAAAATATTTGGTTGGGATTCCGTTTACTAGAATTTACAAGGAACTACTGAAGATGCACGCTTCCACCCACCGACATCACCTTGCTAAAAAGCCAAATTTAACTACAATTTCATGCAAATAACTCCAACTAATGTTGTCATACGCTTGTTGGAAATCTGCCTTGAATATGAAACACTCCTTCTTTTCCTTGGATGCATGGTATTTGATTCCATTAAGCGCTAAAACTTCATCCAAAGTTTGTCTATTCGGGACAAAAACTGATTGTGAAGGAGAAACAATGCCACGTAGAACCTTTTTTATTATATTTACAAGGATTTTTGACAGAATTTTGTACAAGCATCCCACTAAACAGATTGGTTTAAATTCATTTAAACCTTGAGGATTAAGGTTTATTATTTGTTAAAGATATAAAAAGATGTTGTTGTCTCTTTAGGGAGACCCACATTTAAGAAGAATTAATGCACACACTTTCCAATTTACTCTTCTAGAAAAACCCAACATTCTTGAATAAATTTGATATTGATCTTGTCAGGTCTCGGGATTTTGTCTCCGCCTGAATCTCATAATGTTTCCCTAATTTCCTCCAATGTGAATTTTGTTTCTAATACAACCATTTTCTCTTTAGATACACTTTTGAAATCAATTCCCATCATAAACTATCTATTTACCTCGCCTTCTTTAAATTCCTCTTCCAAAACTTTGAAAATCTCGTCACGGGTCCCCTCCACGTCCTCAAATCTCACACCTTCACTATTAGTAACTAACAAAATTGAATTTATATGCCTCCTTTATTTTATCATTACATGGAAATACCTTGAATTAAGATCTTTTTCTGCAAGCCATTTTTGTCTTAACTTTTGTTTCAATAAGCTTTATTTTAGATGAAGATATTTCTATATGTCCTCATTGGTCTCAGCTTTTCCCTGCTACAATGTTGTTGTCATTTGTATTTGCGATACTTATTGTTCTATCACACTCGTTTAACTCTAAAACCGCCTATTCTAACTTCAAATCCACCCAACCAAAGAATTTATTATTCCAAACTCTCCACTTATTTTGCAACACTTTAAAATTTTCCTGAATGGTTTTGGACCCAAATCCATTTCATTCACATTTAACCATTTTGAGGAATGGTCTGATATATCTTTATCTCCAATCATATGTCCCCTAATTTTCCAGCTATCCACCAAAGCCTCCAAGAATAAACATATGTGCAATTTACTCTTCGCACACCCTTCTTTATTTGACCATGGTAATCTTATACCTAACGATGATACCTCAATCAAGTCCATAGCATCAATGAAATCATTGAATTTGTTTATTTCTATGCTCATAGACAACCCGGCGCTCTTCACATTACTTTCTACACTTCCCACCTTATCTTTAATATTGTTAAAATCTCCCACAGCACACCACCAACCAGGTCCAAAGTTATTCTTTATCTTTGCCAGTTCGTCCCACAACTCCCTCTTTTTTTTGTATCAAACATGATGAGCAAATATTGAAAAAATAACATATATGGTTATTGAATAATGTGCAAATCCCCAAGGAGCCTTTTGTTTTGAAGTTGAATAATGGTTCTACCACACCTATCCTCCACATAATTAACATCCCACCAGAAGCTCCATCAGAATCCTTCACTGTCTATTGAACTTCCTTATCACCCACAATGATTTCACAAAAGAATCATTCATTTGTTGTGTTTTTATTTCTTGAATGAATGCCATGTCAACTTGTCCCTTCGCTAAAATATGGTTTAATCTCCTTTGTTTCAAAGAGAGCCTGCACCACTGGATGTTGAACTATACTATATTCATTTCGACACATTATTCTTCCCCATCACTGCCTTCGTTCCTTCTAAGTCTATTTTATCCATTCCCTTAATTGCTTCCATATATATGTCATCCATATTTCTCGTAGGAATCCTTAATTCATTGATTTCATTACACACTTTGTTTTCTAAATCATCCTCATTTCCAATCCTATTCCGGTCATATCCCTATATATTTTTGGCTCTAATAGTCAATTTTCTACGATTGTCCCATCAGATGATACTACCTGAGAACTCCATGAACTTGTCGAAGTGTTGTTGTTCCTTCTTTTCCACACCCTTTTCTTCGATTTCCTTTTATGATGTTTGAAGCAAAATTGCACGCACTGATTTGGAAATTGTTGTCTCCTTCATCTCCTTATGTTATTCACTATTAAAATCTGGGTAAATGTTTGTGTTAAGTGGTAGTGAATGTACATGAGAAATAATGTTTGATGAAGTGCTAATGGACTACGCCTTTTCAACACTTCGGGATTTTGAAAACTTTCTCAAATGGGTCTTCCTTCTTGTTTTTTTCCTTCTTGGCCCAAGCACTAAAGTCCAAATCGTATTGTTTTTCTTGGCATAACCTAGACTTTTTTACATAAGCCTTTTTTTTGTTTCATTATCACCACGTCATTTATGCTTTTTGACTTCTGGAACCACTGCAAATCCTCTGTCACTTTAACACATATTTTTTCCAAAGTTTATTTTTCCCTTTCCAAAGCTTTTTGAAACATCCCCTCCATTTGATGCGCCTTCTGAACTTTTGCAAGAACAATTAATGTTTCCTCTAAGGAAACACACATCCCTCCACTTTTTTCTAAACTGTTGGTTTTTGTGTGTAATAATAGTAATAATGGGAAGTCCCAAGTATTGATCTCGAGGACTACATAGTGATATAGAGTTTAATATGTACTATATTTAAACAAAAACAATTCAGGGTTTTAGATTGGAAATTTTGCTAATTATAAATAAACTGACAAATAAAGGTAACTAGAAGTGTTAAACATATTTAAGTCTATGTGAGTAAACATGCTAGGGAAGGTGTATGATCAGATGCTTTGATAATTTTAAGCTAATCTTACAATAACGTTAACGCTTAATTTAAACTTTCAAATTAACTCTGATATCCACTGTGAATTATAGATGAAATTAAGCATTAATTTATCAAAAATAATTTAGTCTCTATGTGGTATCCCTAATCATATGTTATATCTACTACATGATACTTTCAATTGAGCGTTAACGTTAACAATATTGCCTAACTATTAACCGTAAATCAAATCTCAATTTTTTTGAAAGAGAAAGCATTAAGCACAAATTAAAATTAAATTCAATAGAGAATAAATTATTGCCATTACAAGGTTCAAATAGAAATCATTAATGAATCCAGATCAAGGACACCCCTTAGCATTGGGGGGGGGTTAGCTACTTATGGTAAAAGTCATAAACATTACAGAAAAATTAATGAATTAGTTTTCAATAACATAAAGCTTTTGAATATCTTTATCCCCCTTAAAAATATGAGCTTCCCAGCCTTCTAAACGTGTATTTGTTGTCCAAAATCGTCAAACCTAGTGAAAGTCGCGTTCTGGTGTTAAGTAGCGCAATTTTTTTTTGTGATTCTGGGCGCCCATACGCGCATGGCACGCGTATGATAGGCGTCCATATGTGTGGGCAGAAACGTAAAATTTCCAAATCACATACACTTATGAAAATAAGTTGATACACGTATAAGTAGAGTCGAATTAGCCTTTTATGTCTTCATGAATGTTGTATCGCTTGATGTTAGCTTTCATTTGCTGCCAGTACCATGCCATTCTAAGTTACGACGCTCTAGTTATGATCAAAATATCATATGTGTGTCATGATGAAAAACATGCTGAAAATTTCCAGACCTCACATCTTTCTCAAAGTTTGCCGCGTTCCTTTTTTGGTCATATCATTGACTTCCAGCGACCTACAAAACATGTTAACCTCCCCAAGAAGATAAAAAATACCAGGAGTGATTAAAACACAAACAAATGCCAAATTAAAGAAATCAACATATAAATCACTTAGACTATATGAATAATGCATATAACTCGCCAACTTTCACTTGTTAAAATGATAATGACTATATAAAAATGGTGATTGATAAATCGTTCCTTCCTGATTATTTTTCATTAATCCAAGAGGTTGTGACACATAAACTTCCTCTTGCAAAATACCATTGAGAAAAGCTTATTTCACATCTAAATCCATCAAAGGCTGATTCCTATTTACGACTATAGTAATCACCAATCTGATTGTTTCATGTCTAACTACAGGAACAAACACTTTAAAGTAGTCTAAACTATATTTATGTAAAAATTCGCAAGCAACTAACCTTGATTTGTGTTTTACAATTGACCCACCTGGCTATAACTTTATCTTGAACACCATCTGACACATATGACTTTCTTTTTATTGGGCAACACAGTTAACTTTCATATCTGGTTTCTTTCAACTACCTAAAGTTATATTTTCATAACATTCAACCAAACTTTCTTCTTAAGTGATTATGTTATACCCCAAAATTTGCCCTCCTATTTTTCAAGTCAATACCCATCTCCATACTTAAGAATTCCTCATGGGTTGATCAGACAAATCTCCTCCTAAGCAATCAACCCACAACTAGGGTTTTTGGTTCTCTAAAGTCAAAGTTGAGTTATAATGTCTCAAGTGATCATCATGCATCCTCATATGTCTCAAATTATCACCATGTCAAGTTTCAAGCCTCATAGCCTAAGTTTGCTCAGTCAATTGCTCAGATAATTTGAAAATCAATTGTATTAGATAAAAAGTCAATTATGGTCAATATACATTCAAACCTCATCATTTTTGGTCAACATCAAAATTTTGAAGTCATATTCATCATTTGATCAAGTGTTGATCATGATTCATTTAGAAAATTCAAGGAATGGTCAAAGGTCAAAAGTTTCTAAATTAGGATTTCTTAAGGGAAAGTCAACAGAACTTTGACCAAGCATAACTTTCACATACTTCATCAAAAATTTTTCCATCAAAGATCATTATAAAGGGAACTCAATTCTCTACAACTTTGTGCCTCACAAGTTTTCCCAAAAATGCTTCATTTGAAAGTTACGGGTCAAGACATTATAGGTCTTTCTAAAAGTCAACAAAAAGTCCTTTTTCCAAAGAGGTTTACATGAGCATGGAAGCTTCAATGAAGATGAGACCAGAAGGAGCTCTTATAGTACATCTTAACCTTTCTTAAAAGTCCAAGAACACTCCCAAATAACAAAAATTGAGCAAGTTATGGCTTAGGAAAAATTGGAAATTTGGAAGAAGTGCATGAAGAAAACATTGATCAATTTTGAATTTGTTCTAAATGGGCCTAAGTTTTTATGATTTAAACTTGTTTCTAACATGGTCCATAACCTCTAAGTCTGATTACATGCCCTCCTACCATTTATTTCATTTATTTTTGAATTATTTCATTTAACTTCAATTTTAAATAAAATAAAATGCAAAAAAAAGGTTGGATAGGTGTGTGGGCTTGATATTTGAATGTCTTGAGGTCCAAGAAACACATTGCAAGCTGGAGAAAAAACGCACAAAGACTGATTGCATGAATATTGGCCAATTTTGTAAATATTATATTTGACTTTAAATCAAATGTTTTCTCATCAAGAGGAATATATTTTCTCACAAGTCTTGACCTAATTTTGTTCCTCTATATATACACAACAAGATCAGATACAAAGAATACGGTTTGCTGCACTCAAAACGTGTCAACAATAGATCCAAGCCCTTACACAAGCCTGACGCATCCCAGAACGTGTCAACCAAGTTGCACCGATTTGGTAAAACTCATGAAACTCAAACTCTTAATTAATGCCATTTAAAATGTTTTGATTCATATATACATGATTATGTTGATGTTTGTGATTATTTAGAACCATCGTGCAAGAGTTTTGGTATAGAAATCAGGTTCCACCATTGTTAGGACACGAAGCTTTTGCTTCATCGTATCCATGGCAATAGGCCAATTCAGACAAATTTGACACCATCATTGAATTCCTGAGGGTCGATAGAAGGATAAGGTCCCCCTCTTATTTTTATTTACGTTATTTCGCAGGTCCCGATCCTCCCCTTGCCGGAGAAGACGACCGGAAACGCCACCTAGGGCGATTGACCGGTGAAGACTAAGGTAAGGCATGTGTGACATGTTTTGATTGGTTGATTCAAACAGGTGGACCCCACGTCCGCGCGTTTTTGATAAAAAAACTGATTTTTGGAAGTTATTATTACATATATATTCATGAAGTTGGTAATATGAATGGATGTATAACCATTCCAATGGCAAGACATGCGGGAATAGTCCATTACCCTCTATCAGGTCGCTAGTTCGAACCTGCCTTTTGGCAAAAAAATTCATAACTTTTGATTTCTGCAGGTTATCACACATATACTCATGGAGGTATGATTATAACATCACATGCAGATGGAGTGGTGGTCATGTTTTGGCTCAATAAGCATAGGGGCCTGGGTTCAAGCCTTGGCATGACCATCCCTAATTTTTTAGCACTTGTTTCCTTAATATTTTTCTTATTTCTTTTATTTTCTAACCAATTTAATTTCTTTTTACAAATTAATTTCTCACACATAAAAACCCTAAAAAATGTTTTAATTTTAGATTTAGGTTTTAAAAACCTTTATTTAATTTTTCACACAAAATATTTGATTTTTCTTCATATTTAAATTATTTTTCTTAATTAAACACTAATTAATTAGAAATAGGGTTTTTCTACATTAAAATCGACTTCTAAAAACACAAAAATATTTTCTTATAGTAATTAGGTTTCTAACATTTTCCTAACACTTAGAATATTTTTTTCATTATCTATTTATTTATTTCACATTTTAAATTCTAGTAATCGATGTATAGGTCACAAGGATATTTTTGTAATAGCATAGATTTACTTTTCTCGCACATTTACTTTTCCGCATCTCCTACTATGTAACTGCCCCAAAGCCATGTAATAGTGTAGGACCTTTACTTTTTCGCATTTACTTTCTGCACCCTCTATAACTGGATATAACTGCTTAGATGTATGGCTAATAAGATTGCATGACAAAATATAAAATCAAACTTAGATAACCTAATCTCAAATATAAAATATCTGAATTGAACACACTTTTCACATTTGCACCCTCTAGGGTAATCTCTTTGTTGCCTTCATAAAAATGGTCATGTCCCTCGAACGTAGGGGTGCCATTAGCAAAAACCCTTAATTTAAACTCATCACAAAGATCATAATCCCTCGATGACCCTCGATGTTGCCTACAAATATATGATCTCGTCCCTTGATTGTTGCCTACGAATAAGTGATGATCGTCCCTTCGAATTGCTAAGGTATCCTTACATGTTGCCTTCAATGACCATATGATGACCCTACGTCTGTCCCTTCACATCCAACGAATAGAGTTACCTACCAACTAATGGTATGGATAATATTGTCCTAAATGAGAAGGAAAATAACAAGAATGACCTTCCTGAGTAGGTAATAAGACCCTTAATTTCTTGCTCTAATCAATCAAAATACTTTTCACATCTCACACTCTTTTCAAAAATAATTTCAAACAAACACTTTGTATACATTCATACGAGAATCATGACAAAGTTGTATTTTCAAACAAATATTTTCAAACACTTTGTATACATTCTTGAAGACTGACACAAGAATCATTACAAAATTAAAGCAAAATACTTTTCCAAATCACACATACAAAAGCGAGTTTTCGAAAAGTGAGCTAAAGCAATCAAGAGCCCATAGATAACTATAGATGGAAATGATGTTAATACCTTCCCTTTTCATAATTACCTCTTGTACTCTGAATCTAACAAATGTATTTCCTGTTCTTTTCACCTTTCATTTATTGGATAAAAGAAAAGTCGATGGCGACTCTTGTTATCCGCAACATTTACGATAAAACGCAAAACAAATAAGTCAGTTCTCCCACCGTGTTACAAATTCAATGATACCAAGAGGTTTAAAGTCCATTATTATGGCACACTAAATAACTCCCCCTTCATAATTAATCTTAGTATCCGCAACAACTCAAAGTATACAAACCTTCTTAGGATCTAATGAAATCTCCATGGCTTAGTTTCAGAGGCAGGATCACCTTTATAGGCTAGACCACCTTCAAAAGGTCCACTACCATAAGATCCACCTTTAGATGCATGATTACCACCAGAGTCTTGATCACCACCAAAGTATGCATTACCATCAGATTCACCTTCAGTGTCACACTCACCTTCAGATTCAGAGTATTTTCAAACTCATAATCATCTTTAGTGTCTCCTTCATGGTTAACCTTACCTTTAGATACAAAGTCGCCTTCATAGGCAAATGTTTCTTCAGAGTCAAATCTACTTCAAAGGTATGTTGTCATTCAGAGTTATATTCAGAAGCATCTTTAGACTTGTTCCAATCCCAAACTTCTGATTCTTTGACAATGATATCTCTGTTGACTTCAACTTTATTGGTGAAGGGAAAATATAGCTTATAAGCACATGTACTATCGTAACCTATATGTATCATAACTTTATTTATGTCTTTGAATCTCCTTCTCTCAGCATTTGGAACATGTTTGTAACAAATAGAACCAAACACCTTCAGATGACTCACACTTTTCATGCTTCTAGTCAACTTCTCAAAAGGAACCATTATTTCCTTTAACTTTTTTGTTGGACATCTGTTTTGTGTATATGCTGAAATGGAAACAACTTAATTCCATAATGGAAGAGGAAAATTATTCTATTTCAGAATGCTCATTGTCAGATCAAGAAAAGTTTCACTTTTTCTTTCAGCAAGGCTATTATGCTGAGGAGTTGAATTCACCTCCACCATCAGTTCTGAGGATCTTCAACCTTTGCCCAATCTGATTTTCAGCTTTGACTCTAAACTTATTGAATTCAACAAAACATTGTGTTTGAACTTTATAAGAGATACCCATGTCATTCTTGTAAACTCATCCACAAATGACAAAAAATATATAGTCCCTCTAAGTGAAGGTACTGGAAATGGTCTACATACATCATAATGTACCACACCTAAAGGATATTTTGTTGTTGAAGGCATTTTTGATGAAAATAGTAATATTGGTTGTTTGGATCTCATCATACATTATACTATTTCTCTTGTGTCACAATCTTAGGAATTATATGTACCACCTTCTTTAAACTCAGATGCCATAAGCTTATAAAGTTTAGATGCCATAATCTCTTGTGCCACATCTCACTTTCCTTTACAATACTCGTTGCACTAAGGCATTTAGAGTTTGCGGATTCAACATTCGCATTGAATGTCTTATTTCTTCCTTGTTTTGACTTTATAGTTAACTTTTGATTACATTTATATAGTTTAAAGAGACTTCCCTTCATGGTTACTGAAAATCCTTTTTTCAATAAGCTGACCTACACTCATCATAATGCTCTTCATACTGGGAACACACTATACATCCTTAATCACTAGAATTTTTCAATTCTTCAAAGTCACTATGATGTTGCCCATTCATTCATCATTCAGATACTCGTCATTAACACACTCGATCTTGGCTTTTCTACCAAAGTCAAAATCAACCAGCGATTTCTTATTTCTAGTTAGGTGATTCGAGCAACCAATGTCCATATACCACTAGTCTACCATATTTTCACCTTCATCCTCAGATTCCATCAATAACACATGTTCATCATCAAAATATCCTCTGGGTATGTTGGCTTCTTCACCATTTTTTATTTGTTTGACCAACAATCAATTGCAAAATGGTCAAACCTATTACTAATGTAGCACTAAACCTTTCTCTAGTCAAACTTATCATTTCCATTCTAAACATTCTTATGTTTCTTCTCATATGGATTATATGATTCTAAATTCAGAACACTACTAGTCTTTCTTGTGTTCTCAGACCAAGCTTGCCTCTTGTTCTTCTTGACAAAAGAAGCTTTCAGAGTCTACTCAGACTCCCTTTCAGATTTCCTCTCAATCAAACACAACTTTTATACCTCTAGATTAATATGAAGTTCTTCGATTCTTATGGTGCTAGTGTCTTTAGAGTGTTCAATAGCTACAAAAAAGTAATCAAATTGAGGAGTAAGTGATCTAAGTATTTTTCACCAATAACTTGTTTAGATAGCGTTTCTCCATGAGATTTCATCTCATTCATGACCAAATCACCATGGAGATGTATTCAGGTACTTTCTCAATGACCTTCATGCTGATATTCTCGTATTCTTGCATAGGGACTACAACTTCACCTTCTTCATTGAGACGTCACCCTAATAACACCACAACAATGTATCATATGTCGCCTTCTCCATCGTAGCGTCATCAATCTTCTCAAACACACTTTTATTCACACACTAATTGATATAAAACAATGCCTTATATTCCTTCTTCCTCATTCAAGTTGCACATTTATTTGCACTTCATTTGTATATGTTGTAACCACCGTGGAATCGTTGTTGACGAGATCAAGAACATCTTGAGCGCAAAACAACACACACATCTGAATCAACCATCAATTCCAATTATTTCCATCTAATATTGGAAGCTCTATGTTCAAGCTACCACTTATGCCATTCATCTTTGATCTTGTTCAAATCACTCAATTCTCACCAACACCCATGTTTTCCAATCCCGCATAATCAAAAAATGTGATTCTATTCGATTTCGATAATAAATTCAATGCGAATTTAAGAAACAAAATCAATCATACACCTCACATACACTTATGTTTTTTTGTGAATTAGAGCCAGAGCTATAAATACTAATTATTGGAGTTAAATTTCCATTAAGGCACAAGAATTGAGAAGATAAAAATGAGGAAGAATATTAGAGAGAAAATCTGTAACAAATTTGTAACTACCTTTATCTATCAACAAACTCTGCAACATAATGAATTGATTACTACTAACTAAAAACGGAGTTTCATTATTTATACAAACAAACTTAAATGCAAATCAAATGTAAATTAAACTCAAATACAAATGCAAACTAAAAAAAAACTGAATCTACATTACAACTAACAACATTTGTAACTGACTTTGCAAGCCCACGTGATTCATGTGTTACTAGATTTGTTTTTAATTTTTTGAATTGTTGGAGGTTATGTAAGTTTTATTTTATGGGTTTGAAATAAAATTTTGGATGTAGAGTTACGAAGATGTGAATTTTGATGATTTAATGAATTTTATGGGTGAGTTGGACTTGGATATGATGAGGAATGATTTAATGGTTTTTTTTTTTGGTTTTTGGTGATTATGAATGCAAGTAGTTTTATAAATTGAAAATAAATTATTTCAAATTAAAAATGAACTAAATATGATTAGCTCTATTATACCAATGTTGGGGGTGACAAAATGGGCCCAGGGCCGACCCAACACTTTATGAGGCTTAAAGCAAATTTTAAATTGAGACCTTTTATATTCTAATAAAAAAAAATAAATTAAATAATTATAATATTTATTTAAAATTTACTCTTTGAGTTTTTTGAGATGCAAAATTATTTATTAAACTATTATAATCAATTTCATTTAACATTTCTTTTTCAATCGATAATAAAGTCAATCCATTTAATCTATGTTGAGACATTGTTGGCCTTAGATAAGATTTATTAATTTTAGTTTTGAAAAACTCTTTCTGCTAAAGCAACAGTTACATGAATCATTAACATTATTCTATAAACAACAAATGCATTTGGAAAAAAGTTCAGTCTTATTATATAGTTAAGTATATCAATTGGCGTATCATTCTCAACATGTATGATTTCTCTTAATATTTTCAATTCTGAAAATAAGTCTAATCCATCAATATCAGAGTTATCGTTATGTTTTAACGAACGTTCGAGGTTAAGACAATATTCTTTTAAATTTTCAATTTCCAATGACCTTAATTTCTCTATACTAAATAGAAAACTAAAAATATTTTGAAATATCTTAAATTGTTTAAATCTACTTCAAAATGATGTAATTGCATGATCTAATATGTACAAAAAATAGTCAGATTTAAATGATTCTTCAAGAGTTTTTAAAACTTCATTGTCAATAATCTCATCAAATTGTCTTTTTCTACGAATAATACGTTTTTCACGAAACTTAGATTCTATATCCATTTCGGTAACAATTTCTTTAGCCGAAATTATGGCATTTTCAAAACCATCTTCCCTGTATTTTTTGAAAAAAGAAATAAGCCCTTTCAATTGCTCTATAGAAACATCAATTCTTATATCCTTTGATTGAAAGTGTTTACTAACTGAGTTTACAACGAACAATATTTCATACCAAATATTCATGCCTAGCAAAAATTTAAATTTTTCAAGCTCATAAGTTGTCAAACATTCAGCTTCACTTTTTATTTTAGGTCCATCATTCATTTCACCTAATTAAAATAAAGCATTTATTATTTGTGAAGTTTGGAATCTTATAGCTTTTACACTTTCAATACGACTTTTCCAACGTGTTTGTGACAATGACTTCAAAGTAAGGCTAGGGATATGGTCTAGTAAAATTTTCCATCTTTTAGTAGAAGAAGAAAATATTGTATAAATACGTTGCACCACTCCAAAAAATGACATAGCTTTGGAACAACAATTTTCCATGCCAAGTTTAGACTATGACAACCACATGGTGTATAAAATGATCTAGGATTAACATCTAAAAATCTTTTTTGAACACCTTGATGTTTTCCTTTCATATTAGAACCATTATCATAACCTTGTCCTCTTAAGTTAATAATATCAAGACCAAGTATATTTAGTTCATTCATAATAGCATCAAAAAGACCTTTTCCAGTTGTATCATCTACTACTAAAAATTTTAAAAAATACTCAACTACTTGTATCGGAGTTGAAGAAAAATCTACACATCATAATACAATAGGCATTTGTTCTTGATGACTTATATCAGAAGTACAATCAAGTATGATTGAAAAATATTTTGATTCCACAACTTTTTTTATAATTTTTTTATTTCATTTGCTAGCAAATCTATTAATTCATTTTGTATTCTATGTCCAAGATAATATGAATTTCATCATTTTTTATTCGACGAATGTGCTCTTGCATTAGAGAATCAAATTCTGCAATCATTTCAATTAGACATAAAAAAATTCTATTATTTTCTTGGTAAATCTTTTCGTTTGTTCCACGAAATGCTAAGTTCTTTTTTTCAAGAGTTTTAACAACCACAATGATTCTAAGTAATAAATTTATCCAGTGCTCTCTTTCTCTGTTAATGCTTTCTTGAACATTCTTGTCAATTGTTCTATGTTTTAATAATCTCATTTCTAAATCAATCCATGAACTCATATTAACAATATGCTCATTACTCATCTCAGGACTCTTCAACTTAGCCCTGATATTTCTCCAATCATTACTATCTTCATGTGCTAATTTACTTGTACTACGAAGAGTAATAAATAATTTACAACAAAAGCAAAACACTTTATCCAATTTTTGAGAATAAACCAACCATCTTCTTTCATGCTTCTCTCTGTTGGATATTTGTTGAATGTAAAGTGATGAAGAAAAGTGTCTTGCATATGCATCCTTAGGAAAATCTATATCGATAACTTTAATAGGACCCTTTTCTACTAATAAATCTCTCAAATTTGTGCCAATAGTTGTCCATTGACTTGGGTCATATATATTTTTATGAAATGATTTTTCTAATACTTCTTCTCTATCTTCACTGTTAGTGTCAGAATCAATACTATCTTGCCTATTAACCGATACTATAATTTCATTATCACCCGCTATTCCTTCTCTATTTTCATTAGCACATATATTATTAACTTGTTCATCAACTACCTCTTCTCGATTTTCATTTTCATCATGGTTTACATTATTAACTTGTTCATTCAGCGAGCAACCACAAGTATTTTCAATTTCACTTTTTTTGTTTGTCTTAAGTTTTGAATAGCCCGATTCATATTTTCGAGTCGACATTTATATATCTTAAAACAAATGAACAACTCAATCAAATCTTAAAAGTAAATAAATAAAATAAACAATTAAAATAAAACTCTAAATAAGACTAAAATAAACAAACAGAATAAAATAATTGAAATAAAATAAACAAACTAAAATAAAACTAAAGAAATAAAAGAGAATAAAAAAATATAAAATAAACAAAACAAATAGTAACAAAGAAAATAGAACCTGTTTGCCGACAAAAACAGAATAGAAGAAAGAACCGCTTATTTTCCGTCAATCGAAAAAATAAACCGATGATTGGAGATGGAGAATTAGAAAGAACTCAATAAACTAGAATAAGAGAAAATGGTGTTTGCCTCTGTAGAAAATATTCAATTGCAGTTTGAGTGTTTGATAATGAAAGAAGAAGAAGAATCAATTATCATTGGAACGTTAGGATTGGAAGAGAAAGAGTCAAAAATGCACAAAATTGAAAAGACAATGACAGTTTTACGTGTCTGACTGGTAAACAAATTTATTAAGATTATTAAGTTAATTTAAATTAATTAATTGAGGCTTTTTTTAGGCCTTAATATCTTTGATTAAAAAAATATATTTAGGGGGCTAAAGCCCTATCTTTACTAGCTTGGCCCAATGGCCAGCTCTGAATGGGCCGCCCGCCCTACTTCGTCTTAAATCTGCCAAAAAAGAAACGTGAAATAGGCATAAAAATCAAGCCCGTCCCGCCAAATTGGCGGGCTTGTCAGTCTATTTTTTTTAACACATTAATAGTTTTTTTTTTTTTTGTTTTTTTTTACATTTCAATTAGACTTTTCACTTATTTTTTAGAATATTTTTTGTAAATCATCTTTTTAAGAAATTTTACTTAAAAAATATTGCATATATTCACAAATAAATGTATAAAATAAAAACATTAAAAATTAGAATGACTAGAATTAAGTAAAAAAATAGGTGTTTAAGGCGGGACAAGCTGAACGGATAAATGCACCGAGTTTAGCCGACGATAGAGTTTGGCAGGCAACGAGCTTTGGCGGAGTAGACTTTAGCGCGCGACAGTCCTAAAATTCCTATCCAATCCGCCGTTTTTTGGCAGGTGCGCGGGCTGACCTGGCGAACCATGACCCGTTTTGCCACCCCTAACCATTGCCATGTTATTAATGAAAATGTCAACCGTGTAAAATTGAAGGGGACCAATAAAAATTTAATGAAGTAACGTTCAAGAATAAAAAAATATGATTTTTAAAATGAAGAACTAAAAGTTAAAAATCATCAAATTAAGATGATAAAAAATAATTCAAAAATTATCGAATTTGATTCCTAATTGTAAACAACTCTTGGCTAGTGCACGGACTTTTGATGCATGTGTCGGATTAGTCGGTTTACTAAGTAAGTTAAGAATCGACGTGAAAGTGCAAAGAAAAAACATTTAAGCTTTATTATTTATTATTATTATTATTATTATTATTATTATTATTATTAATAATAAGAATTTCAAGCTTCTCTAGCACGCAATTTTCAATTGCGATTTTAGCGCCATATATTTAAAATTTTATTGGATTAACCCAATAAACATTTGAAGCTTTATGAAATTAAATTAAATTAAAATTTGCCTTTGGTACCCAACTCAGAGCACAAGCACATTCACCTTCTCCACTCCTCCTACTCTTGAACCTGAACCCCCTAAATCCGACTAATTTATCAAATGGAATCCGATTACCCTTACGAGATTCTCGATGACGATGATGTAAGAAAATCAGTTACCAATTAGTTTCTTTACAATTTCAAACAATTTTTACTCTCTCAATTATTATTATTATTTTTTTTTTTAGGGTTTTGATTGGGAAGCAGCTGCGAGGGAAATTGATGCAGTTTGTCAAATGAGAAGTGACGCGAAAATGAGCGGAGGCGAAGCGGAGAAGGTTTGTCAAAAGGGGAAGGGAAAGCAATCGACTCTTGATAAGTTTGTTGGAATTGTGAATAAGGAAACTGAAACGATTCGGGTTCAAGAAAATGATGCTGAAGAATCTATCTGCGACCATCATATTGACAGTGAAGCAGCCAAAACTTGGATATATCCAGGTACTAATGTACTGCTTGTACTTGTTGTTTTTGCTATAGGGTCTTGAATATCAATGTTTAGGATTGTCGCCAAGACCCAAGAATCGCGAGCCTTGATACAACAGTAAGGTTCATGCTTTGTGATATGGGGTTACAAGTTCGACTTTTTTAACAGTCTTTTTGTGGGGGCCTCGTGCACTGGGCGGCTATGTGGCTGCTCTTATGTAGAATGTTAAGGATAGTAGACAAGATGGAGTAACAAAGAGTTAATTAAGACCATGAAAAACTATGAGGATGAGTTTGGTGTTAAATGGTTTGTAATTGAAACTACGAGCTTTTCAATTAATAAAAAGTTAATGGTTCTTAAAAGTGGCTATAGTAAAAAAGACGGTGGAATATAGACTTCCGTGGTATGGGCATGGAGAGAGAAGACCTATAGATTATGCGGTAAGGAGAGTAGATAAGATGGAGAGGAGTCAAATAGCTAGAGGTAGAGGAAGTTGATCCATGTAACCAACCCCACTTAGTGGGATAAGGCTCGTTGTTGTTGTTGTTGGTTCTTAAAAGAAAGTCCTTATGTTGAGGCTAAATCGATGCTCCTTGCTCCTTGTGTTGATGCTTTTTCAAAATATACCTGAGTGTTTCCTATTAAATTGAAATCTGAAGTTGTGCTCACATTCACACACTTTCTCACTGCTATTGAGGTTCAGTTTTCATCACAGTTGAAGGCTGTCCAAACTGATGGTGGAGGTGAGTTCAAGTCACTCACCAATCTATTTCTCACCAATCTTATCAATAGAATGCCCACTCCCCCTGCTTGAGATGAAATCTCCTTATTCCATGCTCTACAAAAATATTCCTGATTACAAGTTTTTGAGGGCCTTTGGATGTGCTTGCCTAGGCAGCATCCTACCCTTCTTCTCACTGAACTGGAACCTTCCTCCTACAAAGTTGCTCTTAAAGATCCCAAATGGGTTGCAACTATGCAGGAGGAGTATAATGCTCCGCTCAAAAATCACACTTGGGATCTTACTAATCTCCCTCTTAACAGGCAAGCTATAGGGTGTAAGTGGGTGTTCAGGATAAAGCAAAATCCTGATGACAGTATCAACAAGTATAAGGCCAGATTAGTGGCCAAGGGGTTTCACCAACAGCATGGTTTTGATTTTACTGAGACATTTTCACCTGTTGTGAAACTTGTCACAGAAAGAGTAGTATTAACCATTGCCATATCAAAGGGTGGTGTCTTACCCAACTAGATGTGAATAATGCATTCTTAAATGGCATTCTTCAAGAGAAAGTTTACATAGAACAACCCCCTGACATCAAAACTGACTCTCCCACCATGGTTTGCAAGCTTCACAAAGCTCTGTATGGTCTCAAACAGGTACCTAGAGCCTGGTTTGATAGGCTGCACCTTGCTCTCAAGAACCTTGGTTTCACCTCTAGTAAGTGTGATCCCTCTCTTTTCACCCTGATTACCTCCAGCTATACCATCTACATGCTGGTCTATGTAGATGACATTATTGTCACAAGAAATTCTCAGCCTCACATTCAGCAGCTTATTCATAAGCTCAATTCTCAGTTTGCCCTAAAACAGCTTGGCAATCTTGACTACTTTCTAGGGATTGAAGTCATGCACCATGCCAATGGATCTCTCTTTCTCTCCCAAGCCAAGTACATCAAGGACTTGCTTTCTAAATAACATGAAAGCAAAGGGCTTCATACTCCTATGATTACTAGCCTAAAGCTGTCAAAGCATGGAACTGATACCTTGCAAGATCCTTTATTCTACAGGTCCATTGTTGGAGGTCTGTAGTATGCAACTCTCACCAGACCTGAGATTAGTTTTGTGAGCAAAGCTTGCCAATTCTCTCTAATCCTTTAGAAAGTCACTGGATAGTTAAGAGGATACTCGGTACTTAAAGGGACTCTTCATAATGGCCTCTTGCTGCAGCCCACCTATACTCGTGCACCTCTGTCTATAAAAGTTTTTCGGATGCAGACTGGGATTTGGTCCCGATGACGGAGATCTACTTCTAGATCCTGCATTTTCTTGGCCCAATCTGGTGTCCCGTGGTCTAAAAGCGGACTCTTGTTGCCGGTCCAACAAAGCCGAGTATAGAGCTCTTGCTAACTCAACTTCTGAAATTCTTTGGATACAGTCCCTCCTCACTGACCTACAAGTTCCTTTCACCACTCCTGTGATGTTTTGTGACAATCTGAGCACAGTTGCTCTATCACATAATCCCATTCTCCATGCCAAGACTAAACACATGGAGCTGGACATCTTTTTCCTAAGGGAAAAAGTGCTGAGCAAAACTATGCTGGTTTAGCATGTGTCTGCCTTTGATCAATATGCTGATTTGCTCACTAAGCCTCTGTCACCTCAGAGGTTTCTGCAACTAAGATCAAAACTTCAAGTTCATGATAAAGCACCACTGCTGCTAGCAGGACCTTCATCTTGAGGGGAAGATATTAGAGTTATACAATATAGTGTAGAAAGGATAGTCTTAGGTTATGTTTGGGAGTTTGGAGGGGAAGGGAGGGGAGGGCTTTCAAAAATAGGAAGGATTGAGTGAAAAGAGTAGAAAGATTTTGTTTAGGAGGGTTTTAGAGGGTTTGTATTTCTTCATAACACCAAAAATCCCCTAATTTGGAGGAACTCAAAATTTATATTGGAAGAGGGCTTTGGAGGGTTTTGGGGGGCTTAAGTAATTTGTTCAAATATAATTGTTGTTGTTATAGTATTTTAAAAACTAAAAATACATTAATGATAAGCATTATTTTATCATTCTAAACAAAATCTTTTTTTCAAAAAATGTTAAAAACTTAATTTTTAAAAAAAAAAAAATATTTTTGGAAACCCTCCCTTCTCCTCCCCTCCAAACTCCCAAACATAGCCTTAGTAAATATATTGTAAGCAGCTAAACTGTTAAGTTTAGACTGCACAAGGTTTCTATATAAACCTATCTCTATCCCCAATTGTAACTAACTTCAGAAATACAAAATTCTGTTGCAACTACTTTTCCCTCTCTCTTTTTCTCTCCTACATTTCTATTATCGCCTTTATGGAGAAGTTAAATGGGTTTCTATAAAACCTGTGATGCAAAAGTTGATTTCAATTTTCTATTTAAACTTGAAGTTGTTGTTTGAAAGACTTGTGGTATGTTGACAAATTAATCCAAATTGGCTCTCAAAGTACCTGCATAAT
Source organism: Vicia sativa (assembly GCA_021764765.1). Classification (NCBI taxonomy): domain Eukaryota; kingdom Viridiplantae; phylum Streptophyta; class Magnoliopsida; order Fabales; family Fabaceae; genus Vicia; species Vicia sativa. The sequence continues at coordinate 76,722,189 of CM038792.1, forward strand.
GGGAAGAGACTATTATTATTGTTGTTTTATTAATATATCTACGTATGTACTTGATCCTCTAGTTAAAGAATTTCAATTTTGATCTATCACTTTTTGCAGTTAATGTTCCTCTGCGTGACTATCAATTCCATATTGCCCAAACTGCACTCTTTCAAAACACTCTGGTCGCCTTGCCAACAGGACTTGGCAAAACTCTCATTGCTGCTGTTGTCATGTTTAACTACTTTAGATGGTTTCCTGAGGGTAATGTAACGCCATGATTGTGCATTCACAAATTTTACAGTTTTACAGCATGTGTCATATCATTATGTTACTTAACTCTTTAACTGAGAAAACCATCTTCTGATCAGAGAAGCATTTACATCTGCTGCTTCCTTTTCGCAACAGGAAAAATAGTATTTGCTGCTCCTTCTCGACCGCTTGTCATGCAGCAGATAGAAGCATGCCATAACATTGTGGGGATACCGCAAGTAACGACCTTTCTTAGAACTTATCTGCTAGCATCTTTGCTTTGAAGAAATTTATGAAATATCTATGTGAATTTAATTGCAGGAATGGACAGTTGATATGACTGGTCAGTTAAGTCCTCCCAAAAGAGCTCGTTTGTGGAAAACAAAGCGAGTTTTCTTTGTCACTCCACAAGTTTTGGAAAAAGACATCCATTCTGGTGATTTCTTTAAATTAGTTACATAATATTTTTATGGGGATCCATTTTATATATCATATGCTGTGCTTTGCTTTGTTTAACAAAGCTTTCTATCTTTATTTATTTATATGCATGTTTAATTTATTTCAGGTAAATGTTTGGTGAAGTACTTGGTGTGTTTGGTGATTGATGAAGCTCACAGAGCAATGGGAAATTACTCGTATTGTGAAGCAGTTCGTGAGGTTTGATTTGTTCAGAGGTTTTTAGTACTTCTGGTCTTAACTCTATTTTGGCATTTTGTACTATATGCTCATTCATTGATATGCACAACACATAACAGATCCATCCCTGTTATATTTTTTGGTTTCTAGTTAATGGCTGTACCTGTGCAACTAAGGATATTGGCGTTAACCGCAACACCAGGATGTATGTTTTCGATAATCTTGGGTTTTTTATTTCAGGTTTTTCCTTTGAAAAATTGTATTCTAAATCTATTTGTGATACAGCAAAGCAGCAGACTGTCCAGGATGTTATTGATAATTTGCATATCTCCAAGCTTGAGCATCGCAGCGAAACTGACCATGACGTTATGCCGTATGTTCATGACAGGAAGATAGAGTTGATACAGGTAGTCCATGCTCGCCTATTTGGAATTATAGTTATATTTTATACATTTTTAAAAATCCTGTTACAATTTTAACAGGTTGCAATGGGCCAAGATGCTGTAGAAGTAAACAACAAGTTTTTGGAAGTGATACGCCCTATCGTAACCAAGCTTACTAATATTGGGGCAATTAATAGAGATTATCGTACTGTATGTCTCTTTGTCTTCTCAATTCTTTTTCATTTTGTTTTAGTTTCAGATTGTTATACCGAATGTTAGAAAATAGCTACATGACTTGTCATTAGTTTTTATTGAAGTTTTCTAGTGTCAGAAATGTAGGAATTATTTCAGCCAGAGGATATGTTAGTTGCATACATAGGGATCCAATTCACTTTATGGTTATATAAGCAAGAGTAATTTTTCTTATATTAAGTTCTTTTGACTGATTCATAAGAAGTCATTTTAATTATGAAGCATTTATAGTTTACTAGTTGCTGAATATCTTCAAAACACACTGAGTTTTTTTCTGAGTCTAATATGTCCTCTGCATTATAGCAACGATTAATGCTTGTAACCTAGTTAGAAGTAGCTTTGACTGAAGAGAAGATGTGATGAGAGATAATCTATAATCTTCTATGGGATTGTAGTCATTATAAATACATGAATGCCTGCTGTATTTGAATTTGATTTTGAACATCAAATTGTTATCTAATGTCATGGATGCTCTAATGTATGGGTTCAGTAACATTTCATAATGTGTTTCAAATTTCAATGAGCTAGAGAACTAATTTGTTGTCAAAGCTAATGTGTTGCAAAACACCTTTGGACGATCAAAATACTTTTGGCTTGTTGGATCTGTGTAAGTATATGGGTTTAGACTGTTGCAGGTTTGCAGCCTTTCAGGCCATGCTTTTTGTCTTCTTTTCTAGTTGCATTTATATGATTATCACATGTCTCCGTGTTAGTTATTATCTATCAGGTTTTCACGAATAACATTCCGAAGCATGCTGATTTTCGATAGCTTTCTTGCCTATTATTATTTGGGTTCATTGACTTCTCATGGTTGCTGCCATATTGTTCTGTGTGTACTATCATTTGCCAAAATTACACAGGCTTGATGATATAGCTGAATCAATAACTGCTTTTTCTCTTTTAAATGCTTGCTGGCTGGCAGTTGAGCCCTTGTGTATTACTTGAAATGAGGGAAAAGTTTCGTGAAGGGCAGATGCAAGATCCTTCGCATAACAATTACATAGATGTTGAAGGGTATTTTGGAGTTCTCATTACTCTTTATTACATCCACAAACTTCTTTCAAGTCATGGAATAAGACCAGCGTATGAGATGCTTGAGAGAAAATTGAAGCAAGGGTAGGCCTTTATGCATCCTTCCTAATTCTTATGAGCCCTTTTCTTTGTCTGTATGGTTCCTTTGTTGTTATGAATTTGTTGTGATAGAAACAAATAAACATAACAGTATTTGCATGGTCACATTCAGAAGAGTTCTATACATCGTCATTGGTAAGATTTTGGAGATAGTATCACTGGTAACTAATACTTGCTTGCAAGTAGTCAAATTGATGGCCAAAACTTAATTACTTACTAGCGTGCAGACGAACACTGTTGTATTTGTTCCCGTCTGTCCAATTTTCTCGAATGAAAAGCATAGTCGGTCTTCATGAAAAAAATAAAAATTTAAGTTTTGGTCGGAATTCTATCATTTAGTATTGTTATTTTTATTTTTATTTCAAATTTGAATTATGGTTAATTTAGATTTATTTTGTTATAATTGTTTTATTGATTATATAAGAATTTATTTAAAATATAAATTAGGAATAGCTGAAATTTGATCTGATTTAAATTTGAAATTAGGATAAATTTAGTATTGTTATTTTTATTTTTATTTCAAATTTGAATTATGGTTAATTTAGATTTGTTTTGTTATAATTGTTTTATTGATTATATAAGAATTTATTTAAAATATAAATTAGGAATAGCTGAAATTTGATCTGATCTAAATTTGAAATTAGGATAAATTATAAAATTCAATTCTTTATTTAGATAAAGAAGGCTAAAGTTGGTAGAAAAAAGCTACACCCAAACTCGGTATTCGTTTTATATATAAGTACAAATAAAGTCATCTAGATTTGTGACCATAGTTGATATGTATGTAGGTTTTTTGCAAAATATATGAGTAAAAATGAAGATATTCTGAAAGCAAGGAAACTAATGCACCAAAGCTTGTCTCACGGAGCGTCAAGTCCCAAGTTGTCCAAAATGCTAGAAGTATTACTGGAGCATTTCAGTAAGTATAATTCTGTTTGCCAAGTGTCGAGTTCTGTGAAATATCTAGGGTGCTAGTATTTTCCTTCTTAAAGATTTACATCGTTAAAGAGATAATATAAGAATTACTTCTTCTCACAGCATTTTCAGGCCTAGAAAGTTAAGTTACAACGGTTGACTTTTTTCATGCTTTATCATTAATTTTGTTTATGGAATTTTCATGCTTTATCATTAATTTTGTTTATGGTTTTTTCATGCTTTAATTTTCCATCAAAATTGACTATGTCGTCTTGTGATATAGATGGTCTTGCATTAGGATTTAGGCATTTGAACTACCTTCATTGCAACCTCCAACAGAGGTAATCAGAATTGAGATCCTACATTGGATCGGGAAGGGGTCACAATATTAGAGCTTAACCTAACACATCCTTACAAAACCGGCTTGTAAGGTGAGGGATGTCATTCTATATAAGCTCTTTCAAGACTCTATCTCTAACCAATGTGGGACTTGAGATTTTCTCAATACAGCCCATCACTCCCAACACTCTTTTGGGCTTGATGAGTTGATATAAATGGTGGGCGGTCCATAGTCCGATTGATAAACTCTGGTATTAGAGTTTGACCTAACTCATCCTTACAAAACCGATTTGTAAAGTGAGAGATGTCACTTTATATAAACTCTTTTAAGGCTCTATCTCTAACCAATGCGAGACTTGGGATTTTTTCCAATACACAAGATCGTGAATTGGGGAACGTAACACAAATCGTAAGATCCTTCCAATTTTGAAAACTTATATATATTGCATGTTTATTCATAATGTGCATATAAAAAACATAAACGCCAAAAACACTAGAAACACATCGTTTTACGTGTTTGGATGGCGATCCCACCGATCCTACCCAAATCCGAGTTTCCCCTAAGCAGAATCTCCAGGCTTAGCAAAATTGTAGAATCGGATGATCCTACAAGTAGGATTGCGATTCTAACTACCATGACAATCTTCTAGTTACAAACCTTGTTTTGTAGGGATGTGTTAGGCCTAACCCAAATTTTGAGATGGTATCAGAGCCTATCCTAGATCTGTTATAGGGATTTCCGCATTGTCCAAGCTTCATTCTCAGTGGGACCTGAACGTGAGGGAGTGTGTTGGAAATTCCGGCTTCACGGTGGTCCGACCCACGTAATTGCGACATTTGACTTGTCTTCATTGCAACCTCCAACACCTTCATTCTATTGGATTTAAAGGGTGCGTTTAGTCTCACATTGGTTAGAGATATAACTAGTGTAGTGTTTATCAGTAGGGGCAGTCATCATCTTATAAGCTGGTTTTGTAGAGATGAGTTAGACTTAGACCCAACTTAAATTTTGAGAATAACATTTAGCTATTTAGCTTTACAGCTCCAATTTTATTAAAAAGATGTTCGTTAGGCTTCTTTCGCATTGAGCTAGTATCAGTATGCTAGGGAGGGTTGAATTTTTTTCGTAGTCTGTGAAATTTTTGAAATTTAAGACGAAGTTTGAAATAATGACCAATTTCTTTTTATTATTATGTGTTCCTCTAAATGATATTTTTCCTGGATTTTCCCAATTACCTCTAAATGATATTCTCATATATTGTTATATGATTATCAATTGCATGATATAAGTTTCTTTCCATTTGATCTGTTAGCGGGCCATGGAATATTTTGATATGTGATATAACTTTTAAAAAATGTTTATCCATGGTACTTCCATTTGGAATGATGTTGACTGTGAAGTGGAAAGTTGAACAGAATACCACAGAAATGAAAACCTTCATTTTTTTTTTGTAAAAATTGTCACTCGTGGGGATTCAATCGGTATAAATCTGATTGAATTTTATTTTATTAGTTGTTTTGGCTTTGCCAGGGTAGCGAGAAAGGAATCAATCATCTTCTTTTGCTTTTTCTAATTCAAAGTTTTTATTGGCACCAAAGTTGTTCTCTGTAGTGTTCTTTTTGATGCTATTTCTCTCATTTGTCTCTTGTCAAGGACTCAAGGTTATGATTTCTCTTCACAGGCCGAACTGAAGGTTTCGAAAAGCTGAAATTTGATACTAGTTCTTAAAAAATTCTTTCAAAGAAAAGTTTATTCCCAAACAGCCTTAAATTTTTTGTATAAATTTTCTGTCATCTATATTTGGCGCAGGCTGTATTTTCAATAAGTAAAATATTGTGGCTGAATCTCAGTTTGATTTTTTGTTTTGCTAATAGCCGGGCTATATTCACTAGTCTTTAATGTCAGATGATTTACAACGAGTGTGTATTTTAGTGAAAGATATATTTGGATGTTGTTACAGAAACCAATGATCCACAAAACTCCAGGGTGATTATTTTCTCCAATTTCAGAGAAAGTGTCAGGTAAAGTTAAATTGGATCTTTTAATTATCTTATTCTAAGGGGTTATTTGGAACTTTTAACAATTTGAAAAAATGTTGGGTTAATTCAATGCAATCAGGGACATAATGGTTGCAATTGGAGGTATCGGGGATCAAATTAGAGCTACCGAGTTTATTGGTCAAAGTTCAGGTATTTATGAATTATGATGGTTCTTTTGATACATGTGTTCTCAAGAATGTATCTTTGCTACAATATGACCAATGGAATTGTTGTTTGCACAAACTAGAGTCATATGTTCCTTTCCTATATGGTGATTGTATGAAGTCATGAAAGTTCATTCGTGAGAATTACTTTCCCAAGAATATAATTGACAGGAATCCTATTCCTGTGCGGTAACTTGAAAAAAGTGTATGGAAAATGGTTTTAACTTTCCTGTAAATACTTTTTAAAAGTGGGGTTGTAGAGGTAGTTATAAATAAGAGCAGAGAACAGAGTAGGAAGTGGAACAGAGAGAATCAGTCATTCACGAGAGAAGGGTGGTCACAAAGACGATAGGTGGTTGGAGACAGAAAGTAGCTTTGTAGGTTATGTGAGAAGAGCATTTGTTTGTTTTAGAGTGTGAATGCATGTATTGTATACATGATTTTAGCTTTGTAGGTTATGTGAGAAGAGCATTTGTTTGTTTTAGAGTGTGAATGCATGTATTGCATACATGATTTTTGTATTTGGGTTTGATGGGTCATGGGCGCTGTTTGTGTTGCCCATCTCTCCTTTCTTTTTGTTTAATCCACTGCCATTTTAATACATGATTTATTTTTCAAAAAAGCAAAATTTCATGCAATATTTATATGGGATATTTCAGTTTCACGAACACCTGCTATTTTCTTACACTTCTAACAACATAAATAATAGGCTTAAATGCACTTTTGGCCCCCCTATATTAATTTGCTAAACATTTTAGTCTCCCTATAAAAGAAAATCAACTATTAAGTCCCTCAATATCATATTTCATGTTTTTTTTGAGGTCCCTCATGACAAAATAATCTAATTTGCATGTGACATTGAAATTATGAGATGACATTTTTTAATTGTTGTCACGTCATTAAAACTAGACCCAAAAATATATATTTTAGAATTAAAATTTATAATATATAATTTCTAAATAAATATTTATAAACAAAAACAACAAAAATAATTAAAAACTTATAATTATTATAAAAAAAACTTAAAAAAAATAAAATAATAAATTTTTAAATATTTATAATAACGTGACATCAATTAAAAAAATGTCACTTCATAATTTCAATGCCACCTATACAAATTAGACTATTTTATCATGGAAGACCACTAAAAAAACATGAAATATTTAAAAGATTAATATAGGGAGACCAAAAGTGCATTTAAGCTTAAATAATAACAATTCTAACACCAATTTATTTCCAAATTCTAATAAATTTGTGATGTTGAATTTTTTAATGAATAATATTATCAGAAACCCTTCTTAGCTAATATAATACAAAAGGACACAAAAATCCAACAAATAATATCTCATCAATGCAAATTAGGCTCCTTGCTAGTGAAACTTCAAAATTTATGTCCATGCATGGCTTTTTATTTGGTGAGATTTCATAAAACAAGTTGTAATTTGTGTTGGCTCTTAAATAATTCCTATCCATTGTTGACACTTGCATCTTTTTCTTCTGTGTATATGAACGGGAAGGCACTTATTCCTTCAACCTATATTTTATTCAATTTTTTTTCCTTCATTATTTTAAATTTTTGTGTTCATAAAATGAAATCTTCGTTTTTTATGATTTACAGGAAAAACAACGAAAGGTCAGTCCCAGAAAGTTCAACAGGCTGTGCTTAAGGTATTTATTCTATTTGGAATAAAATATGTACTCCTTCCATATATACTTATGTGGTTCAACTTTACTGACAGAAATTTCGGTCCGGTGCCTACAATGTCATTGTTGCTACATCAATTGGTGAAGAAGGTCTTGATATCATGGAAGTTGATCTTGTCATATCTTTTGATGCTAATATTTCACCACTTAGAATGATTCAGCGAATGGGGAGAACAGGAAGAAAACATGATGGCCGAGTTGATATCCTTTGATTGTCAATTTTAGATGTGTCTTGGCAATTGCTACTTTTGAGAAAGAAAAGAACATTCTTAATGTCCTCTAGTAATAATGTGTGGAAGTTGCAATAGTGTTTAGTGTTTCTGAAAAGTTTTGATTGTTTATTGCAATGATTCTTTAACAATTATTACTAGTTTTGGCTTGTGAAGGGGCAGAGTTGAAAGGCTACTTGAAAAAAAAGGCAAAGGGCAAAACTATAAGTAAACACATGCGAAATGGGGGCATAAATAGCTTTGTCTTTCATCCCAGTTCAAGGATGGTTGGAAATCATCTGTAGCTTCTTTTCTTCGTTGTTTCAGTTTTTATCATTATCTTCTAAATCCTTCTAACTTCTTTTGTAGATTCCCCACATCTTTAAACCTGAAGTTCAATATGTTGAACTGTCTATTGAGAAATTTATTCCCCGTCAGAATAATATGAGAGAAAACCATCTTCAAATTTCTGCATCCAAAGACGAACTCACTCTTGCTGAAACTGATTTACTCGAAAAATATTTTCCCTCTACTGGAGAAAATAGATGTAGATTGTCTCTTATTGCCTTCCCTCACTCTCAGACATTTCCTTCTAGAGTTCATAAAGTTAAGCATTCCTGTGGAACATTGATGTTTATAGACACGATGCAATGTTTGCAAGGACTGTCAGCATATGCAGGAGATAGTGAAAAATCTACCCTTCAGGTTCTACCTTCTTGCTGTATTAGTTCTATCGTACTAAACAAGACCTTAGTCATACTGTGATCAATCCTTTTTATTTTAGTTAAATTGATACATCTATCTGTTTAATTCAGGAAGGAAGGTGTTTAGGAAATAGTAAGCCACTTGTCAGTACTGAGCTTGATGAAGCTAAAAATGGTAATATCTGTTTAGTTTTCATTCCTTAATTTTGTTGCCATACAATAAATACACGAGGTTGTAATCAAGACATCAGTAAAAGACACTATTAAACATTCATTATGATTTTGGAACTGGAATTATCTGTATGTCAACCTTGTTTTCAATGAAATTGCCAAAATTTTCTTTTCCTAGCATGAATGCTATTGTTCCTCATACTGGTTCAACCTTGTTTTCAACGAAATTGTCAATATAGCAACAGAAACGACAAAAGAGGTGTTTCTGTATTTTTGTATCTACTTTTTAAAAAGTAATTGGCGTTTGTAGTAAGGGCCTTTTTTGTAAAGATTTTGCTAATATCAGTTAACATTTGAAATTTGAGAAAACACTAATGGGAGGTCCTGTTTTATTTCTATCCACTATTTCAGACAATAGGGATACAGCGGGAAGAAATATAGATTCTGAAAATTGTCTGGAGGTGGATTCCTGTCATATGGAAATTCAAACCGAAGACTTTGTTGATCTGACTCTACAAGATAATGAGGAAGCAGCTGATGGTGATGAGACAATTCCTGAGACTCCAGATGCTAAGAGGAATTTGTCAAATGAAGGAGCTAATGACACTGAAATAGCAAATTCTGTTGAGAAGCAGACTTCTTCACTGGCTGCAGATGCATGCGATAACAGCATGGGAGATGAAGAGCTTAGCCCTCGTTTAACTAATTTGATTATAAGTGGTGTTGTTCCCGAGTCTCCCATTGAGGAAAGAGGTGGGTGTCTTCTATGTCAAATTGTGACTGTACAATATATGAAAGTGATACTTTGTTGGTTGTGGTTGTGTTTAAATAATTTGTTCTGAAGCAAATTGAATTTTTCAGGGAAGTCAAGAAACAAGTTTGTCATCCGAGGCTGTATTTCACCTGTTCATCTCCAGGAAGAACAAGATGCCTGCTTTTTGAGTTGTAGGGAAACTGAAAATGTCATAGTTGATAGGGGCAATGGTAAAAATGCATGTACTTCCCCTGTTAATGACAGTGACAATGGTAAAAATGTATGTACCTCCCCTGTTAATGAAACCCGAACCCCTTTGCTTGAGCTGAAGAATTGTGTGATCAGAAGAGGACGAGTCTTTGTTTCTCAAATGGAGGAAGGGCATATGCATATTGTTGATCCAAGCATCAGTGAAGAATCACATCCAAGTTGTGTCGAAATGTCTGTAAGCATTAAACCTGCTCGCAAATTTAAAAGGTTGAGGAAAATTGAAGATACTGAAAGTAATATGAATCAGAAAAACAGTAATATTTTTGATTCAACGGCAAACTTTTCAAAACCAGCTCCTGCCACCAATCGCAGACGATATAAGCACGGCCAAGGTGATTTTTGTTTTATTGGTGCATCTTTTGTTCCTTGCTTTATTTGCGGATTGTAGATTGTAGCTCATATCTTTTGTTTCCATGAAATTAAGTTAAATTGGAAGTACATTTAACAAATTGTCTTCTGTAAAACTTACGGCAGTGTTGTTTCACTTTTTAATTTTAGGTTTAAGAAAACCAGCTAATGTGAGAGTGAGAGACTTCATTGAGGAGGAAGCTGAGTAAGCTTATTCTAAAGACTTGATGAATTTTGCATTTCTCATCCTGTTATCATTTTTTGGCAAACTAAAGTTTATTATTGTAGTAACCATATGTTTTGTTGATGATTCAAAAGATATTACATGTAGAATAATCTGTTTATCATGGATATCCAATCTCATGATCTTTTCAACTTCATCAGGGTATCTTCAGATGCCTCCGTATCTAATGATGAAGACGCCGAGGATGAGAATTCTGTTGACAGTTTCATAGATGATCAAACTAATCTTACAGCAGTTACTCGGCCTGGAGCTAGTAGAATGGACATGATGGCAATTTACAGGTAGTTTTACTTTTACATTACTTACTTATCTTATCTCTTGGCAGGTTTTTCTTAAGTAGCCTTAGCCTGCAATTGTATCATCTTGGTATTAAAATGAACCACTAAATTCACCTTAAGAAACTATTTATAAAGCAAAACAATCATACATTCTTTTCTTTATTCACACATTTTTCTAAAATTGTCAAGGGTAAAGTAAGATGTTTTGAGGGTTGGGATCTGTAGCTCCCGGTCCTCCTTTCCGGCATACCTAGGTGGCTGGGTTACTTCTCTCTCTGTTTTGGACATGATGCATGCAATTAGTTCCCAAAGCTTAATCACCAATTTAAGACATTATTTTTCTCCAAATGAAAGAAAAAAAAACGATTAAAAGAAGAAATTCCGTATGAATGTACTGTTGCATCACCCTGCTGCGTCCATACTCGAGGTTGAGTTCACAGGATGAGATTAAACTTTTCATGGTACTGACCAGGGATATTTATGCCTGTGGGAGATTAAACTTTTTGGTTTAGTACATAGCATTAGTGATATTATGAATTCTTGACATCTCAATGAAGTCTTCAAAGATATGCACAGGTTTAAAAACTTGGCAAACAGAACAAGAACATTAATGCTTTTCTAGTTAAGCTTTCAATTTAAATCAATGCTTTTGTGTTTGTGTGGAGTGGGTGACATGGAACTCTGAACTAAAAATACTAGTAGTTAATAATTTCATGTTAAACCTGCATAATTAGAATGAGCTCTGTTGCAGGCGTTCATTGCTCAGTCAAACACCGGTTAGTGGAGGACCAAAGTTTTCCACCACCTTCAGTCCTGATAATGTGACTATGACAGACAGTATTGGTGAAAGTGGTAATTCATCAGTCAAGACAGTGAGTCGTTTCCAGACAGAACATACCAGTCATTCAGCTAATCGAACGTCAGAATCAATAAGTACTGACTGTATGACCTCAGAAGCAGGGCCTTCAACTAGTGTTCCAACTGAGACTGATATAAGAAGCCGTAAAAGAAGATTGACATTTAATAATCCTGGACACTTTCCAAGTATGAATCTTGAACATGAATTTGCACTTCAATCGAAGAAAGAATCAGTGAATACCGATGCAACTATAGATGTTCTATGTGATGATCAATTCCTTAATACTCTTGATCTTGATGAGTTGGAGGCACAAGCAACGTCTATTCTTAAACGGAAATCAGATTCTTCAAATCAGAAGCAGGATATAAATCCTCAATCTCAGGAACTGAACCTTGATGTTATTATGACTCCATCATTCGACCTTGGTATATGATAAGCACTCGAGTGGTTAAATACTTGCATATTGTAGAAATTAGTTAATGTTAACAATTCGTTAGCAGTTCCTGTCTTTTTATCTTTATTGTATTTATGAGGGGACTATAAAAGATTTTGTAACAAAAAGAGCAAAAGTAAAATGTAAAGAATATTATTTTTAGTTTGAATAATACACTCAAAATCTTAGAACGACTTGTGTTTAATGTTAACCATAATGATGTATTGTACGTAGACTGTTTTGAAAATTTTGTATAAAAATTAAAGTGGCTTTTGAAATCTCTATTACTTTAATGAAGTACTAATAAATAATTGACGTATATTAACACGTTTTATAGTTATTTTGTTGTGTTTTATAGTAACTTAAATTCATGAAAATACAATTGAAGAAAAAGTCATAATATACCAATTGATCAAACATTGTTTATTGTGAACTTTATCATGTGCACTCTTTATCACCACGATTATGTTCTCTGCGTTAATACCGGTCAGCTCACAACACTAATAGGTAATACGATCCACATTACTTTCTTAGGTTATTTAAGAGAATATGTTTGGATTGATAAAATATACTAGACATGAGTTGTTTGAATTAATTAAAAATGGATGGTATGGAACTGAATTTAATGAAATTTATTTCATTACCTTTTATACAAGGTGGAATGAGAAAAATAATTATGAAATACCAAAATAATAAAATGACATATATATTGTATTTCTTTTTGCTTCATTTCACTTCGTTCTATTCTATTCTGCTTTGTTTGTGTTTTAGGATATCCAAATATAATTTTAAATTATTTATTTTATGTTCGTTTAATTTAATGATTTAATGGATATGCAATGACAATATAAAATAATTTTATACTATATCAATAGTCTGCCATGCCGTAATTAAATTAGTTGACGCTTTACCTACCGTAATTAATTTATTTTCACCGGCCACAGATAATAACAAAACTGAACTCGAATATTGAAACAAAAACTAAAACACCTCAGTTCAATTAATGAAATTCATAAAGATCAAGTTTTCTTGTTGTGTAAAGAAAATCAGTAAAACCTTCGACATGTGACCGCATAAAAGAAAATCAGTAAAAGCTTCAACATGTGACCGCATAAAACCTTCCACATGTGACCGCATAGCGCAGTGGATTAGCGCGTTTGACTTCGGATCAAAAGGTCGTGGGTTCGACTCCCACTGTGGTCGATTTATTTTCGTTTCCGCTCTTATTTGATTACGCTGTTACTCTTTGAAAAACAGGTATTTATTAAAATCATCAGTTGTATCAGCACTATCTGCAATGGTTTTGATGCCCAGGTATGAAGACACCAATGCTATCTGCAATGGTTTATATGTTGCTTTTCTTCAATACTGTTTTTTCTATTTTTTGTTTATGCTACATTTTGGTCCTTAAAGTTTTCATTCATTTGGGTTTTGGTCCTTTAGGAACCAATAACTAGTTAAACTGTACGGACTGATTCTTTGTTGATGTCCAATATCTTATTCTGTGCTGTCTGTTTTTTTTTATTTTTAATCTGGTCACTTTATATGAACAACTACATTGCAGTGCAAGTGATCTTGGTGCACTACAACAACTCTTTGGTTGATCAACCCAATTTTCTTACCCAGGAAGCTATGTAAGTTTTTTAGTGAGGTAAAAATGCTGTCTTGATTATTGGACCTGTAGAATTTAGAGTGAATAACATATACTTCACAACATGGTTGTACAAATTTGTGAATAGGAATTAGTTTACTTATCGGGTTTGTTCCTAGAATAAGGGAAACAAATATTGATTTGTTCTCATTAAATGTAATTAATTGATGTAATTACTTGTATAACTCTGTAACCTCTATGACTCTATATATACCAGAAATAATAATGAGAGAGACATCAAGCCAAGAATTATTGACATGATATCAGTAAGTTTTCGATCAAACCTGTGAATTTTAGGTTAATCTTGGCTTTATTTGCTTCACTGTGTCGTTCTTGAAATCATCTTGGCAGATCTCAGTTATCGGTAATCTTTTCCAGGCTTGCGATTGTAATCTTCGGTGCTTACAATCGTTTCTCGGATCCGTTCTTGGTAGTGCTCAAGGATTGCAATTTTGATATTCATTCTTGTCTGTGAATCGTGTTCGATTTGGTGGAAGGTTTTCAAATTTGTTTTGTTGATTTCGGTATAAAAACAGTGCAAGTGCAATTACGTGGGCATGTTTTGTTTTCTTCATTCATTAGTATAAAAAAAAACTTGCAAAGTTACTTTGTTGAAAAAAAAAACCAACAAAGAAGGTGTGGTGTTACGTGAAGTTTCTGTTCATGTGGGAAAGTTTTGTTTAAGTGTTTTTTTTCTCAAGTTAATTTAATTATTAGCAATATTGTTTCTATGGCTTCCGAAAGAGATTTTATTTGTGCTCGTTTTACCGGAAATAATTATTCTGCTTGAGAATTTTAGTTCCGAATGCAAGTTAAAGGAAAGAAATTATGGAGTCATTTGGACGGTGTCTCTAAGGCACCGACAGAAAAAGTTGCTTTAGAAGAGTGTGAATATAAAGATGCTCAAGTTATCACTTGGATTCTCAGTAGTATTGATCCTCAAGTGATTAATAATTTGCGTTCTTTTTCCACCGCTCAAGAAATGTAGAACTATTTGAAGCGCATTTACAATCAGGACAATGTGGCTAAGCGTTTTCAGTTGGAGTTAGAGATATCTAATTACAAACAAGGTACCTTGTTTGTCCAAGAACACTATTCTAGTTTTTTGAATCTGTGGACAGAACACTCTTCTATTATACATGTTGATGTTCCCAAGACTTCTCTCGCGGCTGTCCAAGAGGTCTACAACACAAGTAGGCGTGATCAATTTCTCATGAAACTTCGCCCAAAATTTGAGGTTGTTAGAGGAGCTTTGCTAAATCGGAATCTGGTTCCTTCCTTGGATATTTGTGTTGGCGAACTACTTAGGGAGGAACAACGTCTCCTTACTTAAGACCCATGTCTCATAATGCTGTCACATATGAGCCTTTGACGGTTGCATATGCTGCTCAGAGTAGAGGAAAGGGTCGTGATTTGCGACAAGTTCAATGTTTTTCCTGCAAACAATTTGTACATTTTGCTCGTAATTGCAGTAAGAAGTTTTGCCATTATTGCAAACAACAGGGTCATATCATCTCTGACTGTCCAACGCGTCCTCCCCGACCAGCACAACGTCCAGCCCAAGCATTCCATGCCACTACCAACTCTGTTGTTGGTCCTCTCAGTACTGGTGCATCTTATGGTGGTGTTCTACAACCTGAACTGATTCAACAAATGGTCATTTATGCTCTTTCAGCCTTGTGAATTCAGGATAAGTCTTCTAATGTTTCTCAACAGTGGTTTCTTGATTCGGGTGCATCCAATCACATGACAGACTCTTCTGGATACTTGCATAATTTACATTCATACCATGGTAATCAGAAAATTCAAATTGCTGATGGTAATGCTTTATTTATCACTAATGTTGGTGACCTCAACTTTGATTTTTGGGATGTGTTTGTCTCACCTGAACTTGCTTTAAATTTATTATCTGTTGGTCAATTGGTTGATAACAATTGTAAGGTAAATTTTTCTCGTGATGGTTGTCTTGTGTAGGAACAGGTGTCGGGGAAGGTGGTTGCAAAAGGGCCTAAAGTGGGAAGGCTGTTTCCACTCCAGTTTCTTTCTAATCATTTATCTCTTGTTTGTAATAATATTTTGAATTCTTATGAGGATTGACATAGAAAATTGGATCATTCCAACTCTGCGGTTTTGTCTCATTTATTTAAAAATGGTTTGTTGGGAAATAAAAATGTTGTTTCTAATGCATCTCTTTCATGTCCTGTTTGCAAATTGGCTAAAAGTAAAACACTTCCTTTTCCGTCTAGTGCTTATCGGGCTTCTTCTTGTTTTGAAATGATTCATAGTGATGTATGGGGTATATCTCCTGTAGTTTATCATGCTCACTATAAATATTTTGTCAAGTTTATTGATGATTATAGTCGTTTTACTTGGATATATTTTCTTCGGTCTAAATCTGAAGTATTTTCTATGTTTAAGAAATTTCTGACATATGTTGAAACTTAATTTCATGAAAGTGTTAAAATTTTTCACTCTGATTCTGGCGGTGAGTACATGTCTCGTGAGTTTCAGGAATTTCTTCAACAAAAAGGCATTTTGTCTTAATGATCTTGTTCCAATACCCCCCAACAAAATGGGATGGCAGAACGCAAGAATCGTCATTTGCTTGATGTGACACACACTTTACTTCTTCAAGCTTATATACCACCCCGATTCTGGGTGGAGGCTCTTTCCACAACTGTGTTCTTGATCAATCATCTTCCTTCTACGATTATTGATCTCGATTCTCATTTTTTCGTCTTTTTAAAATTCATCCTAATTATAATGATTTACATACTTTTGGATGTGTATGTTTTGTTCACTTACTCCCATTTGAAAGGCATAAGCCTGGAGTGCAGTCTGTTCAATTTGCGTTAATGAGATATAGTCAATCTCATAAGGAATTTGTGTGTTATGATGTCACTAACCATCGTTTTCGCATTTCTAAGAATGTGACATATTTTTATAATCAGTTTATGTTTCCATGTGTTTCTACTGCCATGAATGATATTGTTACTCTCCCCAAGTTTTATGTTATGCCTCAATCTATAGAACATTATAAACCAGGTCATGTATATGTCAGAAAACACAAACAACAGGTTCCCACTCCCCTTCCCGATACTGCACCGCCACCTGATCCTGGAACGGTTGAACCACATCGTTATGTTCGAATATCTCGAGCACTAGATAGATATTCACCAGACATGTATGATTCCTCACATAATTCTTTGACTGCCACACTCTCTAGCATCTCTATTCCTACTTGCTATTCACAGTCTGTTAAAGATGTACGTTGGATAAAAGAAATGAATGAGGAACTTCAAGCTCTTCAAGAGAATTTCACATGGGATATTGTCTGTTGTCCTCCTGATGTCAAACCCATTGGCTGCAAATGGGTGTATTATGTAAAATTGAATTTTGATGGGTCCCTCAACCGTTTCAAGGCTCGCTTGGTTGCCTTAGGAAACAAGCAGGAATATGGAATTGATTATTATGAGACATTTGCACCGCTTGCCAAAATGACATCTGTTCGTACGGTACTATCTACAGTTGCTTCTAACGGGCGGGCTCTTCATCAATTAGATGTAAAAAATACTTTTCTTCATGGTGACCTAGAGGAAGATATTTATATGAATCCTCCTCAAGGTTTATTGTCGTCTTCCAAGAGTGTGTTCAAGCTCAAACGCTCCTTATACGGTTTAAAACAAGTGCCTAGAGCATGGTGTGAAAATTTCCGCGCCACTCTACTTGGGTTCTCCTTTACTCAGAGTCAGTATGATTCTTCTATATTTATTCCTAGAATGTCTACTGGAACTGTCCTACTTCTTCTATATGTTGATGATATGGTTATTACTGTTTCTGATCATGCTTCCATTCAAATCCTTAAACAACAGTTACAAGCAACGTTTCATATGAAAGATCTTGGTAATTTGCATTATTTTCTTGGTATTGAGGTTCATTCTACATCCAAGGGCATATTCCTCCATCAAGACAAGTGTGCCACATATTTAATTTCAATGCCTGGTCTCCAATCGGCTAATCCAGTGGACACTTCTCTTGAGGTTAATGTTAAATATCACCGTGATGATGGAGATCTCTTGCCTGATCCCTTATTGTATCGTCAACTCGTGGTTAGCCTTAATTACTTGACTATTACTCACCCTGGCATATCTTTTGCTGTTCAATAAGTAAGTCAATTCATGCACTCCCCTCGTCATCTTCACTTGGCAGCAGTTCGTCGCATAATTCGCTACTTGAAGGGAAGCTCTCATTGTGGTTTATTATTTCCTGCTAGAACTACTCCTAAATTGAGTGCTTATAGTGATGCCGATTGGGCAGGGTGCCCAGATACTTGGCGATCTGTCACTGGTTGGTGCATGTTTCTTGGCTCTTCATTGATTTCATGGAAAAATAAGAAACAAGTGAGAGTCTCTAAATCTTCTACTGAATATGAGTATCGTGTCATGTCTGCTGCTTTTGAAATTATTTGGCTTCACGGACTTTTGGCTGAACTTGGATTTCCTCAAACAGAGGCAACTTCACTTTCTGCTGACAATACAAGTGCCATCCAAATCGTTGCAAATCCTGTTTTTCATGAACGAACCAAATATATCGAAGTTGATTTTCACTCAATCTGTGACGCATGTGATGATAGACTAATATCACTTCCTCATGTCAGTACTCAGTTGCAGATTGCATATATTCTTACCAAGACTGTTCCACGTCCACATCATCAGTTTCTTGTTAGCAAATTGATGCTCATTGACCAGCATCATGAATTTGAGGGGGGATGTGAATAGGAATTAGTTTACTTATAGATTAAGGATTTGTTCCTAGAATAAGGGAAACAAATATTGATTTGTTCTCATTAATGTAATTAATTGGTGTAATTACTTTTATAACCCTGTAACCTCTATATATACCAGAAATAATACTGAGAGAGACATCAAGCTAAAAATTATTGACAAAATTTATAATAGAGAACCTCTCAAAGAAGGGAATAGGAGAGGCTATGTACAGTTGAACATTATAATGTTATTCTGTTTTTTATATTATATTCTTTAATGTACATGTGACAACAGACACTGACTATGACTCAAAATTAAAATGTTATACTATGGTTGTTTTTGGTGTCTTATTACTTTTGGCTGCAGTTCAATTTTTGATGGATACAATATTTGCTGAAGAACTGTGTTGATGTCCCCTGGGAATGCTTGAGCTTTTATACATCAAAGGAGTCTTTTGATCCAATTCGATTAAGATGATTTGTTATTATTGGCAGTAGTTTAAAATTGTTATAATTGTTCTGTAGGGATTTTTCTTTTTGGGCAAACTACAGATTGATAGATGCAATGTGTTATGAGAGTGTTGAAGCTATTATGGCCTTTCTTATGATGATATGAGCTATTCTTAAGATTTGATTGCACTTTGCTTGAGATAAAGGATTCAAATATATTGAATTGTATGTGGACGAATATCAAGAGGAGAGGAGTTGGTAATGTTTTAGTGTAGAGTTGTTCAAAATATTTGTCATAGGAAGTTAGAATAAGCAATGTGTATCATGAAACAAATGTTTGTGTGAATAAGCTTGCTAACATGGGATTGAGACAAAAAGCAAGCTGACCGTTTATGATGCCTCTCTTGGTTAAATCAGGCCTTTTTTTTTAAAGCGGATGATGATGGAGTTTTCACTCCATATTTAGTTGTTTTCATTAGAAACATTTAAACGAACGAAATTTTCGATAGAGTAGAACAAATTTCTGGTACGGACTAAATTTTCGATAGTGCATACAAATTTTTTCGGTATTCTAAAAATTTTAAATTAACCATTATGTATCGGAAATTTAGTTGTATATTGAAACTTACAATATTGTGTTTATTTAGGATTTTTTAACGATCGAGATTTTCTGACATCTTTGTAGGATTCTGATTGCACAGAAAAATTTGTGTGGTCCAAAATGAATCACCATTTGTTTAAATAGGGGGCATATGTAGCAGATGAAAAACATCTCAAAGAATGACGCTTCCTCAATTTTTGATTGAGGCGTAAGTGTATTTCAACGGAAACAACCCTCTTGTTTAATTCAAGCTTCCAAATGGCACCACATCCCTCGCCAACTTGAAAGACAAATTGAATGAATTGCTTTCTGATTCCGATAATAGAAGGGTGAGAAAGATCGAGTTTTGAGAAGATTGGATTGCTACAAATGAAAGGATGAAATTCGACCCGATTGAGTTGAATACCGATGAAGATGTGAAGGGCATGTGTAAATCATTTCTCCGTAGGATAACTAAAGGTCCAATTGAGTTGGATGCGCATATAACAAGATCGGTCAACGACATAATCAAAATGCTGAAATATCCGTAATCATCTGGTAGTACCTAGGTTTTCATGTTTAGTGTTTTTTAATTTATGTTTGTTGTACTGTTTTATATTGTGTTAATCTTCGACTCCAAACATGTAATCGCCAAAATATTATGTAATAAATAAGTACCATGATAACAAGTCTGTGTCACAAAATCTACATATAATACAAGTAATACATACACACACACACACACACACACATATATATATATACACACACACACACACACACCCACATGCTATGTCTGCTAGCCTAGATAAACATGTAAAAACCTCACCATTTGGGTTTACCAAATCCATGAGATTATATGCAATAATTGCAATTACTTAGAGGCGACTATCCTAGTCACCTACGGCAGGTAGATGTGGTGGTGGTGGCTCGTCAAAAACCCTAGCACCAGAAGGCCTTGAAGCATAAGATAACCCTACAGTCCGTGGTATGAGGCGAGCATGTGATACTGAATGATACTGAACTGTAACTGGGCTATCCCAGATAGCACATGCAGAGCTGATGATATGACTCTGAAACCATCTGCCAATGCCACCAGGTGGAGCCTCTAGAATTGGACGAGGGATTACTCTGACATAATCATACTGTCATAAACACCTCTCAGGAAAGTGTCTAGCCACATGATTCTCCCACCTCATATGCCCTAAATATAGGGAAGCATCGTCAAATGGAGGATATGCCTGATGAGATATATATGGTGTCCAGACGACATCATTAACTAGTGAGAGCGTTAAGTCTCATCCTGTACTCTACAACATCTCAAGGATGTGCCTACTTGCCCTTCCATCTCCTCGTCCGTGGAGCCGTGGAGCACTTGCTGGGAGACGCCAGAGCTTCTGCTCACAAAGATGGGGAAATGCCCTTATATGCAACATTGAATAAATAAAAATAGATTAATATGATATCCAACAAATAACTAATATACTCAAATAAATAAATAAAAACCAACAAAGAAATGCTAGTATACATGTAACAGATTCAAATAACTAACTAGCCGTATGGTTGTATGGTTTAAGGCTGAGAAACAACTCCAAGTGTTGTGTACAACATGGTCTACGCCGCCACTCTCATGGCCAACATGGAGTGTTTAGGGTACTGGACATGGACAAGTATGAAACATCAATGTAAACACCAGACTTGTCCACAAAGAGAGTACACACTATTAGATGTAACATGTATGCCATAGCAGCAACCTCATACCTCCCTGTCAAGACGTGATCTTCGTACCTATCCCTCGCACAAGATATCCGAAAGTGAAGTCACCTGTTAAAGGAAAAATCCTCAAGCATCATAGTCTCACTGACCTCCAAATCCTCTACAACTTGTATCATTGTTGTCATCTAGTTAACATGAGGATCCATGAAGAATATACCAACCATTGAGAGATGAAACAATGCGTCGAAATCATCCAATGTGATAGTCATCTCTCCAAATAGAAGATGAAAGGATGATGTCTCAGAGTGCCACCGTTTAACAAAAGTTGACATGAGAGAGGCTTCAAGCATGGTTAGTAAGCACTCGACGAACTTCAGTAGGCTACAATCTTTGACTGGACTAATGCTAATACCGACTTATCGTCTTTAGGTAATCTGAGACAAGCTACGCGTGGAGTATATTTAAGGATCATGACAAAAATCATCTTGTTTTTTTTGCCAAGCCTCTTAGTAATATGATGACCTTCGCTTCGGAGTTAACGGTCATATATGGTTGAAAAGGCATCTCAAAATGGTTGGCTAAAGCTTTGGATTTAACATTTAATAATTCAAAAATAGTCCCTTGGAGTTTGAGAAACAAGTGAAAGGATTGCATTCTTTTATCTAGTGGCATGAGCTTCCTCGTTACACATATCTATAGAGAACGTAACCATTGCACGGACAAAATTGCGATGCTCGGTCTATCTTTGCAATATTTTACTTGGTGGAATGAAATTTCAAATTTTGCTAGAGTAAACTTTCACAAGGATAGAATGGATTTGCTTAATTATAGTGTCCATTAGGAAAGGTCTTGGCTTGGCCCCCTCCTTTTGTACCTTCTGATCCCTTGTTTGTTTTTTCATCTTTTTGATAAAATAATTTTTCTTACTATATTACACTTGGAACAGATGGAAATTGTTGCGCCGTTGCTTGCTTGCTTCTAAACATGGGGAAGCATATTCTTTACTCTGTTCCTTGTTTGTACTCTAGCATTATGGGTGATAATAAAGTCTTCATCAAATCAATCATCTTCCTAAAACACTCTTCTCCATAATCATTATAGACACCGCTTCAACCTGAACCAACCTTCCTCAAAGCTATGCTTTCATCTTTAGCGTTTAATAACCTCTCGTTTCTTCATCCTTCGCTATAACAATCCAAAACAACCGTGACAGTCAACAAGTGACCGCATAGCGCAGTGGATTAGCGCGTTTGACTTCGGATCAAAAGGTCGTGGGTTCGACTCCCACTGTGGTCGAATCATTTTTAGTGAGTTAAAAATGTTGTCTTGAGAATATTCTACCAAGCACTGCATTATTTGAGCACTGAGTTTAATATCCGATCGAGATAGTTTCACTTGGTGAACATAATTGGAAGTGAAAGTAGATTTTTTATTTTGAACAATGTTGTTGCATGGATGATAACTTTGGTTTAGCATCAGATGTTATGTTTTGGTGTAACAGACTTAACAAAATTGTTAGCAAAGTTATGGGGAATAGAATGAAGATTTAATTCTGCATTTGATGTCACCCTATCAAACAAGATTTATGTTTGGAAGGTGTATTCATGAGATTGAGAACATTGTAGTGACAGAGGAAATGGGTCATAGTATGAGTAAGATGGATAGAAAGTTGGCCCTTCGATGCAATGTGTTAAGAGAGTGTTGAGTTTGTTTTGCTCTTTTGCACGGGCAACAAGTTAGCATTCAGAAAGTATCAATTTTGTTTTTGAAGAATATGTGGAGAGACTAGAGAGTAACTTGTAATAGAATTTTGCAAATTTCGGGGGTCAGTGAAACCTTAGAATTTGACAAATATTTGGCAGTGCCTCTTATGGGGAGAGCCCTAAAGAGGACATATTTTTATTACCTTATTGATCAAGTGAGCAGCTATCCTTTGTGGATAGATTAACTTTGCTAAAGTAGCTGTTAAAGCTATTATGGTCTTTGGAACAAAAAAGAAAGATTTTGGTGCGTGGTTCTGCCTCTCACAAGGGGTATCAAGCTGAACACAATCGGTGGGAGTAAAACTAATGGTAGTGCAGGGTGTAGAGGGCTGATCCACAAAGTTGAGGGTGAATGGCTAAGTGGATTTTTAAAAAATAAAATAAAATAAGGGAATGACATAAGGCACCCTAAGGATTGCTCTTCTACACTAGGAAAAAGCTAAAACTATTTTTAAAATCTAAAAATGCATCTCTCGAAGCATTCTAAATATATCAAATTCACGTGTAAGTGAGTCAAACTTTCATAAATCATACTCGCCATCTTCAATTTTTTAAATTAAATTCTTCATGTTGCACTTATCACCACCCTCTCTGTTAATTACTATTTTGGATAGACCATACCTCATTTGATCTGACCACCTTAGAACATTACACTCGAGCCCAAACATATTGCTCAAACATTCCATCGACTGTTAGAATATTCTCATGACTACTGGACTATCATGTGTTCCACAGGAGAATATTCATATCTCAAGCACATCCAACGCTCCTCCGTATTCCACGCTTGAAAGATAGCGAAACTGTTATTCCTATTCCCTATATACATTGAATAACACTATTTCACGCAACAAGTTTCAAACACAATTTGAATATTCTATACTCATTCACATACTGACTTGAGCCTTGGAACTCTAACCTTGTAGGTATACCTCCGCTCTGTCGCATCAGAAGTTCTTCTCTGCCAAAACTTTCACATCTCACTATATTTCTGGTTCTAGAACGAAACAATGGCGCCATAAGTAGGAATCAACTTCCAATTCTTACATTTTCTACGAATCTCCATCTATAAATTCAGTTTTCTTGTCCGAAGTTCTCTTCGGCCTCTAACGGAGATCAATAAATCAGACACGAAACTCAATCGCCTTCGATCAAATCAAACTCAATACTGATAACAACGTACTGATTGTACAGATCTTCAGCTCTCCATACTTTTAACTTCTCCAATTCCCAAAAATGGCTAGATCCAAAGCTACTCGTTCTGCCACTACATGCATCGCCGCTATGGCTTCTAGCGTAGCATCGTCAACCTCCAGTTGACCGAGCACAACTCCTCCTCCGGGAAAAAATAGCTTATGTGTCAACATTTCTCAACAACCAAATTAAATCCTTCATCCTCTGAGAGCAAGAATAATCCATGCACCTCCACTAGGAATTCCAATTACTCTTCTGGTGGAACGACTTGAGATCTCATACAATTTCAGCGTTCTTGAGGCGAACCTAAGTTCTGAAGGCACATATGAGTTGTTCAACGTTATCTACAACATTGTTCAACAACAAAACTCCAAAGGAGTGAAATAAAGGTTTATTTTCTTAGAAGAAAGCCTTCATCATGCTTAACCCGAGCAAATTCAGTGCAAGAAATTGTCTCTATAAGAAATTACTACGAACAGGCGGAGTCGTCTGCAACTAAGTAGGAAAAATTCAAAAATTGAAATACCACTCTACAGGAAAAAAATACTCCTCCCTGGAGCCCATGCGGAGTCCAAGGCCATTATGTTCCATCCACGGATCACAACGAATATCTGTCGGTCTGAGTGCAGGCAAAACATCCTTAATGTGCCAGGATCTTAAAACTACAGATCCCGAAGTCAATGTAAAATCCTCTCAAATTAGGTTGTTAATGTCCTTTAGAAGTAGGTGGTTTTGTATAAAACGGGGTTACCAATTATTGTATCATTGTATTTATTTTAGTAAATATATTACACATGTCATACATATTGTTACAACATTGTGTCTTACATTTTGATATCCTAAGAACAAAATTTCACCAAGTAACCTTGATAAAAACTCTATCCTTTAGATTGAGTGACAACATAATGTCCTACGTCCTTCACTACTGATCATTGGATACGAGAGTTTGTTAAAGAGCAAGATAGATATGTCCACCATAAGAGGTTAGATGATCATTATAGATTGGATATGTTGAGACCATTATCAATGAGCATTTTCTTTGATCAAGATTATTGATATACATTATCATCAAGCATCCTTAGATCATAGTTTTTTATTCAAACTATTGTATACTTGAGAGTATACTCTTTGCTTTGCATAATTTCATTTAATTTGTGCAATGAACCATCTAATGAAGTTCATATTTGTGCATGATTAATGACATATTTTGTGACATATGAGGCAAAAAGTGATCTAGTGGTATATGTCTACAACATCAAAGCATATGCATAAAGTAAATGAACAACTCTTGAGGCTCATAATAGCATTAAAGCATGTCTATTTTCAACTCCCAATTTCCCCTAGTCCTTTTTTTCTAAAGTGACTAATCTAGTAAATATGTATATCCTATTATATTAAATATATTTACTCATGACTTCCATTGGTTAATCTATCTCTCAAACCTTAACCAACTCGTACCAATTTCTAAGGTGATTGAGCAAAAGAAACAGATGTATATCATTATTTCACATAGTAAACTACATCGCTTCAAAACAACACAAAAATGATATTTTTATTAAATTTCACATTGCTCAACATAAAGAAGTTTAACTCATGATGAAAAAAAAATACAATAGCAAAAGTTCTTACATTCAAAAATTCCAAACAGAAATCAAAATAAAGTATAAACTTAAGTATATGACTCTACTCCTTACCATCTTTCAACCAATAAAAGGTGAGTTCTGTCACACCAGGATGCTTAACACTTCTTCAATGGAAGGAGAAAGGAAGGAACTCTTCTCTACTGGTTCAGACTTCTTCTTTTTCATCATCTTAAATTAGATATTTTTCTAAGTGGTTTTTCTCAAGTCTTTCAACTTCTAAAACTCTCTCCATTTATTACAATAGGTTGCTTTTAACCCTATAACTTTTAGGTTTTTGTCTTGTCATTAAATCACGGGTCTTGTGAATATATTAATTGTTTTGGACCAAGAAATTAAACATCTCCCTTCTCCTTTTCCTCAAATCAATCTCAGGTGGTACAACTCCAGCGTGTCGGGGACAACAAGTCCAATGGAATATATGATGCATACATAGATAAGCAACACATGTAATTCTGTGTGAAACAACTTTTACAGAATTTTGTCATCTAGTGATTGATTTTATCCATTCAGTTTTCCATCTCACTTCTACTACATTTCCCACAATGTTGCCACGTTGGACCTAAGGCCAAAGACCTTCACTCCTTCTGTCTTTTTTTGGCTCTAAGTACTGCTAGAAATTAAGGACGACACTACTGCAAAACACAAATATGAGAATATCCAAGGCACTACGGTACTTCCAAACCTCGTGGTGACATATGAAAAATCACGCACTATTTTTTTTTTTTTAATTTCTTAATAAAACAATTATTAGTATATAATAAAAGTTGATTCTCTAACCGTAGTGATACAATCAAGCTTTCATGGGTTCGAACCTCACTCCACTAAAATATATTATTCATTTAATATTATGGTGAACCTTTCTATTTTATTTATTTTTAAAAATAAAATAAAGGGTTATGTCTTTGGTTATTTTGTTTAACCGTTGTAACACATTTACATATATCACCACAGTTGGTAATGTAAACCGTTGTGACACATTTATATAAACAGTAGCGCCATATCCTTCACAGCAAAACCATAGTATCCATTTTTTATGTTCTTCTTCGTCATTAGCATTCATATTCTACAATATAGATGTCAATCTTGTTCTTCTTACATAAAAGTATTCTTCTTTTTCCTTATACTCTCGTTTTCGTGTATGTTGTTGTTATGTTTCACGTGATTTTACTATTATTTTCTTTTTGTTAGATAGTTTATAGTTCTTTTACTGTTGTATGTTGTTGTTGCATATATTGTCTTGTTGACAAATAAGTTTGCGTTTTCACAGGTGTATAATTTTCATGGTGTTTGTATGACTAAATAAAAGTGAATGAAGAAACAACAACAACAACGAACTTCATGTTGTGAATCTTGATGTTAATTACGACAAAATTCAATATCAGTTTGTGGGATAAATAATAGTAGCAACCAAAATAAATGGTCTGCAGCAATAATAATTCTTACACAACAAATATAACAAAATAAGACAAGAAAAAGATGAAAGTTTGTTTACCAAGTTCGATCAAACGATCTACTCTGGGGGAGAGAGAATCTCTCTAATTCACTATACTTAGAAAGTTGTTACAAGATATTACAAATGAGTTACAAGAAAATAGTCTTCACCTTCAAGTTCCCAAGAACAACCCTGAAGGTGCCAAAAAATTATCCTATTTTCTACCCAAGTGTTTCCCAACCCCTTCAACCTTCAATATATGAATAACTCAAACCTAATGTATAAACAAGTGTTTCCCAATTCCCAATAATCTTAGATAACCACAAAAGTTTCAAAATTTTTTGTCTTCTAAGATTTTCGTTTAGAATAGGCAAAACCCTATATTATGCCTTCAAACCCTTATTCCCGTTTTTGGTGTAAGCTCTAAGATTGTCACACCTGAAAACATATAAGAGATACATATTTATAATAACAAATACCCAACAAACAAATTCCAAAGTCACAAGTATCCATGGACAAAACAAGAAACTAGCAAAAAAGCCCAAAAAACTCGAAATCATTATTCACATACAGACAACACTATTCACCGTACGGTCAGTACTATTCATACGTACGAACAACACTATTCATCCGTACGAGGATGACACTATTCACCGCCCGAAATGGTTTTTTCCTTCTATTTTTTTGACTTTTCGTCCGACTTTCTAAAACTTCCGATTTTAGCGGTAAATGCAATCTCCAAAATATATTTTCTTTCTCTTCATCAACAAAGGTTTTAAGGCATATTTACAACAATCTCCACCTTGAATTTAAACTGTGTTGATACCAGTTTATAAATCAACAATATTGCTGCTCACTACCAGGTTGAAACTCTAATCAATAATCTTTATCAAATTTAAACAATCCTCGAATCTTGATCTCTCCACTTGCATCCATTTGTTTTCAATTACATTTTTCTAGCTAGGTAATTTAACAAGCCTACAAGTATTATTTTTCAACCACCCTTGACTCCACCTTTTTTTAAATGTCTCCCTGAAGGTTTTTCTTCTTTTATTTTGCAGTCCTTCAGCCACATTAAAAACATAATATCCATGGCTAGCATAATCGTCCTTTTGAGATGCTACAATAACTCTCCTTACCTTATCATGAGTCAAATGATAATAAGATATCTATGTAATTGTTTCCTCACTACTGCTAGCACATATAGTAGGAAACTCCATCTCAAACTGAGTTTTCTCTGTTATAGTTTTTACCAGGTATCTCCCTTGGTTTTTACTATTCTTCTTTTGAAGAAATTCTCTACCAACCAAGTAAGCTTTTTTAACCTCAAATTTTCCCCAAAAACTCAATAACAACTCAGAGGTGACATGAATTTTTATCCCTTGATTTATGTAAAATTCATTATACTCCTCTGAAACTTTCTCAAGACATTCATAACGCCTTAAAACCAAATCCCATAGTTCTTCCTTCTCATGAAAGCCTCCACTAGTTACTTATGAATTAATAATAACATTTAAACCTTATAAAATATATATACCACATATTTTAGACCCTTTAATAATAATCAATTCATCACGCAAAATCTTCAAAACTCCATGTTCAACTCTAGTACAATAGTCTAGATCATCAAACACACTTATAGATAACAAATTTTGCTTGAGTTCTGGAACATACCTCACATTGTGAATAAGAAGTTCATAATCATCAAACATTTTTAATTTGACCGTACCAATACCATGAACCTTGCAAGCTTTATTATCACCAAGGTGAACAACTCCACCTTGAACCATCTTCAAGGTTTTAAATTATTCTATTCTTGGACACATGTGATAAGAGCAATCTGAGTCAATGATCCAACTATCTTCAGTTTCCAAACTTGATACTACTAGTACATCGGCATCCTCATAACTTTCTTCACCCAAGCCAACTACAGCTTCAACAAAATCTCCATTGACCTTTCTCTTAGGACAATCCCTTTTAAAGTGACCAAATTTCTAACAATTAAAACATTTCACCTTTAACTTTTCAGACCTCTTTGATTTTGAAATCCCTTTACACTCACCTCATCATCTTGACATATTTAAGCCTTCACCACTATCTTCAATATTCAAATATTTCGACTTTAAAAATTCTTTAGATTTCACCGCCGTTTGGACTTCATCCAAAGTAATAGGACCTTCCTTTCCATAAAGAAGAGCATCCTTAAAGTGCTCAAAGGATCTTGGTAATGAACTCAATAGTAGTAAAGCCTTTTCCTCATCACCAATATTCACTTCAATATTATAAAGATCATCAATAATCTTGTGAAATTCTGTAAGTTGCTCAACTATGGATTTACGCTCCACCATTTGGAATGAATAGAGTTGTTGTTTCAGAGACAACCTGTGAGCCAAATACTTAGTCATATACAATGATTCAAGTTTTGCCCACATAGCAACCACAATTTGCTACCTGGAGACCTCTCTTAGAACTTTATCCTCGAGTCACAAGATAATGGCACTTCTGACCTTATCCACCATCTCAGTCTTCTGTATATGTGTAAGCCCTGCATGCATCAATGCTTCACTCTTCAAAGTATCAATATACTTCTCTTGAATTAAAATTTCTTGGATCTTAATTTTCCATAACCCGAAGTTGTTGTTACCAGAAAATTTCTCGATCTCCCATCTTCCCATGGTGTTCAATACCATTTTGCTCCATGCTCACCGCACCACTTGTTGTGAATCTTGTTGTTAATTACGACAAAATTCAATATCAATTTGTGGGGCAAAGAATAGTAGCAACCAAAATAAATAGTCTACAGTAATAATAATTCTTACACATAAAATATAATAGAATAAGGCGAGAAAACGACGAAGGCTTGTTTACCCATTAGTCAAACAATCTACTCTAGGGGAGAGAGTAAATCTCCAATTCACTATACTCAGAAAATTGTTACAATAGATTACAAATGAGTTACAAGATAATAGTCTTCGCCTTCAAGTTCTCAAGAACAACCCTGAACGTGCCCAAAAATTACTCTATTTTCTACCGATGTATTTCCCAACCCCTTCAACCTTCAACATATGAATAACTCAAACCCAAAGTATAAGAAAGTGTTTCCTAATTCCCAATAACCTTAGATAACCCCAAAGGTTTCCAAAATCTTTGCCTTCTAA
Organism: Vicia sativa; assembly: GCA_021764765.1. Classification (NCBI taxonomy): domain Eukaryota; kingdom Viridiplantae; phylum Streptophyta; class Magnoliopsida; order Fabales; family Fabaceae; genus Vicia; species Vicia sativa. Next base: position 76,752,603 of record CM038792.1, read on the forward strand.
GGTTTCCCTTGAGAATAACCAAAACCCTATACTATGCCTTCAAACCCTTATTATCCCTTTTGGTGTAAGCTCAAAGATTGTCACACTCGCAAACATATAAGAGATACATGTTTATAATAACAAATACCCAACAAACAAAGCTCAAAATCACTGGTATCCATGGACAAAACAAGAAATTGGCGAAAAATCCCAAAAAACCTGAAATCACTATTCACTGTACGGACATCACTATTCACTATACAAACAACACTATTCATCCATACGGATGACACTATTCACTGCCCAGATTTTTTCTCGATGTCTATCTTTTCGACTTTTCGTCCGACTTTGTAAAACTTCCAATTTTTGCGGTAAATGCAATCTCCACAATATGTTTTCTTTCTCTTCATCGAAAAAGGTTTTAAGGCACATTTAAAACACTTCATCTAGTTTGAGATTCAATGAGAAGAAATATAAGTAGTATGAAACTATTGTGTAAACTTCATCCACCTTATATTTATTCTTTCATTGCTTCACAAACTAGATGAACCTCATATGGTGATGATGGTGGTGGTAGCTAGCGTATAATATGAGTTGATAAGGTACAAATGGTTTGTGTAACAATGAAACAAATACAATAAGTATGAAGTCAATGTGAAAATTTCATCCACCTAGTATCTCTTTTTCATTGCTTATCTAGATGAATTTCATAGTTCCACGATTATTTTCAATAAAAATTGTGTTCCATAAATGATTTAATATATATTGTGATATTTTATGTTGTTAGTTCCACGATTGTTTTTCATTGCTTCAAAAGTTAGATGAATTTCATATTTTTTTTATTGTGTTGCTTGCATTTGTTGTGTTATTGTATGATGTTTTTGATGACAAATATTCTCAAACAAGAACAAAACATTGCTATGTCATAAGAAAAAATCTTCTTGTAATTTATCAGTGTTTTGTTCTTTAAATTCATATACAGGTTAACAGTAAACGAAGTTTAGTTTATTATATACTATGTATATTGTTTGTTTTACTAACCTTGTAATGAAAATGAAATCAGTTAAATTGATATAGAAACTTATACTTTAAAAATTAAGATGTATTTGAAAATCAACCTATATCAATCAATATTTTATGAATTGCATGCATCTCATTTTGCACATTTTATGTTCCTTAACACATAATATATGGTCCAATAGTCTGATTCTTTCAATACATCGATATCTACAATTCTACTTTACCTCGTCATCGTCAGTTATCATTGTGATTGTTAAGATTATGATCGTTATCATGATAAGTCATCATAACAATCACGATGATAAACGACAATGATGAGATAAACAATAATAAAAGATATTGATGCATGTTAAGGACCAAATTATACTAATTTTCATACATTTTTAATGGTCCTTTTAACCAAGTTTTATTTAATTTTTATCCTTTTATTCATACAATTCATAAATATGCAATTATCAATGTTTTTATTTTAGTAGAATAGATATTTCACCTTAATTGTTAGTTTTGTAGAATGTTTAGAGAAAAAGTTGTACTTGGATGCATGTGGAGTTGGAAGAAGCAATCAAGTCTAGGCAAGGCAAGATAAGACAAAGGGAGGCAAGGAAAAGTCAAAGGAGCATGAAGCAGCTCAGTTCGCGCTACGTCCTTCTGTGGCGCCGCGAACCTCATTTTCCTTAGTTCGCGCCGCGTCCTTGGTTGGCGCCGCGAACTGTGCGTAGTCAGCAATTCTGTTTTGAGATGATTAGAAGTATCTTTGGGTCAACCGTCTTGGGGTGGCGTGAAGATTTACTTTTAGCCACTTTTTGGGCCAAGAGAGTTGTGTGGTTGCATGAAAAGAGTCATTTCAATTGCAATGATGACTTAGGAAAAATCAAAACAAGGAGAGAGAAAAGAAAAGAAAAAAATTATAGTTTTCCTAGTAGGTTGATTTAAGATACACAATCAGATTTTGAGAAATAGAGAACTTTTGGAGAAGAACACAAAAGCTTCTTGAATGTCAACAATGGTGATGAGGAGCTAACTTCCCAAATTTTTTCAAGACTAAGGTAGTAGCTATTCCAAATCCATTATGTATTTCTTGTAATTCTTTGTATGTGAACAATTTGAGGTTGAATGTAGAGAAACTCTTGTGTGGTTTATTGAATATGTCAAATTAAGTTATTGTTGAAAAAGATAATTTAATTTATGTTCTTCAAGCATTTTCCCAAGTAAGAATTGGATTGTAGAAATAGATTTATTTCTTGCTTTTCTTTTATATCAAATACTAATGATTGTTGGATTAATATTTTAGATGAAGAAATTATCTAAAGGATTAATTTAATGAATATTACAATATCATTTAGACATAAATGTTATTGAGAGGATATTAGATTATGTTCAACAAATTGAGTTCACATACTAGTTATAAGAAAATATATGGAAATGGAATAGTGAAACCAAGTCTTGACAAATTCCTTTTAATTGATAAAAACCACATTTTTAGTATTTTCAATTTATGTCACAAGTGCATGATACATTACCAAACACAAACAAACCTTTTCAATTTGTAAACTTAAAGCAATTTTAACTATAGAACGGCGGTAATATCACCCAATCTCTGTGGATACGATATAAAAATATTTGCCGGAAATATACTTTTCAACAATGCATTGAAGGAACTCAAGCATTGAACCATATATGTGTTAAAGAACATAAAATGTGCAAGATGAGACAAATGAAATTTGGAATACAATGGTGTGTTTAAGTTGGTTTTCAAGAATAGTTTAATATTCAAATTATATAATTCTTTACCAATTTTAATGGTTGTATTTCTTTAAAAGGTGTATGGTAAAACAAACAATATAAATTGGCATATAATAAACTATGAGTACGTTCCACAATGATTTTCTATATTAACCGTGAACTAATATAATTATTTATTTTGGGTTTTGAACCCAGTACCGTATTGTCGTACCCCAAAATTTACCCCACTGTCATTCATTTCTAGTTCGTTCTTTAGTCTGGACCCGACTACATATCTTTCTACCAATTATTCATCTTCATTCATAAAAGTATTCAGGTGCGTCCACCGGTGAATTTCCGCTGGTCGTTGCCCAAGGGTTTGTATGTGTGAATTTCCATCTGTGACTTGAAGCATGTGTATGGTTGGTGATATCGAAGATTCAAGAGTTGAACTGTTACGTGGGTATTAAATAAATATCTCTGAATGTTTTATGCCAAAAATTTCAAGATCCATTAGACATTACAAAGAAAATTCAAGATTTATGGTTTGATTCGTACCTATATTATCACTTCAACTTTACAAGAATGCATCAAGAGTTCTATGATGCAAATTTCAATTTACATCACAATTACCACAAGCAACTCAAGTTTACCAAAGGAAGACTTGATAATGTGTTAGGAGCTCTAAGAATACGAAATGTTGCAAACCATGTTCCATGTTTATTTCACTTAAAGTTCAAGGCACTCCTCAAAATATTCAAAAAGAGTATTCGAAGAAGATATTGTTGTACCCAAAATTTACCCTCTTCTTTCCCGTATTTCTGACTTATAATTCAATTGCATAAACATACATGTAGTCGCATGCATAGCATTAATCATGAGGTTATCAAGTTCGAGGTATCCCAAACAAAAAAAGAAGAAAAAAGAATTTATTCACTTATTTCTATATAAAGTGAATTTTGAGTTTTCGGCGCATTCCAGGCACTCCAGAAGACGTATCTTTCAGCTCGTCGGGTGTTTTACGATGATTGTTGACCAGAAAATTCCTCTCATTATTATCTACAACTTTAGTTTGAAATCCGGAAGCAAATTGTGTGAGGAAGGTCCCCAAAGAAATTGATTTCTCCAGTGGTTTAAACTGAATTTTAGTGCTGAACCGTGCATTATGCCCACTAAATAGTTCATATATCCCAGCTGGAAACTCGAAATTGAGCGGGACTGATTGCTAAAATTCCGTATCGAAGCCCTTTACAACTTTCATTTGCAATGCAAGAGTTGATTTCTCACCAATCAATACCATAATTTTATTCTTTGGAGTTGATTTTGAGCTGAACTGAGCAATTTTCATCTGATACGCGAAGTTCAGAAAATCATATCTCGCACGATTCTTATCGAAACGAGTTAAGACCAGTGCCAAAATTTCAAAAAAATCGTTAGCTTCGATTGTCTCAACTATACTCGTTTGCAAATTTTGATCAGAAGACCCTCGTTCGAGGCATTTTCTCTAAGGAGCGCAAATCAAATTCTGCATGTGTCAGTAGCCTGGAAACTGTGCTGAAACTTCAAAAATTCATATTTCCTTGACCGTTCATCCGATCAAGTCAAAATTTTGATTTGTGCAAGCAAAATCGCATTCCGGACAGTTTTCGCTTACATTTCGACTTCAAATTCCGTACAGATTTGGCTGTTTTGGATTAATTACGAAAATTATTTGGATAATCATGATTTAGACTTGATAATGGATCTAAGGCATTCTTAGGCCCCATTCCTAAAATTATAAATACATTTTTGCCTTCACAAATCACAACAACACAATCATTTGCTTAATTTTCACCCAAAATCAAACTCTAATTCTCGATCATATGTCTTAGCATGGTCACAAGCTATTGGAAAACAACATGGTATTAGTGTTGTCACTGATTGTTCTGATTCGACTTATAGAATCCCGAGGAGGAAGGATAAATTGATTATGGGTTGCGAGAGAGGATGAAATTATAAAAGAAATCATGCATGTCAAAGCACAGACTCATATAACGACATTTATAGCATGTAAGTAAAATGTCCTTTCAGGCTGAGAGTTGTTCCAAGTGATGTTGGTTGGAAAGTGGTGGTTAGGAGCGGGATGCACAACCATAAATTATATGAGGATTTGGAAGGCTAAGACATATTAGGTCATTTAAAAGATCATGAACGACAGTTGGTGAATGATAAGACAAAAATCATTAGGTTCAAGTAAAGTTCAAACCTGATTGCCCATTGTCTCCTATCACTGACCATTAGAGAGAGAATTGTAGTGATTATGCAAATGCATGGGAATCAACATTTGTGAGTCGCTTTAGGCATTGGACTGAGAAAGTTGAGAAGTTATCTTCGTTTGTTTTATACTCTTGTATATATGACAACTATTAAAGTGGATTTCTTAACCCACCCCATAAGGGTGGGGTGCACCCCGTGAAAACCCCAAAATATCCTTCACAAAATCGGAAATTTATTTCTGGTACGCACCATTTTCTGATTTTTAGTGAAACCAGGTGTACCATATTTTGAATTTATTCCAAATTTGGTCTCACTTGTTCTCACTTTCTGAAATATTTGAGTGGAACTGGAAATATACTTCCGGTGTGCACCATATTTTGAATTTATTCCAAATTTGGTCTCACTTGTTCTCACTTTCTGAAATATTTGAGTGGAACTTGAAATATACTCCAGTATGCACCATATTTTGAATTCATTCTAAATTTGGTCTCACTTGTTCTCGCAGTTTAAAACCGAAAATATACTTTCGGTTTACACCCAACCCTTTTCAACATGATTTCCATGATATAGGGTGCTAACCGAAAATTTATTTCTGGTATCCCGGGGGCAAAAATGGAATTTCACAGGGGTGGGTAAGAAGGACATGAAGTGGGTTAAGAAATTCACATTATTAAATATCCATGTTTAACCATGTATCATGTTTATTGATTCAGTTATGTGCGTAGAAAATCAATTGAAAAGGAAAAAAACTCTCGCTGACAGTGTACTAGAAATTTGAAATTACAGTAAATTATGAAAATTTCGACAAGCATTCATATATTCCGGATATAATTAAAGGTTATTAATCGATTAAATTATTTTTGGATTCGGTTATAATCCAGTTATTATTCAAAATCCAAAACTAATCCAAATATTTTAATTCAATTATTAATTTTTTTATTTTTTATTTTTAAAACTGGATTATTTTTTTAAAAACCGGTTATAAAATCTTAACCAAATTTATAACCGATTTTATAACCAGTTTTGATTGAAATGTGGGTATGGTTATAAATCCAAATCATTTTAACGGTTTGAAAATTGCTATGGTTTGATTTCTAAAAATAATAATTCATGCACGCCACAACAAAAGATCTAGCAATAAGCCAATCTCAAGCTAAAGTTTTTGCTACAAAAACTATCTAACGACTCTCTTTCATCCCACCATTGAACAAAATATCATTTCTAATTAACTAGAAAGTCCACACAACAGATAACTAAATAAGAATTCTAAAATTATTCCTTGCCCTTCTCCTCATTATAGACTTAAGATAACCCGCTCAATGGTAACCCAATAAGAATTCTATAATTATTATTTCCCCCCTCCTCCCAATAGACTTAAACAACAAGTGATGATCATAAATTTTAGAAGAAGAATTAAAATCATTGACCCCTACAAATTCATAATTAATATCAAAACTAATAAGAAAAACATAACCTATGGACTTATGGTATAGTGGTGGAGAAGAGATGAATAGAAATCACAAAACAATAAGGTTTATGGAGGAAAGGGTTGCGTTGTTAAGTTACATTAAGCTGAAAAATACATTGCATATATATAGAGCCAAGCAATAAGCATGCTTCTTAGAGTGAAAATACAATTCAAAACAGATTTATTCTACATAGTAGGCATCATTAGCTTTTGCCTGCTTTACCATATTAACAAGCAATAATCTAATATATAGTAACAACAACAAGTAAAGCATCAATACAAAGTAAAAAAATTACTATTGTGTTAGAAAAATATCAATTTCTCACACTCTTCCTTGAAATTTTTATTGAATTGTCCATACATTGATCTCAATTATTCAAAGTTTCCCTTGGAAAGAGCTTTGGCCATTATGTTTGCTATCTGATTTTCTTGATTGCAATACTCTAAACTGATTTCCTTTTGCTTTTCAACTCTCTAACAACATGATATTTAACCATGACGTGTTTGGTTCTTCCATGCTAGACTGAATTCTTAGCTATGGAAATTGTAGATTTCTTATTCACTTATATGACAATAGCCTTGTTTTGAAATTATCCCACATCTGATAATATCTTCCTTAGACAAATAGTTTGATTTGTTGTTGCAGTAGCATAAACATACCCCGCTTAGGCTGATGTTTGGGAGACAATTTCTAGTTTCCTTGAACTCCATGAGAACACAACACTGACAAATAAGAAAATATAACCATATGTACTTTTCACATTATCTACGCTTCCAGCCCAATCACTATCCTATATCCTTGGAGGTCTCGAGTTTCATTTTGAAGAACACACAAACCATAATCAGTTGTACCATTTATGTACCTTAAAACTCTCAAAACTGCACTAAGATGAACTTGACTTCGAGAATGCATGAACCTGGAAATTAAGCTAACATCAAACATCATATCAGGTCTGGTTGATGAAATATACAACAAACTTCCAATTATACTTCTATAAATAGAAGCATCTGCACTATTATCACCATCATCCTTTGATAATTTTCAATTCAAAACCAGAGGTGTGGAAACAAAATTGCTTTTATCCGTATAAAACTTCATTAATACCTCCAAACATATTTCTTTCGTTAATTGAAGATTCCAGCACTTGACTGTAAGACCTCAATTTCAAGAATATATTTCATTTTACCCAAAGTTGTCATCTCAAATTCATTATCCATGACTTTCTTGAATTGAGTTAGAGAATTGGATTCATTCCATATAACCAATAAATCATTAACATACAAGGACACTATAAGTTGCACTTCATTTTACAACCTCTTCATATACAAATTAGGTTAATTTTCACTTCTGTTAAAACTATTTTGCATAAGGTAGTGAACAATTCTGCTATAGTATGCTCTCGTGCTTATTTTAAGCCATATAGGGCTTTGTGAAGCTTGTGAACTTTATTTTCACTTCTGCAACCTTAAAACCTTCATGATGATCAATATAAATGTCTTCATCTAGCAGCTCATTCAAAAAAAGCTAATTTAACATTAAAATGATAAATTTTCCATCCCAATTTTGCTGTTAAGGCAACCAACAATCTAATTCTATCATGTCTTGCAATAGGTGCAAAAGTTTCTGAAAAATCAACATCGTGTTGTTGAAAATAACATTTTACCACCAATCTCACCTTAAGCTTATTTATAGAACAATCAGGATTGAGTTTGGTTCTATAAACCACTTAACACCAGTAATATTTTGATTATTTGGTTTGTCTACAAGCTCTCATGAATGGTTTTTCTCTATCATCTTCATCTCCTCCTACATGAAAGCTTTTCGTAACTGAACATTAGCCGCTTTAGCATATTGTGTAGGCTCTAATGTAGTATATTTCACCTAATATAAATATCATCCAAGGTTCTAGTACCTCTTGTTGGAAAATTAGCATCACTATCATAATTTTCTTCCTCATCTTTTGAATTATGATCTTCCTAACTATCTTCCGCATGCAATATCTTACTTGAAGATTTTGCTTGACGTTTATTCCAATTTCATTTAAAAAACTCATCAAACTTCACATCTCTGCTAACCATAAATTTTTTGGTCTCCGAATTATAAATTTGATACACTATGGAGTTACTATTGTACCCCAAAAATGTATCAACCACATCTTTGTTTCCAATTTATATCTTTTCACATTTAAAACATAGACATATCAGACACATGCAAATATTTTTAAATTTTCAACTGAAGGATTTCTTTTATACCATGCTTCAAAGGGTGTTTTCCCCTTCAATGCTCTAGTAGGCAACCAATTCATCAAGTATACTGAGGTTTACAACCTCAGCCCAAAATATTTTAGGAATATATTTCTTAAAAAGCAAAAAACGAGCCATCTTTATGACTATCTTGCTCTTTCTTTCACTCACTCCATTTTGTTGAGGAGTGAAATGAATAGTAAGTTGATGTTGGATTCCAGCTTGCTCACAAAAGATTTAAATTCCCCTACTGTATACTCAATTCTATTATCATATCTGATCTTTTTAATTTGACAATCAACCTCTTTTCAAATATAAATTAGAATCTCTAAAATGCAGCAAATACATCTAACTTCTACCTTAGAAAAATACCCAGCTCATCCTTGTAAAATCATCAATAAATAGTAAAAAAATACTTGCTACCATTTAAAGATGTCATTGGCATTTGACAACACACATCAATGTGTATGAGATTTAACGTTTCATAACCTCTCCAAGTTGATGCAGCAAGGAATGATAATATACTTTGTTTTCCAAATTGACATACATTACACATGTCAATAACTCGTAAATTTTCAACCAAATCATGAGAACTCGTTTGTTTTAAGGTTGAGTAACTAAAGTGATCCAACCTTTTATGCCAAGGAATCACCAACACTAATTGGAAAATCATGCATGATTGTTTGCTTTCCTTTTATTGGAACACATTTACCTCTCACTTCAATAGTCATTGACTTAGGTCCAGGAGGATCTAAAAATGTGCATCTCATGTCTTTCAAATATAATGAATAGTTCATTTTCATAATTTTTTCCACACTTAAAAAGACTTTGATTTATTTCAGGTACAAATAAAACATAAAATATATTTGATACTTGAGAGAGTTTAAACATCTACAACATCTTTTCCTTTGACATCAACATGATATCCATTGCCTATAGTAACTTTAGAGTACAAGGAATTGTAAAGTTCCTTAAAAAAGCTAACATTATGAGTCATGTGATTAATGCATCCACTATTGATTAGGCATGCTTCTTTGCTACTACTCGTTGAATAGCATAAGTCCATGAATAATTTCTCCTCTCGTAGGTGGTGTTCAACAACTTAATGTGTGTTTGGATTGGCTTTTAGAAGTCCTAGAATCAATTTTAGAGGTGTAGAATTGATTCTGGATAATTTTGAGTTGTTTGTTTTATCAAAAGTAGAATTGATTCTCGCTTCAGAATTGATTCTACTTGAAGCTAAAATTTGTAGCTTTTACCTCCAGAATTGATTCTAGATGATTTTTACATTGAAATTTATTATTCAACTTACTTTTACATAAATGTATCCAAACATAAATCAATTATGTTAAACTCAATTCTATTAAAATCAACTCCATCAAACCAAATTCTGCTAGAATCAATTATGTTCATCGCCAATCCAAACACACCCTTAAGCTTATTGTACTTTTTGGTTTACTTAGTTTTTGCAAACCTACCCCATAAGACCAAGTTGATTGTAGGATTTACATTTAATTTATTGCTTGTATCAATTATACTTCTATAAATGAGTATCATTTTTTCAATGTTGACAATGTGGAAACTTATTTTTCCAACTCTCTCATTTATTATTGTGTTTGCCATTAGCCTTATGGCGTAAGCCATTGTGTCTTAGTCTATGACATTCGCCACTAGCCTTGTGGCATTTGCCATTAGGTCTCAGATGCAGACATAACTTAAAAAATTCATATATTTTGAACCCTAATTCCATTTTAAGTATCGTTCAAAGCGTTACGCGATAATATTTTCAATAAAAATATTTTGTTGGCAGTAGGTGATTTAATAATTGTGTGGTTGTGTAAACTGGTATATATCTTTGTGTTGTGTTGCTTATGATGTGTATCGATAATACCTTCCCATACGGGGTGATTTAATAATTATGAGTCATATTATGGGTACTTTAACCCGCTTACAAAAGAACAAAAGACATATGCCGATTGAACTCCTACCAACTGAAACTTAACTTAAATAATTCATCGGATCTTTACAAAAATTATTATATTACACTTGGTAGTAGAAATGTTCCCTTTCTGAGCCCATTTCCAAACAATCAACTTAATATCCCAACCTATTTCTGCTACACAAGGATTAAATCCCTCAAAAATGACTTAGTTCCTAACGCAACAAATATACCAAAACGTTGCCAATCAAACCGAAACCGCGCTACTTCTTGGGACAAAAAAATTTCTCACACTCCTCCATCCAAGAGTATAACGAACTCCAAAGATAAAGATGACCACCAATATCTCATTTCACTCCCTAACTCAAAATAATCATCCAAATTGACTTTGAAAACTCATATTCTAGAAAAAGATGAGCCAAGGATTCGGTATGCCCAGGACCAAAAACACATTGAAAATCATTAGACGGAAAAAACATACCTCTACACACATCATTACAATTGATTTAGTGGTAGTGAAATATCACAAATACTTTACGAAAATCATATCTAAGTTTTTGTCAAAATATGTTTAAATTACACACACACACACACACACACACACACACACACACACACACACATATATATATATATATATATATATATATATATATATATATATATACACTATGCATGTTATTTAGAAAATCAGAACCATTCTTAAAATTCATTAGAAATTAGAAAAGTTTTTATTGGGAGAGTGAGGAAAAACTTATTATGAAAACATTTTGGATGGAAAAATTTAGACATTATAAGAACATATATTAGTATGGAAGATAGATAAATGATAACGCATTTTTATATAGTATATTTGATTTAATTTTCATAAATAATGTTAGTGTTTTTATTTAATTATTTCATTTTATTTCTATATTACGTTGGTATTTTTATTGTTTCAGGCATTTTATTTTAATCAGACAAATTGAGCAAATAGATGATAATTGAAAGAATTATCCAATTAATTTGTGCAAGAAATGAAGAAAGGCGTGTGCAAGCAGAAAAGAAATATTAAAAATATAAGAACTATTGTTTCTCTCAAGCCCAAAGCAGCGAATCAAGCCCAAGCCCAGAACACGAGTGAGACGTGCGTCTCACCCCCCACTTCCACTTGAGGCGCCCACCTCAGTCTCCTTCATAAGTGGGAGGCGTCCGCCTCCTTGCCACGTAAGCCCTCAAGAATTTAATGAGACGACCGTCTCAATATTTGGCAGTTGGAATGAGAAAAATACGGAGACGCACGTCTCTTGTAGTTCAGATTTTCTCGGTCAATTGGGACGAAAATATAGGAAAGGAAGCAGTTACTATTTTCAAGTATAAATAGAGATCAACGAGACATTGCAAGGGTTCCTCCGTTCTTCGCTTCGTTTTTACAGTTTTCATATTATTTTCCAGCATTCTCTTGTAATTCAAATTCAAGCATTATTTCCTTTTGTTTCCAGCAATATTGTTCTTAGTTTTATTTCCTTTTTCCTTTCAAGTTCTAGTCTAGTCATTTTCTTTTCAAGTTATTGTTTTTAATTTCCGTTGAAGAATCAAGACTTTGTACCAGTTATTTTGAAGCATCAAGATTATTTCCAGCAATTTAATTATTTCAGGTTTCTTATTTAAATTGCTTTAATTTAATTGATTATCTATTGCATGAAATTGAATTATCTGGCTATGGAACTATTTATGCATGTTAAATTCTTTAATTTATTCATGTCTATTTTTATAAATATGTCTGGCTAAATTTATTTGATATCGGTATGTAACAAGTTAAACTGAAAGGATCCAGAACAAACAGGCTTAATTATATTTTATAAAATAATCACTTTTTCTGATTTAGATATCCAATTTAATTTGTTAAAAAAAGGCTTAGAAACCAACAGAGCGAAAGTTTGAGGTTAATAAACTGGACTAAGGTTAGAAACCAACAGAGCGAGAGTTTGAGGTTTAAAATCGGATAATGGATACTAGGTATTGTTTTTAAAGACTGCGAAAGCGTTTTAAAACCGATTAAACTTTATTTATTTTCAAAAAGTAATTTTAAAATCAATGGGATAGCGAGAGCATACATTAGAGTTTAAAGTTATAATCCGATTCAACAGAGCGAAAGTTTGAGATAAGATTTTTAAATAAATACTGTTTGCTGAAAAAGGACTATAATCATTTTAAGAAAATAAGCCAGTGGAAAGCCGGATTCTCTAGGATTAACGAAGTACATACCGATATTTCGTTTATCATTATTTCAATTAGATTAAGTTTAATTATCCAAAAATTCCCCCAAATTATTTATTCGATAGCTATAGCTTTACATAGTAGTTTAGGTTACGTTAGTTCGATTTATAGTCCCTTAGGTTCGATATCTTTTAAAACTACGCGATAGGGCTGTATACTTGCAGTCTCCCGATTAGAATAGACGATAAAGTCGCGATCAAGTTTTTGGCGCCGTTGCCAGGGACTATTTAAGTCGATATCGTAATTTTATTATTACGAAGTATAGACTATAGCAACTATTTTTGTTCCCTCTGTGTATGCCAAATACTCGCTCTCAAGGCGGTCCTTTGCATATACCTATTTACGATATCGAGCGTTATCTTAGATTAAGAAGATGAATTTAAGAGTATTGTGAACTCAACAATCTTCCTTCGACCAAACTTCCGGATATTGAAGAACTGAAGAAGATGGCTGATCCACCTCCTCCACCTCGTCCTCTTAAGGATTACGTAGTTCCTTCTCAAGCAGAGCCTCACAACAGTATTGTTGCTCCTGTTATCGCTCGAAACGATTTCGAGCTGAAACCTTCGCTTCTTTCCGCCATTCAGAACCGTTCGAGCTCCTACCGACGACAAGAACTCGATCCGCTGTTTGTGCAAGACGCAGAATCGTGAAAGCGAATGGTGTAAACCCCGAGGCGATACGATTGAGCCTATTTCCTTTTTCTTTAAGAGACAGAGCTCGCGCATGGCTCCAATCTCTTCCTTCAAACTCAATCACCATATGGGATGAGTTGAAGAAAGTCTTCTTGGCTAGATATTTTCCTCCACGCAAAACTGCTATGCTCAGAGCCAATATAAATGGTTTCAGACAAAAAGACAATGAATCACTGAAGCTTGGGAACGCTATAAGGACATGCTTAGACTTTGTCCTCATCATGGTTTAGAAGAATGGCTGATCATTCACACGTTCTATAATGGTCTCTTGTACAATACAAGATTGACTATAGACGCTGCTGCTAGTGGCACACTGATGAATAAACCATATACTGAAGCAAAACAACTTATCGAAAGTATGGCTCAGAACCATTATCAATGGGGAACAGAGAGAGTTAATGTAGAAAAATCTCAGACAAAAGGTGCCATGGTTGAAGTGAATAGTCTGGATCAAGTCAACGCTAAAGTGAAAGCTCTCACCCAAAAGCTCGAGAATCTTACCACCGCTCCCGCAGCTACTGTAGCTGCGATTGCTCAAACTTGCGATTTATGTGGTCTTCAATCACATCCTGCTCCAGAGTGCCCACTTCTAACAGGAGTTCCAGTTGAACAAGCGAATTACGTATAGGGAAATCCTTACAGCAACACATATAACCCTGGCTGGAAGAATCATCCTAACTTTTCATATAAGAGTGACAATGCGTTGTACGCACCTGGACAAGCTCCTGCTACACCACCTGGTTACCCAAAAGCTATTCCAACTCACCCTAATAATGGACCTAATTCATCTAATGCTCCCAGGAAGTCTAATCTTGAAATCATGATAGAACATTTCATTGCTACCCAATCCCAAACTAATAAAGATGTTCAAAATCAGAATTTACACACTAATGAGCAGATTAAACAATTATCAAACAAGATTGACGCTTTAGCTACACACAATAAAATGTTAGAAACACAAATCTCTCAAGTAGCTCAACAACAAGCGGCTTCTGCTGCTCCTGCTGGCTCATTTCCTGGACAACCTCAACCTAATCCTAAAGGACATGCAAATGCTGTTATCTTAAGAAGCGGAACAGAGTATGATGGACCTGTAGATCCCAGAATGAGTAGCCCAACTATGCAACAAAATTCTGTTAAACAATCTGAAACTAAAGATAAACCAGAAAAGGAAAATCAGAAAGATAATAATGAAGATACCACACAAAAGGGCGAACCTTATGTACCCCTACCACCTTATAAGCCTCATATTCCTTACCCTCAAAGGTTAGCTAAAACTAAGAATGCGGGTCAATTTAAGAAATTCGTGGATCTTCTGAAGCAACTTAATGTTACAATTCCTTTTACCGAAGCTATAACTCAAATGCCCTCCTATGCTAAATTCCTTAAAGAAATTCTATCCAATAAGAAAAAGCTAGAGGATAATGAAACTGTCATGCTTACTGCTGAGTGCAGCGCGATAATTCAAAACACGATGCCTCCTAAACTCAAAGATCCTGGAAGTTTTTCTATTCCATGTGTAATTGGTAAATTTGTCATAGATAAAGCTTTATGTGATCTAGGAGAAAGTATCAGTGTAATGCCGCTATCCATATGCAAGAAACTTGACATGGGAGAACTAAGACCAACCAAAATGTCCGTTCAATTAGCAGATAGGTCAGTTAAATATCCTGCAGGAGTTCTTGAGAATTTTCCTGTACGCATAGGACAATTCTATATACCAACTGATTTCATCATCATGGACATAAGGGAAGACGAAGTTACTCCAATCATTCTAGGAAGGCCTTTCTTAGCAACAGCCGGTGCAATTATAGACGTAAAAAGAGGAAAACTTACTTTTGAAGTAGGAGAAGAGAAAATTGAATTTATCCTCTCTCAATTCCTGAAAGCACCTGCAATTGAAGACACTTGTTACTTTATGGATATCATCGATGAATGTAGAAAAGAAGCTGAACTTGAAAATAAAGACAATCTCGATGAAAGTCTGAATAGTAATTTAAGTGAATGCTTAGCTATAATGCCAGATCCTACACAATGTTTAAGGAAACCAACCCTAAAACTTAAAACACTTCCTAAAAATCTAAGGTACCAATTCCTGGATTCCGAACTCGAACGACCAGTGATAGTCAACGCAGAACTTGGAGAAACCGAAACCGAAAAACTTTTACAAATTCTGAGAAAATATCCAACAACCTTAGGGTATAATATCACTGATCTAAAAGGAATAAGCCCTTCTATCTGTATGCATCGCATTATGCTAGAAGAAGATTGTAAAACATCAAGAGAACACCAGAGGAGACTAAACCCGATTATGAGCGAGGTAGTGAAAAAGGAAGTGATGAAATTTTTAGAAGCAGGAATCATATATCCTATATCTGATAGCAAATGGGTTAGCCCTGTGCATGTTGTACCAAAGAAAGGAGGTGTAACAGTGGTAGAAAACGAGAAAGGAGAAATTATAACCAAACGTGTTGAATCTGGATGGAGAATGTGCATTGATTATCAAAAACTTAACAAAGCCACCAGAAAAGATCATTTCCCTTTACCATTTATTGATCAGATGTTAGAACGTTTAGCTAGACATTCTCATTTCTGTTTCTTGGACGGTTACTCAGGTTTCTTTCAGATACCTATTCATCCTGATGACCAAGAGAAAACAACTTTCACATGCCCCTTTGGTACCTTCGCTTATAGACGAATGCCATTTGGTTTATGCAATGCTCTTGCAACCTTTCAAAGATGCATGATGGCAATATTTGCTGATTTTCTTGACAACATCATGGAAGTCTTCATGGACGATTTTTCCGTTTGTGGGCAAAATTTTGAAGAATGCTTAGAAAATCTAGAAAGGGTATTAGAACGTTGTGTGAAGGTTAATCTAGTGCTTAATTGGGAGAAATGCCATTTTATGGTACAAGAAGGAATTGTATTAGGACACATTATATCTAAAAGAGGAATTGAAGTAGATTATGCTAAAATTGAATTTATTGAGAACCTTCAACCTCCAAAAACTGTTAGAGAAATTCGAAGTTTTCTAGGTCATGCCGGTTTTTATCGACGATTCATTAAAGATTTCTCTAAGATAACTAAACCTCTAACCGAATTATTAATGAAAGACGCTGAATTCATCTTCGACGAAAAATGTTTAGAAGCGTTTCAAACACTAAAGAAAGCATTAATATCTGCGCCCATCATGCAAACCCCAGATTGGAATGAACCATTCGAAATAATGTGTGACGCGAGCGACTACACCGTAGGAGCTGTTTTAGGACAACGAAAGGATAAAAGACTCCACGTCATATATTATGCAAGTAGAACTTTAGATGAAGCGCAAATGAATTAAGCTACAACCGAGAAAGAATTTTTAGCAATGATCTTCGCGCTAGATAAGTTCCGTTCCTATTTAGTAGGATCTAATATAATCATTTACACTGATCATGCTGCTATTAGATATCTCCTAACCAAAAAGGACGCTAAACCTAGACTCCTGAGATGGATATTGCTGCTGCAAGAGTTTGATTTAGAAATTAAAGATAAGAAAGGAACTGAAAATGTGGTAGCAGATCATCTCTCTAGACTAGAAAATCTCAAACATGAACAAGTGCCGATCGATGATGAATTCCAATACGATAGACTCATTGCCCAATTGGAAGACACAGAAACTGATAATCTCGTGGAAACCACCTTAGTCATTTCTTCTGTGCCTTGGTATACTGATTTCGTGAATTACCTCGCTGCAGGCGTTCTACCACCTGAACTAACTTATCAACAGAAGAAGAAATTCTTCCATGACCTTAAACAATATTATTGGGATGAACCTTTGCTTTTCAAGAGAGGTCCCGATGGAATCTTCCGTCGATGTGTGCCAGAAGAAGAAATTGAAAGCATTATAAAACAGTCATTCTGCACCTTACGGAGGACATGCTAGTACATCCAAAACATGTGCGAAGATATTACAATCTGGCCTCTGTTGGCCTAATTTATGGAAAGACGTACATGCCACCATCATGAAATGCGACAGGTGTCAACGCACCGGTAATATATCTAGACGCGACGAAATGCCACAAAAAGGCATTTTAGAAGTCGAAATCTTTGATGTGTGGGGAATAGACTTCATGGGACCCTTTCCATCCTCTTCCGGTAACAAGTATATACTCGTGGCTGTGGATTATGTCTCAAAATGGATCGAAGCTATAGCTTCTCCAATGAATGACACCCGAGTAGTACTTAAGCTTTTCAAGAACATAATCTTCCCAAGGTTTGGTGTACCCACTCATATGTTTACGTGGCTCTCATTTCATTTCCAAAATCTTCGAAAAATTATTAGGGAAATATGGAGTTCGACACCGCGTAGCTACACCTTACCATCCTCAAACTAGCGGGCAAGTTGAAGTTTCAAACCGCGAGATAAAACAAATCCTTGAAAAGACTGTCGCTACATCCAGAAAGGATTGGTCCTTTAAACTTCATGAAGCTTTATGGGCATATAGAACTGCCTATAAGACTCCCATCGGTACTACTCCTTTCAAGCTTATTTATGGTAAGTCGTGCCATCTTCCAGTTGAATTAGAACACAAGGCTTATTGGGCCATTAAGAATTTAAACCTAAGTTATACGGCCGCCGGTGAGAAACGTATCCTTGATATAAATGAATTAGAAGAACTTAGACAGGATGCGTACGAAAATGCTAGGATTTACAAAGAACGCACGAAGAAATGGCATGACAAGCGCATATCTAGGAAGAATTTTAACATAGGTGATATTGTCTTATTGTTTAACTCAAGATTAAAATTATTTCCTGGAAAACTACGATCTAGGTGGTCAGGACCTTTTGAAATTACTCGAGTTTATCCAAGTGGTGCAATAGAAATTAAGGGACCATCGATTGAACCGTTTGTAGTAAACAGGCAGTGTCTAAAACATTACCATTTTACCGAAATTGATGAAAATTCTCAAACGTTAAATCTAGACGAGCCACACGCTCGAATAAAAGACTAACTCTTAGTTTTATTTGTCAAGCTTACGACATAAAACAAAGCGCTTTGTGGGAGACAACTCATCGTTTTTTTTATATTTCTTTCTCTTGACTTTATTTAATTTCTCCTTTATTCTATTTTAAAAACACAAAAAAAAATATTTCTTATCGTTATCTATTTTCTTTTCATTGTTTTTCTATATTCTTCTTTGTCTTATTTCTTTCTATTCTATGTTTTTCTTCTTATCGGCATTTGGCCAATGCTGATCTTCTTTTATTTCTCTACTCTTCAGGATTTTTTTAGCTGCTTATTCTCTTTCCACTATGTCTCGAGTTGATAACATGCAAGTCTCTTTCAGAGGAAGAAATCAGGTTGGCAAATATGGAGTTTTATCCAGGCGTGAGATGTTTCCGACTATCTACCCTCATCATGGTACTATGGCTGCTCTTGGTATTCGTGACAGTGTGTTTTTTCTGCTAAATCAAATCGGATGGGACAATTCGCGCCTTATGACTTTCTATGCTACTTATCGGAACCTCACCTTGGAGTTCCTCAGCTCTCTGACTTACATTCCTACTCATGGGTTAGCTCAACGCCGTGGACTTATTCTTTTCAGACTTTTTGGCATTAATTTCAAGTTTAATCACAAGGAACTGGGTGAGCTTCTAGGATTTCCTAATGGCATTGGAGTTTACCATGAAACTCAGGAGGATCAACTTGGTTTTAGAGAACTTGATAATTTTTGGGGGTCTATTTCTGGAATTCTTAACCCTGAGCCTGATGACTTTGTATCAAAAAACATCCATAACCCAGCTTTCAGGTATTTCCACAAGATTCTGGCCCACACTATTTTTGGAAAGCCCCAGAATGTCACTACTGTATCTAGAGATGAGCTCTTTATCATGTTTTGGAGTAATGCCGTCACTTATATGCTGCGTACTTTTGTGGATCTTGTTGATACTGACCATGCACCCATTCGAATGGGAGGGCTTGTGACTATGATTGCTAATGTTGTTGGCCTCAGACAGCCTTTTAGGAATCTGAATGCTTTTAGTGGTGTTACTTGACCATCCCATCCGGTGATTGGACCTTGGCCTACTCGGCCTACCCTGATTAATAATCATGTTATGGATTTGTTTACCTTGCCTAACCTCGCTACATAGCAGCCAATTGGCTATATGGTCTTGATCCCCGCTCAACCCAACACTCCTGAGACTCCGCAAGATTATGAGATTTTAGAGGATTCCGAGGAAGATCCCACTGCTCCTCCCGGTTATTATGACATGGATCCTCCTCAGCATGCTTCCACCGCTCAGTCTGTTGCACCAGATACCGTCATGCATCAGGCTCCTCCTATTGATTATGCTACAGCCATCCACGCTCTTCAGGTGGAACATCAGGCTTTGAGGGAAGACTTAACCAGTCTGCGAGCTGACTTCTTTGGTTTTATGGACACTGTTTCAACACAATTTCAAGAATTTTTTGCATATTTCAATTCCTCCTCTGCTCCTAAAGCAGGACCTTCTAGTGGCTAGAGTTTTAAGTGATTATTTTATTTATTTAGTTTAGTTTAGTTTAATTTAGTTATGATTTGCAATGTTTCCGTTGTGTTACTTTATTCTGTTTTATTTCCGAATATTTGATCCTTAAATTGTAAGCATTTCCATTTCTAATTTAATGCAATTCCTGTTTCTTTATTATTAAAATGTTGCAGATCAGTTTATTATATTCTATCACTGTTTCATTTTCTTCTTTGAATTGCACTATTATTATTGCTGCTATAATTATAAGCATTGCTATCCCTGTGTATTCTGCGTGCATTTATATTCTGTACCAGTAATTCTGTCACTTCGCACTGACGAAGATTCCCTGCGTGCACTGATACACTATCCCATGCGTGATGTCTAACATGTTCCCAAAACATGAGACGCACGCATCTGTCCCTCACACAAGACTGGAGACGCACGCCTCCAACTACCTATCTGCCATGCAAGCTTCGAGACGCCCACCTTCCTCTGCCTCACAATCGAGACGGTCGCCTCAGCTAGCATATTTGTTTTGAGACGCACGCCTCCACACGTGGTCTCCTTGGTCAGGACGCGCGTCCCCTGCTACCTGTCTTATGCAGTGTCTTCTGGTCTCCCTTGTCTTAATTGTTTCGTCTGTTTCTCCTTTTCAATTACCCACAATTAAATCCCATTCAACTATTCTTTACTCTTCATTCAAAATATTCTCCTTTTTATCTTCCCACCATTATTCTCATTCAAACTTTTCCCTCCTCATTTTCCAACATAACATTAATATAATTTATTCCTCTTTACTCTCAACTCTCTATAAATACTCTACCATTTTCCTTCTCATTTCACATCTACTACTCATAAACTTCCTTTCACCCATTTCATCTTCTCTCTTTTTATCCTTCATCCCATACTCTTCTATGGCTCCACGAAACAACCAACGCCAAGTGAAACCCGACCGACCACCACCCGATCTATCCACAATCATCTTCCGAGATAGTGATGATGGCCAACAACACGCAAAATACATAAAATTCTATACCCGTTCGGTCGTCCCCACAAAATACGTAGACTTCGATTGTTTGGATACCTTAGGAATGACGGATAGCATCACATTCATGCTTACAAACACCGGATTACTCAACCTCTGTTCAAACCCATATCCCACCTTTGAACCACTCGTGCTTGAATTCCTTAGTTCTTTCTCCTACATCACACCTCCCGACGATCCTTATACCACCGACACTGCTAACTTCCGCATGTTCAACCAGGAATATTCTCTTGATCAAGAAAGAGTCGCCGAGCTTTTACATTTCACTCGAGGTCAGAATGTTCATTATAAACCGTTCGACGATGACAACGACGTTTCTTGGGATCAAGTCGGTTTCTCTCTATGGAATGTCTAACCGGTCAACCCACGGAAAGTTGGCGCGATCTCTATGCTTCACATATCCATAATCCCGCTTTGAGGTACTTTCATCGCATCCTTGCAAACACCATTTTTGGCCGGACCAATAATCACAAGGTCAACCAAAATGAGTTGTTTATCATTTTCTGTGCTCTCAACGGTCAAGCTGTCAACGCCGCACCTTTCTTGCTCAGCCACACTCATACATGCGTTAATGCAGCAGGTACAAATCCATTTGTCTTTGGCGGAATCATCACTTCTCTAGCTCTTGCTTTAGGCCTTTCCGACGAGCTGTTGTCCTTGACACAGTTTATGATGCCAGCAAATATGCTAGATGTCATCTACTGTCGTGATTCCCACATCATATCTCCTCGACAAGATGGCCGGTACACCTTAATGATCAACCGTCGTCTAATACCCGGTGTAGTGTTGCCTTGTCCTAAACAAATCGACGTCCGAAGCCGCAACAACTGGCATTTCGCTATTAATGCACCTGCAGCACATCAACAAGAAACTCCAGCTGCTAATTTCGAGGCCATGCAAGCTCATATGAATCGTCAAGATCAACTGTTCCATGCAATGGAACAAAACCAAGCTGAGACTATACGTCTTGTTCGAGAGTTACAACATGATCAACGGGAAATGCAGCACCGCGGATGCCCTTCATCTCAATGATTCTGATTCCGATAGGCGTCGAAGACCTCGTACTAGAGGTAGAGCAACAAGAGGACAAAATTCTCCAAGCATCGAGTGATCACCTTCTTCCAGTCTGATTCTCCTTCGTTTTTATCGCATTGAGGACATTGCTCCTTTTAAGTATAGGGGAGTCAGAATATTTCCTTGTTCATTTCTATTTCCTTTGCTCTTTTTAGTATTTTCCTTTTATTTCTTTTCCTGTATTGCAAATTTCCATTCAATAAAATACATGTTTATGTAAATTTTAATCTTATATGCAAAATCCAGTGCTTATTCAAATTCTTCCTTTTTCTTGAGCCATAACGAAAAATTTAAAACGCATTTATTGACATATTCAACTAGTATTAAGGTTGCCTATTTATAAACAAGAATTCGAGTGCGACTTAGCAAAATTGTTATCGTCCTAACACTCCAAAACCCCCAATGTGTTAGATTGATGTAAGTACTTATTATACCAACACCTTTTAAACTTAGTTTTAAAATAGCCCCGAGTAGTTTATTAAGCAGTCGGCACCGCCTTAGACGTAAACTACGTGGAGGACCGATGAATATAAGTGATTGATCAAATATTTTTAAGAGAAATTGCTTTTATCTGAAGATGCACTTACTAAGTTAGATGGTCATTACCAGATCATTTAATCCAACAGTTGCGGAAACTATAAACTTTATGCAAAACAGTCCATTATAAATTGGTTTAGTGGTCCCTGGTGCTGAACTTGGTAGGGCGAATTACGGTTCGATCCCCCGCAATTTGTAATTTGAAAAAGGAGTACCAAATATTAATTACCAGAACTCCTAGCTGGCTTACAAAGATCAAATTCACTAACCGGTTACTCCACTATGTGCATGTAAGGTAAAGGGCTTAATGTGATTGCACTAGAATGAAAACGGGTGAAACAAAACGAAAGTATTAGGTCGAGCTATAATGACATGACTTAAATTGGTCTGCATAAATGGGGTTGTCTAGTGTTTCTACGGTAGCTTTGGTGTTGAAGTTCAACTTAAATTCTCCAACAAAGAATCAAATTGCAACCTAGTACAAAGTGATGTGTGTTCTTATATTTGCGTTCGACTGTGCTTCCGAAATTTTCATTTTACTTTTTGCTTGAGGACAAGCAATGGTTCAAGTATAGGGGAGTTTGATAATGCATTTTTATATAGTATATTTGATTTAATTTTCATAAATAATGTTAGTGTTTTTATTTAATTATTTCATTTTATTTCTATATTACGTTGGTATTTTTATTGTTTCAGACAATTTATTTTAATCAGACAAATTGAGCAAAGAGATGATAATTGAAAGAATTATCCAATTAATTTATGCAAGAAATGAAGAAAGGGGTGTTCAAGCAGAAAAGAAAGATTAAAAATATAAGAACTATTGTTTCTCTCAAGCCCAAAGCAGCGAATCAAGCCCAAGCCCAGAACACGAGTGAGACATGCGTCTCACCCCCCACTTCCACTTGAGGCGCCCACCTCAGTCTCCTTCATAAGTGGGAGGCGTCCGCCTCTTTGCCACGTAAGCCCTCAAGAATTTAATGAGACGACCGTCTCAATATTTGGCAGTTGGAATGAGAAAAATACGGAGACGCACGTCTCTTGTAGTTCAGATTTTCTCGGTCAATTGGGACGAAAATATAGGAAAGGAAGCGGTTACTATTTTCAAGTATAAATAGAGATCAACGAGACATTGCAAGGGTTCCTCCGTTCTTCGCTTCGTTTTTACAGTTTTCATATTATTTTCCAGCATTCTCTTGTAATTCAAATTCAAGCATTATTTCCTTTGTTTCCAATATTGTTCTTAGTTTTATTTCCTTTTTCCTTTCAAGTTCTAGTCTAGTCATTTTCTTTTCAAGTTATTGTTTTTAATTTCCGTTGAAGAATCAAGACTTTGTACCAGTTATTTTGAAGCATCAAGATTATTTCCAGCAGTTTAATTATTTCAGGTTTCTTAAATTGCTTTAATTTAATTGGTTATCTATTGCATGAAATTAAATTATCTGGCTATGGAACTATTTATGCATGTTAAATTCTTTAATTTATTCATGTCTATTTTTATAAATATGTCTGGCTAAATTTATTTGATATCGGTATGTAACAAGTTAAACTGAAAGGATCCAGAACAAACAGGCTTAATTATATTTTATAAAATAATCACTTTTTCTGATTTAGATATCCAATTTAATTTGTTAAAAAAAGGCTTAGAAACCAACAGAGAGAAAGTGTGAGGTTAATAAACTGGACTAAGGTTAGAAACCAACAGAGCGAGAGTTTGAGGTTTAAAATCGGATAGTGGATACTAGGTATTGTTTTTAAAGACTGCGAAAGCGTTTTAAAACCGATTAAACTTTATTTATTTTCAAAAAGTAATTTTAAAATCAATGGGATAGCGAGAGCATACATTAGAGTTTAAAGTTATAATCCGATTCAACAGAGCGAAAGTTTGAGATAAGATTTTTAAATAAATACTGTTTGCTGAAAAAGGACTATAATCCTTTTGAGAAAATAAGCCAGTGGAAAGCCGGATTCTCTAGGATTAACGAAGTACATACCGATATTTCGTTTATCATTATTTCAATTAGATTAAGTTTAATTACCCAAAAATTCCCCAAAATTATTTATTCGATAGCTATAGCTTTACATAGTAGTTTAGGTTACGTTAGTTCGATTTATAGTCCCTTAGGTTCGATATCTTTTAAAACTACGCGATAGGGCTGTATACTTGCAGTCTCCCGATTAGAATAGACGATAAAGTCGCGATCAATAAATAGATTGGTAGATTGATAAATTACGAAATTTAATTAGAAATTAAATTTCTTCTATATTCAAATTTAATATTTAATTATTTGTAGGGATGATAATTTGGTCCATCTCTTAGATATCCACCAAAATCTTCATAATAGGTAGGATAAAAATTCGCACAAATGAGAACAGATACAAGTTGGATAATTATCCACTTAAATAAGTGGATATGTGCACCTTAATACCCACTCCGTCTCATATCCATATATATATATATATATATATATATATATATATATATATATATATATATATATATATATATATATATATATATATATATATATATATATACTTTAATTTATATTATTATTTTTAATTTAATGTCTATCGATTTTTAAAAATACATTGATGTTTATTAAACCATTACATTTGTAACATAAGTGTTCTTTTTATTATTTATTTTTAATTTCAACAATAATTTATTGAAAAAATTTAAATGTTCTTAACAAATTAAAATAGTATGATATTTTACACTTTATATATTCATTTTTTTTATTTGAAATGCATATAACAAATATGTGTATGGATGCTTACATACCTAAAGAGCATGGGTACATGGACTAATATTGTTATCCAAACATATATGAGCTCGGTTACGGGATGTTTTTTACAACCACGAGTATGAGGATAGGTACTATAATATCTCACACATACATTGTCTATTGTCATCCCCAAGTGTGTTTGTTTCGGGTATTAAAATTAAATTCCCGAAAATATTATGGGTGAAAAGCAATAATCCTATATTCGTTTGAAGTTTTTAAACATGGTTCCCAGATAAATTTTATTTCAAAGAATATTGTTTATTATTCTCATAATTATTCCAATGGTTAAAGAGTGAAAATTTAACATTGCCATCGAAATAAATTTAACTACCACTTATTTTTCATTTCTACTCACAAATTATTATTATTTTTTATAATTTTTAAATTAAGTAAATATGTAAACGCTTTTCAAAAAGGATATATTTTTTATTGAAACATGAGTCAAAATAGTATTTCAAAAATATAAATTCAAAAAATATAACTCGATAACTTAAAACTAACTTACCCTAATTATTTGGAAAATATTTTTGGACAAATATTTAAACTATAGATTTAAAATTATAGGAATCAATGTGGCACTGTATGCATTAAAACTTTATTCACCGTTGCTATTGTTACTCATTCTGTTTTTTTTTTCTTTTCTTTTCAAATTAATAAAATAGGATAAAATGATGGGATACTTTGGGACACTCTTTTAGGGAATTACGTTTTGACCGTGAGATAAAATAAGAAAAAATTTATTTCTTTTCAAATTGATAAAATAATATGAAATGATAGGGTAGTTAGTTATGGTTTGACCATGAGGTTATTATTTTAGTATATAAGAAACAAACTCAGTAGAGTCTGATTCATTCAATATTGTTATTTTAGAGTGTAATTTGTAATAGAAGTAATAAGTAATATCAAAGTTTATTCTTCTTGGAGATGGAGTTAGCACCTGATTTCAACTTTAACAAAGTGGTTTGTTTGTTTCACCATTCACCACTGTGAATGCATATTATCAACCTTTATTTTCATTGTTCCTTGTATGTCTTGCATTGCTTTTTATTATTCATGAACCCTAATATATGCAGGATGAGTCTTTCTTGGACTACCTCAGGAGTCTACCTCCTATAGATACCAACAATTATGAAGCACCTTTGAATTCACTTCACATGGATTCTACTCCTATATTTCACTCCTACGACATATCAAATTTTCTCGCATTATATGATCCCGTGAGGTACTTGTAAAATATTATTTTTCTGTTTCTCGATGATTGTTTTGTGAGTTACCATATTTGATACTCTCTTTTATTCTTTGCTAGAAATAACCCTTTGGACATTTCAATGCCTCAACATTTTTTTGAGGATGCAAATAAAATACATTCACAAGAAGAACCTGATAAAGTTATTCCAACCGAAGATTACTCACCTGATGGTTCTATGAAAGATTCATTGGAGGGAGGAAATTATATTCAGGAAGTAGGTCAGATTGAGGCAAACATTGAAGTTCCAGATTGTGATGGCAATAACATTATTAGTGAAATTCAATCTTTAACTTTAATGGATAGAAATCCAGTTGAGAGTACTCTCAAAATGCCATTTCAAGACCTAACAAATAAACAGTTGAATTCTCCAAACTTGAAAAGGAAGAGGAATGATCAGATTGATCTGGATGCTTCTTGCTTAACAAATGAAAATCAGGAGGAAACTGATGATTTTTTCTATCCGAGTGTTCCGAAAAAGAAGATGAAGATGTAGTTCTCTGATTATCTTTATTCCATTATTATGTTAGTTTTTATCTTTCTTCACTAGTCTAACAACAAAATTCAATTTTGCAGCAACAACTCAAATCTAACTGGGGCATGCAATAACTGTAATTGTAGAAAATCTCAGTGTTTGAAACTGTAAGTTATAAAAACTGCTCCTTATTTTGGGCGACAGCATAAGGATAAGCTACTAATATAGATTTGAGTGAATCATATTCAACTTTGCTTGAATTCTATATACGCTTTATATATAGAGCTTACACAATGATGATGGTGCACAACCTACATAGCCATGCACATGCACTCATGCATAAGGATATACTCATACCCATTAAATCACAATCCAATTAACTTAAAACAATACAGGATAATAAAAAAATCTTAAGACATTTCAACATAAATTGTTCTCAAGATACATAAATTCAAATATGATCAATTTTTCTAGACAGGAAGCGACTCAATTCCTGGCAACTCTAAGTTATCACCTGAGATCTCAACATTATCACCACGTGGTCCTTCATATAAGTTTTTGATCATTTTCGGAATCACTTGATGGATCTTTTCTTTATATTTATAGCACAACACCGAAGCTAAGATGAAAATCATGAAGCCCAATAAAATGAAAGCAACCGTAGGAGAAATAAGCATGAGAGCTATGAAAGTAACAGCAGCTCCAAGTAAGAGAAAAGTACCCATCATAAGTGCATTGTCAAGGTGCAACATATTGGCTAGCGCCCTAGCCATGTAGAAAAGAGCAACCATGAAAGCCAAAGCCTCAATTAGTAGGGTTTTTTCCTCGCTTGTTGTACTCACTAATACCAATCCGATTATAGGGAACAAAAGCGCAAGAAATTCTCGAAATTGATTTCCAAGTTCATTCATCCTTCAAAGGGTAGTGAAAATTAAATGATAAGAATATATATTATAGGTTGAATGAATGGAGAAATGAAAGAGAACAAGTTTTAAAAAGTTTTAGTAGTTTTTTCTTTAAAGTAAAAGGATCTTATTAAAGAGCATCCGGCGTGTTTAACCCATGGTTACCATAAGAAACATCAAACGGCAGTTTCTGTAGAATCGACACACCACTCCAACCAAAACAACCTAGAGTGAATCAAAGTACCTTGTTGAATATGATGAAGTTGTATTTGCAGGGATAGCTACAGTTGTACTTGGAGGGATAGCTACTTCATGCATCCTTCTTCTGACTCAACCTTTTATTTGATAAGTTCAACGAATGGTTTATTGTTTGAGTTTTAGGTTCTATTTATAGTGATTTTATGTCGATAAGTAAAAAACTATAACGAGAATTTTTTAGTTTTTCTTTTGTAAATATTATTATTTAATATTAATTAGACTACTTTTGGACTTATATATAATATGTTGCGCCGTAGTAAAAAGTAAAAAATAAAAAAATATTTATCAATATTCTAGGTTTAAGATGTTTGGCCTGTGGTAGTCAAAGTAACGTTTAAAGGGACATTAGAGATGTTTAGCACGGATAGTCGAATTTTATTTAGGATGATGACAAATAGTTCGCTTTCACGGGAGAACCAAGTAGTTGGCTTTCATAGTGAGGAACCAAGTAGCATGGCTGGCTTTCATTTTCTACATGTTACAGTGTATACAATGCATGCTACCTACAATGCACCTACATGATTTGCTTCTTTTTACATATACAAATAACAAATTTTATAAAACCGTTTTTTTAAAATATTACAAAAAATTTATATTCGGCTTTAATAATTTAAATTACAAATTTTGACATTCTATAACATAAACATACATTATTGAAGATCAAAAGTAAAAATTACAATATCTTAAAAATTGTATTTCAAAAATGATATTTATGGAAAATTATTTGAAATTGCTTCAAAATTAAGTGATTTTTTATAAAAATTTTAAGATAAAAAAAAATTCAATAACACGATGAAATACCTAAAGAAAAATGTTAATAATAATTATTCAAAATTAAGTGATTTTTTAAAAAAATTTTAAGATAAAAAAAAATTCAATAACACGATGAAATACCTAAAATAAAATGTTAATAATAATTATTCAAACTAAAATTTTATTTGAAACTTTTATGAAAGTTTCTTTAAAAAACTTTTCATCACAATTATGTAACAATGATCCTTGCGAGCATAAATAATAAACAAACTTAGGTTCCTGCCTAACCTACCCTTCTTAAATCTCAAAGGATAAACTTTCCCAAAATATCATAGCAAATAAATCACACAAAAATGCATAAAAACGTTCATATAGAAAACTATAGATATATAGGGTGCTAATAACTTCCCTTTATATAACCAGCCCTCTTACCCTGGTCTCTCCCCATATCTTACTTAGGGTATTTCAACTCCCCCTTTTCCTTTCCTTTCTTGATTGAAAACAATAAAGCTTGGTTCTTGCGACATCTTTTAAACAAAAAATCAAAACAGTAAATCGCTTTGAGCCGGAGATTCGAATTCCGATTCAATTTCCTCCATCGTCACTTTTTACCGCGAACGTTATGTCATACCTAAACCTGAAAAATGGTCCCTGCATGATTCGATTATGACCCGGCCATCCAACCTTATGGTTAACCGACAATTTTAGAATGTAGAATATTAATTAATTATTTGTGCAAGGTTTGAAACCTTTTTTTCTTTCAATAATTGTGACCTGTCAAATCTCTTTTTATAAGCAAGGAATATATTAAAAGAGTACTATGGGTACTTTAACCCACTTACAAAAGAACAAAAGACACATGCCGATTGAATCCTACCAATTGAAACTTAACTTAAATAATTCATCGGATCTTTACAAAAATTATTATATTACACTTGGTAGTATAAATATTTCCTATCCGAGCCTATTTCCAAACAATCAGCTTAATATCCCAACCTATGTCTGCTACACAAGAATTAAATCCCTCAGAAATTGTCTCAGAAGTGTGTGAAACTTAGGAGTGGAAATTCAGCAAGTTAGAAACCACCACCCACTAAGAAACGTACAGTTAAGATGACAAACCACGCATCCGTGTCGAACGTGGATGAGATTCCATCCAGAACGCTGGGTGTTACCAACACAATTGTGTCACAAGTGGCGTCATTTCCTCCTTTACAAAGACAACCGCCTAGGCCAACCGCTTCAAGATTTCCCATTCCCGCACCACACCGGTGAGTCTAGGGTCTGTGGTGGCCACGAGTGCCATTCCGAACACAACGATTCCTAGATTTGGTACTGCTGCAAATCCCCCTTATGGAATGCTGTATTCTTTAATGGCGGGATATCAATCGACCCCTAGTGTAGCAATAGTGTCTGATAACTTGCAGAATGCTAACGCCCCTTTACAAGGATCTGTAGTGGGGGCAAATAGGGAAATGCTTGCTCAACACTTAAATACTACCTTTGTGGCAGTATTAAGGCAACAGATGGATGATAACAACCATGAGTTAATCAATATGTTGACTAACCAAATGGGGCATGTGTTTAACCCCATAGTGCAAGAATCAGTCGAAACTAATAGACAATCTGTTGAAACAAACCGACAGGTTATAACACAATTAACACGCCTATGCAACTTCTTAGGAGCCCCCCGAGTGGTTGGCCGACAGGTCCATCCGGTTCGACAACCTATACATGTCCAAGGAGACATGGGGACAACAAAAGAGGATATTGTGTATCAAGGTCAAGTTTCAACACTCCAGAGGAATGTTGTTGTCAACCCACCTAGGGTCTTAGTGCAAAGACACCAAGAGGCTGACCAAATTCTTGACCAAGTTCGACAAGATGAATTGGTTGTTGAGAACAATTTAACCAACATTGTCGAGAGAATTATGGCCAGAAATGGTATGAATACCATGCCAAGGCCAACGTATTCTTCTCCATTGTCAGAGTATATCTTACAAACTGAAAACCCTAGAAGGTGGAAAATACCTAAGTATACCAAGTTTGGGGGAGAAACGGGTGAATCGACAGTCGAAGATATAGCCAGATACTTGACTGAGTCAGGAGATATGGCAAACAATGAAGGCTTAAGGGTGAAACATTTCCCTTCATCCCTTACTAAAGCAGCCTTCACATGGTTTACTACCTTGCCCCCTGATTCGATCGATTCATGGTCGAAGTTGGATAAGTTGTTTCACGAATAGTTTTATGAGGGGCATTCAATGATTAGTCTGGTCGAATTGTCAAGCATTAATAGAAAGTTTGTTGAGACAATAGATGACTATTTGAATAGATTTAGATCCCTAAAAGTGAGGTGTTTTACCCAAGAGCCTGAACATGAACTTGTTCAAATGGCTGCTGGAGGTTTGGATTATTCTATTAGGAAGAAAATAGATTCAACTTTTGTCAGGAGTATGTCACAATTGGCTGACAGGGTTCGACACCTTGAACGTCTTAGAATAGAGAAAGTTAGACATACTAAGGATAAATCCAAGAAAGAGAAGGTAGCCTATGTCGATTTTGACGATACAGATTCCGTATATGACGTCGACTACATGTCGATGAGGCGACGTGGATGTGGTGAACGAAATCGCCAGATATGAATGCAAATTGTCGCTTCGCCAAAAAAAGCCCAACAGTCGAAAATAGTTCTAGAACTCCTGCAAAAACATACACTTTTGATGTTAGCAAGTGTGAGGAGATTTTTGATTTACTAGTTAAAGATGGTCAAATTTTAGTACCCCCAAATGCTAAATTTCGTCATTAGAACAAAGGCAAAAGAGAGGTTGGAAGGTAATATTGCCCATGGACAGAAATGATAGGGTGCTAGGTAAATGGTCCCCAAATTGGGAAGAACCGTTTAAAATAATCCAAGTTTTTTCCAATATCGCATATGAACTGGAAGAATTGGCCCCAGATCAACGCATCTGAGGGTAAATGGTAAATACTTGAAGAAATACAAGCCTATTCTTCAAGAAATCTCAATTTCGACTACGTAAAGTCTGTGTGTCGAACTGAGCTGGAACATAGTAATAAAGCCAGCATTGTAATTGTACAACAAAATATAAATTGTGCAAATAATTATAAGACAAGAATGTCAAAAGGATGATATTTTATAAATGATGGAAGTTCAGATTACAAGGAATGAAAACCACAACAAATACATTTACACATCAATCAGAAGTTGCCAAATTTTCTTTGGAAACTGTCCAAATCACTCTCAAGACGAACAACAGTGTCACCTAGTTCATCAGCTTTGGCCTTGAGAGTGTGCAGTTCTTCTTCGACCCTAGTCGTGGCATTGTTGACGATAAGAGCATCTTTGGTCAACTGGCGCATTTCTTTTTGATCAGAGGTGATGGCCTGGTCGATTTCTTTGTCTTGTTTTTCGACAATTTCACTCTTTCATTAATTCGAAATTTGATCGTATTTTAGCGCTCTTTTCTTTGGGCTGCTCGCCCGATTGATGCGGGTCTTTATCTCTTCGACCGCCGTTGTGGTTTTCCTCACCATCTCCACATTCTTCCTCACCATTTCCTGTTTAGTGTCAACCAATTGTTCAGTCTCTTTTGATTGAGTGACATTGGCCAACAGAGGAGAAAGGATGTTTTCGAAGGCTGCTATCATCATTTTTGAGAACTCAGAAATCTCAAGACCCTTCAACTGGGTGATAGCATCCAGAAGTTCAGGCCCAAGAGTCAAGTCTTCACGCAGCATGCGGGGCAAGTCATGATTAAAAGCATGAGTAAGAATAGTGTCATTCAATTTCTTGACTTTAGCAGCCTCAGATCCTAGCTTATCGCTATGAATCTGAGAATGGTCAGAATCTGAAGAGGTAGCGTACCGATTCATGAACGGATTTAATCTTGCAAAAGCAACCTCGACATCGTTGGCATCCATGTTGACATCCATGTCGACGGAAACATCCTTTAATCCAGAAGGGCCAGCTGAATTATCCTTCTCAGGAGAACTCTGAATTTGAATTGGCTCGACAACGGTTTGAGGAGCCCCTGAATCCTGCAGGGAATCTGAAAGACTAGAGTCAGAGCTAGTCGAACAATAAGCGTGGTGCCTGATAGGACTAGTAACTAAATCAGAGCCATTGTAAGAATCCCAAGTGGAGAGTTCAACAAACTCACCAGCTGTTGCGTGGAGAATCGGTTGGTGTTGAGGGGAAGAAACTTCTGAGAGGGGAGTATATTCTGGCACACTGTGTTGTGGCTCAGAAGCTTCGACCTAAGAAAAGGGTGAACATCAAATCAGACAGGTATAACTTGGCAAGTAAAAAGACACTCTAGAGGGTGCAAGAAATATTTGTGGGGGTGGTGAGGGAATCTTTGTTTCATTGCCTCCAGCAGAAGCATTAACAATTTCTTCTGCTGTCTCCTTATTGACATCAGAGATAGGTGTGGGGTCTGGAGTAACAATGGCTGTATTTATTATGATATTACAACCAGCATGTGAAAGTAAGGCAGCGCTATGACAAGTAGTCAAGAGCACTTTACCTCGCTGCCTTGTGATAAGCGGTTGTTCATCGACCTCTGTCGGCTCCATTTCCTCATTGACCTTCATCCCTGAGTCTTCAGCCGTGGGGGATTTATTTTTCTTTGTTTTTGCCTTTCTTTCAGGCATATCAGCGTGCCTCTTTTTATGGATTTTGGATTTTTTGGGGTGAGGAGACTGAGCATCAGGTATTGGCTGCAGAAATAAAGATGGTTTCAGAATAAAAATCTTAATTCTTCATCAAAAGTAGTCAGAAAGTGATGAGATGTTTACCTCAGTTCCCCCACTGTGTTGGGATTCTTTGTCCTGCTTGGACCTTTTGGATATTGTGGAGGAGCAATTAATCATTGAGCGCCGACTCTACAAAAGAAATCGAGACGTTAGCGAATAGATAGGATACAAGACGTCGAAATAGGTACATTCACACTTATAGAAGAATCAGCCTTCTTGACATAGGTGGAAATAGGTTCATCATCTGAAAGAGTGTGGATGGGTATGAACTGTGAAAACATCAAGTATTAGTGAGGTGTCGAACAAGAAAGATGCACGTAAGTGTGAGTAAAACATACCTTGGATTGTGAAGGGCCCCCTACAGCGTTGGTCTTAGCATGCTTGGTCGACGGCTTCTTTTGGGTTTCGACAGCAGCAGCTTCTTGCCTGGGGGCAACCACCTGTGGCAGAGGTACAACTGGAAAAGAAGCTAAGTAAATTAACAATGTAAGATAAACTGTGAAAGAAACAGAACTTTCCAGAAGTGGTTACCCTTGGGTACTACAACAAGCTCTCTCACATATTTAAGGTCAATGTGAAGAAAGCCTGGGTAGCTATGCAACCAATACTTCGTCGGAACCACCCCGTCGGCTTTCTTTTGTAAGCATTTTGAATGTTCGACCAAGAGACATACCACCAATCTAGAAATGATGGTTGAGAATCTAGAGCCAAAGGGCTAGTCGGTAAAGGAGGAAATTTGATTTTTCCAAAGTGAAGTGCGTAAAGATATTTGTCTTTCGCGTAACTAGGAATCTTGAGATGGGGAATTTTCCCAATTACCTTCTCCTTTAGCTCTTGGGGCGCATTATGAATGGTTCGACGAAGATTGTTTGGCAAGTACACCACTTTGAAGAAGTTCTGGAATGCTTGGATTTCTTTGATATGAATTGCCTTGCATTTTGTTGTTTTCCCCTGCAAAATATCAAAAGCCACCGTTAGCTCATTCAGTTTTCCAGCAACATCATTTATGAAGGTGACAAGATATGATTTCCACCAAATTTTGAACTCATGAGTGCAGAAGAATGCTGGCTTAAACGGGGTAAAGGTAAGTATGGCTCTGCGCTCCCACAAGGTGGCAACGGTTTCTTTAACGACTTCCCATATTTCATATTCTAAAATATCCATGAGTAGTTCATGGGATGGATATAGTGACTTGGGCACAATTTGGGAGAGCCTAAACTGTCTAGCTACCAAGTTGGGTTGATAAGCTGCCAGACAAGGGGTCATATGAGTAATAGCATCTGACAGAAATTGAGGAGTCAAAAAACGTCTCCAAATAACCAAAGATCGTTTCTGATGCTTCTCTTCGACAGGAGGAAAGGACTCAGTAAGCCATGATGGCCCACTTTTTCCATTATCAAAAGGAGCCATCGACGGTGTGAAATCCTCCTTTGTCAACATTATGTTGAAAAGAATTTTGAAGACTTCGGCATTTGGAGAAGTCTTGTCGACTGGAGTTAAGGGTAGGAAACATGGCCATAAGGCATCACTTCTGTCTTGAGATACTGAAACCTTCTTCTGTCGAAAAGACTTCACGTCAGCAGAAAAAGTGGCATTTAGCCACAGTTGCAAGAGCCAGAAGGGTCCATGCATCAACACACTTTTCTTCTTTGGATTGGTGGGATCAAAACTCTTAATTTGGCCGACCACGTCGGTCATAGAAGAGTACAAAGAGGCCAAAATTAATTGGCCTAAAGCAACATTCTCCCCTTTATGCAACGCTGAAGCCAAATGAGCAAATTGCTTAGCTATCTACATTGACCTCGAGCAGAACACAAAGTGGGATACCCATAGGGTCAGGAAAGCAACATGTTCTTCTTCAGAAACTTCTTCAGTTTCGTAGTAATGGTGTAGAATAAAGTTGTTATAAGTTGGATGTTTTGATTCTCCAACGTCGAATTTGATGGGGATAACTTCGTGGTCGGAGAAGTTGAACACGATCCCAGCAGGTTTTACACCTGTTAAAGCAGCTACATCCAGTAGCGTATGAGTCATCATGCCACACCTTGTGTGGAAAGTATTAGTGGATCCTTCCCAGAAATATAAGACAACTAATAACATGTCACCTGAGTAAGGAGTGCCAACACGAGCAAGCCGCAACAGGTCATAGATACCCATTGCTCTCCATTGTTGGCCTTTGTGTTGCTCCAATCTATCCATCTAAGCCCCAAATTTGGGGCAATACAAAGGAGGATAAGTACGGAAGTTCCTACAACAAACTGTAACGAAATAGGGTTTGTTGAGGAGATTAGGGGGGCACTACGATGTCTGGTGGGGGAAAAAGCGCATTCATCATCTACGTGTATTTCAGAGGGGACATCTAAAGGTAGTGGCCCTAAAAAAGGCGTAAGGTTCATCATCCAGTATGAAGGGAATAAGTACCTGAGATTGCCATATTTTGGTTTTCTCCTCAGAAAGTGGCGGCTCCGAGATGTAAGGCTTGCCATCAACAAGGCAAAGTTGGAGACTGGTGGCGGGAGCAGTGACAACAATGTCTTTGTCTGCCATTGTTGAAGTTGAATAGATTGAAAAGGGTTTAGAGATTCTTGATGGAAACGGAGAAAGAAGTTGAAAAACCCTAAAAAATTGTTGTTCTTTAGGATTGAAATGCAAACTGGAAACTTTGAATGGTTGAAAACAAAGGAATCAAGTGATTAGGGTTTGTTGCAATTGTTCTTAGTTTCCTGGTTCGGAGGTTAGGAACAGAGAAGATGAAGTTTAGGTTTTGCTGTTTAGAGAGTGAAAACGCAGAAGAAAAAAAGAAAGAAAGAAGAAGAATGGCTATTTATAGGCGTAGGAATGAGAAAAGTGAAAAGGCAAAAGGGATCGTGGCATTTCCCTAGGGTTCTAATCGTGGCCGTCGAAGGACGCGTGTAAGAGGATCAAGTGTCTAGCATAGTGGAGCAATGCATGATACCTAGGCCATGATGACTAAACATTAAATGCTCCCATGTCTCGAGGGAAGGAAATACACGTTTTCATGATTACATGATGTCATGACAAGACTGAAGCAGTGAGCTGTTAGCACTAAGGTAGCGGAACCGGCTAGACCGACGCAAGGTGAAAATTCATAGATACCACGGTCTCATGTTAGAAAACGTCGAGAAATCGAAAATGGTATCTCTGGGGGGCACTTTGTTAGCTGGAATTTATTAAAGTGAACTAAGGGCATGGTTCAGAGGCAAAGGTTCCTACAGCTTAAGGACCAATCTTAGATGGAGGTAGCTTCTGGAGGCATTTTAATAAAGCTAGGTCAGAAGCTCCAGAAGAAATGCTTGTTAGTTGGGAATTTGGCTCAGAAGGCCAAGCTATGTCGACCAGAGTAAAACATCGTTAGAAAACAAGACCATGTTGACACATTATATAATGGTCAAATTGATAGAGATTTGAGTCGAATGAGGACATTAGTCGAAGTGTTGTTGCTGTCGAAGTGGTTCGCTAGTGGACTTAGGAAATTTTGTTGTACCTCAAGGAAGTAGACAGAATCTGAAGGCAGTTTCTTTGAAGGCACGAAGCGGGAAAAAGTCAAATAAAGAGATTGTGGGTAGTTGCCTCAGAGGTTCGTGGGATATGAGTTCTAAATGGATGGTGAAACGTGGGCAGAAGTTACTTCCAAAGATCGAATCTCATCTGTTGATTAGCTTTAGCGGTTATTTCTGTAATTACTATAAATAAGTTAGAATGTTTAGAATTAGGTGCGTTCATTTGTACTCTCAAATTGTTTGCTAACACTCTGCTCAATTCTACGCTAAAGGAAAAAAGA
Source organism: Vicia sativa (assembly GCA_021764765.1). Taxonomy (NCBI): domain Eukaryota; kingdom Viridiplantae; phylum Streptophyta; class Magnoliopsida; order Fabales; family Fabaceae; genus Vicia; species Vicia sativa. The sequence goes on from CM038792.1 coordinate 76,790,344, forward strand.
GTAACGCAAGCTTTGATGTACGTGAATCACCACACTTTTATTTCAATGCAATCATTTTACATTTAACTTTGTCTTTACTGCTTTTCATTTTACTTCTGTTTGTTTGCTTGTTGGTCACAAGTCACCACTAGCCTTATTTCACTAAAACATACGTAAACTGTTGGTCACGAGTCACCAATTGTCAGAATCCTTCTTGTGTGGAAAGCCATTGCACTATTTCCCAGTTTCGCTTATAGAAGTAGTGTAATTCTCCAGAAACCTTAGCACGTGTCTTGAGATCAACTGGTCGATCTCACTAGTAACCCTTAGTTTTAGGACTTAGGGAGGACCAACGGTTGTTTACCATTTTCCATAGTAAACAGGTAGTCAAAGTAACGTTTAAAGGGACATTAGAGATGTTTATGCACGGATAACGCCTGTTAGTCGAATTTTATTTAGGATGATGATAAATAGTTCGCTTTCACAGAAGGAACCAAGTAGTTGGCTTTCATAGGAGGAACCAAATAGCATGGCTAGCTTTTTCTACATGTTACAAAGTGTATACAATGCAAGCTACATATAATGCACCTACATGATTTGCTTCTTTTTACATATACATATAACAAATTTTATAAAACCGTTTTCTAAAATATTAGAAAAAATTTATATTCGGCTTTAATAATTTAAAATACAAATTTTGATATTCTATAACATAAACATATATTATTGAAGATCAAAACATAGTAAAAATTACATCTTAAAAATTGTATTTCAAAAATGATATTTATGAAAAGTTATTTGAAATTGTTTCAAAATTAAGTGATTTTTTAAAAAAATTTAAGATAAAAAAAAAATTCAATAACACGATGAAATACCTAAAATAAAATGTTAATAATAATTATTCAAACTAAAATTTTATTTGAAACTTTTATGAAAGTTTCTTTAAAAAACTTTTCAACACAATTATGTAACAATGATCCTTGCGAGCATAAAAAATAAACAAACTTAGGTTCTTGCCTAACCTACCTTTCTTATATTTCAAAGGATAAACTTTCCCAAAATATCATAGCAAATAAATCACACAAAAATGCATAAAAAAGTTCATATAGAAAACTATAGATATATAGGGTACTAGTACCTTCCCTTTATATAACCAGCCCTCTTACCCTGGTCTCTCCCCAATGTGTTGCGTCTTGTTCATGCTAATTGCATCGCTTATCTTATTTAGGGTATTTCAACTCCCCCCTTTTCCTTTCCTTTCTTGATTGAAAACAATAAAGCTTGGTTCTTGCGGCATCTTTTAAACAAAAAATCAAAAGAGTAAATTGTTTTGAACCAGAGATTCGAATTCAGATTCGATTTCCTCGATCGTCACTTTTTACCGCGAACGCTATGTCATGCCTAAACCTGAAAAGTGGGCCCCGCACGATTCGATTATGACCTGGCCAGCCAACCTTGTGGTTAACCGACAATTTTAGAATGTAGAATATTAATTAATTAATTGTGCACGGTTTGAACCTTTTTTTCTTTCATTAATTGTGACTTCTCAAATCTCTTTTTATAAGCAAGGAATATATTAAAAGAGTACTATGGGTACTTTAACCCACTTACAAAAGAACAAAAAGCACATGCCGATTGAACTCCTACCAACTGAAACTTAACTTAAATAACTCATCGGATCTTTACAAAAAATATTACATTACACTTGGTAGTAGAAATGTTTCCTATTCGAGCCTATTTCCAAACAATCAGCTTAATATCCCAACCTATGTCTGCTACACAAGGATTAAATCCCTCAAAAATGACTTAGTTCCTAATGCACCAAATATACCAAAACGTTGCCAACAAAACCGAAACTGCGCTACTTCTTGGCAAATAAAATTTCTCACACTCCTCCATCCAACAGTACTACGAACTCCAAAAATAAAGATGACCACCAATATCCCATTCCACTCCCCAACTTAAAATAATCATCCAAACTGACTTTGAAAACTCACACTCTAGAAAAAGATGAGCCAAGGATTCGGTATGCCCAGAACAAAAAACACATTGAAAATCATTAGACGAAAAAAACATACCTCTACCCACATCATTACAATTGATTTAGTGGTAGTGAAATATCACAAATACTTTACGAAAATTATATCTAAATTTTTGTAAAAATATTTTTAAATTATATATATATATATATATATATATATTTATTATTCGTGTTATTTAGAAAATTAGAACTATTCTTAAAATTCATTAGAAATTAGAATAGTTTTTATAGGGAGAGTGAGGAAAAACTTATTATGAAAACATTTTGAATGGAAAAATTTAGACATTATAGGAGCATATTGTCATACCCCAATTTTTGACCTAATATACCACTTTACATCTGCATCATTGCACCATTAACAGTTCAGAACAGAATTAATCGGGTGTAGCTTTCACAGGTTAAAATTACGGTTTCATCAAATTTTCATCTGATTCAAGAGGCAAGCAATTAGGGTTTGAGTTTTACTCACCTCATTTGATCTATCTTGATCAAATCATCAACCTTTGATCTTCATATATCTAACTTTTCTCATTGATCTATCAAGGATCGACCAATTAGGGTTTTTGTCGAGCATGAGTAATCTCTGATTTTCTGATCAATGGATGACTTTTTTGATTGGATATTGATCTTCATATCTTAGATACAACATGTTGACCTAATTTCTGGATTCAAAACATCACAGAAGTTCACAGGATTCATCAGTCAATTTCTAAAACATCTGATGAAATTTCATCTGCACTGAAAAGTCAAACTTTGACTTTTGGTCAACTTTTTCAAAACAAAACTTTTTCAATCATCAAAATACTTTAAATGATCCATCATGGTCATAAAAAATCAAGAAATTTGGAAAAGTCAACAAAAAGTCAAAATTTTCAACACTTTGAAAAATTTTCAAGTGTTAAAATTTTGTACTTTTTCCAAACTTCATGGCATTTTTTCACATAGTTCCACTTTGAATTGGAAAAAACTCAAAACATGAAAGTTGTAGCCCTTGAAACAAGATTTCCAAAATGTCCAAGAACTATCAAATCCATGGAGTCTAGCTATACTTTTGAATTTGAAACTTAGAGCTCCAAAATCCATAATTTCCAAGTACAAACCTTCAAATTTATAAGTCATTTTGCATTTTCTTCTTCTAGAACACATGCCACCTCACAAAGATAAGCTAGAGCATATAAAAATCAGTTGGATGTAATTATGATGGATAAGATCAAGTTGGAAATTAACCATGGTTAAAAAAAGGAAGCCTCCTTTTGCATTTAATGCAAAAAAAGACTTCCTTGCCCTCTAAGGCAAGTTGAAACTACCAAAGCCAATTCTTTGTACTTACCATTCAAAACTCATGGACTATAAATAGAGGTCTTATTTGCAAATTGAAACCACACCAAAGCCATGCAAGAACATGCTTTCTCTCTTCTTTCTTAAAATTCAAGAAACATAGTGATATTTGAGAAAACTTGCATTTTCGAAAAATTGTGAAAAACTTTGAGTAATTTGGTGTCTAACATGTTTTAATATCAATATGAAACTTGTTTGAAACATAAAATCAACATAAACCAAGCTAGAAATCAGATTTTGCATTCTATGTACACAAGCTTGCCAAAACTGCCTTAAACTTCGAATCCATGGTTTGGCTCGAGCAACTTGAGTTCGATCATCCAAACATCATCAACATACATCATAGACATGATGCACCATTAACAACAAACTGTAAGACCTCTAACCACGATTTCCGTTTCACTTTGAGCTGTATGCAGGTCGACTTGGTCGATCAATTCGTGCAAGTTCATGAAGTGCCGACCATCCTCACACCTTCCATAAGGTCCGTTGGTGCTCAAGCAATCACAAAACTCAATCGAAACACTCTAACACGTAATTCGATTCCACTTCAATGTAAGAACACCAACTTGAACTCCATGATTCTTTGATTCAAATCAAAAACTCTTGGCCATTTTGTTTCGCACTATCCACGATCATTAACCTCAATCAATTGATCAAATCACTCACCATACATGATTTCAATTAGATTTTTCAGTTTTAGGGTTCTTCGTGTTCTTCAGAAATTCAATCATGTTAGGCTTAAAATAAATGAAATTAAGTGATGCCATCATGTTCCTGGGCTCAAAACGATCAACTTTCATGTTTACATCTTTTGATTTCATCAAGAAACGAAGATTTGAGGATTGATCAAGGATTGAGGAAGAAGATGAGTGCTGCTTTTTTGAAAATTCAAATATCCGTTTATAATATTATAACATTAATTGATTTCAATACACGGATGTATTGCCGCCCCAGCGGTTGCCAGCTCACTCTTAAGTCACTTATGCTATGCCTTGCCTAACAGGTCCCGGGTTCGAGTAGCCTTGGGACCTTTTTGCCAAACTTTTTAATTTTTCATTCATGTTTTTTTACAAACTTTGACTTTTTCAAAACCCAATCAAAACTCCTCATTTTGAGGTGATTTTTTGTACACTTGTCAATTAATGTATCTATTTTATGATAGTGCAAAAATTTTCAGAAAAAACTTTCATCCGATTATATTTTGATCGAGCCAAAAACGGTACTTTTGAGTACTTTTCAAAACACCTTTAAAGGTGATTTTTTCATACTTTCGAAGCCCGATTCTTTTCAAAACTTCTTATAAATGAACTTCACATTTTAAAAACACTTTCAAATAACATTCTTCAAAACTTTTCATCAAACTTGCATCTTTTTCCATGATCGATCCGATTAAACGATAAAACCGAATTCGTTTTCTCTCGAATTTCTTAACCGATCATGGGCCTCCCTTACGGTGTAAGTCCCAACATTCTTTATGTACATACATATTTTCCTTGTACATATCAAATTCTTTTCATATACATACAAATTTTTACCTGTAAATAACATAGATACCTCTGTAAATACTCAAACACAGATAAACTTCGATCGTTTGTTTCGCTTTCTCAGATACATTGAATACCATTGGTATTGAAAGGAGCATTATTCCCGGTGAAACTGCTTTTAAACCAATGGGCCACCCTTATGGTGTAAGTCTCAACTCTCCTATGTACATCCCCAACTCCTGTACATAAATACTCGTTCGTGTACATATTTACATCCTTCTACATAATTCAAACTTGTAAATATTCAAGTTACGCTCGTTTTAAACGTTCGTTTCACAGACACTTGTAAATAAACTTTACATGCATTTGTTTATATTTCCTTCATATTTCCTTGTAAATAAACATCATGCATCTGTTTATATTTCCTTCATAAACTCCTGTGAATACATATCACACACACACTTGTTTATATAACTGTCTAGTTATAACATAACAACTAGTCTAACCAATAGGTTCCCCACAGTGTTAGCCTCCTATTGGGATTTATGCAAGATAACTCATCCCTGCAGAGTTAGCCTCCTCTTGGGCTTTGTACAAGGTAACTCATTTCAACTGAGTTCAGCCTCCTCTTAGGCTTCATATAAGAAAACTCATTCATCTGAGTTTAGCCTCCGCTTAGGCTTCATATAAGACAACACTCCCTGAGTCACCTCCTCTTGGGCTTCGTTCAAAAGAACTCCTCATTGAGTTTAGCCTTCTCTTGGGCATCATACAAAGAAAGAGACCAAGAAATCTCTTAACAGCCTCCTATTGGGCTTCCAATACAAAGAATCACCCGCGTTAAGATAGAACTCTGAAAGTATAATTTCCCGGTGAAATTGCTCTTAATTCCAAAAGGATGGTTTCCCGGTGAAATCCCTTTTAAAGCTAAAGCCAGCCACACCCTATAAGCTTCCTCTTGAGCTTCATACAAGGACCCTCGATGACCCTCGATGACCCTCGGAATGCCTCCTCTTGGGCTTACAATACAAGGACCCATGGGCTTCTTAAAAGCATCCCCCTTATCCAATTAATTTCTCCTCGAGATTTTGACGTTTATCATCTCTATGGAAGAAGTATCTCATCTATCACATCACATACAATCAAAAACTTTTCAAACTCTTTTCAAACAAAAACATCTCTTAATCGTAAGTGGTAACACTTGTACACTCAAGCAAAACACCTAATGCTTACAATTAAAAGATTCAGTCTTTTTTTCAAAACATCTTTCTTAAACATGTAAGTGGTAACGCTTGTACACTCAAGCAAAACACCGATAGCTTACGACGAAAGATTTTAATCAATCAATCCCTTCAAAAATGTATGTGATGAAATAGATTAGATACATTTTTCATTAAGATGACATTTATCTGTGTCTCTTACTAACATCCCGTTGCTTCCACTAGCATAAGTGGGAACTACAATTGCTCTGACTTTCTCAACATCCTTTTGAGAATACGAGGCACAAGGTCTCATCCTTGGCGAGCAAATTTCTTTCTTCCTCAAACCAAACAAAACCATAGATCCCTTTAGATCCGAGCTACAAATGCTCGATTCCCACTAAGGATATGTATGCGTAAGATCCAAAGATCTTTATGAGCACAATAATAACAAACACTAGATCCCACATAATCTATTTTTCTTAAAATCCCAAAGGAGAAACTTTCCCAATCATAGAAATAGCAATTTAAAACACACAAACATATCAAACATATTCATATATAAAGCTATAGATAACTATATATATTTAGGGTGCTCCATCTATTCCTTTATATAACAAACCCCTTACCCGAATCTCCCAATGCGTTACGCCTAGTTTCGCTTAGTCATAATGCATATCATAATCAATTGAGGGTATTAGCAGCTTTCCCTTTTCATAATCATTAAATCATCTTTTCTTGTGTTGAAAATAATAAAGCTTGATGCTCATGCATCTTTATAAACAAATCAAAAGAGTAAATCGCTTTGAGCGAGGATTCAATTCAGATTCGATTCTAGCGCATCACTTTTAACGCGAACAGAAAATGGCGACTACTGGGAGTATGTCAAATTTTGATTTTTCAAAAAAATTGTGACTCTGCTCAAGAGCACCAAGCTTTTTTGTTTTGAAAAAAAGAAAAAAAGGGGTTAAGCTTTCATATGTGCATATGTTTGTTTCTCTTTATTGTGTGTTTTCGCGATTTCATCTGATGGAAAGAAATCCTAACCCGGATTTAAGAAACATTTTAAGATCTTGGTGGGGTTATAGTCCTATTAACTTGTGAGAAGTCTCAGTACTTACGGAGTTAATTTGAGATCCCTCTCTCAGTGGAGGTTGTCTTGGGAGTATTTGTGTTTAGCAAGTATTTGCGAAGACATTTTGCTTTCAAGAGAACTTATGTCGAGTGGTCAGAGACACATAACCCATCCCGCCATTTAGGATGTAGTGCAAATTATTCAGCGTAAGCCTAGAATAATTTTCATGCGAGACTACGATCGTGAGTTTTTCTTGAAAAATATTATTGACTTCGAGTATTCAACAAATCCGATAATATTTCAAAGAGAAGCGTTGAGCTCAGACATCGTGAGAACCCGCTTCACGTATGAATAAGCCCTTAGAACTTACCCACGTTTGATTCTTATCGTTGGCCTCATGCTCGTGACTTCAAACTCTTGACCGTGTGTATAACTACTAACCATGTTTGCCGCATTCACGCATTCATTCAAAAACTTCATTTCTCTTCCCATTTCCAAAGAATTTAGAGATTTTTCTTTGTAAATATTTTAGGTTAGAGTGATGGACGTCAGAGGAAGATTCACCAAGAGATACAGTTTTAGAATTCCTGACGTAGGAAAGTTGAAAGAATTAGCATCCTTGGTAGAAGATCCCTCAGATTTCAGAAAACGCTATGGAACTCTTTTAACTATTTCTGAACACTAACATTGATGAGGGACTTCTCAAAACTTTCGTTCAGTTTTATGATCCGGTCTATCGCTGTTTCACGTTCCCTGACTATCAGTTGATGCCTACTTTGGAAGAGTACGCACACATCCTAGGCATCTCAGTATCAGATAAAGTGCCTTTCAATGGTTTTGAAGTCATTCCCAAGTCACCAATCATCGCCACGATGACTCACTTAAAGAAATCTGAGATAGACAAAAACCTAACTACCAGAGGAAAACTCTTAGGACTAACTTCAAAGTTCCTAATGGAGAAGGCTCTTAAATTCTCTGAGGCCGGTAGTATGGTAGCCTTTGAAGCTATTTTAGCTTTACTCATCTATGGATTGGTGTTGTTTCCCAACGTCCCAAATTTCGTTGATATCAACGCCATAAGGATCTTTCTGATTGGAAATCCCGTTCCCACTCTACTTGGTGACACATACTTCTCCATTCATCATAGGAATCGCCAAGGAGATGGAACTATCGTGTGTTGTGTACCTCTGTTTTTTAAATGGGTTGTATCACACTTACCTAAATCTCCTGTCTTCCGCGAAAACAAAGACGATTGGCATTGGTCTTGAAGACTCATGTCTCTTACAAACGACGATATCCATTGGTATACCTTGGCAAACAATGACATGGAAATCATTGAGAGCTGTGGAGAATTTGCCAACGTGCCTCTCATTGGTACAAAAGGAGGAATCAACTACAACCCATTCCTGACGAGACGTCAACTCGGATACGCAAACTCTAGTAAACCTCTTGGTTTTACAGTAGAGAGCTACTTCTATCATGAAGGAGAGGATTCCCAAGGTTTGAAAGCCAGAATGATCAGAGCTTGGCATCACATCCGAAGGAAGGAAAAAGGTAAGGAAAAGAATTGTGTAGCCATGGAAATCTACACTTCTTGGATAAAGAAAAGAGCGAAGGAATTTCGAATGCCTTATGCTTATGAAGAACCCATGTTCTCAACCGCTTCCAAATCAACAATTTTTCCCGTCGAGACTATGGGAGAATACCAAGAGGCTTTGGCCAAGATGAGACTTGAGAAAGAAGCTTTGGAAGACAAGTTCCTTAAGACTGATCTCGAAAACGAGAAGCTCAAGAAGCAAGTCAAAGATCATGAAAAGACACTTTACTTCCAGGATGAATGGCTCATGGAGAAAGATGAGAAGATTCGCCAGAAAGATAACGCGATCAAAAAATACATCAAAGAAAGGAAAAGAAAGCTTGAGGAAATGACAACCAACGATCCTGCTCCCGACGAGTGGAAGAAAGTCATTAGCAAGCTGAAAGCCGAGAAAGCTGAACTGAAAGCTCACTATGGAAAGGAAATCCTGAAGTTGAAGCTACATCAAGCCTTTGGATCTTCATCCGACGAAGACAATTAATTAGTTTAGACTGTAATATTTTATCATTTATTTTATCATTTGTGTGAGCAATGCTCAAAAACAAAAATTGTTGTAATCTTCTTTCAATAATCAATAAATGTGTGTTTTCCATCCAAATATTTGCCAGAAATTTCTCTTTTAGCGTAAATTCTTTGGAAATCTTTCTTTACATTCATAATCATGCATCATCATTTGCATATTGAGTCTATTGTCTAGAGTCGGATCTTTTGGAGTTTTTTTCTAGATAGGAAAAGATCGCCAAGCTGTCGCGTCTTAGAGTTTCTCGACCACGTCCACAACCTACTCGAACATACAATACACGTTCAAAAAGGAGAAAAGTAATGGAAGGATTTGAGCAAGAAAATATTGAGCTTTCGTAGCACAGTGACAACACTGCAAGAAGAGGTGGAGAGACTCACTTCTTTGGTCAATTCATTGGCATCAGCACAAAGTCAGCAAGTGACAATGAGCAGTCAAAATCAAGTAGCGATTTCAGAAGACACTACTACTCCAGTTTCAACTGTTGCAGCCGGTAGTTCACCCTTCAGTATGCCAGAAGGTTATCCATGGGGCATGCCTTTCAATTTCGGCATCGGATTTCGCCAACCGACTTCTCAAGTACAAACAACCACGCTTGAAGTACCTACTTTGCAGCAAAACTCAACACTTACTCCGCAACATGGAGTAACTTTTCCGCAAGTAACTATGACGGTTTCTCAACCGATCATGACGAACTCAGCCTCTGTAGTTCACACTACTGCAGACGAAGAAGCTCACCATAGTCCAGGCGATAACACGAATCCTCGTGGTCCGATGGGGAATCTCCAGGAACAACTCCTCAAAATGCAGCTTGAGATAAAAACAATTCGTGGAAAGGAATTATTTGGGAAGAACGCCCATGATCTGTGTTTAGTTCCTCGCGTAACGATACCCGCAAAATTCAAAGTCCCTGACTTTGAAAAGTATAAAGGAAATTCCTGTCCACAGAGCCATCTTACGATGTATGCCAGGAAAATGTCTACGTACAACGACAATCACCAGTTGTTAATCCACTACTTCCAAGATAGTCTTACCGGTGCCGCACTGAAGTGGTACATGGGGCTAGACAGCACGAATATCCAGACATTCAATGATTTAGGTGAAGCCTTTGTACAACAATATAAGTTCAACTTGGATATGACCCCAGATCGGGATCAACTCCGCTCTATGTCGCAGAAAGAAAGAGAGACATTCAAGGAATATGCTCAACGATGGAGGGAAATTGCCGCCCAAGTCAACCCACCGTTAGAAGAGAAGGAGATGACCAAGGTTTTCTTAAACACTCTTGGCCCATTTTACTACGAACGAATGATCGCCAGCGCTCCAGGAGATTTCACCGAGATGGTAAGCATGGGAATGCGGCTAGAGGAAGGAGTTCGAACCAGACGCCTGACCAGAGAAATAGGATCTTCTAGTGGAACTAGGAAGGTTGGAACCAGTTTTACAAAGAAAAAGGAACATGACATAGGAATGGTATCCTGAGGGAAACCGCGAAAGAATGTCAGTCAACAGCGACAGGTAGCTGCCATAACGTCCGCTGTTAACACAAGTCCAAACACAGGAATTGCTCCGCAGTTCCAACAAACTCAACAGCCTCGTCAACAGGCTCAGCAGTTTAACAATCAAAATCGTGCGCCTCGGGTTTCGCAATTCGACCCAATTCCGATGACGTACATAGAACTATACCCTGCATTAATAGAAAGGAATCTAGTACAGACAAGGTCACCACCTCCGGTCCTAGAAAAATTGCCATGGTGGTACAAGGCGGATGTATCTTGCCCTTTTCACCAAGGGGGCACCAGGCCATGATCTTGAGCATTGCATAGCGCTAAAAGCTGAAGTACAGAGATTAGTAAGGTCTAATCTTCTTTCCTTTAAAAATACAAATCCAAACGTGCAAGCAAATCCACTTCCCAGTCACAGTGGACATATAGTGAACTTGATACTAAGAAACACAGATCGGTATCTTGTCACAGACGTGAATCTGATCAAAGGAAACTTGGTACATCTCCATGATACATACCGTACAATGGGTGCTTTCACTAAACACGATTACGCAGCTTGCAACATCTGCTTCAAGGATCTTCGAGGGTGTCCCACCATAAGAGCAGACATTCAACGATTGCTAGACATTGGTAACATACAGATCTACAGAAACAGAGATGATTATGACGTGAATACAATAGGGCATTTTCCGCATGAGCTTTTAGTCTCAGATATCAACTCGGAAAATCCCGAAGTAAACGTTATTATCCCCTGTTTCAATGTACCTAAGCCTGTGGAGATTGAGTATAATGGTTCAAATGTTCCAGGGTCTCCTTTGGTGATTTGCCTACCCGGTCCTGTTCCATACAGTTCTAACAAGGCAATTCCCTATAAATACAATGCAACTGTGATAGAGGATGGAAAGGAGAAACCCATGCCAACTCTTCCAGCTAATGTCAACATAACTGAGATAGGACGAGTAACACGAAGTGGACGAGTACATACTCCGTTGCCACCAAGACCGCCTGCTGTTCCTGTTATTAGACAAAATCCAGTTAACATATCTCCCGAGAATCCCGCAATGATTCCCGCTGTTAATCCAAGCACAAATGTTGGTCCTCCTGATAGAACCAACGTCAACACAGATTTCGATGAGATACTAAAGTTAATCAAGAAAAGCGAGTACCGAGTCGTGGATCAGCTGATGTAGACTCCCTCCAAGATTTCAATACTGTCTCTACTGTTGAACTTTGAAGCTCACCGAGAAGCTTTAATGAAGGTACTCGATCAAGCTTATGTAGATCACGATGTGACTACAGACCAGTTTGGAGGTATTGTCGCCAACATAACAGCTTGTAATAATCTAAGTTTCAGTGATGAGGAACTTCCAGAGGAAGGGAAAGATCACAATCTGGCTCTGCATATCTCAATGATTTGTCAATCAGATTCCCTGTCCAATGTATTAGTAGATACCGGTTCATCTTTAAACGTAATGCCAAAAACGACTCTTGCTCGTTTGGCTTACAAAGGAACACCAATGAAGTTCAATGACATAGTGGTAAGAGCCTTTGATGGGTCAAGAAAGTCAGTTATTGGGGAAGTCGATCTCCCGATGACAATTGGTCCGCATACTTTCCAAATCACTTTCCAGGTCATGGATGTGCCAGCTGATTACAGTTGTTTGCTAGGAAGACCATGGATACACGAAGCAGGAGCATTGACTTCCACTCTCCACCAGAAGCTAAAGTTTACAGTAAATGGGAAGCTAGTAACCATCATCAGTGAACAAGCGTTACTAATAAGCCATTTATCCAGTTTTTCTTTCATCACAGCTAACGACGTTGAAGGGACACATTTCCCAGGACATCCGTTAGAAGATGGATCTACTAGCAAAAGCAGATCATCTATCTCTTCTTATAAAGAAGCAGCGCATATAGTAAAAGATGGAAATGCTGAAGGATGGGGACAAGTAATCAAACCTATCAAGAACGAGACAAAAGCCGGACTCGGGTTCGCACCCGTATTTCCCAAAGATAAGCAAAAGGATGAAGCGCTTTGTCCGATCAAAGAAGTATTCCACAGTGGGGGGTTTCTTAAACCCTGTTCTTCAAGAGGTTAACGTTATTACCATTGAAGGTGATGAAGACAATCTCTCTGGATCTGAAGAGTGAAGCACTTATCTAAACAGCCCTGAATATGTGTCTCAAGAAGAATCGTACGCACCGTACTATCCTCCAACTGATCAATTCAAAGGCATATCCCTACAGCAGAATAAAAATCCACCAGTCCCTTCTAAAGTTTGGGACACCTTGGGAGAACCAAGTGGCAAGTTTGACTACATGGTGAAATACACCGCGCCCGAAAGCTCAAAAATCGATCGACATCCATCCCATCGGGGGTGATTCTTTGAGTATCCTAGTCAACCAGAAGAGGAGCATACGTCTTCCCGATCCTATCAACCGATTGAGGTTCCAAACGAAGATCTCTGGCTTTGACGATCTGTGGAATTTGTTAAACCAAATCTTGACTACCACTACATCAACGTGATCACTCAAGATCGGGGGTACGATTCGGGATACGAATTGGAAAGTGTCGCCGACAATGAGTCCCTTCACTCGTAAGATTGAGGGTACATCCCAATTCAACGCAGGCCAACAGAAGCATATATGTCGATCCCATACTTCCCGATCTATTCATCAAGTCAAGAAGACCGCTTTAGCAGACAAAAGGCAAGGTTCGTCGTCGTAATCTTCAAAACCGCTCAACCAACGACCAAAGTCTATTCAAGGGTTGCCAAGCGGAAAGCTATCGAGTACCTCGACTTCCAAGGAGTTCGCCACCATCGAAACCCGAAGTTCGGACTAATGTTCATAGTTCTAAGTAGTTTATCTTTGCTTTTGTTTTGAACTCCTCGCCCAAAGCGAAGAGATGTTTTATAGGTGTAGCTTTTAAATAATTTCTCTTTGTCTTGCCCAAGACAAATGAGTTTGTATTTTAGGTCCTGCTTCATATTGTGAATCATAAATAAACGCGTTGTTTTGATTCCACACTTTGTGTTTATTTTCATTTTTCCTTTCTTGGAAATGATAATCCTAAAAAACACAATAAAAATCTCAAAAAAATAAAATTTATCTGCATACACTTTCACATTAACTTTTTCAAAAAAAAAATGATGATAAAAAGAAGTTAATTAATCAGACATAAATCAAAACATGCAGATTAATGTATGGACAAATCCATTGAAAGCAATAACGCCACGCCTCCCAACTTTGAAATCCCCAGTTAAGTCGCCGAGGAAGAAGTTGAAGAAGAGATCCCAGATGAGATTTCCTGACTACTTAAGCACGAGGAAAGAATCATTCAACCTCACAAAGAGCCTCTAGAAGCAATCAACTTGGGTTCTGAAGAAGACAAAAAAGAAGTAAATATCGGAGCTTCACTGACAAAGAACGCCAAGAGCAAACTGATAGATCTTCTCAAAGAATATGTTGATGTGTTCGCTTGGTCCTACCAGGACATGCCAGGTTTAGATACCAGCATCGTGGAGCATCATTTGCCATTAAATCCAGAGTGTCCACCGGTTAAACAAAGACTGAGAAGAGTTCACCCTGAAATGGCCGACAAAATCAAAAAGGAAGTTCAAAAACAACTCGACACAGGTTTCCTCGTCACTTCTGAATATCCTCAATGGCTAGCCAACATAGTGCCTGTCTCCAAGAAATACGGAAAGGTCAGAATGTGTGTTGACTACCGGGATTTGAACAAAGCAAGTCCAAAAGACGATTTCCCACTACCGCATATCGACATGCTAGTGGATAGCACTGCAAAGTTCAACGTTTTTTCCTTCATGGACGGTTTCTCCGGTTATAATCGATCGAATGGCTCAAGACATGGAGAAGACATCTTCATCACGCCATGGGGCACTTTTTACAAAGTAATGCCGCTTGGATTAAAAATGCCGCGAACTTACCAAAGGGCAATGACTACTCTTTCATGACATGATGCACAAAGAGATCAAGTCTACGTGACGACATGATAGCAAAGTCCATCAAGAAGAGCATATAGAGTATCTCTTGAAGTTGTTTCAACGACTAAGGAAATTCCAAATCAATCCTAACAAATGCACCTTTGGGGTAAGATCCGAAAATCCTAGGTTTCATCGTCACCAAAGAGGTATGGAAGTTGACCGACAAAGTCAAGGCTATTTAAGTAAGAGGATTTCTGACGGTTGAATTATATCTCCGATTTATCTCTCAAATGATCGCTATTGTGGGCGATATTCAAACTTCTCCGCAAAAATCAAGAGGTTGTGTGGATGTAAGATTGCCAAAAGCATTCGACAAGATCAAAGAATACCGCCGTAACCACCAATACCGATTCCTCCTATCGAAGGAAGACCATTAATCATGTACCCACCGCACTAGAAGAGTCCATGGGTCGTGTTTGGAAGAAGATGAAACCGTAAGAGGGAGCATGCCATCTACTACTTGAGTAAAAAGTTCACAGATGTGAAACTCACATCTGCTCGAGAAAATATGTTGTGCTTTGGTTCAAAACGCTCCGCCAAGACATGATCAATCACATGACTTGGTTAATCTCCAAATGGATCCAATCAAGCACGCCTTTGAAAAGCCCGCCTTAACGGGAAGAATTGCTCGATGGCGATGCTATTATCCGAGTATGACATCCAAGACGTGCTCAAAAAGCCAAAGGAAGCATTCTCGCCGATCACTTGGCTTATCAGCCGCTCAACGAATACCAATCTCTCAAGTTTGACTTTCCCGACGAGGATGTTATGTACTGAAGATGAAAGATTGTGACGAACCGTCAAGAAGGTCCAGATCCGTAATCTAGATGGGGCTTAATTTTGATGGAGCGCTAATGTCTTCGCAATGGAATCGGGGCACCATCATTACTCCCGAGGGTTCTCATATCCCGCTTTCCGCCAGATTACTATTTGATTGCACCAACAACATCGCAGAATACGAAGCTTGTATCATGGGTATCGAAGAAGCCATCGACTTGAGGATCAAGATCCTTGATATATATGGAGATTCAGCCCTTGTGATCAATCAAATCAAAGACAAGTATGAAACTCATCATCTTAGTTTGATTCCTTACAGAGATTATGCAAGACGATTGTTGACTTTCTTCAACAAAGTTGAACTGCATCATATCCCTCGAGATCAGAATCGAATGGCAGACGCCTTGGCTACTCTATCTTCCATGTTCAAAGTCAACCATTGGAATGATATGCCTAAGATTCGCATCAGACGCCTTGAAAGACCTGCATATGTGTTTGCAACAGAAGCAGTCTTCGATGATAAACCATGGTTCCATGACATCAAGCGTTTCCTTCAAACACGAGAGTACCCACTTGGGGCATCGTACAAGGATAAGAAAACTCGAAGGAGACTTTCCAAAAATTTCTTACTAAATAAAGATGTGCTATACAAAAGAAACTTCGACATGGTTCTGCTCAGATGCGTCGACAGACAAGAAGCAGACACGATCATCCATGAAGTGCATGAAGGATCCTTTGGAACCCATTCAAATGGACATGCAATGTCCAGAAAAATCTTGAGAGCAGGATACTATTGGATAACAATGGAATCGATTGTCAGAACACGTCAAAAGATGTCACAAGTGCCAGATCTACGCAGATAAGATCCATGTGCCTCCGAATCTACTCAACATTCTCTCCTCTCCGTGGCCTTTCTCCATGTGGGGCATCAACATGATTGGGATGATTGAACCAAAAGCGTCCAACGGACATCGCTTCATTCTAGTGGCTATTGATTACTTCACCAAATGGGTCGAAGCAGCATCTTACGCCAATGTTACAAGACAAGTGGTTGTGAGGTTCATCAAGAACAACCTCATTTGCCGATATGGAGTTCCAAGCAAGATCATTATAGACAATGGATCAAACTTGAACAACAAAATGATGAAAGAACTGTGTGAGGAATTCAAGATCGAGCATCATAACTCACCTCCTTACCGGCCAAAGTTGAACGGCGCCGTTGAAGCTGCCAACAAGAACATCAAAAAGATTGTCCAGAAAATGGTCATCACCTAAAAAGACTGACACGAAATGCTGCCATTTGCTCTGCATGAGTATCGTACTTCAGTACGCACTTCAACAGGGGCAAATCCTTTTTCTCTAGTATACGGCATGGAAGTAGTGCTCCCCGTAGAAGTTGAGATTCCATCAATGAGAGTTCTCATGGAAACTAAGCTATTTGAGGCCGAATGGTGTCAAAGCAGATACGACCAGCTGAACTTAATTGAAGAGAAGCGCCTGACCGTCTGTGTCATGGACAATTATATCAAAGAAGGATGAAGAAAGCTTTCGACAAAAAGGTCCGACCTCGTGAATTCCGAGAAGGTGACCTCGTGCTTAAAAAGATTTTGTCTTTTCAACCAGATTCTAGGGGCAAATGGACTCCTAATTACGAAGGCCCAGACATCGTCAAAAGAAGCTTTTCTGGCGGTGCTATGACTCTCACAACCATGGACGGTGATGAACTCCCACATCCTGTGAATGCTGATGTAGTCAAGAAATACTTTGTCTAAAAACAAAAGAACAGCTCGGTAAGTCGAAAACCCGAAAAGGGCGGCTTAGGTAAAAAAGAGCGTCTCGGTGGACTGAAAACCTGAAAAGGCGGTCCAGGCAAAAATTAGAGACAATAAACAGAAAATATCCTGATAGGTTGAAAACCTGAAAAGGCAATCTAGGCAAAAATAAGGATACAAAAATGACAAAGTAACTGCAATCAGTCCGTACTTCGTCAATCTAAAGAATCTTCCATCAACGGATCTTCAATCAACTCTTCTGAAGCAACAAGCACAGTTGGAATTCAAAGTTGTTAGGGATAATAACTGTTATTTGCTTTCAATGTAGCCTTTTCCCAATAAATTATCATTTCCAACTCTTGCAAATAGTTCATGGAATCACGCCTTTGGCTGATTACCATTCTATCAATAAATTTGAGCCTTATGCCTTTTTGTTTGCAATTCTTGCTTTGTTCAGTTTTGCAAAATAACGCTTTTTATTGTGAAAATCACTTTTTGAAACTAAAAAGGTTTTAAATGAATTTTACGTCAAACTTTTGAAATAAAAGCAAAATTTTCCTTTGAACTATGAACACAGAAGAAACTTCAACAGTTTTCTCCATAAGTGTTTCGATCTCTGAACGATAGAACAACTGCCACGGAAGTCTTCTTTTCCTCAGCAAAAATTATCAAAGGACGGTATTCTTATCCACAAAGAATTCCCAGCAAGGGTGCCAATAAAATGCCTTTTTCAGAAAGTTTAAAGCATGCAACTCAAATTCATCATCAGTAGACGTCTACGCCATGGCTGCAGATTTTACTGAGTATTTGTTTGAACTATGACGTGGTCCTTTCCCCAAATACCTCTTTATTGTCTTGAAAGTATTGTCAGCATGCATATGACATTCATCATTCATACACCATAACATCATTAATGCATTCCTGCATTCCTCAATATTTGCTTCTATATCATTGGTTTAGATTACATTTACTCATGTGGATGTGTCATCTCTCCAGCAGATTATCCCCAAGCAGAGAAATACATCTTTTCTCTAGCATGTTCCCCAGCTGAGAACATTCCTCATTAGGAACAAAGTCTTGATTGACCGCTTTTCCGCTCATTCCGGATAGAACCTCGTCTCTAACCTGCAAACAATAAGCAATAACCTCGTCATCTGAGTCGTTTATTTCCTTTTCATCTCGAAACTTATCATGACATGATTGTTCTTCTCAACAAGCTCAAATCATGACAGTTCAAGAAATCTCCACAGTTGTCTTTCTGTCTAAAAGAAAACCTGTGTCTTTCAATCAAAATACCCGCATCTTCTCAAAAGAGAGATCCTCGGCAAGTTTGTATCCGTGAAAATAGGAACTCGTTTGAGATCTGTTTCCATTATTAACTGTTATCCACAAAGCTGAATACCCAGTAATATATCTCAAGATTTACCTTGTTATAGTTATCACTTCACTGATAATTGGTAATATCTTCTAACTCGTTTGAGATCTGTTTCATCATTGTCTATTATTCACAAGGTAATACTCGAAATTTTCTCAAGATTTACCTTGTTATAGTTATCACTTCGCTGATAATTGGTAATATCTTCAGAATTCATTACCATGAACTATCACAAGGCTGATAATTGGTAATTTCATCTTCGCTACCTTAAACATTGTCACAAGGCTGACAGAAGGTAATCTCTTTGTTTCCCAAAGCGGAACAGATATTCACATGTTTTGTGAATCTTTTTTTCCCAACAAAACAGGAGTCTCTTTTCTTAAACAGATCGATTCATCCTCACAAATTTTCCCCCACCATGTCATTTCTTTGATATCATCTGGGTGAAATCTTTTACAATCATTTTGCATCATCCGCATTTTTGGTATCTTAGGTCCAAAATTTGCGTATTCTGATATTTAAGTCTCTTCACACCTATCAAAATGAAGATATTCATCTTCATATCTCAGGTTAAAGAAACTTAAATAGGGGCATCTGTCATACCCCAATTTTTGACCTAATATACCACCTTACATCTGCATCATTGCAAGATTAACAGCCGTAATGTAATTAATCGGGTGTAGCTTTCACAGGTTAAAATTAGGGTTTCATCAAATTTTCATCTGATTCAAGAGGAAAGCAATTAGGGTTTGAGTTTTACTCACCTTATTTGATCTATCTTGATCAAATCATCAACCTCTGATCTTCAGATATCCAACTTTTCTCATTGATCTATCAAGGATCGACCAATTAGGGTTTTTGTCGAGCATGAGTAATCTCTGATTTTCTGATCAATGGATGACTTTATTGATTGGAGATTGATCTTCATATCTTAGATACAACATGTTGACCTAATTTATGGATTCAAAACATCACAGAAGTTCACAGGATTCATCAGTCAATTTCTAAAACATCTGACGAAATTTCATCTGCACTAAAAAGTCAAACTTTGACTTTTGGTCAACTTTTTCAAAACAAAACTTTTTCAATCATCAAAATACTTCAAATGATACATCATGATCATAAAAAATCAAGAAATTTGGAAAAGTCAACAAAAAGTCAAAATTTTCAACACTTAGAAAAAATTTCAAGTGTTAAAATTTTGTACTTTTTCCAAACTTCATGGCATTTTTTCACATAGTTCCACTTTGAATTGGAAAAAACTCAAAACATGAAACTTGTAGCCCTTGAAACAAGCTTTCCAAAATGTCCAAGAAATCTCAAATCCATGGAGTCTAGCTATACTTTTGAATTTGAAACTTAGAGCTCCAAAATCCATAATTTCCAAGTACAAACCTTCAAATTTATAAGTCATTTTGCATTTTCTTCTTCTAGAACACATGCCACCTCGCAAAGATAAGCTAGAGCATATAAAAATCAGTTGGATGTAATTATGATGGATAAGATCAAGTTGGAAATTAACCATGGTTAAAAAAAAGGAAGCCTCCTTTTGCATTTAATGCAAAAAAAGACTTCCTTGCCCTCTGAGGCAAGTTGAAACTACCAAAGCCAATTCTTTGTACTTACCATTCAAAACTCATGGACTATAAATAGAGGTCTTATTTGAAAATTGAAACCACACCAAAGCCATGCAAGAACATGCTTTCTCTCTTCTTTCTTAAAATTCAAGAAACATAGTGATATTTGAGAAAACTTGCATTTTTGTAAAATTGTGAAAAACTTTGAGTAATTTGGTGTCTATCATGTTTTAATATCAATATGAAACTTGTTTGAAACATAAAATCAACATAAACCAAGCTAGAAATCAGATTTTGCATTCTATGTACACAAGCTTGCCAAAACTGCCTTAAACTTCGAATCCATGGTTTGGCTCGAGCAACTTGAGTTCTGATCATCCAAACATCATCAACATACATCATAGACATGATGCAGACCATTAACAACAAACTGTAACACCTCTAACCATGATTTCCGTTTCACTTTAAGTCTGTGCAGGTCGACTTGGTCGATCAATTCAGCAAGTTCATCAAGTGCGCACCATCCTCACACCTTCCATAAGGTCCGCTGGTGCTCAAGCAATCACAAAACTCAACTGAAACACTCCAACACGTAATTCGATTCCAGCTCAATGTAAGAACACCAACTTGAACTCCATGATTCTTTGATTCAAATCAAAAACTCTTGGCCATTTTGTTTCGCACTATCCACGATCATTAACCTCAATCAATTGATCAAATCACTCACCATACATGATTTCAATTAGATTTTTCGCTTTAGGGTTCTTCGTGTTCTTCGAAATTCAATCATGTTAGGCTTAAAATAAATGAAATTAAGTGATGCCATCATGTTCCCGGCTCAAAACGATCAACTTTCATGTTTACATCTTTTGATTTCATCAAGAAACGAAGATTTGAGGATTGATTGAAGGATTGGAGGAAGAAGATGAGTGCGCGTTTTTGAAAATTCAAATATCCGCTTATAATATTATAACATTAATTGATTTCAATACACGGATGTATTGCGCCGTTTCCACTCACTCTTAAGTCACTTATGCTATGTTTGCCTAATGTGTCCCGGTTCGAGTAGCCTTGGGACCTTTTGCCAAACTTTTTAATTTTTCATTCATGTTTTTACAAACTTTGACTTTTTCAAACCCAATCAAAACTCCTCATTTTGAGGTGATTTTTTGTACACTTGTCAATTAATGTATCTATTTTATGATAGTGCAAAAATTTTCAGAAAAAACTTTCATCCGATTATATTTTGATCGAGCCGAAAACGGTACTTTTGAGTACTTTTCAAAACACCTTTAAAGGTGATTTTTTCATACTTTCGAAGCCCGATTCTTTTCAAAACTTCTTATAAATGAACTTCACATTTTAAAAACACTTTCAAATAACATTCTTCAAAACTTTTCATCAAACTTGCATCTTTTTCCATGATCGATCCGATTAAACGATAAAACCGAATTCGTTTTCTCTCGAATTTCTTAACCGATCATGGGCCTCCCTTACGGTGTAAGTCCCAACATTCTTTATGTACATACATATTTTCCTTGTACATATCAAATTCTTTTCATATACATACAAATTTTACCTAAATAACATAGATACCTCAGAATACTCAAACACGTAAACTTTCGTTGTTTCGCTTCGTCTATTGAATACCATTGGTATTGAAAGGAGCATTATTCCTGAAACCGCTTTTAAACCAATGGGCCACCCTTATGGTGTAAGTCTCAACTCTCCTATGTACATCCCCAACTCCTGTACATAAATACTGCTCGTACATATTTACATCCTTCTACATAATTCAAACTTGTAAATATTCAAACGCTCGTTTACGTACACTTTGTAAATAAACTTTACATGCATTTGTTTATATTTCCTTCATATTTCCTTGTAAATAAACATCATGCATCTGCTTATATTTCCTTCATAAACTCCGTGAATACATATCACACACACACTTGTTTATATAATCGTTAGTTATAACATAACAACTAGTCTAACCAATAGGTTCCCCATGTTTAGCCTCCTCTTGGGCTTTATGCAAGATAACTCATCCTCGCAGAGTTAGCCTCCTCTGGGCTTTGTACAAGGTAACTCATTTCAACCGAGTTCAGCCTCCTCTTAGGCTTCATATAAGAAAACTCATTCATCTCGAGTTTAGCCTCCGCTTAGGCTTCATATAAGACAACACTGCTGAGTCACCTCCTGGGCTTCGTTCAAAAGAACTCCTCATTGAGTTTAGCCTTCTCTTGGGCATCATACAAAGAAATAGACCAAGAAATCTCTTAACAGCCTCCTATTGGGCTTCCAATACAAAGAATCACCCGCGTTAAGATTGAACTCTGAGAGTATAATTTCCCGGTGAAATTGCTCTTAATTCCAAAAGGATGGTTTCCCGGTGAAATCACTTTTAAAGCTAAAGCCAGCCACACCCTATAGCTTCCTCTTGAGCTTCATACAAGGACCATCGATGACCCTCGATGACCCTCGGAATGCCTCCTCTTGGGCTTACAATACAAGGACCCATGGGCTTCTTAAAAGCATCCCCCTAATCCAATTAATTTCTCCTCGAGATTTTGACGTTTATCATCTCTATGGAAGAAGTATCTCATCTATCACATCACATACAATCAAAAACTTTTCAAACTCTTTTCAAACAAAAACATCTCTTAATCGTAAGTGGTAACGCTTGTACACTCAAGCAAAACACCTAATGCTTACAATTAAAAGATTCAGTCTTTTTTTCAAAACATCTTTCTTAAACATGTAAGTGGTAACGCTTGTACACTCAAGCAAAACACCGATAGCTTACGACGAAAGATTTTAATCAATCAATCCTTCAAAATGTATGTGATGAAATAGATTAGATACATTTTTCATTAAGATGACATTTGTCTGTGTCTCTTACTAACATCCCGTTGCTTCCACTAGCATAAGTGGGAACTACGATTTCTCTGACTTTCTCAACATCCTTTTGAGAATACGTAGGCACAAGGTCTCATCCTTGGCGAGCAAATTTCTTTCTTCCTCAAACCAAACAAAACCATAGATCCCTTTAGATCCGAGCTACAAATGCTCTGATTCCCACTAAGGGATATGTATGCAGAAGATCCAAAGATCTTTGCGAGCACAATAATAACAAACACTAGGATCCCACATAATCTATTTTTCTTAAAATCCCAAAGGAGAAACTTTCCCAATCATAGAAATAGCAATTTAAAACACACAAACATATCAAACATATTCATATATAAAGCTATAGATAACTATATATATTTAGGGTGCTCCGTCTATTCCCTTTATATAACAAACCCCCTTACCCGGAATCTCCCCAATGCGTTACGTCTAGTTTGCGCTAGTCGCAATGCATATCATAATCAATTGAGGGTATTAGCAGCTTTCCCCTTTTTCATAATCATTAAATCATCTTTTCTTGTGTTGAAAATAATAAAGCTTGATGCTCGCGGCATCTTTATAAACAAATCAAAAGAGTAAATCGTTTCGAGCCAGAGGATTCGAATTCAGATTCGATTCCCTAGCGCGTCACTTTTTAACGCGAACACATATATTAGTATGGAAGATAGATAAATAGATTGATAGATGTTGATAAATTACGAAATTTAATTAGAAATTAAATTTCTTCTATATTCAAATTTAATATTTAATTATTTGTAAGGATGATAATTTGGTGCATCTCTTAGATATCCACCAAAATATTTATAATAGGTAGGATAAAAATTCGCACAAATGAGAACAGATACAAGTTGGATAATTATCCACTTAAATAAGTGGATATGTGCACCTTAATACCCACCCCGTCTCATATCCACATAAAATATATATATTTATATACTTTAATTTATATTATTATTTTAAATTAAATGTCTATAGATTTTCAAAAATACATTAATGTTTATTAAACCATTACATTTGTAATATAAGTGTTCTTTTACAACCCCAAGTGTGTTTGTTTAGGGTATTGAAATTAAATTCCAGAAAATATTATGGGTGAAAAGCAATAATCCTATATTTGTTTGAAGTTTTTAAAAATGGTTCTGAGATAAATTTTATTTCAAAGAATATTGTTTATTATTCTCATAATTCTTTCAATGGTTAAAGGGTGAAAATTTAACATTTCCATCGAAATTTTTTTTACTACCACTTACTTTTCACTTCTATTCACAAATTATTATTATTTTTTATAATTTTTAAATTAAATAATTATGTAAACATTTCCAAAAAAGATATAATAATGTCAATGTGGCACTGTATGCATTAAAACTTTATTCACTGTTGCTATGGTTACTCGTTCTGTTTTTTTTTTTTCTTTTCAAATTAATAAAATAGGATAAAATGATGGGATACTTTGGGACACTTTTTTAGGGAATTACGTTTGACCGTGAGATAAAATAAGAAAAAATTTATTTCTTTTCAAATTGATTTTTTTTTATAAACAAAGAAATATATTGCTCAAAGAGTACAAACTGTACTCAGATTATAGAAAACAGAACAACAATTGTACAAAAATACTAGTTACAGAAATCCATTGGCCTATGATTCCAATCATAAAAACTACACAGCATTTTTTTCTTATTTCTAATTTCCAGCCACCACCATGAATACATTTTGATATTGTGCAAAATTTCCTCAACATCAGGCACTGCATTATTAAAAATTACATCATTCCGATGTTTCCAAATATACCAGCAAGCTGTCATCCATATACCGCTTTTTCGAGCTTTTCGCTCCAAAGGCTCGATCATGCTAAGAAAATGGTTGACAGTAAAAACTTCCACCACCGATTCCAAATCCAGCCATGAATATATCAGTCTCCACAGCTTTTTAGAAAAGTAACAGTTGATGAAAAGGTGATGGTTGTCTTCTACTTGATCACAACCAAAAACACAGTAAGCAGCTTCGTTGTCCTCAATAATTCCTCTTTTTGTAAGCTGTGCCTTAGAAGCAAGCCTTTCATGGATCAACCTCCAGCCAAACACTGATATTTTTGACGGAATCAAAAGCTTCCACAATACCTTCAACGCTTCCTTCATCATAGGATCCATTTCCGTATGAATTCTCTGCTGCAGAATCTGCTTATAATACGAGGATACCGAGAATTCACCATCTCCTTCCAATTTCCACCGAAATATATCTGGTACATTCTGCATCAATTCCACTCCTTCCAGAACCAAAAATAACTCCTCAGCCTCCTTTTTAGCTTCGACATCGAGTACAATATCAGTTTCAGAGAAAAACCAAGTCCATCTATTATTTACCCAGCCCCCCATGGATTGCACGCTTTCTTTACTTTCCTCCCACTTCTGAGCCAGACATGGATACTCCATGCGCAGAATCCTATTGCCTATCCATTGTTTTGACCAAAAAGGAATTTTTTCTCCATCCCCTATTTTTATTGCAAGCATGTCAGTAAAGCTTACTTCTCCCTCTTTATCTGCTATATTCATTATATCTCTCCACCACAGTGATTCTGCTTTGTTTTTTCCAATCCTTTTGTCAAACATTATCCTTTCGTAGAGCCTACCATACCGTGCCTCCAGAATTCGTTTCCAAATTGTGTCTTCGTCTTTAAGAAATCTCCATATCCATTTTGATAGAAGTGCTCTATTAAAAACCATCATATCTTTTACTCCTAGACCACCATCTTCTTTAAGCTTACAAACTGTGCTCCAGCTTATCCAATCCACACCCTTCTTCACTTCTGCGTTATGCCATAGGAAATTTCTCTGTATTTTGATAATATTTTCCTTCACTTTAGTTGGTATCTTGAAAAAAGACAAGTAGTATATAGGTAGGTTCGTGATAATTGCATTTAATAATGTAATTCTACCACCCACAGATAAAAGTCTTGCTATCCATGGCGACAATTTTTCCCTCATCTTTGCAAGTATTGGATTCCAAAAGTTTAATCTTTTATGATTTCCACCTACTGTGATGCCAAGAAACTTGAAAGGGATACTGTCAATCTTACAACAAAGGAATTGGCTTGCCGCTTGTAAGAAATATCCCTCAATGCCTACACCGTAAATCTTGCTTTTACCCATGTTGACCCTCAATCCCGAGGCCATTTCAAACCCTCTGAGCAGAACCTTTATGGCCCATAGGTTACTCCATGATCCCTCACCCACCAGAATTGTGTCATCTGCAAATTGAAGCAAGTCATACGAAACATCTTCTTGTGTATGAAATCCCTTGAATTCACTGCACCGAGCGTGATCAACCCTGCCAACCCTTCAGCTGCAATTGTGAACAAGAACGGTGATAGAGGGTCCCCTTGGCGTAATCCTCTATGAGCTCTAAACTCATTTGTCGGACTCCCGTTCACCAGAATTGACATAGTGCTATTAAATACTCCTGCATCCATCCATTTGAGCCATCTTGCACCGAATCCCATCCTAACCATCACGAATTTCAGGTAATTCCAATCAACACAGTCATAAGCTTGGGCAAAATCTACTTTAAACAATAGACAACTTTTTTCTTCCTTTTAGCCAAATCAATTACTTCATTAGTAACTAACACACCATCTAGAATCTGTCTACCGGGAATAAATGTTGTTTGTGACTTTGAAATCAATTTCCCAATAACCTTGCCCAACCTTGCTGCAAGGAGTTTAGAAATTATTTTATAAATGCTGCCAATTAAGCAGATGGGCCTATACTCCTCCAGACTTTGCGGACTGACTACTTTTGGGATGATGGCAATGAATGCTGCTGTCATAGCTTTTGGTAAGTTGCCTTTTGAATGAAAATCTTGAATACATTGCACTATCTCCTCCCTCATCACATCCCACCTCTTCTTAAAAAACTCCAAATTAAAACCATCAGGGCCTGGACTTCTATCCCCTACACAACTAAACACAATTTCTTTAATTTCCTCCTTTGTGAATTCTTCTTCCAATCTGATACTTTCCTCCACTGATAGACTATTAAATTCCACCCCTTCCAGCTTTGGCCTTGGTAACACTTGCATCTTAAACTTTTCCTCAAAAAATTCCTTAATCTTATTCTTAACTTCCACCACCCCTTCAACTAATCCCTGATCCGAATGAATAGCCACTACAGTATTCTTTCTGATTCTTGATTTTATCACAGAGTGGAAGTATTTTGAATTATTGTCACCCTCCTTGATCCACTTCACTCTAGCTTTTTGCTTCAACATACTTTCTTTATGAGTCAAATTTCTCCAAATGCTCTCTTGTAATTGTTTTCTTCTAACAACATTCTCTTCACACAGTTGTGAAGACAAGTCATTCTCAATTAATTCAAGATTATTTAGGACGTCCACATCCTCCTCCACCTTCAAATCCAGCTTCCCATACACCCTTTGATTCCACCCTCTTAAGCTATCCCTCATTTTTTTAATCTTCTCTTTTAGAATAAAGGCACTAGAACCCTTCACAGTGAAAGAGTTCCATTCCTTCTTAATAAACTCGAGAAAATCCGCATGCTCGTACCAGCAATGGAAGACTTTAAAAGGCTTGGGTCCCCAATTCAACGAGCTTGTTTTCACCCAAATAGGTCTGTGATAAAAAATGTCTCTATTACCTGAAATTTGAGCTACCGCATCCCAACTGTCAAGAATTCTCTCTGATAACAGTATCCTATCAATCCTGCTCCTTGCCTTCCCATTTGAATTTATCCAGGTGAATTTATTACCTATTAATGGTAAATCCACAATCTCCATCAACTCTATAAATTTAGCAAACTCCTCCATTTCCACATTGCTTGCCTGCACTTTTCCCCTTCTTTCCTCATTTAATTTGATAGCATTAAAGTCTCCCCCAACTATCCACTCCCCTAATGGCAGATTCTGCTTCCATTCCAACAGTTTACTCCACAATATTCTTTTATCAACTCTGTTACATGGTGCATAAACATTGACAAAATAACAATTTATTCATTTCCATTCAGCATTTACACCCAAAGCTCCCTTAGTTCTAAAACTAAAACCTGGAGAAATTGCATCTTTTCTCCAGATTGTCAACAATCCCCCAGAATGGCACTCTGATTCCATCGCTGACCATTCACACTCCTCAGAACCCCAAATTGATAAAATAATATGAAATGATAGGGTAGTTAGTTATGGTTTGACCATGAGGTTATTATTTTAGTATATAAGAAACTCAGTAGAGTCTGACTCATTCAATATTGTTATTTAGAATGTAACTTGTAATAGAAGTAATAAGTAATATCAAAGTTTATTCTTCTTGGAGATGGAGTTAGCACCTGATTTCAACTTTAACAAAGTGGTTTGTTTGTTTCACCATTCACTATGAATGCATATTATCAACCTTTATTTTCATTGTTTCTTGTATTTCTTGTATTGCTTTTTATTATTCATGAACCCTAATATATGCAGGATGAGTCTTTTTTGGACTACCTCAGGAGTCTACCTCCTATAGATACCAATAATTATGGAGCACCTTTGAATTCACTTCACGTGGATTCTACTCCTATATTTCACTCCTACGTCATATCAAGTTTTCTCGCATTATATGATCCCGTGAGGTACATGTAAAATATCATTTTTCTGTTTCTCGATGATGGTTTTGTGAGTTACCATATTTGATACTCTCTTTTATTCTTTGTTAGAAATAAACCTTGGGACAATTCAATGCCTCAACATTTTTCTGAGGAAGCAAATAAAATACATTCACAAGAAGAACCTGATAAAGTTATTCCAACCGAAGATTACTCACCTTATGGTTCTATGAAAGATTCATTGGAGGGAGGAAATTATATTCAGGAAGTAGGTCAGATTGAGGCAAACATTGAAGTTCCAGATTGTGATGGCAATAACATTATGAGTGAAATGCAATCTTTAACTTTAATGGATAGAAATCCAGTTGAGAGTACTCTCAAAATGCCATTTCAAGACCTAACAAATAAACAGTTGAATTCTCCAAACTTGAAAAGGAAGAGGAATGATCAGATTGATCTGGATGCTTCTTGCTTAACAAATGAAAATCAGGAGGAAACTGATGATTTTTTCTATCCGAGTGTTCCGAAAAAGAAGATGAAGATGTAGTTCTCTGATTATCTTTATTCCATTATTATGTTAGTTTTTATCTTTCTTCACTAGTCTAACAACAAAATTCAATCTGCAGCAACAACTCAAATCTAACTGGGGCATGCAATAACTGTAATTGTAGAAAATCTCAGTGTTTGAAACTGTAAGTTATAAAAACTGCTCCTTATTTTGGAAATGAATCTAGGCTAATGACTCAGATTAACCTTTTTATAAACTTTTTTGTCCTTCAATTAATTTTTAAGTATGAGCTTACACTTAATTGAAAAGACACAACCTATGTTTCTCTTACACTAAAATTGTTTAAAATTTCACTAATTTAAACCTTTTAGGATGAGTAAGAATTACAATGTAAATTCATAAAGCTTAAGAGATGAATTTACCTGGACCTAAAAAGAAGGACTAATAATACAAATCATTTTATTGATGAAAAATAAAATAATATATTTCTTTTAGTTAGATTCTAAATCTCCGCCTCATCTCTCTCACGAGCCTCCAAAGATATAGACATGTGATCAAATTCAATACAAATTAAAGATTGAATAACAAAATCACTCTAATGTGTAAATGAATAAATTTCTAGGTTTTTAAACATGAGTTAATTGCTTTCCATTTTTAAACATTTCAATTCAGATACATGTAGTTTGAAGTTTTATGTTCACAAAATGAGATTCTCTATTTGAGCGGTTCTCAATCAGCACAACCGATAACTTCTTTTATAGGTTATTGTACAAATTATATGAAGTTTTTCATCATCGATGTTGTACGTATTTGACTTAACAAAATTTATTCCAAAATATTTGTCCGTTTGTAGGAAATTGTTAATTTACCCTTTATATTTCAAAATTGACAGATATTCTAGACTCGATCATATGTCTTGGCATGGTCACAAGCTATTGAAAAACAACATGGTATTAGTGTTGTTACTGTTTGTTCTGATTCGACTAATGGAATCCCGAGGAGGAAGGATAAATTGATTATGGGTTGCGAGAGATGAGGAAATTATAAAAGAAATCATGCATGTCAAAGCACAAACTCATATAATGACGTTTATAGCATGAAAGTGAAATGTCCTTTTAGGCTGAGAGATGTTCCAAGTGATGTTGGTTGGAAGGTGATGGTTAGGAGCGGAATGCACAACCATAAATTATCTGAGGATTTGGAAGGCTAAGACATATTGGATCATTTAAAAGATCATGAACGAAAATAGGTGAATGATAAGACAAAAATCATTAGGTTCAAGTAAAGTTCAAACCTGATTGTCCATTGTCTCCTATCACTGACGATTAGAGAGAGAATTGTAGTGATGATGCAAATGCATGGGAATCAACATTTGTGAGTCGCTTTATGCATTGGACTGAGAAAGTTGAGAAGTTATCTTTGTTTGTTTTATACTCTTGTATATATGACAAATATTAAAGTGGATTTCTTAACCCACCCCATAAGGGTGGGGCGCACCCCATGAAAACCCCAAAATATCCTTCACAAAATCGAAAATTTATTTCCGGTACGCACCATTTTCTGAAATTTTTTAGTGAAACCAGAAATATACTTCCGGTATGCACCATATTTTGAATTTATTCCAAATTTGGTCTCACTTGTTCTCACTTTCTGAAATATTTGAGTGGAACCGGAAATATACTTCCGGTACGCACCATATTTTGAATGTATTCCAAATTTGGTCTCACTTGTTCTCACTTTCTGAAATATTTGAGTGGAACCGAAAATATACTTCCGGTGTGCACCATATTTTGAATTTATTCTAAATTTGGTCTCACTTGTTCTCACAGTTTAAAACCGAAAATATACTTTCGGTTTACACCCAACCCTTTTCAACGTGATTTCTCTTATATAAGGTGCTAACCGAAAATTTATTTCCGGTATCCCGGGGGCAAAAATGGAATTTCACAGGGGTGGGTAAGAAGGACATGGAGTGGGTTATGAAATTCACATTATTAAATATCCATGTTTAATCATGTATCATGTTTATTGATTCGGTTATGTGCGGAGAAAATTAATTGAAAAAGAAAAAAATTCTTGCTGACAGTGTACTAGAAATTTGAAATTATCGGAAATTATGAAAATTTCGATAAGCAGTCATATAATCCGGATATAATTAAAGGTTATTAATCGATTAAATTATTTTTGGATTCCGTTATAATCCAGTTATTATTCAAAATCCAAAATTAATCCAAATATTTTAATTCAATTATTAATTTTTTATTTTTAAAACTGGATTTTTTTTATAAAATCGGTTATAAAATCATAACCAAATTTATAACCGATTTTATAATCAGTTTTGATTGAAATGTGGGTATGGTTATAAATCCAAATCATTTTAACGATTTGAAAATTTCTATGGTTTGATTTCTAAAAATAATAATTCATGCATGCCCCAACAAAAGATCTAGCAATAAGCCAATTTCAAGCTTAAGTTTTTGCTACCAAAACTATCTAACGACTCTCTTTCATCCCACCATTGAACAAAATATCATTTCTAATTAACTAGAAAGTCCACAAAACAGATAACTACATAAGATTTCTACAATTATTCCTTGTCTTCCTCCTCATTATAGACTTAAGATAACCCGCTCAATGGATAACCCAATAAGAATTCTATAATTATTATTTTCCCTCCTCCTCTCTATAGACTTAAACAACAAGAGATGATCATTAATTTTAGAAGAAGAATTAAAATCATTGACCCCATAATTAATATCCAAACTAATAAGAAAAACAGAAGCTATGGACTTATGGTATAGTAGTGGAGAAGAGGTGAATAGAAATCACAAAACAATAAGGTTTATGGAGGAAAGGGTTGCGTTGTTAAGTTACATTAAGCTGGAAAAATACATTGCATATATATAGAGCCAAGCAATAAGCATGCTTGTTAGAGTGAAAATAAAATTCAAAACAAATTTATGCTAAATAGTAGGCATCATTAGGTTTTGTCTGCTTTACCATATTAACAAGCAATAATCTAATATATAGTAATAACAACAAGTAAAGTATCAATACCAAGTAAAGAAATTACTAATGTGTTAGAAAAATATCAATTTCTCACACTCGTGCTTGAAATTTTTCATGAATAGTTCATACATTGATCTTAATTATTCAAAGTTTTCCTAGGAAAGAGCTTTGGCCATTATGTCTGCTATCTCATTTTCTTGATTGCAATACTCTAAACTGATTTCCTTTTACTTTTCAGCTTCTCTAACAACATGATATTTAACCATGACGTGTTTGGTTCTTCCATGCTAGACTGATTTCTTAGCTATGGCAATAGTAGATTTGTCATTCACTCATATGACAATAGCTTTGTTTTGAAATTATCCCACATCTGATAAAATCTTCCTTAGACAAATAGTTTGATTTGTTGTTGCAGCAACATAAATATACCCCGCTTAGGCTGATGATTGGGCGACAATTTCTTGTTTCCTTGAACTCCATGAGAACACAACACTGACAAATGAGAAAATAAAACCAAAGGTACTTTTCACATTATCTACGCTTCCAGCCCAATCACTATCATATATCCTTGGAGGTCTCGAGTTTCATTTTTAAGAAAACATAAACCATAATCAGTTGTACCATTTATGTACCTTAAAACCCTCACAACTGCACTGAGATGAACTTGACTTCGAGAATGCATGAACCTGGAAAGCAAGCTAACATCAAACATTTTATCAGGTCTGGTTGATGAAAGATACAACAAACTTCCAATTGTACTTCTATAAATAGAAGCATCTACACTATTATCACCATCGTCCTTTGATAATTTTCAATTCAAAACCAGAAGTGTGGAAACAAAATTTCTTTTATCCGTATGAAACTTCATTAATACCTCCAAGCATATTTCTTTCGTTAATTGAAGATTCCAGAACTTGACTGTAAGACCTCAATTCCAAGAATATATTTCATTTTACCCAAAGTTGTCATCTCAAATTCATTATGCATAACTTTCTTGAATTGACTTAGAGAATTGGATTCATTCCCTATAACCAATAAATCATTAACATACAAGGACACTATAAGTTGCACTTCATTTTACAATCTCTTCACACACAAATGTTGTACCCCAAAATTCGCCTTCTTCATTTTTTTAAAATAATTGACTTTCACTTAATAAATAGGTGCATTGCATGCATATCATGTGTGCATTATCCATAAGATCGAGATCTTTCTAATTATGAGAACATACACAATTCTGAAAAAGTGGTTTGATTCTCAAAAGCTGAATATCAGAGATTCCGTTATTTCAAGTGTCACCTCGATGTACAAGATATGTGCGTTTAAAAGCTTTTGATGACCCCTCGAGAATCCAGGTTTTGGAGTTGCTGATTTCCTCTCATGTGGGTATCGATTAAGGTTTTCGAGCAGGAGCAAGTTGTGGTCGAATATTTGAGCCCGAAATGATTCTATGGCCTTCTATGAAGTCTTGAAGTATCTGCATATGGCTTATCGATCCACACGATTCATCAGAAAATCAAGAGCAGACGGATAAAAGCATATTCGGGTGTACGTACTGAAAAGTCAACAAAAGTCAAAGTTTGACCGAGTGGAATTTCTGGTCAAAATTATTGTCAAAAGTCGACGTTTGAGAAACTATGATAATTTGTTGAGAAAAGTCGGAAGAATCGGGTGAAAAAGATATTTCTTACATTTTAAGTAATCTGGAACTTAAGAAAATTTTCTATTTTGAGAACTTTATGTGCCCGGAGCTATGTTGTCGACTCTCTATTTCACTCATTTGTGGTCGAAATTTTGCAATTTTGTAATTGTTGAAAAGAGCGCATTTCGTACTTCAAATTTGCCCTTGTGAAGATTTCTTTGAAAATGCTCGGATTTCAAGTTATGAGGCTCTGAAGTTTAATATTCATAACGTTTGAGTGTTTCTCAACATGTTCAAGTGCTCGACTTCAGAGGTATTATACACGTGTTTCCAAGTGTCGTTTTGCATCGAGTTCAAAATAAAAGTTGTTCACTTTATGGCAATGTACAACTTTGTTGAAGGAATCAAATCCATTCGGGATTCGTATCGGAAGTTACGAAGCTTGGAAGTTATGAGTTTGTCATGTTTACTATATTCAACACTTAGAAATTTTTTAGTGTTTGTTTATATGGTCAGACTGACGACTTCGGGTTCGATTTTGTCTTAGTTATCAGCTCCGAACTAAAAAATGTTCAACTATAAAGTTGTTCGTCTCGCAGCAGTCTACAACTTTGTTGAAGGAACCGAATTCATTTGGGACTCGGATCAAAAGTTATTAGGCTCGGAAGTTATGAGTTCATCATGTTTATAATATTCAAACAGTTGTTGTGCGCATGTTTGAGGCTATTTTTATCTTCGATTCGAGCGCCGCATAAAAAAACTCTAAACGTGAAAGTTAGAGTTTGTTATATTTTCTACAAGTTTTGTTCAGAAATTGTTTCGTTTCGGACGTTGCAGAGAAAGTTACGAAGCTCGAAAGTTATGAATTTATCATGTTTCAACATTCAACACTTAGAAATATTTTAGAATGTTTGGCAATATGGTCAGGCTGACAACTTCGGGTTTAATTTTCTCATAGCTATAGACTCCGCATCGAAAAATGTTCAAGTAGAAAGTTGTTCACCTCATGGCAATATCAAACTTTGCAGAAGGAATCAAATTCATACGAGGTTCAAATCGAGAGTTATAAGTCCTTAAAGTCATGGAAAAACATTCGGCAAATTTTTGTCGGCGTTGCCGGTATTTTGTCAATGATGATTTCTTAACTTCGGGACCGATTTAAAGCATGCTACGGGCCTTGATTCGAAGAAGTTGCAACATGAAAGTCGACCATACAAATGCTTTCTAGAATTTTGGTTTTGGAGTCGAAATGCAAAGATTCGTAAATCGGAAGTTATTGACTCAAGAAGTCGGGTGCATGGCATTTCGAAATCTTTATGCGAGAGTTGTAATATTGCAGCCAGCTCACATTTTCCCTTTTTGGCCATACAAAAACAGAATACATGCAGCATGGGTGAAGGGAGGATACCATAATTACCAACCTTCTTCTCTCCCTCTCTTCTGGAAGTTTCTTTTCTTTTTCTTCACACCAAACCATTCTTCCTCACTTTTCTTCTTGACCTCCTCTCACCCTTCTTCCTCCATCTTCAACCATATACCTTCTTCTATTCTCTCCCTCTCCATAACCAAATCTGTTACAGATCTCTTTCATTCTCCATCGTTAGCAACACCATAACATAACCCATTCTCATCTTTCACCCACTATAACAAACTAAACACCATCGAAAAAGTCACGGTGAACCTCATCATAACTGTGACAGAAAACCACGCTTTCTCGCTCTCTAACGGCAACAACCATCATCCACCATAATTACTCTCGCTATTTCATCTGTTTCTCGGAAATCTCTCTACGGAGCTTCGTCACTACCATTCGGTTTGAGGATTGGAAATCAAATCTGAAGATCTTTTGAATCGCGAACACAGTCAAGCTTGCATTCGTCGTCATTGAAGTAAGCCCTATATGTGGCATCATATTACTGGCCGAAGTTTTATTATATTATCATCGTTCCTTTTTGTTAATATCAGTAAAAGTTCTTGACTAACCGATAAACGTTGTGGCACATAATAATTAAAACGTGACATAGAAAAATTCAGAATTATTTTTGTTACTATGGTTTAATAAAATGGACTAGGCCTAGCGAATTTGGATCTATGCCCTCGGCTTAAGCCCAGTCTGTACAATAATAATTAGATTTAGTGTAAATCTGAAGTTTCGCATACACCCTCCTGTTTCTTTGTAAACCATGTTCTACACTTAGCCAATTTTGCTTTCGATTTCGATTGTTTCGAGTTACAAAAAATATATAAAAATAATTTTCTAACATTTTTATGACTTAGAATAGTTTTGATATTTTTTCTTGAATTTTAACAATTAATTTCCATTAGTTTTTAATTGACTTTTGATAATATGTTTAGAAACGATTGGTTTCGCGATACCGTACATATTTCAATGTGGTTTTCGATCGTTTCTCGACAATGAAAATATGAATAAATAGGTTCCTGATACTTTAGGAATTTTAGAGTTTTATCTCATTTTTTTGGGATTTTTTGTAATTAAATTTTGATCTCGTTTTAATTGTTTTCGATAACATGTTTAGAGACGGTTTTTCCCGTAATACTTTACATATAGATGCGATTTTTTATCGTTTCTTAACAACAAAAATTCCTTAAAAATAACCTTCTGATTTTATGATGTATTAGGAGCTTTTAGATATTTTTCTCATAATTTGTTAGATACTTTTAGGTCTTTATCCGATTTTTCTTTTGTGTGAACACAAAGATGTATAATTGCTTGCTATTTCATCTAGTTAGGAATCGATCTTTTGCACGTGATGCCTAATTTTCTTTATAACATTCAACTAACCTCTTAATTAACATGTTGACATTTTTAGGTAGTTCTAACCTTGGTTTAAAATTGATAATTGAGTCATATGATTAGGGTACCATGATAGTTAACCCTTAGAGTGACGATAAAATGTTTTTGACTTAGTTTTGTGCACAAATATGTTTCAACCGTGATTTTTCTTGTACATTTTGTTTGAAATTATTGCATATGGGTTAGCTACTAACTTGTGAGGTTCTATATCTAGTTTGATTCAATGATTACTTAATTCTCAAGTTTCGATTATAGTTTGTGTTGTTTAAAAGCATGTTTCTCTTTTGTCATTTGAATTGACTAATTATTAGAGTGTAATACCATGTGGTTTCTTAGAAACTTTAGGACATTTTTCTCCCAATTTATTGTAGTTAAATGTAAACTTCGTCTTAGGGTTGTAAATAGAACTTTAAAGCTAACCTCTAGCGGTATAACTCTTAGAAACTAGTTAGATACTTGTATAGTCCTTCTAGGTTCCTCTCGCATGATTAGTGTGCAATATTTTCCTATACCTTTAGAGATATTTAGGTAAGCATTAACATGTATTTTCTGCCCTCTATTAGGAAGCTACATTTCGTGTCTCGATTCCTTTGTGAATAAGACATTCTTTGGCCATTCTTGCGTAGATTTTCAGTTTCCACTTCTCTTAATCTCTAGTTATGCTTAGCATTGCATTTGAGGACTATTGTGATGGACTTAGCTCAATTTCGTTATCGTTCATGGGTTATTTTTCATTATGTGTGTGTGGCTTTCCGACTTTCCATTCTTATGTTGCTATACATGTTTACGATCCATTTCTTTGCATTTGGATCATATTTTGACTTGCGATGTGAGTACGCAATTATGTTCCCGCTTTCTTGTTATTTTTTACGTGTTTGTTGACTTGTGCAATGTACATTGAGGATATTTTGGTTAGGTGCCTAATCTTGGTACGCTAACACACCACTTCTCTCGTGGTTACCACTTATCCCGTGGTTCTGCTTGCATTTTAAATGCATTTTGCTTTGTGTTTTCTCATGTTACGAGAAACACGTATTCTGCTATTTTGTCTAGATATGTACCTTCGTGCAGGTGTTCCACTTGTCGTGAGGCCGTGTCTGCTACACGCACATATTACATGATATTACCTTGTGGATTATACTGATCGTGCTATTTTTGATTATTGCTTTGTTGATGGCAGCTTACTCGAAGTTTTCTAGAGTATTTTTAGCTTGCAGTGCTCTTTGGATTTTATTATCCGTTTGGTATTAACTTTACTTTGTTTATCGCATTCTTTTGCTGCTTTTCTAGAGAGAGTGAGAAGTAGGGTTTTACCGTTTTCCTTGCCATGATAAGTAGGAATAGAGATGTATGATAGGGCTTCCACAGTTGGAGCATGTTCAGGAACCCCTCTGGTTTATTTAAAGACCCGTTTAGGGCAATTCTGTGTGCTACTTGTATTTGGTTTGTTTAAAATCCTTCATCGTGCATAGGGAGGTAATTCTCAGTAAGTGTTTACATTTGTGCTTGCATAGGTCAAGTGGTTAGGCAACCCAACGTGGCACCACTACGCAAATACCCGCGTTGTTATTTTTCCTGCTATCGAGTCATGATATATGGGGCAAGCATAAAGGGTCAGAAGTCGTCCCCCGCACATTTCTAGTATGTATCTTGTATGGCACACGCGAATCGTGTTGCTCTTCCTTATTGAGTCAATAACAAAGTGGCCAGATTTCCCTATTCTGACTCTCCACTCTTTCCTGGGGTTCGCATTTATTGCAGAACTCGCATCATTTGCTATGTAGGCTATGACTACGCTTGTTTGACATTTGTTTGTGCATTGCATTGTGTGTTTGCTTCTGCCAAAGCACTTGTTTGCTTCATCACTTTTGTCATCTTTGACTCTACCTTAGGTAGCGATTCGAGATGGACATAGATTTAGGTTGTAAACCTTTACCACTTCCTTTTTTCGTCTTTGACTCTACCTTAGGTAGCGATTCGGGATGGACATAGATCTAGGTTGTAAACCTTTGCCATGTTCCCTTAGGATTCTCTCGGCTCTATCTTAGGTTTCGATTCGAGTTAGACCTTAGGTTAGAATCCATGTATGATAACATTAGGCATTAAATTAGATAGTTTCCCTTGTTTATTTTCTTCTTTTTTCTGCATCCTTGCATGTAATAAAACTAAAACTTGTTTTCTTTTCTTTTGAAAATCAAAGCACTTAATAATGGTTCAAACTCCTTTTTCAAGGTAAAAGAAACCAACCAATGCAAATCCTTTTCGCCTACGGGCTTTCTTTTTGTGTTTAAAACGTTTTTTCGAAAGGACGTGCTTCACCCGCACCGTTCATAAAAAACACAAAACCCACCAAAACATATGAGCCAAACTACGGCGCTCTGACTTACCCAT
Source organism: Vicia sativa (assembly GCA_021764765.1). Classification (NCBI taxonomy): domain Eukaryota; kingdom Viridiplantae; phylum Streptophyta; class Magnoliopsida; order Fabales; family Fabaceae; genus Vicia; species Vicia sativa. The sequence goes on from CM038792.1 coordinate 76,829,453, forward strand.
TGCACGAGGGAATACATAGGCATCTTGTCACGGGGCTCGATCGAGAAAACTTTGTAAATACTTCATTCTCTTCCCCGTGTTTTCTTTATTTTCCTTTCAATAGATATAAACACACCCATTAGATAGAAAATAGAAGTTGATATCGTAGAGTACTACGGGCGTGTGGGATGCTAATACCTTCCCTTCGCGTAATAGACTCCCTTACCCTATGTCTCGGTCGCAAGACCGTGTCTTATCCCTTTCAGGTTTTTGCGATATGTTTACCTTTCTCCTTTTGCGAGATAAAAAACGTTCGATGGCGACTTCATTGATATAGTTATCGAATGATGTTCAGCTAGTTGTTTCAACAAAGTAGGTTAATTTTCACTTGTTTTAAAACTATTTTGCATAAGGTAGTCAACAATTCTGCTATATTATGCTCTTCGTGTTTATTTTAAGCCATATAGGGCTTTGTGAAGCTTGTGAACTTTATTTTCACTTCTGCAACCTTAAAACCTTCATGATGTTAAATATAAATGTCTTCATCTAGCAGCTCATTCAAAAAAAGCTAATTTAACATTAAAATGATAAATTTTCCATCCCAATTTTGTTGTTAAGACAACCAGCAATCTAATTCTATCATGTCTTGCAATAGGTGTAAAATTTTCTGAAAAATCAACATCGTGTTGTTGAAAATAACATTTTACCACCAATCTCACCTTAAGCTTATTTATTGAAGAAACAGGATTGAGTTTGGTTCTATAAACCACTTAACACCAGTAATATTTTGATTATTTGGTTTGTCTACAAGCTCTCATAAATGGTTTTTCTCTATCATTTTCATCTCCTCCTACATGAAAGCTTTTCATAACTAACCATTAGCCGCTTTAGAATATTGTGTAGACTCTAATGTAGTATATTTCACCTAACATAAATATCATTCAAGGTTCTAGTACCTCTTGTTGGAAAATCAGCATCACTATCATAATTTTCTTCCTCATCTTTTAAATTATAATCTTCCTAACTATCTTCTGCACGCAATACCTTACTTGAAGATTTTGCTTGACTTTTTTTCCAATTTCATTTAAAAACTCATCAAACTTCAGATCTCTGCTAACCATGATTTTTTTGGTCTCCGAATTATTAATTTGATACCCTTTGGAGTTACTATTGTACCTCAAAAATATATCAACCACATGCTTTGTTTCCAATTTATATCTTTTCACATTTAAAACATAGACATATCACACACATCCAAATATTTTTAAATTTTCAACTGAAGGATTTCTTTTATACCATGCTTCAAAGGGTGTTTTCCCTTCAATGCTCTAGTAGGCAACCAATTCATCAAGTACACTGAGGTTTACAACCTTAGCCATAAATATTTTAGGAATATCTTTCTTAAAAAGCAAAAAACGACCCATCTTTATGACTATTTTGCTCTTCCTTTCACTCACTCCATTTTGTTGAGTAGTGAAATGAATAGTAAATTGATGTTGGATTCCAGCTTGCTCACAAAAGATTTAAATTCCCCTACTGTATACTCAATTCCATTATCATATCTGATCTTTTTAATTTTACAATCAACCTCTTTTCAACTATAAATTTGAATCTCTAAAATGCAGCAAATACATCTAACTTCTACCTTAGAAAAATATCCAGCTCATCCTTGTAAAATCATCAATAAATAGCAAAAAATACTTGTTGCCATTTAAAGATGTCATTGGCATTTGACCACACACATCAATGTGTATGAGATTTAACGTTTCATAACCTCTCCAAGTTGATGCAGCAAGGAACGATAATCTATTTTGTTTTCCAAATTGACATACATTACAGATGTCAATAACTCATAAATTTTCAACCAAATCATGAGAACTCATTTGTTTTAAGGTTGAGTAACTAAAGTGATCCAACCTTTTATGCCAAGGAATCACCAACACTAATTGGAAAAGCATGCATGATTATTTTCTTTCATTTTATTGGAAAATATTTACCTCTCACTTCAACAGTCATTGACTTAGGTCCAGGAGGATCTAGAAAAGTGCATCTCATGTCTTTGAAATATAATGAATAGTTCATTTTCATCATTTGCCCCACACTTAAAAGACTTTGATTTATTTCAGGTACAAATAAAACATATAAAATATATTTGATACTTGAGAGAGTTTAAACATCTACAACATCTTTTCCTTTGACATCAACATGATATCCATTTCCTATAGTAACTTTAGAGTACAAGGACTTGTAAAGTTCCTTAAAAAAGCTAACATTATGAGTCATGTGATTAATGCATCCACTATTGATTAGGCATGCTTCTTTGCTACTACTCATTGAATAGCAAAAGGTCATGAATAATTTCTCCTCTTATAGGTGGTGTTCAACAACTTAGTGTGTGTTTGGATTGGCTTTTAGAAGTCCTAGAATCAATTCTATAGGTGTAGAATTGATTCTGGATAATTTTGAGGTGTTTGTTTTATCAAAAGTAGAATTGATTCTGGCTTCAGAATTGATTCTACTTGAAGCTAGAATTTGTAGCTTCTACCTCCAGAATTGATTCTAGATGATTTTTACACTGAAATTTATTATTCAACTTACTTTTATATAAATGTATTCAAACATAAATCAATTATGTTAAACTCAATTCTATTAAAATCAATTCTATCAAACCAAATTCTGCTAGAATCAATTATGTTCATCGCCAATCCAAAATCACCCTTAAGCTTATTGTACTTTTTGGTTTACTTAGATTTTGCAAACTTTCCCCATAAGACCAAGTTGATTGTAGGATTTGCATTTAATTTATTGCTTATAACAACAATACTTCTATAAATGAGTATCATTTTTTCAATGTTGACAACGTGGAAACTTATTTTTCCAACTTTCTCATTTATTATTGTGTTCGCCATTAGCCTTATGGCGTTAGCCGTTGTGTCTCTGTCTATGGCATTCGCCATTAGCCTTGTGGCATTTGTCATTAGGTCTCAGATGCAGACATAACATAAAAAAAATCATATCTTTTGAACCATAATTCCATTTTAAGTATCTTTCAAAGCGTTACGCGATAATATTTTCAATAAAACAAATTTGTTGACAGTAGGTGATTTAATAATTGTGTGGTTGTGTAAAATGGCATATATTTTTGATGTTGTGTTGCTTATGATGTGTATCGATAATACCTTGCCATACGGGGTGTTATGCTCATTTAAATGTCGAATTTGCATACTATTTACATGATGATGAGGGTCTGTAATTGGGGTTTTGTTAAGACGAGGATGCATGTATGTTGGTTGCAAAGAATTGTTAAACTCAATTATGTGTTGTGAAATAAATTGCATATTTTCTGCATGAAGATGTTGTTGTTGTTAGCCTAGAATAGCGTAATGTAGAGGGCTCATGTCTTGTAATTGCATAATTATGTCCTGTAATTGCATACTTATGTTGTTGCATGTCAGTGTTGCATACTTGCATCATTGATAGCCCGGATTTGGCCATATGTTGTTGGCCCGAATTTAGCTTATATTGTTGGCCCGAATTTGGTCGGATATTGATAGCCCATATTTAGCTTTATGGAGAGGGCTTATGCTCTGATGGTACCACATGTATAGTGTTAGTTGCATTACATCGCATTGTTAAATTAGCAACATTGTGATATGAAGATGATGTGTGTGCATATGATTAGTATGTTTGTTATGATGAATGTCGTTGATATGTCAGTGTGAGATATGAAGTGTGTAACTATCTGTATTAAATCACTGTAAAATTAAATTTAGCAACATTAATATATTGTCAATATGACTTTCAACTAGTATTTTTTTCAACTATTACTTTTTTTAGTTAATGTGGTGTTAACCAAGTTATAAATCACTTTAAAAAGTCACTTTGAATATAGTAAATATTTTTCTCTTGATATTTCTGTTGGGAAATAACACAGCTGAAATATCATAGAAGTTGCGCACACACTGTAAAACATGCACCAGGTAGGTTCTCAGGAAAGAGAAGCGGGTCACAACAGACACGCTTAAATACCAAGTCTTTCCTTAGCCAGAACCTCCCTAAATAGCATTTTCACAATATCACCCCTTCTTCAGCACCTTCACAATATCATAATTCTTTTCTTATGTGGAAGATCAGACAATACTGCAACCACAGAGTAAGAATTGTGATATCTCGTCGAGTCGAAGCTCTGATATCACTGTTGGGAAATAACACAGCTAAACAAGAAAAAATAAACTAAACACAACCAACAACACAAGAATATAACGTGCAGAGAATTATTACTATGTTAAAAAATTTACAACACATAAACTTCTCTACTCTCACCCCAATCCCCTAGTACACTCACACTCTTAGGTTCAATATATAGCATTGGTCTCCCACTTGTTTCACCACACTAAGCAATGTGGGACTTCTCAAAACATTACTTTTTAACCTCCTTCTTTATTAGGCTTACAATCAACCCCAACAATTTTTTATATATTTTCAATAGTAAATATAGAATTTTTTATAGAGGAGTTCACATTATACTATGGTACCCAACTAATAAGATTTACATATTTTCTTAGATTTCTTTTATTTTGAGTGATAACTAATGTTTATAAAAATACTTTTACAACTGAATCTAAACAATCACGTTGATTGATGCTGCACGTGGGATGATATGCAAAAGAAATGAAAGCACCATGCCCCTTTTCTTTTGTTAATTAATTCCTCTCTTTAAACATGGCCCTTCACACTTTCCCTTTTCTGAACTTTTAGCACTATCCCTTCCTCTTATATCGATGAAATATAACTTATATTTTATGCTAACTTTTCAGAATCTTTGAGGGAGAGACCACACACCTTGCATAGTTACTAAGAAACGAAAAAACAATATGATTCATTACTTTATGAGATATGTAAATATGGGACCATATATAGCATATTTTAGAGTTTTAAAGACAAATTGCATGCTAGCTGTGGTTGGTACTTGGTGGGGATTGTGATGCAATAGAAAGTGAATGTGAGTTAAGAGTTATAAAAGAGAGGTAGATCAAGTTTTCCACAAATACAATAGTAGTATATATATGTATGTAGGGTTAAATATATGTTGAAGTCAATATCTTTTAAGATAGCAATAATGTTGGGGTCAAATAGTAGAGGAATATCACATCACATCATGTGGGTCGGTGTTACGTAATTGTTGTCTTAAAAAGAATGGTAGCTTTGGTTGGGAGTAACATCAAGAGGAAGATCACATTATTATTTCCTATCATATTACTCTTTTGTTCTTATTCTACTTTCCAAGCTATCAACTGAGAATTGAACTATTAAGGTTATGCAGTACCCATCCAGGAAAATTACACGCATGAATTTCGAAAACTTTGATGAGATTTATTCATTTAAAATGATAATTCGTGATTATTGATTTTAGATGAATTTTAAGTAGAGATGTAAAAAAATTGTTTGGTAGTTGAAGTGAAAAGGTTAAATAGTAAAATTATAAATATGGACCGTGGCTGCAGTGGTTAATTAATGGAAAAAAAAAACTGCCATAGCTTGGATTCATTCTTTTGAGTCCCTTTTTTTTTTAAATAAATTTTTTTCCATGGATCGAACCGGAGATCGTTGTTTAGCAAAATAATATTTTATTCACCGTTGCGTCAATCTTGTTCATTGTGTATTTACTTGTCACAAAAAATATATATTTAATTAATTTATAACTCCCTTTTTTAAAAATTTGAAATTTTTGAAAGTTTAGGGGTGGACGTGGCCTTCCCCCGTCCCCAGTTTCGCCGATGAATATGGATATCTATGGCTTTTTTTTGATAGAAATCATATATTCTCTGCACGCGGCTGTATGAGTCGAGAAGAACCACAATTGGTATTTTTGATTAAGTTGAAAGAGATCTCTTATCATATCATCCAAATGTTTTTCAATATGCGTCACTAGTTTGAATCATTCTTTAACATAAAAAAATTAGTAGTATTTTTTAGATGAAATATTAATAAACCCTACAATATCAAATTTTTAAATAATTTTACTAAAATTAGACTGAGGTTCTTCAACCTCTCTCCAACTTTTGAATAAACACATACACAATCTCAACCTAGTCAAACCAAACAAGCCCAACAAAATCAATAGTCTTTCACAACCAAAATCGCCGCAAACAAAAAGGAAAAGGAGATGGAAGGTGGATGGGAAATGGTTAGAAGAAAGCCTGAAAAAATAATAGTCTTTCACAACCTAAATTGGCACCTCGGTGTGTATCGTGGACGAGTAGTCGCTACAAAGAAATTAATCGTGAATTAATGTGCTTTGTATGGAACATGAGTTGATGTTATGAGAATTGGGTGAATATGATCACCTAGTGATTAACATATATAATCATGTATTTGGAAACAACTCCTTATCGTGCTTGTCCTAAATTATGATGCTTATGAAAAGTAAAAATTAGGATATATGCATTATTGCTTCGCACATGTTCAACAAAATAGGTTAGAGTCCCATAGTGCAACCATATGGATTAGAGTCCTATAGTGCGACCAAATGGGTTATGGTCCCATAGTGAAACTAAATAGTTTAGAGTCTCATAGAATATGTGGACCTTAAATGGGGGTTAGAGTCTCGTATGAGGAAAAAGGCTCGAAATGGTTTTGAGTCCTATATGGAGCGATGATTCTTGAAGTGGGTGCGAGTGCCATATATAATCCAAAATCTATAAGAAATTTGAAGCATGGTAGATGGATATGTGACCCATGTCGATAATCTTAGACATAGGGTTGGTCGGGGGAAAATGTCTTGGTACGGTTTCCAATTAATGAATGATTTGAGTTGGTTAACTCAAGTGTACATGTTCACATACATTGCGAAAATCCCCTAGATACTTAAGTCTTTATTTCATTGGAATGACTTAAGTAAGGAAATCGATAAGAATCCCTTTAGAGTTGAGGGTGCCCATAGGATAAGGGAACTCACTAAGATTATTATTTTACCCCACTATCATTGTTACTTTTCAGGTGTTAACTGCAGGTTAAAGATAAAAGAAGTTATCTGATGATATTTCGAATGATTTTGATTATCATCATCTTTTGTTGTGGGTTGTGCAATATGGATATTGTACATAGATCTTAGAATTTTATTTAGGAATTTTTCCATATCTTGTACCATATGTTGTATCTTGTAATTTGGTCAAAAATATAAATGATGTCATTAGACACTTATGTTGTGTCAGTACCAAAAATTAACACTTGTATGATATTATTCATGACATATATTATACCGGGTGATACACCCTAAACCTAACCTTCAAATTTCTCTTTTTTCTCTCTTATCCCACAATACTATTAAGAGTTAAATAAAATAATAATATGACGGTGGCATGATAGACATTATCATATATGAACTTTTTGTGAAACTTTAGTCTCTATATTTCTAATTCAAACTATTTTAGACCCTCTCACATTTTTGCACTTCAGACGATTCACTATGCCAAAAATGACCTACGAAAGTGCTTTTTTGGGCTTTAAAAGCGCTCTCGTAGGTGGCGCTGCTAAAGGTTTTAGCGCTTTTGTTTAGAAAGCGCAGAGCCTATCTATGAAAGCGCTTTCACAAAAAACGCTCATAGACAAGACTTTTGAAAAGCGCTTTCATAGGTGCCTTCAGAATGCATTAAAGGCATTCTAAAGTAGGCCTAAGAAAGCGCTTTTCCAGAAAAAAGTGTTGCCTTAGGTCTACCTATGAAAGCGTTTTTTGGTGAAAAGTGTTTTCATAGGTAGGCCTACGAAAACGCTTTTAAAAGCACTTTCATAGGTGGCCTATGGCAGCGCTTTTAACCAAAAAGCGCTTTCATAAGCCACCTATGAGAGTGTTTTTTGGTTAAAAGCGCTTTCATAGGTTTTCATCGAAAAATAAAAATTTAAAAATTTCTAAACTGCATTTTTGCAAAGAAACTCATAATTCATAAACCGGTAATTTACAATCTTATATACAAATACCATTATATATCAGTTTATCCAAATACCAAATTTAAATATTATATACAAATACCATTATATACCATTCATATCCAAAATATATATACACCATTGTAATTCAATTAACATGTTTTTAAACGTACCAAAATCAACCCTAACAAATCAGCTATATAACACTAAGTAAATCAGTCCTAATGTACATATATATCCAAGGTCCTGATCCTGCAAGATATGAACATAATAACACGGTCAGTATTGTATACACAAAACAATGTATTCATAACCATTTTCACACAACAATGTATTCATACCTTATAAGATTCTTTGTTCAATAAAATATTGACACAACTCCTCTTTGAGTTCTTCCAATTGAAGTTTCGAGTAATATGGACACTTGTATTCATCAAAATACTATATAACAAAACAAAAATATGCATGATTTAGTTAAAAGTAATAAATTGTATGCAAAATTCGATAAATAATAAAACAAAGTATAAATCCATACCGTGATTGGAATCTCGATTTCATTCATTTGAATGATTTCTCTGATAAACTTCAAAACGAAGTATCCGCAATCTATGTCGTTTTGTTGTTGAGGGCACTACATAGAAAAACAAATAAGATTATATACATGTATTGTTTTATCAAGTAGCATAAATATTATAAGCAAATTTGTGGAAATTAATATACTTGTACTTTGATCCAATTCATGTTGTTCGATTTAGATCGTGGTACCCGTGCTTCCCTTTGACATCGGAATACTTGTATTGAACTGACAAAATTAAAATATTTATTTAGAACAATGACATAGAAATAGTTAAATATATAAACACAAATGAATATTTAGAATAATGTCACTTACGTATCAATCATTAGCTTCATTTCCGGATAATTTGTCCAATCACCGTCAACCGGATTCATGTAATAAACCACTTCTTTTATGGGATCGATAGCAAGCAACAACCAGTGACATCTATAAATTAAAGCAACAATTTAGATGAAAATTTTAATGCAAAAAATATAAATATTAAAAGAAACTTAGAATGAAAATCTAACCCTGAATTATACGCCAAAAGATACAAGCTTTCTGTACTGGCAGTTGTCATGAATCTATCGACCAAGTGCTCTCTTACTGAATCCGGTTCCCTAGCAATTGTTGCTCCGCTGACATGGGAGGAAGACACGAAACGGAATCTATTTGACAATTGATTCCCGCGCATCAATTTATCAAATAACATCCTTAAATAAAAACATAATTAATATTAGACTATTTCAATTAAATGTTTAAAAAACTGTTCAACCAATTAAATAATATATTGAGAGGGTTACCGGATGTACGAGTGCATAACACTGATGCCTAATTCTCCATGAAGAAAGATTTGTTCCATGTCCTCTTGTCCAATTGTTTCGGTACATGGAAAACCAAAGACACATGCATCCATATCCATTTGACGAATACCACCATTCATCAAATCTGATGTGCCAACTAGTGTTTCCAGACACTGCCGAAATCTAGGCACAAATTTACGGACAGGAACCCTTTTCTTAGGTGGTACCCTACCAACTTTCTAACTCACCTGTTGTGACCCTTGAAAAGGTACCTAAAAATCATATAGACTTATGTAAGATATAAAGTTATGCAGTTTTTTATTAGGATCATAAAATTAACACTTTAAACGTATATCTCTTTGCGATGCAACAGACTACAGACCGCAAAATCCCTTTATCCTTAGATGCGGGTTTTGTAGGAGTCTAAAATTACCATGTAAAAAATTGAGGTCAGAACTTTCAGTTGAATACTTAAAGATTCATAATGGTTTTCAACATACCTGATCATCTATGAAGATGAGGTCTGATGGCCATGCACAAAAAATCCTACTGCATCACGCAGCAATGTGGTCTCCGCAACAATGTCAGATACCGGTAGCAACACATTCAGATCTAAAACAATATCAATCGATACCTTCATGTGGTCATCCGGGAGCGGTCTATGGTGAAGTAAATCTCCCGAGGTGTTGTGCATTTTTCCCTTGCCAACTACCCGATAAGTCGGCGACGATAGGTATATCTGACAACATGAAATGCCCTAAACCAATAATAACCGTTAGACTTCCTTTAATGTTGACAATAACAACCAATAATGTTGATAAGTCTTTCACACTTGATATGTGCATTGCTTCAGCTACCAAGGTGACACCACTATTTTGCATAGTACTTTTATCATCTTGCTCTTTGGTATAAAATGTGTATCCATTAATTGCGTATGCGTTATAAGAAAACACAACCAAACTTGGACCATATGCTAAACATCTCAACCTTTCTGTTACTGAGGCGGGATCTGAACGATACTTTGAATAAATATGTTCCTTAAACTATGGTATGAAACTTCGATTGTGCTCTCGTACAATCCAATTCTCATTTCTATTCGAATTTAAACCTCGAAGAACACCCTTGTGCATTTCAACATACGGCTCAACCTCAATCTCATTGTGCAGAACATACAAATGCACTTGATCCCGTTCGACCCTTGATACTGTCACAAATTTATTTCCAATTATCTTCTTACCTTCTTTTTTTTCAACAACTTGAGATTTTTGGAGTCCAATTGATTGAACATTTGACAAATATTCAGTACAAAACTCAACCGCTTCTTCAACAATGTATCTTTCGGCAATACAACCCTCTGGTCGACTTTGGTTTTTCACATACCCTTTTAATATTTTCATATAACGTTTAGCAGGGTACATCCATCTCATATAAGCTGGTCCACACAATTGTGTCTCTTTCACAAGATGAAGGACAAGATGAACCATTATGTCAAAAAACGAGGGAGGAAAATACATTTCAAGCTCACACAAAGTAACAACTATTTCTTTTTGCAATGTTGGTAAGATCTCAGGATCGATCACCTTACTGCAAATTGACTTGAAGAAAAAACACAATTTAGTTATTGTGCTTCTTACCTTTTCTGGCAAAATAGAATGTATACCTATCGGTATAAAGTGTTCCATTATAACATGGCAATCATGCGTCTTTAAACTCTTTAACTTGAGGTCTTTCATAGACACAAGTCTTCTAATATTTGATGAGTAGCCTTCTGGAACTTTAACTTCACTCAGAAACTTACACAATATTTTTTCTCCTTTCTAGATAGAATGTAAACAACAGGTGGTAGATATGTCCGTCTTCCTTTCTTCACGGGTCCCAGTTCAGTTCTTATTCCCATGTCTACCATGTCCTCCCTTGCTTTAAGGTCATCCTTAGACTTCCCTTTTATATTGAGTAATCTACCAATAACACTTTCAAATACATTTTTTTCAATATGCATCATATCAAGAAAATGTCTTACGTACAAAGATTTCCAATATGGCAATTCAAAAAAAATCGACCTCTTCTTCCACCCACCTGTGACAACTTTATGTGCAAAAGGCTTGTCAAACTGAATATTCACATCTTTCACCTTTTCAAAAATTTGATCACCTGTCAATCCAAGCGGAGCTCTACGTTGTTCGGTATCTCCATTGAACACTTTTCTCCATCCACGATACTGATGTTTAAAAGTTAAGAATCTACGATGACCGAGAAAGACATTCTTCTGACAAAGTTTCAATCGCATCGTATCGGTTTCATCTTCACAGACAGGACACGCTTTTTCACCTTTAATGCTATACCCGGATAGATTTCTGTATGCTGGAAAATCGTTAATTGTTCCAAACAACATCGCTCTCAAGTTGAAACTTTTTTTCCTATAACAATCATCAACCTCCACACCGTTCTCCCACAAAATCTTCAAATCTTCGATTAATGGTTCCAAGTATACGTCTATGTCATTTCCTTGTTGTTTAAGTCTAGAAATTAACATAGATAGCATCATGTACTTACGCTTCATACATAGCCACGGAGGTAGGTTATAAATCATAAGAATCACAGGCCATGTGCTATGCCAGATACTTTGAATACCATGTGGGTTCATTCTATCAGTAGACAATGCCAAGCGAAGGTTTCTTGCTTCTTTTCCAAATTCAGGATAATCATTATCAATTTTCATCCACTGTGGATAATCTGCCAGATGTCGAAATTTTCCATCAATAATTCTTTCATCTGAATGCCAAGTCAAGTGTCTTGAATCGGTTTCACTATGATACATTCGTCTAAATCTCGGGATTATAGGAAAATACCATAAGACTTTTGCCGGAGACAACTTTTCTTATATCGAGGGGAACCACATTTAGGACACTCATTTAACGATGTATACTCGTTTCGAAAAAAAACGCAATCTTTAGGACATGCATGTATCTTATCATAGCTCACGCCAATAGAGTACAACATCTTTTTTGCCTCATACGTTCGATTAGGAAGAACATTATCCTCTGGTAGCATATCTTTCATAAGGGCTAATAACTCTGTGAAACTTTTATTCGACCATCCATTGTCGGCCTTTAAGTTGTACAACTTTAACACCGCAGACAATCTTGTGAATTTTGTACAACCATTATACAACGGTTTCTCTGCATCGCTTACCAACCTCTCGAACATTTTGGGACAATCATTAAGATCTTCTTCAAGCGCTTCTGCAATCTCTTCGACTCGATCATAATCGTATGTATATGTGCAATCGTCATTTGAAGCATAGGTCCTCTTATCCCCCGATTCAACATTCCCGTTACTTTTCTCACCATGCATATTCCAACATGTATAACTTCTATCAATTCCATACCGTATTAAATGCGATGCCAATCGAATCACAACTCGGTTCCCATAATAATACAAACAAGGACATGTCATTCGACTGGGGTCTTTAGCGAAGAAACTTAACAAACTCAAACACCATTCTTGTAGTCTTTCGACAATCGATTGGAATACATCCATGTCTTATCCATATCAACTAATTAGTGCACAAAACAGTATACTGCGTTTCTGTCAAAATGCAAAGTATACACGGAATGGTTCCGTATCAAGAAAACGCAACATACGAAAGGCAATTTAAGACAAATTCATCACAATACTAGTAATTTGAGGAAGAAATTTACCTCGGATTTATCGAACTCAAAGAAACGCGGAGAATGAGCGTCGTACGTCGAACTAGACCGGGAAACGCTGCTAATTCAAAGAAAAGAAAACTTATATTATAAAAAATAGGATGAATGTACATGAATATTTCACTAAACGACATGATCATGTAAGTGAAACTAACATGATAAACCAAATTTAATACAAGCTATAAATCAAACGTAACAAAATCCGGGCAGCCATGAACAAACATGCACATGAACTAGTATTACAACATGAAAATCAAGTTCTAAATAGGCTTCGAACCTTCAAACAAAATTTCGGGCAGCAACAATGCACATGAATTAGAGCTTGATAATATCGTTTCAATCATGCTTAATATCAACGGTAACAAAATCCGGGCAGCCATGAACAAACTTAGTAACACGCATTAAAGCTCTTATCAAACACTCTCAAAATCAACGACAGTTACCAAAACTATTCTACAACCGATTTACTCATTATTCTCAACTTAAACATGTAGCAGCACAAACTCATTATATTGAAACTTCTCTGGATAACATACTAACAATATCTCAAACGCTTCATCCACTCAAAACCAACAAACAGTAGTATATACAGAGAGATTCTACATTGTCAAACATCTTACATTGACACAAACACTTAAACAATGGGAGACATGCATACAGAGAGATTCTAGAAATGGGAGACATGCATACAGAGAGATTCTAGCATACAGTACTAAAAAGAAACAGAGAAGCCTATCAACACCAAAACTTGGATAATACAAAGATAACAAATCAACACATAACAAATGCTTTTAATATTACTCAACATATAACTACATTCTTGCCAGCTATAACTCCTTTTGATTTGAAATGTACACAAACAAACAACACCAGTTATTCAATCCTAAACTAACTAGTAAGCTAGAAAAACAAAATGCCATATTCTTGATTCCAATACTTATTGAGTAATATGATCAATATCCAACTTCTTGCATGCATTTCATAGATAAATACTAACAGCAGATTAACAGCAACAACAACATAACCTTTAGAACCTGATTAACAGCAACAATATAACATAGTGACAACCGTTTTTTTCACAATCAAACATACTAACAATCCATATACATTATAAAATCCCTTTCTGGAAATCGAAACAGAGATGGCTGGAACATGTTATTGTTGGAAACTAAACGAAATAGAGAAGCCATGGAAGAAGAAGAATCTCAAAATCTGAAACTTATCAAAACAAAGAGGACTGACGAAACAAGATGAAGAGGACTAAAGGTTGAACGGCGGCGAACGGCGGCGAGTCAGCAAGAACAATGTTATGGTAATGAACGGCGGCGAGTCAGCAAGATGAACGTAGGAGTGAAGAAGATGAACAGAAAGCGCAGAAAGGGATTCTGGTAATGAAATCGTATTTAGGGTTCTAATTTTAATTTTAAAATAATCTATGAAAGCGCTTTCATAGGCCCAGATATAAGAGCGTTTTTTCTCCAAAAGCGCTTTCGTATCATAGGCCTATAGCAGCGCTTTTAAAAGCGTTTTCGTAAGGCCACCTATAAGAGCGCTTTCGTAGGGCCACCTATAAGAGCACTTTTCAAAAGCGCTTTCGTAGGTTAGATATTTCTGAGGCCTTTAGCAGCGCTTTCTGAAAAGTGCTTTCATAGGATAACCTACGAAAGCGCTTTTTTTAAGCGAAATTTTTTTAAGGCCTATGAAAGCGCTTTCTCTTAAAAGCGCTTTCGTAGAGGCGCTGCCAAAAATTATTATTTTTTGTAGTGATTTGTCAATTTTTAAATAATATTTCACTTGTAAATTGCGACAAATCTTTATATTTGAACCTTTTGTAAACTTTATAAATAAATAAAAAAGAAATCGATCGCTAAATTTGTTGCTAATTATACAAAAATGACTAAAATAAAGCATTTTGAAGAATTAAGGAGACCCATATAAATCTTTTTAAGTTAAAGAAGAAAAATAAACCTTTGACGTTAACATACATTACCAAAAAAAAAATATTTTTCCTACTAAATATAAGTTAAAAATAAATATTTCAATGCATAAAAATGAGAGGAGATCAAAATTATTTGAATATAAAATACGAGAATTAATCTCATACATAACATAAGATTGAGGAACCAAATATTCATATTTTATATAAATGATGCATATCTTCTAATTCTCTATATATTTTACCATTATATAAAATAAAAACATTAGGGTTTATATATAAAAGAATGTAGAAGGATTCAATTATAATATGTAATTTTTAAAATGGATGGGAGTAGGTATTATTAGAATTATTAATCTATAAGAATTGGTTCAATAAAGAAAATTTTAAAACAACACTCTTATAATACAAGTTTAACATTTATATATATATATATATATATATATATATATATATATATATATATATATATATATATATATATATATATATATATATATATATATATATATATATATATATATATATATATATATATATATATATGTATGATGAATTTGTTTTGATCTTTATAAATTATTAAATTTTATTTTTTTCTTAACAAAAAAACATGCATGTTTTAGTCCTTACGAAATTATTATGCACTTAGTTTTAGTCTTTGCTATTAAACAGATTTGTATTTTTAATCATTATTTTGCACACATGTGTAGAACGTTATTAAAAGGATCTTGAAAAAAAAAACTCAAATTTTAATTTCTAAATCGAGATTTTCAATGCTTTTATCAATATATTTAAAATTTTAAAATTTTCATATTTAATTCTTCTAATTTTAAAAAATTCTAAAATTTGATAAATAAATATTTTATAGTATTCAAAACACTTAACAAAAAAGTTAGTTAAAAATTTAAGGATAATTTAACGGTTTTCAAAATTTTAGAAAATAACAAGAACTAAAACTACATGAATAAAAACCATGCAAATTTTTCTGTAATATTTCAATAATAACCAAATTAGAAAGCAACACAAAAAAAAACTAAGAAATAAGGGGAAAAATCAACAAATTGACAAAACATCCTTTTTACAATGATAACTAGCAAAATAACAAACTAAACAACTTGTCGAACAGTTAGTGTGCAACATAATTTTCTCTTTAGTTGAACAAGCTAAACAATTTTTCAAACACTTGGTGTGCAATCAAAGTTTCAAAAGTTTCCTTTGTGTTATGTTGATATGTAAAATAACTTATAATCAAAAGTGATTATAAGCAACTCAACTCATAATTCCAAGCAAAAATAGACTCAGAAAATTTATACGCGTTGATAGATTACTCAATGTTATTTGACAAATTGATGTATGAAAATTAAGTTAAGTAAAGCAATAAAAGAAAAAGACACAAGGATTTGTTTACATAGTTCCTCACTTTCGTCTTTTCATATGGATTAGTCTACGCCCAATTCCAATATGTAATTAGGATACTTTATTACTTTGTAAAAGTATGATTACAAGAGAAGTATTCAAGGACAATCCTATAAACCATGTCTGTTTGATATTGATTTAACCCATCCTCTTGTTTTGATCTTCAACAAGACCAAGACACAATAGCTATCAATTGATTATTTGGATCTTGTGACACCCCGATTTAATTCGAATATTAAATAATTAGGAATTTAATTATTTATTTAATTAAAGACTTAAGTATTTATATTCTTGGATTTAATTGGATTAATTGAAGAAAAAAAGGTTGGTGGTGTGAAGAGTAAATAGTGGGTGTGAGGAGTAAATCACTCTACTTTTACTAATTATTAATTGATGCATTTTATTTGGAAATTATAAAGGAATAAAACAAGGAATATAAAAAGGAAAACAAGGAAAGAAGGTTTTTTTTTGGGAAAAGTTATTTCACGTAGAATTGGAGAAGAGAAGAGAAGAGAGGAAAAAGCCAACGCCGGGAAAGTCGAAGATCATCGCGAGGTAAGGGGTGATTTCATTCAATTTTAATGTCTTATGGGTTTTGGGAATCAACCGGATGATTGGGTATGTTAGGAAGTTTGATTTAGGTGATTACAGGTTTGAAGGAATTAAACCCTATTTGTGTCGGATTGTAGGTCGGAAACCACTAGTGTGTCAAATAATAAATAGGAATGATGAAATAATGTTGTTTGATGTTATAATGGTGTAAAATGGATGTATTTTAGTGTTCCTCATGTTGCGATTCGTATGGGAATGTTTGGAAGTGATTTGGAATGCCTAAATGCTGTCAAAATAGCAGAAAATGATTCTGCAGGTCGTGGGAACCGGTTCCCTGTGGGGAGGAACCGGGTTCCCAGTGTGAATTTAAAAAGAGTCGAGCTTCCGATTTTGAAAAGTGTGGATAGTTAAGGATAATGGGAAATTAATACAAATGGTCTGAGTTACCGGATGAGAACTAATGCGTACAATGTTGTATTTTGATATTCATTATGATTGAATGTGATACATTGGTGAATTGACATTATGTGAATTATATTGATATCATGATCTGTGAAGTGATGTTGCATGCTTTTATGATGCATGCATAAGCCTTTGTTAATTGGTTCATTCCCATTGTGCGGAAGTGAACTTGCTGAGCCAATAGACTTACCAGGATATAGAGGTAGTGAGGCTAGATTCTTGACCCAGTGGCTATGGGCGAATCATGGATTTCCGCTGTCTTTCCATATGTAAACGGAGCAGTGGGTGAACTCGGTTCACGTTTTGGTACCACATGCATAGAGTCTGCATTGCATATGGGATTGTAACATGCTAGGATGGTTTCCAGTGTTGCAATTTCCATTGTTTGTTATATTACATGTTCATTGTGTGAGATGCCTTTGTGAATTGACTACGACTATGTGTTTGGATAATGGATTAATGTATTCAAATATTCTGTTGTATTTAAAAACGTATAATGCATTTTATATTGGATAGAAATCTCACCCTTACTTTGATGATTTCAGATTTGAAGTGATTAGCTGCTTGGAATCAGTGAGGATAGCTTCTAGAGTCGAGTCATTAGTTAATCCGCGTGTCAGTGTCGTGCTCTGGTAGATGTAACACTGGGGAAACGCTTGATTTGAGATTCCTTTTGAATATTAAATAATAGTTTTGGTTAATGTTTCGATTTATTATCCTGGAATAATTTTGAATGACGTATTCAGGATTTGTTATGTTTCATTTCCGCTGTTAAACATAACTTTAAGTCTGTTTTATTTAATGATTTATTCTCCAGTGAAAGCATGACAACTGTTCTGGTTGATTTGAAATATTTAAATTGTGACGCCTCTTGATTTGCGAATAAAAACTTTGATTAATATTTATAAAACGCGGGTAATTAGAAGGGGTGTTACAATAGTGGTATCAGAGCATAGTCGGTCTTGTCTTAGTGTCGTTATCCCTTTAGTATGCGACTAGTGTAAAGTAACATTGTCGATACTTGTGTGCTGATGTGGATTGTTTTGTAATGTTACAGAACAATGGCTGGAAGAGGTAACGGAAGGAACGACGATGCTATTGCTGAAGCTTTGGAATGTTAATGGAGTGCTCGAGGAATCAGAGGAGTTTATTGGTGCTGATAGACAATTGGGGAATTTTCAGAGGAATAATCCTCCATTGTTCAAGGGTGCACATGATCCCGAGGGTGCTCAGAAGTGGTTGAAGGAGATCGAGAGGATCTTCAGAGTGATTGATTGTGCTGAGGGGAAGGTGAGGTATGGTACTCACATGCGAGGAAGGCGATGACCGTGGGTTGCTACCAGGATGAAATGGAAGAAGATGGCATTGCATTGACTTGGGTGTGTTCGGAGAGCTTTTCGAGAAGGTACTTTCAAGACATTCGGGTGAAAGAGATTGAGTTTCGGAGCTCAAGCAAGGCAACAAGTCCGTGAGTGAGTATGCTACGAAGTTTATCAATTAGCAAAGTATTATGCTCATTACACTAACGATGCGATGGAGAATTTTCCAAATGTATCAAGTTTGAGAATGGTCTGCGTGAGATCAAGCGGTATCGTATCGCCGCATTAGAAGGTTTCGATTTGGTTGATCGTAGTAGGATTTTGGAAGAAGATCTTGCTAGTACTAAGTCGAATGCTCGAGTTATCTTGACCGTAAGGGCAAGAGATGATGGATCGTGGTAAGCCTTACGATAGGAATAATCGAAACACGGAGGTTGGAAGAAGCCTAGTGAGGAGACTCGGTTCTTCGGTTCTTCCGTAAAGTGTTACGAGATGTGGTGAATTGGGTCACCGAGCTCCGAATGCAAGAATGATGCGAGGAAGTGCAACAACGTGGAAGATTTGGTCATTTAGCCGAGTGCAGATCCGTAAGGATAACTTGTTACAACGTGGCGAAGAAGGACACACTCGTCCGATGTACTAAGCCAAAGAAAGAGGTGGGAAAGTATTCGCTTTGTCAGGATTAGACGTTAAGCCAGATGATAGGTTGATTAAAGGTACATGTTTTATTAATGGCATACCTTTAATTGCAATTATTGATCCGGAGCGACGATTCTTTTATTGCTTTGGATTGTGCTAAAAGATTGAATCTGGAAATTTCTAATTTGGATGGAAGTATGGTTATTGACACTCCTGCGTCGGGTTCAGTGACTACTTCGTATATTTATAGGAATTGTCCTATTGTTATTTTTGGTAGAGGGTTCGGTATGGATTTAGTGTGCCTACCTTTAGAACAACTTGATATTATCCTTGGAATGAACTGGTTGGTCTTCAACCAGGTTCATATCAATTGTTTTGAGAAGACGGTCATATTTCCTGAAGAAGTTAAAGTTGAAGATGTGACTATGTCAGTTAAGCAGATGAATTCAGCCGTTAGAGAGGGTGTTGTAGTGTTTATGTTGTATTCTTCGACGGAAGTGAAAGGAAAGGCTAAGAGTGGAGAATTACCTGTTGTGAATGAATTTCTAGAAGTGTTTCCGGAAGATGTTAGTGAGCTACCACCTGAGAGAGAAGTGGAGTTTGCTATAGATTTGATTCTTGGAACTAGACCGGTGTCGATGGCGCCTTATCGCATGTCGGCATCTGAGTTATCAGAGTTGAAGAAACAGTTGGAAGAGTTGCTTGAGAAGAAGTTTATTCGGCCTAGTGTTTCGTCGTGGGGTGTGCCGGTATTGTTGGTTAAGAAGAAGGAAGGTACAATGAGACTGTGTGTTGATTACAAGCAGTTGAATAAAGTGACAATCAAAAATTGGTATCCATTGCCGAGGATAGATGATTTGATGGATCAGTTAGTTGGAGCTTGTGTATTTAGTAAAATTGATCTGAGGTCTGGATATTATCAGATTCGTGTTAAGGCCGGAGATATTCAGAAGACTGCATTTAGAACAAGGTATGGGCATTACGAATATTCTGTTATGCCATTTGGAGTTACTAATGCACCTGGTGTTTTTATGGAGTATATGAACAGAATATTCCATCCGTATCTTGACAAGTTTGTGGTGGTATTTATTGACGACATTTTGATCTATTCAAAGAATGATGAAGAGCATGCAAAGCATCTTAGGATTGTATTGGAATTATTGAAGGAAAAGAAGCTTTATGCAAAGTTGTCTAAATGCGAGTTTTGGTTAAGCGAAGTGAGTTTTCTTGGTCATGTGATTTCCAAGAATGGTATTGTTGTTGATCCTACAAAAGTAGAAGCGGTATCTCAGTGGGAAGCGCCGAAGAATGCTTCAGAGATTCGTAGTTTTCTTGGTCTTGCAGGTTACTACAGGAACTTCATTGAGGGATTTTCGAAGTTAGCTTTACCGTTGACTAAGTTGACGAGAAAGGGTCAAGCGTTTGTTTGGGATGCAGATTGTGAGAAAGGATTCCAAGAATTGAAGAGGAGGTTGACTAGTGCTCCGATTCTAATTTTGCCGAATCCGGCAGAATCGTTCGTGGTGTATTGGATGCGTCTTTGATGGGTCTAGGTGGTGTTTTGATGCAAGATAGGCAAGTTGTGGCTTATGCTTCAAGACAGTTGAAGATTCATGAAAGGAATTACCCGACTCATGATTTAGAGTTGGCAGCTGTCGTGTTCGTCTTGAAATTGTGGAGGCATTATCTGTATGGTTCACGGTTTGAAGTGTTCAATGATCATAAGAGCCTGAAGTATCTCTTTGACCAGAAAGAGTTGAATATGAGGCAGAGAAGGTGGTTAGAATTTCTCAAGGATTATGATTTTGGTTTGAATTACCATCCTGGTAAGGCAAACATTGTGGCAGACGCATTGAGCAGGAAGTCCTTGCATATGTCAATGTTGATGGTTCGTGAATTGGAATTGGTTGAGCAATTCAGAGACTTGAGTTTGGTATGTGAAACTACTCCGAATAGTGTGAAATTGGGCATGTTGAAGCTGACTAGTGGTATTTTGGAAGAGATTCGAAATGGACAGAAGTCTGATGTTGGTTTGGTGGATAAGCTGACATTGATTAACCAAGGTTAAGGAGGTGAGTTCCGAATTGATGAGAATGGCGTTATGAGATTTGGTGATAGAGTGTGTGTTCCGGATGTTGCTGAGATTAGAAAAAGTATTTTGGAAGAAGGACATCGTAGTGGGTTGAGTATTCATCCCGATGCTACTAAGATGTACCATGATTTGAAGAAATTATTTTGGTGGCCTGGAATGAAAAAGGAAATTGCCGAGTTTGTGTATGCGTGTTTAGTTTGTCAGAAATTAAAGATTGAACATCAGAAACCGTCAAGATTGATGGAACCGTTGTTTGTTCCGGAATGGAAATGAGATGGCATTTCAATGGATTTCGTGTCTGGTTTGCCGAGGACAGCGAAGAACTGTGATTCTATTTGGGTTATTGTTGACCGATTGACAAAGTCTGCTCACTTTATTCCGATAAGAATGGATTATCCGATGGAGAGGTTGGCAGAATTGTATGTTGAGAAGATTGTGAGTTTGCATGGTATTCCGTCTAGCATTGTGTCGGATAGAGATCCGAGGTTTACGTCTAAGTTCTGGATAGGATTGCAGGAAGCTTTGGGTACTAAGTTACGATTGAGTTCCGCATATCATCCACAGACAGATGGTCAGACGGAGAGGACGATTCAGTCGTTAGAAGATTTGTTGAGGGATTGTGTGTTAGAGAAAGGTGGAGCTTGGGATAGCTACTTACAGTTGATAGAGTTTACCTACAACAATAGTTTTCATTCGAGCATCGGTATGGCTCCGTTTGAGGCATTGTATGGTAGAAGGTGTCGGACACCGTTGTGTTGGTACGAATCTGGAGAAAGTGTTGTGATTGGACCTGAGATTGTTCAACAAACTTCAGAAAAGATCAAGATGATTCAGGAGAAGATGAGAGCTTCTCAGAGTCATCAGAAAAGTTATCATGATAAGAGGAGAAAAGATCTTGAGTTTAGTGAAGGAGATCATGTGTTCATGCGAGTTACTCCAATGACTGGTATTGGTCGAGCTCTAAAGTCAAAGAAGTTGACTCCGTGTTTTATTGGTCCGTTTCAGATTACCAAGAGAGTTGGGAAAGTTGATTATCAGATTGCTTTACCGCCGTCACTTGCGAATTTGCATGATGTCTTTCATGTATCTCAGTTGAGGAGGTACATTACGGATCCGTCTCATGAGATTCAGGTAGATGATGTGCAGGTGCGGGATAATCTGACTGTTGAAGCAGTACCTGCGAGAATTGAGGATCGGAAAGTGAAGCAATTATGGGGTAAAGAGATAGAACTGGTACGAGTAGCTTGGGGAGGACCAGCTGGAGGAAATGTGACTTGGGAACTGGAGAGCCAGATGAAGGGCTCGTATTCCGAACTTTTCGTCTAAGGTATGTTTTCGAGGACGAAAACTCTTTTAGTGGGGGAGAGTTGTGACACCCCGATTTAATTCGAATATTAAATAATTAGGAATTTAATTATTTATTTAATTAAAGACTTAAGTATTTATATTCTTGGATTTAATTAGATTAATTGAAGAAAAAAAGGTCGGTGGTGTGAAGAGTAAATAGTGGGTGTGAGGAGTAAATCACTCTACTTTTACTAATTATTAATTGATGCATTTTATTTGGAAATAATAAAGGAATAAAACAAGGAATATAAAAAGGAAAAGAAGGAAAGAAGGTTTTTTTTTTGGAAAAGTTATTTCACGTAGAATTGGAGAAGAGAAGAGAAGAGAAGAGAGGAAAAAGCCAACGCCGGGAAAGTCGAAGATCATCGCGAGGTAAGGGGTGATTTCATTCAATTTTAATGCCTTATGGGTTTTGGGAATCAACCGGATGATTGGGTATGTTAGGAAGTTTGATTTAGGTGATTATAGGTTTGTAGGAATTAAAACCTATTTGTGTCAGATTGTAGGTCGGAAACCACTAGTGTGTCAAATAATAAATAGGAATGATGAAATAATGTTGTTTGATGTTATAATGGTGTAAAATGGATGTATTTTAGTGTTCCTCATGTTGCAATTCGTATGGGAACGTTTGGAAGTAATTTGGAATGCCTAAATGCTGTCAAAATAGCAGAAAATGATTCTGCAGGTCGTGGGAACCGGTTCCCTGTGGGGAGGAACCGGGTTCCCAGTGTGAATTTTTCAAAACTAGGCATTTTTGTACGTGGGAACCGGTTCCCAGTAGGGTAAGAACCGGGTTCCCATACAAAATTCAGTATGACTTTTTCAAAAGTGGGAACCGGTTGTACTGGTAGGAACCGGGTTCCATGTAATTTTTCAAAATACTTAAAACTTCAAAATTCATATTTTCTAAACCGTAACTCCGATTCGGGTGCCGTTTTTGGCATTATTTCTTAAATCTAAAATACCATCTTTTAAAAAGGAAAAATATTATTTTTGCCAAAATTATTTTAAAAAGAGTCGAGCTTCCGATTTTAAAAAGTGTGGATAGTTAAGGATAATGGGAAATTAATACAAATGGTCTGAGTTACCGGATGAGAACTAATGCGTACAATGTTGTATTTTGATATTCATTATGATTGAATGTGATACATTGGTGAATTGGCATTATGTGAATTATATTGATATCATGATCTGTGAAGTGATGTTGCATGCTTTTATGATGCATGCATAAGCATTTGTTAATTGGTTCATTTCCATTGTGCGAAAGTGAACTTGCTGAGCCAATAGACTTACCAGGATATAGAGGTAGTGAGGCTAGATTCTTGACCCAGTGGCTATGGGCGAATCATGGATTTCCGCTGTCTTTCCATATGTAAACGGAGCAGTGGGTGAACTCGGTTTACGTTTTGGTACCACATGCATAGAGTCTGCATTGCATATGGGATTGTAACATGCTAGGATGGTTTCCAGTGTTGCAATTTCCATTGTTTGTTATATTACATGTTCATTGTGTGAGATGCCTTTGTGAATTGACTACGACTATGTGTTTGGATAATGGATTAATGTATTCAAATATTCTGTTGTATTTAAAAACGTATAATGCATTTTATATTGGATAGAAATCTCACCCTTACTTTGATGATTTCAGATTTGAAGTGATTAGCTGCTTGAAATCAGTGAGGATAGCTTCTAGAGTCGAGTCATTAGTTAATCCGCGTGTCAGCGTCGTGCTTTGGTAGATGTAACACTGGGGAAACGCTTGATTTGAGATTCCTTTTGAATATTAAATAATAGTTTTGGTTAATGTTTCGATTTATTGTCCTGGAATAATTTTGAATGACGTATTCAGGATTTGTTATGTTTCATTTCCGCTGTTAAACATAACTTTAAGTCTGTTTTATTTAATGATTTATTCTCCAGTGAAAGCATGACAACTGTTCTGGTTGATTTGAAATATTTAAATTGTGATGCCTCTTGATTTGCGAATAAAAACTCTGATTAATATTTATAAAACGCGGGTAATTAGAAGGGGTGTTACAGATCTTGCTACTTCGTTGTGTACTTTATCTCTAAAGCTTTCGCGCACCATGAATTGTACCTATTGCAACACAAGACTTCAATTTTTATCTATCGTTCTCTTGCTACTTACTTTGCGTTCTTTATATCCAAAGGATCCTTTGCATTCTTTATATCCAAAATGGATGTCTTACACAAAAAACCCCAAATTAATCAATGATCTTGGAGGACAAACCCACTATTTTTCTAGATGAAGACCCCCTACAAATCTCAATCCAATATTCTCGGCTACACAAGAACCTAACTGGACATTATCAAAATTCGTCTAGATGATACCTGTTAGGTGCCAAAATGTGTTAATATTTTGTATAGTTAGTGGTGCTTTTCGATTCTGTTTTATTGCGTATTCGATTGTCTCCCTTTTGTTTCTATGTAAATAATCATATTTTTATTTAATCAATTAAATAGTTTGTAGTAATCATATTTTGTCTTGTTGTATAAACTTGTTGCTTAATGATCAAGAAATAATTCAGGTAAGAAAAATAATGAAGAACACGATAAACACAAGGATTGGTTATAATTGCTATTATTTATTTTATCTTAAATCAAGATTACAAGTATACAAGAATAACAAATAACCCTCTCATCCTAAATTAGGATTTGCAGTATGCAATGATGAAAGACTAGTATGCTATTTATAATAAACCTAACATACTAAACTACTGGGTTTTTATCACAAATACTCGTTACAAGCTAACTTAACCAATTAGACATAGAAAATAGGCCTAATTCGATGCTAACAATCCTAGCATCCTTCGACACTACAAGCTACAACACACTTCGACTATAGCTTGTAACACTTCGACAACAACATGTGAGCAACCTTCAACTGCATGCTAAACTCTGTCGAACCGTCGAACCCATATACTACCTTCGACCCAATAGAGTTCGATCAAATATCTCACAAATCTCCACCTTGGAACAAACTCTATTATCAAAGAACGAACTAGCTTTCTTCATGCAACTTTATCAACTACATATAGTGGAAAAACTTGCAACTTTTCAATATCTTGGTGATCATATCAGCAGCATTATGGTCTGTCGAAACCTTCAGCATTTGGACTTCTCCACGCTCGATTACCCCTCTGACGAAATACAGTCTCACATCAATGTGTTTGGTTCGCTCATGATAGGCTGAATTCTTCAACAGGTGTATTGCACTTTGACTATCACATTTAATAGTGATAACTTCACCTTGAATTTGCAGCTCCTTAGAAAAACCTTCAAGCAACAATGCTTCTTTCACAGCTTCAGTTAAAGCAATATATTTCGCTTCAATGGTTGATAATACAACATTTTGTAGATCGAGTTCATCTGCGTCCAACTCTCAAGGAATGCATAGAGCCTAGTGAACATATAATATCAATTTTCAAGGGTAGTAGGAGTTGTAAATTGGATTAGCTTTTAAGTTTCCAAATGCATATTCGTTTCAAATAAATGCTTAGATTAAGGGACCGTTTGTTTTGGCTTTTTTTAAAAAAAATAAATAATTTTTATATTGTAATATGATTTTGTGTAAAACAAATTTACAAAGAAACTTTTCATAAAAGCTAAAAATGAAAATTTTATTTGAATAGTAATTCTTAAAATGTTATTTTAGAAGATTCATCATTTTAGCGGAAAAAAATGTTGACATCAAAATTTCAAAAAATCACTTAAATTTGAAGCTATTTCAAATAGTTTTTTATAAAAATCATTTTTAAAATACAATTTTAAAAAAATATATATATGATTTCAACTATGTTATGATCTTCAATAATGTATATTTATGTTATAGGATGTCAAAATTAGTCTCACAATTTAGAAAAACAAATATAAAAAGATTAGTAATATTTTGAAAAATAGTTTCATAAAATCCATTTTTGAACATATAAAGAAAAAATTCATTTTTTTAAAAACTGAAACAAACTGATCCTAAATAAACTATGGAATCGAAATAATATAAAATACAACAAAATTTCTAAGTGTATGTGTAATATCAAATCATTATAAATCAAACATTGTTCAAAAAATCAATTATACCCCTTCTAATTAAATTAGATTAAATATTTAATTATAGAGTTTATCGTGTAATTTACAAATATATTGTTTTAGAAATTTATAATAAATTTTGTAAAAGTGATGGATATATTTTTATTTATTGATAAATGATAATACTGATAGATTTTATTTTAAAATATATCATTTCTCTTAAATAATAATAATAATAATAGTAATAATAATAATAATAATAATAATAATAATAATAATAATAATAATAATAATAATAATAATAATAATAATAATAATAATAATAATAATAATAATAATAATAATAATAATAATAATAATAATAATAATAATAATAATAATAATAATAATAATAATAATAATAATAATAATAATAATAATAATAATAATAATAATAATAATAATAATAATAATAATAATAATAATAATAATAATAATAATAATAATAATAATAATAATAATAATAATAATAATAATAATAATAATAATAATAATAATAATAATAATAATAATAATAATAATAATAATAATAATAATAATAATAATAATAATAATAATAATAATAATAATAATAATAATAATAATAATAATAATAATAATAATAATAATAATAATAATAATAATAATAATAATAATAATAATAATAATAATAATAATAATAATAATAATAATAATAATAATAATAATAATAATAATAATAATAATAATAATAATAATAATAATAATAATAATAATAATAATAATAATAATAATAATAATAATAATAATAATAATAATAATAATAATAATAATAATAATAATAATAATAATAATAATAATAATAATAATAATAATAATAATAATAATAATAATAATAATAATAATAATAATAATAATAATAATAATAATAATAATAATAATAATAATAATAATAATAATAATAATAATAATAATAATAATAATAATAATAATAATAATAATAATAATAATAATAATAATAATAATAATAATAATAATAATAATAATAATAATAATAATAATAATAATAATAATAATAATAATAATAATAATAATAATAATAATAATAATAATAATAATAATAATAATAATAATAATAATAATAATAATAATAATAATAATAATAATAATAATAATAATAATAATAATAATAATAATAATAATAATAATAATAATAATAATAATAATAATAATAATAATAATAATAATAATAATAATAATAATAATAATAATAATAATAATAATAATAATAATAATAATAATAATAATAATAATAATAATAATAATAATAATAATAATAATAATAATAATAATAATAATAATAATAATAATAATAATAATAATAATAATAATAATAATAATAATAATAATAATAATAATAATAATAATAATAATAATAATAATAATAATAATAATAATAATAATAATAATAATAATAATAATAATAATAATAATAATAATAATAATAATAATAATAATAATAATAATAATAATAATAATACAACTTGGACGACTCCTATTTTATTTTGCTACTACTAGGCATCAAAACTAAATAAATAGCGATCATTATTGTTTTTATACAAGAAAATAATGATTCATTCATGTCGATAGTGGCGCACATGGTTGAAAATAAAAAGGAATAGTAAATGATCGCTTAGAGCTATGTGCATACTACATGTGTTGCAAATCTACGCGTTGTGAACGAGGCCCCACCCTAATTAAGCTAGCAGCAAATCACATACAGCCATGTCCCGATTAAGCTAGCTAGCTGCAATTCACAATTAAGATGTTCAAATTCAAATAAAGGTGAACATTATTGAGTATAGATGTGTTCCATAAAAATGATTCTCTGTCAATCTCATAATAATTATCTTATTTGAATAATATGTGGTTATAAAAAAATATTAAATGAATTAGTTTTAGTTTAAAATTAGTATTGTTTATTAGAATATTTTTATTAATTATAGGTTAAATTATATTTTCGGTCCTTTATTTTAGTATTTTTACGATTTTAATTTTTTTTTTTTTTAAAACACTTTTGGTTGTCATTCTAATTTTAACTTCAAAAAACGATTATATTTTATTTTTAAAAATATATGTTTTTTCTTACTTATAATTATATAACACACAACTCATATTTTATTATATGTCACATTTTTAAAAAATGACACATAAACGTTTTTTTAGCCAAAATAAAGATGGAGAACTAAAAGTGTAATTTAGCCACACAAAAAAATTAATAAAACTTATTTTAAAAAATCTGAGTGTAAGGATTAGTTGAAGGCTCTTCGTATTCCTCAGTATCTTGACACACATCATTTTTTGTTAATAAATATACATTTAAATGATGTTATTTAATACCATAAATACTAGATACTACTAACCTTAACACAATATGTTAATGGTATATTTATATAACTAAAAGATGGATCAAGAAAGAAAAAAAGCTCAGCTATCTATTTTCTGATTAATAATAGGAGGCAGGGGACGGAGCTATGTTGTTCTTTGTGTGGGCTAGAGCCCCCACTAACATTGGATTAATTTGCTCTACCCTGAGTATGATTGTTGTGTATGTTTGTTTGAGTGACTCTTAAATAATATGTACTGGCATAGCATGCCGTGTTATTTTTATTAATTCATTTAACCTTTTCAAAATAAAAAAGAAACATTGGATTAACATAATGCACTTTAATATTAAAGAAATATTTTAAAATATTATTGATTTGAGAAATTTACCCACACTTACAAAAATAAATAAATAATTTAGAGTTAATTGTGATGTATATTTATTAGGTTTTAAGTATGAAAATTGTGTTGAAGTTTCACATTGATTAAAAATAAATAAAATATTATATTTGTAAAAAATATGATTCATACTCTTATAATCTTAAAATTTTAAACGAAATATAATATTAATGTCTCTTATAATTATAAATATTTGGTTCATTGATACTTCCTCATTATCTTAAAGCTTTGCACACATCCAACCTCACTTCTGTACTTTCCAACAATATTTATACTTTTAAAAATAAACTTATATATTTTAATACTATAAAATACATAAACATAGTGCTCCTACTATTTAATATTTTTGGCTCTCATGTTATTACGTTATTCATGGGAAGCCTTGCCTTGATATATTAAGTTCACACTGCAATTAATGGAAGTAAATATAGACAAAAGAGTCAAATTTATAAAAGTAATAGTATTTTTCAAGAGTAAAAAAGAACTTGAAGAAAATATTTTATATGTGACAATAGTTTTCAAAAAAGTTTTTGCGATAACCAACTATTATAATTAAAATCTTTCAATATCATATTTTTAATTTTATTTAAGTGAGATTTAAATTTTTGATTTAAGTGTAAATGCCCTCTCAAACACGACACATGCATTTAAAAATAAACTTATGCGTCAAATGAGATGGTTAATTGGTGACATCACTATGATGTCACCAATTAACTATCTCATTTGACGCCTAAGTTCATTTTTAAATGCATGTGTCATTTGAGAAGAAGTTAAAACAAAATTCAAACTTAATTATTTAGAATTTTGAATAATTTTTTTGAAAATATGGTCAGTGAAATTTTTTAAATATAATAACTGATTATTGATAAAAGATGTTCATAGTTTTCAATAATAAGACAAATCTAAAGAATTAGTTAAATATATGTGAACAATTGATCTAATAGCTTCGAGATTAATATATGAAACTGAAAATTTAATGATTTTTTGGATACACAATATTAAAACATGAAGAACTTGTACCACTTAGGTCAAGTATGTGAAATTGATTGATAATTTTATTTATTGTTTGATATTTAATTTTTTTTTATTTGTGTTAACATACTTTGTTTAATTGCTTTCTATATGATGAAATTTCTAAGGTTCTAAAACATCTTCTAGATTTTTTTTAAAAAAGTAGGTGTGACGAATGCCCTATGCTAAATATTAAGTTTATTCTAGACTAACTAATTACAACTAGTTCTAAGTTGCTGAATGGCCCGGAGATGATGTAGCATTTTTGAGCCAGCTTGTTAAAGATTGTGGAGTTACAAATATGAATGTGTTTTCAACTTAATCATAAGATTACGTGGCAAATCAGAAATATAGATTATTACAGTAAAGATACCACGATGGTGTGGTGGGAAATAAGTATGATAAAAATATATCAACCTGAACAAATTGCATTTTCTAAAATCAAATTTCTGCGATGAATTAGCAACAATTTTAACTACCGATTAATTACGAGATTAATTACGAAATTTTATGGATTTAAGTATTATTGTTGACATCAATTATATGCATGATACACCAACATATTTTCACGTTGGCACTCGTGCCACATCAGTATGAGACATTGATATGAAAGACCATAAATATTAACGAAAAATTTTAAGAAGCTCCTTTTAAAAAAAAATTAACTAAAAAATAAAATTGGCTATATATATTTAGATGGACCAAAAATATTCTCAATCCAAATAAAAACGACAAACAATTCTAATTAAAAAAATTTAAAAATTAAGATGAATTTAATTGTCATTTTTTGAAAGTCGCTAGAATCGAATTGAATTATAATTCAATCCAAATCGAACTAAATTGGATAGATATATTTTAATAATTATTTATTTTATGGATTTATTTTGTATAAAAAGTTTTTCAAAAAAAAACTCAAAACTTGATTTCTAACTCGAAATTCTCATTACTTTCATCAACATCTTTTGATATTTATAAAATTCATATTTAATTGATCTCATTTTAAAAAATTCTAAAATTTGATAAAGAAACATTTAATAGTATTTTAAACATGTATGACAAAAATTATTCAAAAGTCTAAAAGTTTAAGGATAATTAAAACAGTTTTCAAAATTTTAGAAAATAATAGGGACTAAATCTGTATGAATAAAATTTTTGTAGGGAGCAAAATATGTCATTTGTTTATTAGGGACTAAAAATGAAACTGAAAAAAAATTTCATCAAGGAAAACATATATATTAATTCAAAAAACAGTGTTATACAAGGTAATCTCTAAAGATCCAACCTATCAAACAAACAAACAAACAAGACACAAGAGTCACTTACATCATAAGCTTTGCAATGTGGCCTCTAATCTTTCTATTGGTCCAACCCCTAGACACAATGTTATCTATAATTTTTCTATCTATATTTGTAATATCAACATATTTACCAAAACCAATAGAATTTTTATAAAGCCAAGTGTTATAAACTGTTTCAGCTATGGCCATCTTCATCAAAGATGTTTTCCAGCCTTTCCTTTTAGTCCTCTCAATGATCCACTTTAGATCATCATTCTAGTTCTTCGGGCTATGTTTAACAGACATCTAGTTAAGCACTTTACACCAGATGAGCCATTGATTTTTTTCCTCTTTACACAGATTGTAACTATTGTCCAGTAGAATGCCAAAATTCTTTAGTCTGTTTTTGGTAGCTAGCTTTTATGGCAGGCTAACCAAAGACAAAAGCAAGCTCTTGGTCTGGCCTTGTTGCAATAGAAGATTTTGCTCCAAGGAACTTTGTCCTGATCATCATTCAGAGCATAATAGAACAATTTCATGGAGAATTTCTAACTGTGTAGAGCTTTATCCCAGAGGGTCTGAACTTTATCAATAATCCATCTTTGGTTGAGAATACCTTTAAGAATCTAGGTGCAATTATTCTTATCTTCGGTGTTTAATGCATCCCCACCTTTCAGATAGCAAGCATAAACCCATTTGAGCCACATGTTGTCAGCTTTCCTGCAAATATTCCATAAACACTTCAAGAGATTCACAGTGTTCCAAGTATACAAATTGATAATATCTAATCCCCCTTGTTTTTTGGATCTTCACACATTGCTCCAAGCAACGTAATTTTTCCTATTAATTTTATGACTACCAATCCATACAAAGCTCCTATAAATAGATTCAATTTTGTTGATCACATACTTAGGTATTGGCAGGCTCTGCATCCAGTAAAATGTTATGGCACAAGAGACACTCTTCCCCAACTGAATTCTACATGCATAGATAAAATATATTGTTGTCTGATGTTTCATTATACTAACAATATTCTCAACTAAGGGTGTATATTTATGAATGGAAAGCTTCTTTCTAGTAAGAGGCACACCAAGATATTTCACCGGAAGCAAACCTTCGTCATAAACAGTTAGACTTCTCAGTATGACTTTCTCATTCTAATCAATCCCTTCAAAGAATGTATTGCATTTGGATGGATTAACTTGAAGACTTGTGGAATTAGTAAATTTTTTAATAGTCTCCATCATTATTTGTACATAGATTATAGCATCCCTGTAGAACAACAAGACATCATCAGCAAAAACTAGGTTTGTGAGGTCAAGTTTTTCACACTTTTAATGATGATTAAAGTTGGCATTCTTTTGCATCTTTTCCATAATTGTAAGTTCCTTGATTTTGAGGATTGGCATTAATTTTAGTAAAAGAAATCATAGCAGCAATAATGTAATGTACAATAGGATGATTAACTTGAATAAGAAGAACAGGTGCAACAAGAAGTCCTGTTGAAGTGTCAAAACATGTTGTGAACTAATTCAACAATTGAAACAACATGTCAAAGAAGATGTTCTAACATCAGGCATTTGACATCACGCTTATTGAACTGATAAATGAAGTCAGGTTTTATTGTGAAGGATGCAAAATATTCAGGGAATATTATGCAACCTATATGGCGTGTTTTTAAGGGTCCAGAAGATTCAATCAGAAGTTAAGGAGAAAAATCAAGAAACTAAGGATTGAAGACCTTGCTTGTAACGGAAGCTTTCTGCAGTTTGTTACAACTGATATGTTGTTGTTTGAAGGCTCAAATACAGTTTGGGTATAGGTTATAAATAAGGAGTTGTAACCTAGTTTAGGTAGCTAGCCGAATTTAGTAAGGATATAATCATTAGGGCTAGATGTAGTGAACCACTCGGTTTGTGGGATGATCACTATGCTCCTCGAAACCCGTAGGTGAGAGGCAGTATGTATTGTTCTTGGAGGAAGTTGTGAAGCAACTCTAAGGTGTGTTCTAAGCTAGAAGCAAATTGCTCTAAGTCTTAGCTAGTTTATTATATAAGTGAGTCTTCTGTCTTTTGTTATTGTTATAGTTATTATCACTGTGTGTGATTGAGGGGGAGTGAGAGGGGTTCTCATATCTAAGAGGTTCTTACGTAGAAATTGTATTGGTTAGTGATTAAGTGAGGAGTTGTAAACGAGGAAGCTTAGCTCTGAATTGATACTGCTGATAGTGGATTTCTGTTTACTGTGGAAAATGGTAAACAACCGTTGGTCCTTCCAAAGTCTTAAAACTAAGGGTCACTCGCAAGATCGACCAGTTAATTTTAAGATATGTGCTAAGGTTTTTAGAGATCGTACTAGTTTTGTCGAAATCCTTATCTAAGAAACGGTTTTCTAAGACTAAGGGAACAAATACAACGACTTTCCACACTATGATTAGACTCAATTCGACTGACTGGTAACTCGTGACCGACAGAAAGAGTCTAAACGAAACAATTAACAATCTGATTGCCCACAATATGATTTGTACCAACTATGGTGACTCGTGACCGATAGAAGGCTGTGAACTTCAGACTTGTTCTAATCGAAGTGAGTGTCGACTGACTCTTTTGTTAACTCGAAACTTGTAACGAAAAGAGAATCAACATAAACGATAATGCAAAGATATTGCTGAAACGTAAATAAAATGCAAGTAAAGTTTTCAGAAGAAATGACTGAAATGTAAAGGTTTTGCATTGAAATAAAAGTGGTGATTCACGTACATCAAACACTCTTGAACTCTTTGCTTCCTGACGCTCAGAATGAACAGAGTTTTTGCAAGTGATTTGAGTATACAAGTGAACACACAAAAATTACATTGAAACTACTTATTTATAGTATTTACAAAGTAACTTCCCTAAAGAAATTGACGAGTGACATTTGAACTCTAAGGTAACTGCTTCACCAGATGTTGCCACCTATTTGGCGCTTAAACGAGTCGTGTGCTGCTAGTAACTGCTTAGAGAATTTGAATTTTGATTCCTCCCGCCTTTGATAAACTCAATTGCTTCTTGCTTACTTCGACGTGTACTCTTTTTTTCAAGAAACAATAGCAGAATTCTTCTAAGTTCTGAATCCTTTGTAGTCGACATGACCAAATTCGACCACTTCCTTCGCTTCGTGAACCTTGGTCGATTCGACCATTTTCCTCACATTTTAACATTCTTTCCTTGTGGTCGATTCCATTATAACTTGACATTTTCTTTAATCACTGGTTTCTTTAATTTGCCAAAACCAACTTTCAAACACTTTGTTCCCAATTTCCAAAAAATCCTTATTTCAGGAAGCTACCCTTAACTTATGAGAACACCCTCTTTTAATACACGTGCTTGAATACCTTGAGATTTTTCAACGTAACAAAATGCCCCCCAAAGATGCCATTTTCAAATTTTCGACATATATGAGATAATGGCATCTTTGAAGTGTCGGTTTCAACATTCGACTAAATTGTTTCCACTATCTCTAAAAGTGGACGTTATTGTTCCGATTTTTCCATGACGTCATGTAATCATGGAAACGTATCACGCTTTAAGTTTCGAGACGTGTGATCATTAATTGCCCGTCATCATTACACTTTTAGTGACAAACATGGTCCACCACCCCTAATTTAAACTCGCAACACGTGTCCTCCGACTTAACACGATTTCTAACCTAAGAAATCACAAATATTTTCTCCTTATTTTCTTCTTTCCTCAACGAGTCTATAAATACTTCACTTCCTCTTTTTCTTTCTTTTCCCTTCGCTTTCTTCAACCTTTTTTCAGAGAAAAACCCAGAAATTCGAGTTCATCATCCCTGTTCATCTTCTTCAAGACTTCTTCAAACCTTCTTCAATGGAGAATACTGACAACATCACTACTTCTCCAACCATGGAACTCCATCTACGCCTTGTCGATGGAAAGCCCTACATGCCAGAAGCTCTATTTTCTGAGGAGAAAACAAAAATCTGGAAATCTCAGGTACTTATTCCTTTCACTCTTGAAGGAAAACCCTTAGCTTTTATGGGTCCTCTTCCTGCGGACATGCCCTCTGAAATATACATAGATGACAAAGGGGCTTTTTTTTCCCCCAGCACTGCAACTAGACCCATAATCTCTTCTCCAAAACCTATTTCTTTGCAATACATAGATAGGAATTTCAGAACTGCCCCTCCTTTAAATTTCCCTAAAATTCGTGCTTGGATGGCACGTCTAGAAGCCGACAAAGGAGAACACTAGAAGAAAATGGGCATTGATACACTGTTGATCTTTCTCGTTATGGCCAGCCCTATTCTAGAAGCATGGTATTGGTTGCTTTACATTTTTTGGGAGGGTTCGATAAATACTTTCCACACTAAGTGTGGTATGATTACTCTCACCTTGCTCGACGTTACTTCCCTTACGGGGTTGAAACCCAATGGCATAATTTTCAACCATACGAATATTGACCCTCTGCCCATAAGATTCGACATTGGAGAAAGTAAAAGTCCAACATACAACAATTTCATCGACCACCATAAACAGGAATCTGGCCCTATCACCGACGAAGAACACGTAGCATTTTTGACTCTCTGGCTCTCACGTTTTTTTTTGCTCTAGGTCGATGCAGGTGGCCGAGCAGTTTTCTTTCCTTGCCACTCAATTGCTTAATGGTGAGAATATTGCTTTGGGCCAGCTGATTTTGGCCTCCTTATATGCCTCCTTAACTGAGGTTTCCAACCAAATCAAGAATTTCGACCCTACTAATAAAAAAAAATGTTTTGGTGCATGGTCCCTTTTGGCTTCTACAGTTGTGGCTGAATGCCACTTTTGCTGAAGATATTAAACCTTTCAAAAGCAGGAAAATAGCATGCCCTCAAAACCAAATGCATATCGTTTGGCAGCGTCTTCTGCCACTAACCCCAATCGACAAAACCTCTCTATTCTTGAGATCTTCAAACTGTTATTCAACATTATGTTGATGAGGGTCGATTTTACACCTTCCATGGCTCCATTCTCTGATGGAAAAAGTGGACCAGAATGGCTTACTAAATTATTTCCACCAGTGGAAGAAGAAGACAAGAAAAGATCTTTAATTTGCAGGAGACGTTTCTGGTTGCTTATCAGCCCAACTTGGTGGCTTGATAATTTGGATTTTGTCAACTTGTTCCCAAATCTCTGTTCAATTCTCACGAGTTACTGGCCGACATCGTCTCCGACCAACCTTGGGAAACTGTAAAAGAAGACGTCGACAATCTCTGGGCAGAAAGGCCTATACTTAGTTTTACAACTTTCCAACCATCATTCTACTGCACCAAGGAATTTGAGACTTGGAGGAAGTCATATTATGTTACTTTTGTTGGTGATTCCAACAAGAAGATAGCTGAACTAACTACAACTTTTGATGTTTTTCAGGGCAAGACGACCACATGTAAGGCCACTAACATTAAGCAAATTCAATCTTTTCAGAAGTATTTTAGGGTGGTGTTCTACCAACTAACCTTCGTCGGACCATCTCTGACGCGGCCCGAGAGCTAAAGGAGAAGGTAACCGACAAGATTCCACAGCTCAAAATTCCTGGTTACACGAAAGACAAATATCTTTACGCACTTCATTTTGGAAACATTAAATTCTCTCCTTTACCGACTAGCCCGTTGGCCTTGGATTTTCGCCCACCTATCCCAGATTGGTGGTATAGCTCTTGGTCGAATATGGAGAATCCTTATGAGAAAAAGGCCGACAAAGTGGTACCGATGAAGCACTGGTTGCATGATTACCCAGGTTTTCTGCATATTGATCCTCAATATGTAAGAGAACTTGTTGTTGTGCCAAATGGTAACAACTTCTGGAAAGTTTGCTTTCTTTGTTGTCTCAACTTTCCCATTTATTTGACTTCGCCATTTTTGCTTTTAGCTATCCCTCTTCAGGTAGCATCACCACACGCTCCTGTCACCAAGGCTGACACTTTGACAAAAAAGGTTCGACTATGCCTTTCTTCCAATTATATTTTGTGACTTGGCATTTCTAATTTCCTAACGTTTTTTCCAGATATTACCTGATCATACCCCTTCTGATGATTAATTAATTTTACCCTCACTTAAGAAAACTAGTGTTCCTCTGTAGGTGTATTTACACATTTCTAATCATCTCGACTTTATGACTAAAAATATACTAATTTTCTTTTATCTGGCAGAGTCAAAAATGCTCAGCGAATTTGGCTGCTCCCTCTGACATAACATATCCAAAAGGTCCAAGAAGGATAAACAGCGTGTCTCTGTGAAGACTGAGGTATTATTTCGACTCAGGTTCTTCTTATTCAACTTGTGCAATTACTTCGACTTATCTCCTTTTTGGTATGCAACCATCACCTGACGTTCAGTCTCCTCAACACTCCCATAAATCTAAAAGCTACAAGAGGAAGAAAACTTCCTCTTTTGAAGACATAGTGGCGAATAAGAAGAAAAAGAAAGCTCTTCTGGCCCAAGACCTTGGAACAAAGGTTGACGATCAAGTCGAAACAACAAATGACATCGACGATCACCCCCTTGTTACAAAAAGGAGAGGTAAAGTGATCTTGGCTAAAAATCTTGAAGCTAACCTTAATTTAGGCGCTGATATTATAATGATAAATACAGCCACCGTCACTCCATCACATACCCCCAGAACTGACGAAGCTCAAAATCCAGTTGGGGATACTATTGTTGCTTCTGTCGAAAAGGATGAGCATGTAAACCTCAATCCATCGCCACAAGTACTTTGCTAAAAATTTCACTTCTTTTATTCTTTGTTTGCAAAATTTATTTGGCTAACATATGTCTTATTCTATTAAGGTCGGAGCTTTTGGCCCCCAACAAAGTGTGGCTGATTATAGTCCATTGTTGGAGGTTTCTTCTCCTCACCATCATAACAATTTCGACGTAGCCGCTGGTGAGTTCATTGAACTGACTGTTCCGCTGGTGAGATACTGGCAATGATTAAGCAAAAACAACAAGAATTAAGCCCTAAAAAGAAAAGAGCTTCTGAAATACACAATCGACTTGTTGACTTGAACAAATAAATGTTTTCACTAAATGAGGAACTGGAAAAAAATTCTACGCAAGAGGAAAAGATCAATGAAGTTATAACTCCTGCTCAGACGCAAGTGAATAAGATGACCAAGCATGTTGTAGCTGTAAGTAGTGTAATCTCGAATGTTGAAACAAAGATTATATCTCTTAAAGCCAAAGTAGAGAGCTTTGAAGATCATGCCTCGCACCTCCAAAGAAAATTTTTATCTTTCCAGAACAAATTTAAGCATTTTTAATTTTTTTTGCAACCATTATCCTGTAATCTTTTTTAGTAATATTCTAACAATGGCTTTTTAGCCAATTTTAATACAATGTCTTTCTTTTTTGCCTTACATAATATATGATGTATGCTTAATTTGTTGGTTTCGACATAACTCTCTCCAGCTTATTGTTTCGACATCTAGCTACTTTGTTGAAACTTTAATTTCTTGAAGAATAGGCATGTACTTCTTCAAATACTTACCATTTACCCTTAGAATTTGTCGATCTGGGGCTAATTCTTCAAGATCATAAGCATTGTTGGAAAAAACTTGTATCACCTTAAAAGGTCCTTCCTAATTTGGAGACCATTTTCCCAAGATTCTATCATTTCTGTCCATAGGCAATATTACTTTCCAAACTAAATCTTCGACAATAACTCTTTCTTTCTGTCTTCTCAACAAATTAAGAGCTAGCATTCTCTCTTCATCTAAATCGACGAGCTCGTCTACCATCATGTTCCAGTAGTCCTCAGATGGTATTTCATGTTGTCTTTAGATTCTTATTGATTGCATATGTATCTCCACAGGTAACACAACATCATGTCCATATACAAGTCGAAATGGAGTAGTTCTTATTGCTTCCTTAGGAGAAGTTCTACATGCCCATAAGGCTTGATCTAGTGCTTTATGCCAATTTCTTGTCTTCTTTCCTACATGCTACTTGATTAAGCTAATGGTTATTTTGTTAGCAGACTCAACTTGGCCATTTTCCTGAGCATAATAGGGAGTAGAAGTTAACAATTTAATTCCAACTTCTTGCGTAAATTATTGCATTTTTCGCCTAGTAAACACTAATCCTTGATCGGTTGTAATTGTTTCTGGAATTCCAAACCGACATATGATGTGATTTTGTATAAAATCAATAACAGTTTCTTGGTCGACATTTGTCAAAGCCACAACCTTGACCCATTTTGTGAAATAATCAATACCGACTCAAACGTACCTTTGTTGTTTTGAAGAAGCTAGTTTTACTTCTCCAATCACATTTAAGGCACATCCTCTAAATGGCCAAGGTTTCACAATTGCATGTAATTCGCTTGCAGGAACATGTTGTATGCCCCCATGTATTTGGCATTCTTGGCAACCTTTATCAAACTCAATGCAATCTTTCAACATTGAGGGCCAATAGACGCATGAGCGCACTAAAAGCCATTTCATCTTGTGTCCAGCTTGATGTGCACCACACGCTCCACTATGCACACTCGACACCGCCACATATGCCTCACTTTCTCCAAGGCACTTAAGCATCACTCCTTCAGTAGTTTTCTTAAATAATTTGTTTTCTATCAAAACATAATCGATTTGGAACGGTATTTGATCTTATGTTCTGTCGAACTCGTGGGGGAACGCAAATAGTCGACCAACGGTTTTCGCCAATCATCCTCTTGCCCATTGTCAATTGTTAAAATTTGAATATTTTCTTCATCTAAAGCCCCTAACTTTATAATTGAAAAATCTGAAGGAGGCAACAGAGTTGCACGAACTTTCTTTCTTACCTGAATCAAATCTTCGTTTTGATCTTTCTTGTATCCTGAAGCTTCTTGCGCTAAGTCATTAGCTTCTTGATTTTCTTGTCGAGGTATATGTCGAATATTCACTTGTTTAAACTGTTTGTGTAACCTAATGGTGATCACAAAGTACATGATTAAATTCTCTTTGACACATATATATTATCTTGATACTTGTCGAATCACCAATTCAGAGTCACCCATAATTTTGTACATATGTCATCTATTTCATACTTGAACTCTGCTGAAATTCCATTGGGAGAAATTATAATGCCCCTTATTCCTGCGCCATTTTTATGGCTAGAACCGTCGAAGTACAACTTCCATGGCACTAAGTCCACATAACTTTGGGGCATACCAACCATTGAATGGTCGACAAGGAAATCTGCCACTACTTGCCCTTTCATTGCTTTCTAGGGCACATAAGTCAAAGAATACTTTGTTAATGCTAAAGCCCATTTACCAATTCGACTATGTGAAATTGGTTTCAACAACATGTGCTTAATAATATCGAAATGAGAAGACACATACACATCAACAGGCTTTATATATTGCTTCAGTTTAATACAAGAGAAATACATACATAGGCATAGTTTTTCTATATCATTATACCTAGTTTCAGAACTATTTAATATTTGACTAAGGTAATACACGGGTCTTTCGACACCTTTTTCATCCTCTTGTACTAACATACTTCCTATAGTCGAATTTGAAGCTGCAATATACAGTCTCATAGGCCTATCTCTAACAGGAGTTGCCAATATTGGAGGCTTCACCAAATATTCTTTGATTTTGTCCAAAGCCTCTTGATGCTCCATTTTCCAGATGAAATCCCCATTCTTCAGTCGAAGCAGTGGTGAAAATAATTTAGTTTTTCCACTTAAGTTGGATATGAACCTCCTTAGGAAAATTATTTTGCCCAACAAAGAATGAAGTTCCTTTTTAGTCGACGGAGGTTTGACGTCCATTATGGCTTTGGTATTGCTTTGATTCACTTCTATGCCTTTTTTATGCACCACAAAGCCAAGAAAATCACCTGCAAGCACACAAAAAGCACATTTTAATGGATTCATTTTTAATCCATATTTCCTCATCCTCTCGAAAGATTTTTGAAGATGTAGCAGATGAGTCGATTTGTTGTTCGACTTTATTATAATATCATCAATATAAACTTGCATGAAATCTTCAATAAAGTCATGAAACATAGAGTTCATTACCCTTTGATATGTTGCTCAGACATTTTATATTACCTTAATCTTCAATATAATGCACACTCGTAATTTTATATTTTTCTTAATTACTGGCACTATATTTGTCAACCAATCGACATACCTTGCAGTTCTTATAAGTCTGCTTTTGAGGAGTCTTTTTATCTCCTCTTTGATTTTCGAAATTATTGTCGGAGCAAAACGTCTGGGTGTCTGCTTTATTGTCTTCTTTCTAGCTTTTATTGGCAGTCTTAATTCGACCAATTCCCTACTTAAACCTGACATTTCATTATAGTCCCAAGCAAAACAATCTTTAAATTCTTTTAATAAAGATATTACCTTAGATTTCAGTTTTTGGTCGATATTGGCGCTGATATAGGTTAGTCTTTTATCTCCATCTTCTCCAAGATTTATTTCTTCTAAAGGGTCTTGTGGCTGTGGCTGCATCTTTTCAGGAGCCATTGGATCCTTTTCAAATTCCAAAGGCTCATCGTCATATATGCAGTCGAGACGCTGCGTATTGACATTTTCTCAGAACTCTTTATTTTTATCTAGTGGTTTTGGCTCAATAGCCAAAGTGATGTCGTCCTCCAGAATTTGTATTTTATTGTCTTCGACAACCATGTTTTCTTCAGCCTCTAACGGCGAATTTATTTTATTTTTGGCAATATACGCTGAAATTCTTCTTAGAGTGTCCAGCTCAGACATCATTATCACTGATGTCTCCCTAACCTGTCGACCAGTTTACAGCATATGGATCCTCTAAAGGTTCCACATCCCATATGAAACCATGGGTTTCATGCAGTTTCAAAGAAACGAATGCCTCATCCAAGTTGGCATACATTTCTTCAGCAGGTAAACATGGTGAAATATTAGCAAGTTTCCTATCAAACTGCTTTTTTCCAACGTTGTTTACATCGGCCATAAAATACCCTTGGTCGGCCTCGATGTTTTCTAGAATGTCATCTCCCCTCCAGATTACTAAGCGTTGGTGCATGGAAGAAGGCACTGCTCCAATACCGTGAAGCCATTATCTTCCTACCAAGAGATTATAACTTGGCTTCCCTTGAATCACCATAAAAATTGTTGGCCTAGTCACTGAGCCGACAATAATTTCTACCTGGATCAATCCCATAGTGTTCCTAGTTCTTCCTTCGTATTCTGATAAGACCATGTTATGGGACCTGATATCAGTGTCAAACTTACTGATTTTCTTCAAAATATGGTGTGGCATGATGTTAACAATCACGCCACAGTCTACCAACACCTTGTTGATAGCGGTACCTTCGACTTTAGCCCTGATCAACAAAGGCTTCAGGTGGCTTCTCATATCCATGTGTGGCCTTTCAAAAAAGGCATCTTGTCTCAATTGAACCGTCATTCATGACAA
This sequence comes from Vicia sativa, assembly GCA_021764765.1. Taxonomy (NCBI): domain Eukaryota; kingdom Viridiplantae; phylum Streptophyta; class Magnoliopsida; order Fabales; family Fabaceae; genus Vicia; species Vicia sativa. The sequence goes on from CM038792.1 coordinate 76,872,732, forward strand.
AATAACACGTTGGCTTGTGTAAAGCCATCTCTTCAGCATCGACATCAGCAAAATCCTCTACCTCTGTCAAACAGTCATACTCCGTAGGGAGAATTGATACAATATTGACTAGAATGTCTAGACTCTCTTCAGAATCCTACTTAAAGTCATCATTAGCTTCTTCAGAGTATTTAGCTATAGGTCGATTTACGAATTCCTTGATTCCTTCTTTTGCGGCAGTATCGACCTTTACCTTGTATTGCTTTATACGCGGCAACCTGCCTAAAAGCAGTTGCTATTCTTGCAGCTTGTTTTCGATGTTGAAAGTGTCTCCATTGAGTTCGAGACATGGGATTATTTCCCATGTAGTTCTCAGAAACATGATTGTTTCTCTCCGATTTGAACTTGTGTCAGTAATTGACAACCGACTTTCCTTTCATATCCCTATCAACAACATTGACAGTTGATGCCCCCATTTTGCCTTAAGGCTTAATCCATGTGCCCCTTCGAGCAGCAGCAGAAGGGATAAAGCTCCTTGGCTTAGCTTGGGAGCTTCCCACAGTTCTCCTATGATCCCTTGGATTAGGGAACCACTGGTTGTACATTTTGGGCTTGTTTTTCTCTAGCTGCAACTTTTGAAAGTTCTCAACAATAATCTTGTCAGTTACAACCCCACATCTAGGGTAAAAACAAACTTGTGAGCCCTTGTTTTTGCACCGATAAAGGAAATCCAGTAAATCCTCATCAGCCTTGGGATAAACATCAGCTAAGTCGACATTGGGACTTTCACCAGTATTTTACTCGACCATATTGTCTTCAGGAAATTCTGTCAGTTCCACCATGTTTATCTCAATAGGTTCAGCAAATAACGCTTCCTCCTGCCTTAGAGGATCAGCGTCGATTTTCATCTTTCTAGAAACGAACTTCAGTCGGACCTCTTATAGTGATTTCTGAACAAGATCCCTGAAAATAAAACATTGAGAGGTTGTGCGACCAAGATAATTATGAAATTTGAAAAAACCTTTTTTCTGTCGTTGTTCTAATGTGGTAATTTAGCATTTGGAGGTACTAAAATCTGACCATCTTTAACTAATAGATCAAATATGTCTTCATATTTAGTTACATCAAAGGTATAAGTTTTTGTAGGAAACTTTGAACTGTTTTCCACACAAAAATTTCCTTTGCAGGAAATAGTGATTTACACTCATATGTCGGCCCTGGCTTAATTTCAGCCACGTCGACCTCTACCTCAGTTGGCGAGATACAGTCGACCTCATATATGGGATCAGTATCATCGTAGTCTATATAAGATACTTTTCTTTCTTGGCTTTAGCCTTAGTATGTCTAACCTTTTCTAATCTTAGCCTCTTAGTATCATAATAGTCTATATAAGATATTGCTTCCTAATGGAATAATCTGGACCGCCAACAGCCATTTGAACCAGTTCATGTTCTGGCACTTAGGTAAAGCATCTTGCTTTTAATGACCTAAATCTATTGAGATAATCATCAATAGTTCCATCAAACCTTCTTTTAATGTTTGACAATTCGACCAAACTAATTTTCGAATGTCCCTCATAAAATTGTTCATAAAAAAGTTTTTCCAACTTAGTCCATGAATCAATAGAATTTGGAGGCAGCGTAGTGAACCATGTAAAGTTTGCCTTAGTGTGGGACGAAGGGAAATGCTTTACCCTTAGGTTTTCATTATTTTCCATATCACCATATTCTGTCAAATACCTAGCAATATGTTCGACTGTCGATTCCCCAGATTCTCCCCCATAGTGTATTTAGGAATTTTCCATCCTCTAGGTTTTTAGTTTGTAAAATATATTCCTACATAGGGGAAGAATAAGTTGGCCTCTGAAGTGTGGCATTCATGCCATTCCTATCCATAATTCTTTCGACAATCGTGGTTAGATTATTTTCTACAACTAATTCTTCTTGGCGAATTTGATCAGCCTCTTGTTGTCCATGAACTTATACCCAAGGTGGGTCGACAATCAAGTTCCTTTGAGGAAGTGCAGCTTTTCCTTGATGGACAGTTTCATCTTCTATTTCCCCCATGTCTACTTGACCAGGGGCAGCTAATCGAACAGGTAGCTCCTGTCGAACAGGCGCTGGGGGAGCACCCAAAAAATTACACAAACGTGTTAATTACGCAATCACCTGTCGATTCGTTTCAGCAGACTGCCTATTAGTCTCAGCCGACTCTTGTACTATAGGATTAAATACATTACCCATTTGGTTAGTTAACATATTAACCAACTCATGGTTATTATCATCCATTTGTTGCCTTAATACCTCTAGTGAAGTATTAGTAAGAGGCGGCACTATAGGCTGAGAAGGCGCTCCTCTATTAAGGTTGCCTCTATTATTTCCCCATGGTGCTGATCCTTGTAAAAGGGAATTCATATTTTTAAAATTATCTGAAACCACTGCTACATTTGAAGTCAACTGATATCCCGACATTAAGGAATACGACATTCCATAAAGAGGGTTTGTAGTACCAAAACAGGGCACTTGTGGGATTTCAATCGTAGTCATCGTGGCTCCTGAACTCACCGGCTGAGTTTGAGGAATAAGCACAGTGACTGTGGTCGACACTGAGACAGGTGGACGAGGTAATGGTGCAACCTGAGAAACTACTGGATCTGTCGAACTTAATGTTCGTGATGGGACTTCGTCAACATTACGGTTAGTCATCCTGGGTGTACGTCTCCTAGTTGGTGGTTTATTATACTCTTTGATTAAACTCCCACTTTGAAGTCTGATACACTTATGACATCTAACAACATATACTTAGCACTGGTCCCACCAGGTGTGCCAATTTGTTTACTATGGAAAATGGTAAACAACTGGTGGTCCTTCCATAGTCCTAAAACTAAGGGTCAATCGCAAGATTGACCAGTTGATCTTAAGACATGTGCTAAGATTTTTTAATATTATACTAGTTCTATCGAAATCCTTATCTAAGAAACAGTTTTCTAAGACTAAGGGAACAAATACAACGGCTTTCCACACTATGTTTAGACTCAATTCGACTGACTGGTAACTCGTGACGGACAGAAGGAGTCCAAACGAAATAATTAACAATCTGATTGCCCACAATATGATTTGTACCATCTATGGTGACTCGTGACCGACAGAAGATTGTGAACTTCAGACTTGTTCTAATTGAAGTGAGTGTCGACTGACTCTTTTGTTAACTCGAAACTTGTAACGAAAAGAGAATCAACATAAACGATAATGCAAAGATATTGTTGAAACATAAATAAAATGCAAGTAATGTTTTCAGAAGAAATGACTGAAATGTAAAGGTTATGCATTGAAATAAAAGTGGTGATTCACGTACATCAAGCACTCTTGAACTTTTTGCTTTCTGACGCTCGGAATGAACAGAGTGTTTGCAAGTGATTTGAGTATACAAGTGAACACACAGAAATTACGTTGAAACTACTTATTTATAGTATTTACAAAGTAACTGCCCTAAAGAAATCGACGGGTGACATTTGAACTCTAAGGTAACCACTTCACCAGATGTTGTCACCTATTTGGTGCTTAAATGAGTCGTGTGCTGCTGGTAACTGCTTAGAGACTTTGAATTTTGAATCTTCCCGCCTCTGATAAACTCAACTGCTTCTTGCTTACTTCGACGTGTACTCTTTTTGGCAAGAAACAATAGTAGAATTCTTCTAAGTTCTGAATCCTTTGTAGTCGACACGACCAAATTCGACCACTTCCTTCGCTTCGTGCGCCTTGGTCGATTCGACCATTTTCCTCACATTTTAACATTCTTTCCTTGTGGTCGATTCCATTATAACTTGACATTTTCTTCAATCATTGATTTCTTTAATTTTCCAAAACCAACTTTGAAACACTTTGTTCCCAATTTCCAAAAAAGTCCTTATTTCAGGAAGTTACCCTTAACTTATAAGAACACCCTCTTTTAATACACGTGCTTGAATACCTTGAAATTTTTCAAGGTAACAATTTCATCCCTGGCTTGGAAGCCTCCATATGTAGGTGTGTTGCACCGAACTGGGTAAATAATTTCCTTGTGTTGTTTATGTTTCATGTACTGTAATTTACCTTGTCTAGTTGTTAATGTCAGATCAGATGTCTTGACATCCTTATGCGACATCTAAGTCTGTCGTACCAGAATTACAATTGGTATCAGAGCAGGCATCCTGTTCTATCTCTGGATGAGATCCATGGGGGATACTTTCTGTTTATGTGCAAGGTAGAAGGTTTGTACTGAAGAATTGTTTGAACAAGGTTGGTTCATATTGTGTTTCTATTGTCCCTTGAAGTAGAGGATGGACCACCTGTGACAGGATAAGATATGGATCTATTTAAAGGTGGAAGGGGTGGTATTGTTACTGTCTGTTACCTTCAGGCCTGCAGCTTAGTGGGAAGATGTTATACGTAGGGTTGATTTATTTTCAATCCCAAGTTGTCATGTCAGTGGTGTAAGCATTGTGTCTGAATATTGTTGAGGGGTTTGTTGTATCCCGCTGCATTATATCTGGTTACCATGAAAGTATGGGAAGGATACTAGGGTTACTATCCTCAACATAATATATGTCAAATGTCTTCAACTATATTATTAAAAATGTCAAAGATACTTAAGATCTTCCTCAAGTCCACTCATAAAGACATTTATCAATAAGGTTGATGAGAATCAATTGATCAACGATAATCTGCATGTTGGTTGAATACCTTGAAGACTATAAAGGATGGTGTGTCCAAAGAAGAAGGAACTGATGTTCTATGGGATGTTAGAATATTACTTCAGCAGGTATGCAGCTACCGGTTGAAGAGTAGATGATTTGGGTGCTGAACAAAGATATTATGAATAATTTTGTTTGGAACCTACCCCTGATCTGGAAGAGGAGGCATCTGGTTTGTGTAGGATGCTCAGAACATGATCAACAGATTATCAACACCATGTGTCATTTTATTTCTGACCAAGGCTTATGGGAGTATAGAAGTTAAGTTCAATGCTCTTAAGAAGGACTCATAAAGGTATCTCCACCAGACCCTTTATGTATATTAGTTGAGCTCATATCTGGAGGCTCCTTCTGATCAAAGGAACCATATTCATGGAATCTTGTTTATGGCCATTGAACTGATTCTGTTTGAAGAGAAGTATTACATGATGTTTTAAAATGGAAGGGTATTGGTATTTAAATAATCAGGGGAAACAAACTTCATTGAAAAGTTTGTATATTTTCTTGTTATGCCTAATTAAATTTGTTCCAGAAACGTAATAGAGGTAATCTCCTTTGTAGATACAGACAATGGCATCCATCATCTCAAAGGCAGATAAGAGGTATGGAGAAATATTTATTGAGATATGGCTCGTGTTATTCCCTGCATATATTGGTAGTCTGATCTTGAAGATTGACCAATTATTGTTGGTATATCTTCTTATGTTACTATAGATTTAGTAAGAAAGGATGATGTCGTATCAGATGTTAGAGCATCATCTCAGCCTCTTCAGTCATGAAAGTGTGTATGTTTGTTGATTTAAGGTCAAAAAATAGACCAAATTTGGATTGTCCTAGTTTCCTATCCCAGGTGTAAAGAAGAAAGTTGTCAAGTTTATCTAGTGAGTACTTTGACGGGAAACTAAGTACTTATTGGAGTCGGGAGATGAGTAGCAATATGATGCGCTGTGTGGTAACTTCACCTGATAGGAAAAGTTGGTTCTCTAAAGAAGATGTGTATACGAATAATTACAAATATCTTGATGGGAGCTGGATATTTGTATGATAAATGTGTGCAAGTCTGCTTTATGAATTCTTTAACTTAGAAAAGATGTGAGAGGGTATGTCTTTGATATTTTGGGAATCATAAATGATGAAGCCTGCGATGGGGAGAAGATGATGTTCTATGTGATCATTGAATATACCATATGTTGAGAAAATGCAGATAAGATTCAAACTTATCTTAAGAAGATGTATCTCTGGTCATACGCACTAAAGCTCTTTACATGAAAAGGAATATCCTATATGATGAGATAATCAATGCGATGGTTTAAAATGGGGATTCTTCTACTACAAATGACAGAATGTGGCAATCTAAACCTTGTATAGCAAGTAATCTAAGGATTCTTAACTTACAATATGTGAGAAATTCCAAATTAAGAGTAATTGCAGTACTGTGGGGAATATATCAAATGTGTCCTCATTATGTATAATTCAGGAAAATTAAAGTAATGGTAGTCAACAAGAGTGTTTATCTTGATGTATGAAATGATTGTACGCTTATGAGAAATTATGATAGAGTGTGAATGTGATCCAAGAATGTGAAGATTGAAATACTAGTCAGAAGAAGCTAGTTTGTACTGCTACTCTCCAAAAATCAACATGATTTGTCTGAAGTATCTTATTCTTCCCTACAGTACTAGATAAAGTCAAATGCAGAGTTTGTTAAGGGAAGCTTAGGGAGTTTGTTTAGGGGCATGAATGGAAATAGATCCGTTAAGATAGTGACTTCAGAACCAAGGCCGGTAGGTTCTGTATTATTTTTGAAGATGTCTCAAACGATGTTGGAACATCATATTTGGTACTATGAATCTCAATATTTTAACTTCACACTCATCAGTGGTAGTTCTGTCTATTGTTAAGAGATATTGAAAAAGTAGTATGCTAAGCCAAATTCATAATTACTGAATTGGTTTAGGAACCTCACTAAGTGTCAACAATCAGCAATGAAGGGTTTTTACATAAAAGAATAATTCATCTGCAAGTTGTTGAAAAGAACATTCATTTGTTAAAGAGTTTGAAAATTTATAAATTATTGTTTAAGCACTAAGAAGAAGTTCGTGATCAGATTCAAACTATAGTAGCATGATAGCTTAACTATTCAAAAGTCATGAAAATGTGTAGAAACTTGGAGCATAACTCATAAGTGACCTTGGAAAGTTTACTTCTCTGAAGAAATCAGGTGAACTGTACTGCAATTATCAAGTTGGTATCCCATTGCTCATTCCTGCAGCTATATGAAGGAACAATGTTGAAGCAACATGGTGTAACACTGTAAAAGTCTGAATAACTTGATGAAGCATCCTTGATTGGTAAGTGAAAAAGTGTTGGTCACACGATACAAGAAAACAATGTCTGACTGAGTGTCAGGACATTAATCAAGATATGTCTCTGTATGAAAAACAAAGAAGAAGTGGTCGATGCATGCATTGGGACTCATTCAAGTCTACAAAAATGGTCTAAAGTTATTAAAGAAATTCAAAGATAGCTTGGATGGTGCACAATAAGTCAGGCTACAGATTCTCAGCCTTAATTAACGCCTTTTGACCAAAAAATTCAATAAGTCGTTAATTCCTAAGTACCTGTTGTGCTATTTATAAGAGTTAATCTTCTACCCTCAATTGCCAAGTGAGTAAATTCTTCCATCACCTGTAATCATGAGTTTTATTCTAGTTTGGGAAAATTGCTCCTGGATCTGGTTCTGTGAGGGGTTCCATGGCCAAATTTTAGCTAAAAAGGGGGAGAGAAGTTGTGTCATTCAGGAGAGAGTGAGACCATATTTGAATGATATTATCCAAATGCAGGCCATACCAAAATGTCTACCAGGCTCCTGGCTTGAAGTTTTGTTTGTGACTTGTGATATGAGTTATGAACACAGTTGTGACCTGTGATTTGAGTTACCTAGGAAATTTTCGGAATACCTCTTGAGTTTTCTCTTATGCAACTTAGGAGGTAGTCTATCTCCCATAGTCCTCTTTTTCCACCTCAAATGACAAAATTTGATCTGGGGTTAAGGGGGAACATGTAATAGCAGCAATAATGTAATGTACAATAGTATAATTAACTTTAATAAGAAGAGCATGTACAACAAGAAGTTCCATTGAAATGTCAGAACATGTTGTTGTGAACTAATTCAACAACTGAAACAACATGTCGAAGAAGATGTTCTAACATCAGGCATTTGACATCACGCTTACTGAATTGATAAATGAAGTCAACTCTGTTGTGAAGGATGCAGAATATTCAGGGGATATTATGCATCCTATATGGCGTGTTTTTAAAGGTCCAGAAGATTCAATCAGAAGTTAAGGAGAAAAATCAGGAAACTAAGGATTGAAGACATTGCTTGTAGCAGAAGTTTTATGCAGTTTGTTACAAATGATATGTTTTTGTTTGAAGGTCCAAATCCATTTTAGGTATAGGTTATAAATAAGGATTTGTAACCTATTTTAGGTAGCTAGCCGAATTTAGTAAGGATGTAATCATTAGGGCTAGATGTAGTGAACCGCCCGATTTTTGGGAAGGTCAGTATGCTCCTCGAAACCCATAGGTGAGAGGCAGCATATATTGTTCTTGGAGGAAGTTGTGAAGCAACTTCAAGGTGTGTTCTAAGCTAGAAGAAAATTTCTCTAAGTCTTAGGTAGTTTATGATAGAAGTGAGTCTTCTGTCTTTTGTTATTGTTATAGTTATTATCACCGTGTGTGATTAAGAGGGAGTGAGAGGGGTTCTCATATCTAAGAGGTTCTTAGGTAGAAATTGCATTGAGTAGTCATTAAGTGAGGAGATGTAAACATGGAGGTTTAGCTCTGAATTGATACTGCTGATAGTGGATTTCATCCTTGGCTTGGAAGCCTCCAGATGTATGTGTGTTGCACCGAACTGGGTAAACAATTTCCTTGTGTTATTTATGATTCATGCACTGTAATTTCCTTGTGTTATTTATGATTCATGATAACAACAGAAAATAAGGGGGAGATGAGATCCCCCTGCCTGGTGCCTCTTTTAGCCTGCATGATATCATAATAAATGCCATTGATGTTAAATCTATAAGAGAAAGTCGACACACCAACCAAAATCCAGTTTATGAAAAGGTTAGGGATCCAAATATCCTTCAAGATACTTTCCATGGCTTTCTAATTGACCATATCATAGGCCTTCTGAAGGTCTAATTGCATCATGAAATAGGGATTTCCTTATTTCCTCTCATATCCCTTAAGAAGCTCATTGGCTAAGAGAATGTCATTATGGATATTTTGTCCTGGGACTAAATCTGCCTGACAGGGACTAGAACAGGGACTAGTAATACTAGGCAAAACCTTACGTAGTTCATCAGTCATGATTCTAGCAATGATCTTATAGAAGGTAGTGCAACCAGCTATGGGCCTATAATTTTTCACATGCCTAGCATTATCACTCTTAGGTATAAGGGTGACTGTTGTACTGTTGAAACCTTTACGCATTCTGCCGGTCTAAAAAAACTACAAGATAACAACAATTACAACCTTCTTAATGATATTCCAACTAGCTTTAAAAAACTTAGCTCCATATCCTTCAATACCATGATATTTGGTATCACCAATCGCTTTTAGAGCTTTTTCAATTTCCTGTTCAAAGATAATTTAAATCAAGGACTCCCTTTGCACCATATTCAATTGGTTACCTTTTCTCATAGCATTGATTTCTATGTGGTTTAAGTTGTTATCTTCTTTGCCCATCAAATTGCCATGGAACTTCATTATCTCTTTTTCAATGTCTTGATGATTCTCCAACATAGTCCCATCATTTTTCTGCAACATATTTAATCTCCTTCTACTTGGCATGGTTGTTGCGCTAGCATAAAAGATAAAATTATTGCCATCACCCAGCCTCAACCAGTCAATTTTGGATTTCTGTATGAGCATCTTCTCCTCTAATTCATTGTATCTAATAACTTTTTTAGTGAGGTGCTTAAATTTTCCAATTTATTGGACATCCATTTTGTTGGCCACCAGGTCTGCTTGAGCTCTACTAAGCTCTTCTTTGGCTTTATTCAGATTATGTTTCAAACCAGATAAAGGTTTACTGAATTTTTTAAGAGTGATTTGGAGCCTCTTAAGCTTCTTCCAAAGTAAATTCACATGGCTACCCCTGATAGGATTATTCCAGTGGTTTTTGACCACCTCATCATAATCTTCCAGATCAATAAGATAATTGTGGAACTTAAAGTGACTTTTGTGCTTAATCTCTTAGATTTTTCTAATGATTTATAGAAGTGCATGATCAAAAATACTGGGAAGGAGAATATTTGTAACATAATCCATATTGTCTTGTAACCTATCCAAGTTACCTAGAACCCAATCAATACGGGAATAGATGGTACCTTCCACATGTTTGTCAGACCAAGTGAAGAAATCTCCAATATTATCCATTACAAACAACCCTGTGTTGGACATTATATTCTGAAGATCAATATATTCTTCTTCAGTGACCATTTTCTCTCTAATTATATATCGTACTTTTCCTACATTGTTAAAATCACCTACAACAACCCAAGGCCCATGTAACCTGCTACAGATCTTATCAATATATTTCCAAAGAGTTCTTCTATTATCCAATTGATTGTAAGCATAAATAGTTGTTAAGAAAGGTGTATAGTCCCTTCATCATCACCGCTTATTTGTCTTCATGAGTCTTAAGTCGGAGCAAGAAGTAGACATCATCATGATAGAACAAATTAGGGAGTATAACAAAATTCCAAGTACTCAACATGAAATTCTTCACGGTGTTCATGCTCAGATCATCACACAACACATACAAGATTAACACATTTTTCCAGAATGTAACTTTATATTCAATATCTTCTTGATCTATCTCAATTTCTAATTCACCATTCACCAATTTAGGTTCCACATACTCCATAGCCAAACCATTCGCTGGATTTCGATTGTTGTTCAGTATATCCACCCATATCTTTCGCTCCTCTGGTTTCTTCTTCTCATCAACCGTCATGGTTTTAGTGTTCTTGATTACGTGACTATCAATGTTACCTTTGTTATCATTGTTGCTTGATTCTCTTTCTACCAGTTTGTCAGTTACATTCTCAAGTTTCAGAGGCACCGTGGTTCATGGCGGCCGCCCTCGTCCCTTTTTTGCCATCAGGAAGTGTTCGAGGGCGAAAATTTTCTATAAATTTGAGATATTTATAGGGACCAAAAACAAATTTAACCCTTTATTATTTTAATTAAATCTATTCATTTTTATAATTTACTTTATTTTAACCATAATCAATCATTTTTATTTTATAATATTTTATTAATATATTATATATTAGGGTTAAATACCTTTTACCCCCTGCCAGATAAGCGTGTTTTGGTTTTGTACCCCTGAAAATATTTTTTTGTTGCACAGACCTTACCAAATAAAGATTCCAACACTTTACACCCTGAACCATGTTTTTACCTAAGATCACAAGTTACTATTCTACGTGTCAGTTACATTACTAATTAATGTTTAAAATTTGCCACGTTGGAATGACAATACATCTTCTTCGTCGTTGGGATCGTTCTCAACTCCATTTTTCCCAAATCAAAACTCATAAAACCTAGGGTTGCACTATCGTCTTCTACTTCGTCGCCAATTCATCATCCCCTTCATTGTCAACTACCCTAGGGTTGTGTCGTCGTCTTTTACTTCGTCATCTATCAGAGACATTGATCCAAGTAACATCCATGGAAGCAACAATTCCTTTGAGATTTCAAGCGTTCCCTAGTGTGGTTGTCGTCGGCCTATGAAGATGTGCGTCGCGAATACAATGCAAAACAAAAATAGGAAGTTTTGGAAGTGTCATAATACCGAGGTAATAAGTTTCGTGAATTGTATGCCATTGAATTATATGTATTTTATGCCATTGAATTATATGTGTTTGTTGTTTGCAGAGTCTGAATTGCTATGACTTGTTTATATGGGATGATGAACTTGCTATAGCCATGAATGAATGCACAAATAGTGATATTGGTGAATGCAAGAAATGTGATGTGGCATTCGTGAAGTAGGAATTAACAGTAAAAAAGCTAGAAAAAGCCAAGTTGAAGCTTGCCATTATGCAGAAGAAGAATTTTCTGATGAAGTTGGCCTTATGGTTGTGTTGGATTTTGTTGGCAGTAGTGTACAAGTTTATGTAACAAAAGTGTAGAATTAGGATTTTGTTATTTTGTTGTAAAAGTTGTCATGGATTTTGTTATAAGTTATGTAAAATTCAGTTAAGATCATTAATGCAATATGTTGTTTACAAGTTATGCCATATGATGTTTTAAGCTAACATGGATTTTGTTATAAGTTATGTAAAATTCAGTTAAGTTCATTAATGCAATATGTTGTTTACAAGTTATGCCATACGATGTTTTAAGTTAGCATGAATTTTGTAATAAGCTCTAATAGATTATGTTGTTATAAGCTATCATGGATTTTGTTTACAAGTTATGTAATATGATATTGATAAATGTTGAAATAAAGCGATAAGAATGACAGGAGGCATAATAATGACAGAAAGAATAATGTAGTACATGAGATGGGCGTAAGCCTTTCACAAAATGCAGTAGACATTACATAAGGTCATAAGCCTTACTTTGGCCATAAGCATTACACATTAGCCTTACATTGGCCATAAGCAAAATGTAGTACACAAAAGATTAGACAATACATAAGGTCTGAGCATATTTAAAACAGTTAAAAGGTTCCAACATACTAATCATAACATATTCATAATAAAGTCATAACATTCTATTTCCTAAATTTCTTCTTTGCTCTTTGTGAACCTCTTCCCCCTGCTTCATCTGTCAGAGACATAGGCTTGTCACTGTTTGATCCAGGCCCCGTGAACGGTTTTGGTTTTTTAAGCCAGTTAATCTTAATTCTCTCACTAGACCTCCTTTTCAATGGCTTCACCTCTTTACCTCTTTTATTTTTTGGTAGGTTTGCAAACTTCAATAGGTACCTGAGATGTGGTGATGTCTGGTAGGCTTGAAATTATGTCTTTAGTTATGCCATCAAAGTAATCAGTCCGAGTTGCAACCTTTGGAATGGCATCGATTGGAGATGTATCACTTGGATTTGCATAATTTTGATTTGCAGCAGTCTGAGTGTCATTAGTAGGAATGACATCAGTATGAGTTGTATCATCTTGAGTGGCATCATTTTGATTTGGGTCAGTTTCACATGCAGCAGTTTGGGTGGCATCATTTTGATTTGCAGCACTTGGAATGGCATCAGTTTGACTTGCAGCAGTTTGGGTTGTAACATCTCCATCAGTGTGACTTGTACCAGTTTGAGTTGGTTGTGTCTTGACCTTTTTCTATCAAAAAACAACATAAAAACAGTTATATGGAATAACATACATATGTATCATACACTCATAACAAGTAGACAATTATATGACATATATATCATACCTTTCTTTTGAGACCATTTGGATCCTGACTGGTGCTTTTACATGACTGTGCATTGTGACCAAATTTGTCACATGACAATATAACATCCCTATTTTTAATAGCTAATTATTAATTATTATTATTATTATTATTATTATTATATATTATATGGTAATTAATTTATTTGGTAATTTAAAATGGAATTTGAATTATTTGAATATATATGTTATTTAAATAATTGAGTTTTATGAGTAGAATTGTGGTTATTTAGTTATTTGGCCTAAGTTTAAGAATGGAAGTAATAGGGAGGTGTTAAGTGTTAATCCCAATAAGACAATCCTAGTTAGTAAAGGGTTAGAAGAAAATCATAATTAGAATTGTCATTTGGTGAAAGAAGAAGAAGAGGAAAAGAAGAGAAGAGAATAGGAGGAGAAGAGGACAGAAGGTGAAACCCTAGGAAGTCAAATCTTCAAGAGTTAAGGGGGATAATCTTTATTATTATGCATTTGTATATTGTTGGGTAGTGATTAGTAACATGCTATAGGATTGGGTATCTCTAATTGTAGGTTTTTGGTTCTCAAATTGAAGTTGTAATTTGGGGATTTTTGATGATTAAAATTAGATTTGATGATATGAATAGGTTCCCTATAGTATATACATGTTATATGATGTTTAAATGATGATTAATAAGCATTAAAACTGTTTTGTAGATGGGATTTCGTGGCTGGACAGTGTTGTCACGTAGCAGTTTTTTTGCATAACGTGAAGCGCGTTGAGCGCATGGGGTGGCGCTGAGTGCGGTCACCTGTATGTAGAAAAATAAATATTCTGATTTTGCATGTTTTGGCTTAGGGATTTGCTTGCTTATGATTTATCATTAATTTACATGATTTCTTATAATTGTATTGATGAGTTTTGGATCATGTTTGGATGCGATTTCGTTGATTACATGTTACTTGAATTAGTGTATGTATGTTATGTTTTGGATGGATTGTTGAGAATAACATGTGTTGGCTTGAATACTATATGTTATTTGTGAGGTGTGATGATAGTATACGCTATGTGCATTACTTGTTGTTGATGAAGCATGATATTGTGCAATTGGTGGATAATTCACACGAGTTGAATTATGGTGATATGCTTGAATAATTGAGGTTGGTGGGTAATCTTAATTTACATATGTTTCTAGATGAATTGCACATGCATACATGGTTGACCTTGAAAATTGAGGTGGTGAAACTTTGGATTCACATTTGGCTCGATTTTTGAATGGATAAGTAGCGGTGAAACGGTGGGTTCACAATGGTGGCTTTGGTCTTGTCCGGATCGAAAGCGTGGCTTTGGTTCTAAGTTAATGAATCGGAAGCGAGGAGAACAAATTGTTCCCAATGGTACCACATGAATATTGATTCACAATGAATTGTTGTCTCATGAGTCATTGATGAATATGTATTGTGTGTATTGGAATTGTGATATTTGATTATATGAATAGTTGAACTAATTGGATTGGTGATATTTATGCTAATTGTGATAAATATGAGTATGTTATACTTGGAATGTTTGTATAATAATGTTATTTTGGAATATCACTTGAAGTGTGTGGAATTCGTGAATAGATGATGTTTCTATATTGCTTCCAATTATATACTTTTGGATAATGATGTGAATTATCACCCTTCTATTGTGATGTTACCTCTATGTGGGTAACATGCAGGTTCCGAGGATAGCGGTGCTTCGCACGAGACTAGTCGAGGAGTTTATCTATTTATTCCCTATACTAGATAGTGAGTCATTGTCCTGGTCATGTAACACGGAGATTATCTGGATTTATGCTTTTATGAGATATTTGTTATGTATTCTCATCTATGTTGGATTTGTATGTTGAGATACTATATTGATGTTGTAACGTCACAAATCTACCCCACAGTTATATTAAAATCAGAGTGCCAAAATTTCCGCAAACATGAGACATTACATTCTCATTTCAAAAACCAACGACATAAAAACCTATCATAATAGATACATAGCACATATTAATCCAAAAAACTTATAACAATTAATTAGTCTTCCAAAATATTTCAACTTGATTCCATAAATACGCAGCGGATTCACAACTTTAAAACTTCAAAAGAAACACAACATCTTTTAAACAACTTAATTCAAAGAAAACAACTTCTTAAAATAACAACTTGGATTAAACTGAAAACATCGTAAAATCAAATAAGCGTTCATCCCCCCGAGTACTACGTATCAGAGCGACGACACCAACAAGCTACTAAGTCTCTACTCCTCGTTACCTGCACGTTACTAGTATAAAGGCAACGGCGAAACAAATAAAGGGGTGAGATATTGAATAATATAAATAAGATTATGATAATTAATATATTGGACAAGAATATATTAAATATCACCGCTTCTCAACAAGACACAACAATCAATAAACAATCACAAATTATCATCAACAATTCAAAATGCAACTCGAATGTGACACAATTGTGCATATGCATGGGGTACCAACAGTGCTTCAGCCCTCTTCACTAGTAGCCAATTAATAGAGGCACAAGGCATAAGCCTATTTCACAAATCAGCCAATATAGGCCTTCACAAATGCAGATGTATGAGACTCATGTAACATACAACATCACATACATATCATTCACCACAACTTTATTACGAGGCATTCGCCTATATCCCTGCATCACTGACAATAAGCCTAACACTTTAGATATTCAATCACATAATCACTTTACCAATAAGAAAACACAGAACAATCAATTATGTAGTTTAGTCGTATAGTACACACGTTCATTATAATTCCATAAACTGGACGAATCGGCTTAATTCACTTATATCCGCAAAACAACATTTTCAACTAAATAACCCAATTATAATTGTCTACTATTTTATATTATTTATCCTGTAAATTTCAATTAATTCAAGACAATTAATTTTACCGCTTAAATTTACTATTTCGACTTAATCGACTTTATTTTTAGTCACTGTTATCACTACCACATATCACCCAACTCTTACAGATTTTATTCCACTAATGCACCTAATTTCTAATACTAAATGATCTACTTTGAACTATTATTAAACCAACACATATTGTTACTGTTAATTTATTCAACACTATCGACAATTCTAACGAAATTAAAATTAATTCAATTTATCTATTAACTGAAATATATCACTTCTAAGTATAATCCTATTATTTATTATTATTATACTAATATAATATAATATATGTGTCAAAATTGTATTTATACAGAAACATTATTGTTAATGCTACAGTTTATAACCAATATGCTATTCCATGAAAATTTGGCTTCTACACTAATTCAATTAACCATATATGTGATATTGATTCAATATATTATACATACCTATGAATGAAATTATAGTGATATGTAGTAATCAGAGTGATGCTACAAGAAGTAGTATATGATGGAGGAAGTCGCTATAGTATAAAAACAAAATACAAGAAATATAAAGACATGCCCTGCCGTTCGTTACCACTCCCTTTCTCCTCTATGTTCTGGTCGGCATAGTCCTACAAGGGACTCCTTGCCGGTCGGCAGGCTCTCCCAAGGGTCCACCATCTTCGTCTTTAATATATTTCCAAACGCAGGCTTAGTTTTCTACCCAGATTTCTCATACACAGCAACATAAAATAATTGTTTTGCAACTATTCTTTACCTATTAATTCATTTAATATTCATATTCACAATCAACAACAATTGCAACAGCATCAACACACAATTATTTATTTTCCAGAACTCATCACAACAACAATTGCCAGCAACAACCTAATTTATTCCACACGAAAATTCAACACAAAATTCAACACAGATAACAGATAATTACACAACCCCAATCCTACATACTAAACATCATATTCCCGGTTATAAAATTTGAACCCCACCCTTACCTTGAATTGAAGGTTGCTCCTAAAATTCGTTATCAGTCTACCGGTTGGGAAATTGGCTTGTGCCTCTCTTTCTCCTGCAATTCCTTTTCTTCACCTATCACCACTTTTTCTCAACTCCTTATTTTCCTCAACTGCTACATTACCTAGTTATTTTTGTTTTGTTTTCTGCCAACCTAATATAGTCATTCTAATTACTTGTAAAATAATGGATTACTAGTAGTCTTAATGGGCTAGCCAATTACACCACCATATTTGCTAAATCTCACACACTAACTTAACTCAATTAATTTAAATAATATTCTAATAAAACTAATACTATTTCTAATGATAATTCCTCCCGACTAAATCGATTATTCACTTAATTATCTTAAATCAACTTATAAATCCATTATTGCTCCTTATAATTATTCCGATAACTCTTTCTTCGACTAAATTCCAACAAATAATTCCTTAATTATTCATTTAAATAATTAAATGAATTTCCGGGTGTTACAGATGTGGCCTTGGTGCCAATGTATGAATTCTTATGATTTGATTTATGTTATGGATTCATCCTTATTTCATCCAATGGTTATAGTGTGGGATGTAATCATTGATAGTATCTAAGATATTAAATACTCCGCTATGAAATGCATGATTTGGTTTTAAAGCATGAGATTCAAATAGGTGTTATGATTATGACCAGTGTATGTATTATTTTAATTTGAAAGTAAATAAATATGTGACGCCCTCTTGATATGCATTCTATTTTACTCTGATTATGCAATATATTTAAGTGGGGGATTAGAGGGTGTTACATTAATGGTATCAGAGTAATGGTCGGTCATATTTTGGCCAGGTTATTAATTAATTTAATTCCTGTTGTATTTGATTTGTGTATCTGACACGATCAATGTTGTTGTTTGTTGTTGGGTGTCTTTAGGAAGATGGTTGCAGGAAGGAATGATGATGTTATTGCTGATGCCTTGAGATTGTTAGCTGGATCTCTTGGGCAGATTCCACAGGCGAATGCTGGACACCGAGGTGAGGAAGATGAGTTTCGTACTTTGGGGAAGTTTCAGAGGAAAAATCCTCCTATATTTAAGGTTGAGCATGAACCTGACAAGGCTTAAGCATGGCTGAAGGCGATCGAGAAGATATTCAGAGTTATGAATTGTACTGATGCGCAGAAGGTGCAGTTTGGTACTCATATGCTGGAGACGGAAGCTGAAGATTGGTGGAGCAACACTGTTCAAAGGTTTGATGATGAAGGTGTTGAAGTTTCTTGGTCTCTTTTCCGTGATGCTTTTCTGGAGAATCATTTTCTAGAAGATGTGCATGGTAAGAAAGAGGTAGAATTTCTTGAGCTGAAGCAGGGTAATGGAACCTTGGCTGAGTATGCTGCAAGATTTCAAGAGCTAATTAAGTATTGTCCTCATTACAATACTATGAATGCTGAGAGATCTAAGTGTCTAAAATTTGTAAATGGTTTGAGACCTGATATCAAGAAGGCTTTTGGGTATCAACAGATTACTCATTTTGCTGAGTTGGTGAATAAGAGTAGGATTTATGATGAGGATAGTAGGGAGAGTGCTTCTTACTATAAGGATGTGAATGATAGGAAAGGAAAAAGTCAATTTTCTGGGAAACCGTATGATGATAAGAAGAAAGCTAGTGGTGGCAAGAAGCCAAGTGGGGGAGGATCATTTACTCCGATTAAGTGTTACAAGTGTGGTGTGGAAGGACATCATGGTTCTGATTATGGAAAGGATGGTGGAAAGGATAGTGGAAAGTGCTTTAGGTGTGGCAAGGTGGGTCACAAGATTGCTGATTATAGGTTTAGTGCGGATGTGCCTTGTTACAACTATGGTGAACAAGGTCATGTTTGTACTAAGTGTGAGAAGTCAAAGAAGGAGCAAGCTAGAGGGAAAGTGTTTGCATTGTCTGGTGTTGAGACTCCGGTTGAGGATAGACTTATCCGAGGTATGTGCTTTATTAATGGTACACCTTTGATTGCTATCATTGATACTGGCGCAACACATTCTTTTATTTCTGCGGATTGTGCTAAGAGGTTGAATCTTGAATTGTCGGATATGCATGGAAATATAATTATTGATACTCTTGCTATGGTTTATGTTTATACTTCTATTGCATGTCTGAATTATTCGTTAAGTATTTTTGGTAGAGATTTTTGGATGGATTTAGTTTGTCTTCCGTTAGGTCAATTGAATGTGATTCTTGGTATGAACTGGTTGGAATACAATCATATTTTTATCAACTACTTTGACAAGTCAGTTATCTTTCTTGATTCTAGTGTCAAGAATGATTTATTTTTGTTTGCTAAGCAAGTGGATGAATCTTTGAAAGATGGTGTTGTGTTGTTTGCTTTGTTGACATTGTTGGATCTCGGTGAGAAACAAGCCATGGGTGAATTTCCTGCTGTTTGTGATTTTCCTGAGGTATTTCCTTAAGATGTAAGTGATTTGCCGCCAGAGCGTGAGGTTGAGTTTTCGATTGATTTAGTTCTTGGAACTAGTCTTATTTCGATGGCTCCGTATCAGATGTCTGCTTCTGAGTTGAAAGATTTGAAAAGTCAACTTGAGGATTTGCTTGAAAAGAAGTTTATTCGTCTAAGTGTATCTCCGTGGGGTGCACTTATTTTGTTGGTTAAAAAGAAAGAAGGTTTTATGAGGTTGTGTGTTGATTATAGACAATTGAAAAAGGTGACTATTAAGAACAAGTATCCACTTCTGAGGATTGATGATCTGATGGACCGGTTGGTTGGTGCTTGTGTTTTTAATAAGATTGATTTGAGGTCTGGTTATCATCAGATTCATGTGAAAGTTGAGGATATTCAGAAGACTGCTTTTAGAACAAGGTATGGGCACTATGAGTATTCTGTAATGCCATTTGATGTGACAAATGCTCCTAGTGTGTTTATGGAATATATGAATAGGATTTTTCATGAGTATCTGGATCAATTTGTTGTTGTGTTCATTGATAATATTCTGATTTATTCTAAAAGTGAAGAGGATCATGCTAAGCATTTGAGGATTGTGTTATCTGTGTTGAACGAGAAGAAGTTGTATGCTAAGCTTTCTAAGTGTGAGTTTTGGTTGAAGGAAGTGAGTTTTCTTGGGCATGTGATTTCTAGTGGTGGTATTTCTATGGATCCTTCAAAGGTTGAGGTTGTATCTCAATGGGAAGCTTTGAAATCTGTTTCTAAGATTAGAAGTTTTCTTAGTTTGGCTAATTATTATCGTAAGTTTATTGAATATTTTTCTAAGTTGGTGTTACCTTTGACGCAGTTGACAAGGAAAGGTCAAGCTTTTGTTTGGACTTTGCAGTGTGAAGCTAATTTTCAAGAGCTTAAGAGAAGGTTAACGATCGCTCCTATTTTGATTTTGCCTAATCCGGCATAACCATTTGTGGTGTATTTTGATGTTTCATTGATGGGTTTAGGAGGTGTGTTGATGCAGAATGGATAAGTGGTAGCTTATGCTTCGAGGCAACTTAAAGTTCATGAGAGGAATTATCCGACGCAAAGCGAATGTAGTAGTTGATGCTTTGAGCAGGAAGTCTTTGCATATGTCGATGTTGATGGTACGAGAGTTGGATTTGATTGATCAATTTTGAGATTTGGGTTTAGTTTGTGAAGTGAATTCTTCTTGTGTTAACCTTGGTATGTTAAAGCTTACTAGTGGTATTTTGGAAGAGATTCGAGAAGGTCAGAAATTCAATTTGATTTTGGTTGATAAGATGGTATTGATCAATCAAGGTCGAGGTGGTGATTTTCGAATCGATGAGAATGGTATCATGAGGTGTCGTGGTAGAGTTTGTATTCCTGATGTTGAGGATTTGAGGAAGATAATTCTTGATGAAGGACGTCATAGTGGCTTGAGTATTCATCATGGTGCTACTAAGGTGTATCAAATTTAAGGAAGTTATTTTGGTGGTATGGTATGAAGAAGGATATTGCAGAGTTTGTGTATTCTTGTTTAATCTGTCAGAAGTCTAAGGTTGAACATCAGAGACCATCTGGTTTATTGCATCCGTTATCCATTCCTGAGTGGAAGTGGGATAGGATTTCTATGGATTTTTTTCTAGATTTCTGAGGACTCTGAGTGATCATGATTCTGTTTGGGTTATTATGGATAGATTGACAAAATATGCTCACTTTATTCCAATTTTGATGGATTATCCTATAGAAAATTTTGCTAAGTTGTATATTAATAAGGTTGTGAGTTTGCATGGTGTTCCATCGAGTATTGTTTCGGATAAATATCTGAGGCTTACTTCGCATTTTTGGGAAGGTTTGCAAAGTGCTTTGGGTACTAAGTTGCGTTTGAGTTTGGCGTATCATCCGCAAACTTATGGTCAAACTGAAAGAACGATTCAATCATTGGAAGATCTTTTGAGAGCTTGTGTTTTATAGCATAGAGGTGCTTAGGATAGTTATTTGCCTTTGGTTGATTTTACCTATAACAATAGTTTTCATTCGAGTATTGGAATGGCTCAATTTTAAGATTTGATTGGAAGAAGGTGTAGGACGCCTTTATGTCGGTATGAATCTGGTGAGAGTGTTGTGGTTGGACCTGAGATAGTTCAACAGACTACGAATAAGATTAAGATGATTCGGTAAAAGATGAAGATTACCCAGAGTCGTCAGAAGAGTTATCATGATAAGAGGAGAAAGGATCTTAGCTTTGAGAAAGGGGATCATGTGTTTTTGTGAGTTACTCATGTGACTGGTGTTGGTAGATCATTGAAGTCAAGGAAGTTGACTCCGCATTTTATTGGTCTGTATCATATTGTTGAGAAATTTGGTGAAATATCCTATCAAATTCATTTGCCTCCGTCACTTGATAATCTTCATGACGTATTCCATGTATCTCAATTGAGGAAATATATAGCGAATATGTCTCATGTTGTGTCGCCAGATGATGTGCAAGTTAGAGATAATTTGAAGGTTGAGACTTTACCGATGTGTATTGAGGATCAAGAAGTTAAGAAACTTCGAGGTAAGTAAATCACTTTGGTGAAAGTGGTTTGGAGAGGTCCTGCCAATGATAATGTGACTTGGGAGCTTGAGAGTCAAATGAAGGATTCGTATCCCGAGTTGTTCGCTTGAGATAATTTTCGAGGGCATAAATCTTTTAAGTGGGAGAGAGTTGTAACATCCCGATTTTTAATAGCTAATTATTAATTATTATTATTATATACTATATTATGCAATAATTAATTTATTTGGTAATTTAAAATGGAATTTGAATTATTTGAATATATATGTTATTTAAATAATTGAGTTTTATGAGTAGAATTGTGGTTATTTGGTTATTGGGCCTAAGTTTAAGAATGGAAGTAATAGGGAGGTGTTAAGTGTTAAGCCTAATAAGACAATACTAGTTAGTAAAGGGTTAGAAAGAAATCATAATTAGAATTGTTATTTGGTGAAAGAAGAGGAAGAGGAAAAGAAGATAAGAGAAAAGGAGAAGAAGAGGAGAGAAGGTGAAACCCTAGGAAGTCAAATATTCTAGAGGTAAGAGGGAGAATATTCATTATTATTCATTTTAATGTTGTTGGGTAGTGATTAGTAACATGCTATAGGATTGAGTATCTCTAATTCTAGGTTTTTGGTTCTCAAACTGAAGTTGTAATTTGGGAATTTTGATGATTAGAACTAGATTTGATGATATGAATAGGTTCCCTATAATATATACATGTTAGATGATATTTAAATGATGATTAATAAGCATTAAAACTGTTTTGGAGATGGTATTTAGTGGTTGGGAAGTGTTGTCATGTAGCAGATTTTTCTGCATAACGTGAAGGGCCCAGTGTATCTATGCGAAAAATTAAATATTCTGATTTTTCATGTTTTGGCTTAGGGATTTGCTTGCTTATGATTTATCATTAATTTACATGATTTCTAATAATTGTATTGATGAGTTTTGGATCATGTTTGGATGCGATTCGTTGATTACATGCTACTTGAATTAGTGTATGTATGTTATGTTTTGGATGGATTGTTGAAAATAACATGTCTTGGCTTGAATACTATATGTTATTTGTGATGTCTGATGATAGTATATGTTATGTGCATTTCTTGTTGTTGATGAAACCTGATGTTGTACAATTGGTGGATAATTCGCATGAGTTGAATTATGGTGATATGCTTGAATTGAGGTTGGTGGATAATCTTAATTTGCATATGTTGCTAGATGAATTGCACATGCAAACATGGTTGACCTTGAAAATTGAGGTTGGTGGATAATCTTAATTTGCATATGTTGCTAGATGAATTGCACGTGCAAACATGGTTGACCTTGAAAATTGAGGTGGTGAAACTTTGGATTCACATTTGGCTCAATTTTTGAAGGGATAAGTAGCGGTGAAACGGTGGGTTCACAATGGTGGTTGTGGTCTTGTCTGGATAGGAAGTGTGGCTTTGGTTCTAAGTTTATGAATCAGAAGCGATGAGAATAAATTGTTCCCAATGATACCATATGCATATTGATTCACATTGCATTGTTGTCTCATGTGTCATTGATGAATATGTATTGTGTGTATTGGAATTGTGATATTTGATTATATGAATAGTTGAACTAATTAGATTGCTGACATTTATGCTAATTGTGATAAATGTGAGTATGTTATACTTGGAATGTTTGTATAATCATGTTATTTTGGAATATCACTTGAAGTGTGTGGAATTCATGAATAGATGTTGTTTCTATATTGCTTCCAATTATATACGTTTGGATAATGGTGTAAATTCTCACCCTTCTGTTATGATGTTGCCTCTATGTGGGTAATATGCAGGTTCCGAGGATAGAGGTGCTTCGCACGAGACTAGTTAAGGAGTTTATCTATTTATTCCTTATACTAGGTAGTGAGTCATTGCTCTGGTCATGTAACACGGGGATTATCTGGATTTCTGCTTTTATGAGATATTTGTTATGTATTCTCATTTATGTTGTATTTGTATGTTGAGATACTATGTTGATGTGGTCTTGGTGCCAATGTATGAATTATTATGATTTGATTTATGTTACGAATTCATCTTTATTTCATTCAATGGTTATAGTTTGGGATGTAATCATTAATAGTATCTGAGATATTAAATATTGCATTGTGAAATGCATTATTTGGTTTTAAAGCATGAGATTCAAATAGGTGTTATGATTATGACCATTGTATGTATTGCTTTAATTTGAAAGTAAATAAATATGTGACGCGTATTGCTTTAATTTGAAAGTAAATAAATATGTGACGCCCTCTTGATATGCATTATATTTTACTCTGATTGTGCAATATATTTAAATGGGGGATTAGAGGGTGTTACAGGAAACCTTTTTCTTGCACCTTCTTCACCACTCTCTCTAATCCTTAGCTTTCCAGGCCTCCCTAGACCCTTTTTAAACATTGATGGCAACAATTCATCTGATTCTACCTCAGGCCACACATCCTAACCATTAATGGGACGAATAGCAAAACCATAACGCATTTTATACTTTTCTTTAGAATAACACTCATCAATGAAATCCTCGGGGTTTTGTTGTGTAAAACCTAATGTTGCTATAGCATGCCTACAAGGGATGTCAACCAATTCCCAGAAGTTACAACTACATTACCTTTTGGTATGGGTGTTCGCGGTGCGGTTTGGGCGGTTTTGACGTAAAAAATCATCCGAACCGCGACGAGAAAAACACGTGCCGTTTGGTTTGGTTCGGTTGGCTTTTAGAAACCAAACCAAACCAAACCAAACCAATGCGGTTTGGTTCGGTGCGGTTTGTTCGGTTTTTTACAAATATATTGTTGAGCCATAAATACACATATAGATGACAACATAACCTTGTATTTTATCATTCATACGCTATCAAATAACAATAAAACTCATCATATTTAGACAATAACTTTTCATTTAATATGCAAAAACTAGATTAAACAAAAGTGAAATAATAAACATAAAATAATAGCATAAAATAATATAAAAAATATTATAATAAAAAAAATAGATGAGATGAGAGATTAGTGAAGATGAAAAAGAAAGAACATAAAAGAGAAAAGATTAGAGATAAATATGTGCGATAAAACGAAAATGAAAGAAGGAACATTTGCATAAAAATGAAAAGGTGAACAAGAAAGAATATGAGAGTAGAGATAATAGAAGAAAAGTCAAGATGTAAGTGGTGAAGATGGAGCGATAATGCTATGAGAGATTTAAGAAGACTGAAACTGAAACCATAAGTGTAAGGATGAGAAAATTGTATGTAATCATAAGACTAATATATAATAAGTTTAGGTTTGAGTTAGATGAGAGTTAAGTAAAATTTAGGTGGTACCATAATGAGGTTTGATTCGGTTTTGTTCGGTTTGCAAAATACAATCCGCAAACCGAACCGAACCATGCGGTTTTGTTAAAAGATGACCCAAACTAATCCGAACCAAATGCGGTTTTTTGCGGTTTTGGTTTGGTTTGGTTTGGTTTGCAGTTTTTTATTGGGTTGGTTTGGATTTGAACACCCCTACCTTTTGGAAATATCAACAATAAATTCCTGAGTATTGAAAGAATGTGTGACCTGAAATTGTTCATTCATTTCCCAAGTAGGCAACCAATGGGCACTCATAACAATCTCATTGTCTAGTATTTTCCTAGGAACGAGCATCACCTTGTGTGGCCATTTTTCTAGTTTCAATGCAGAAGTTGAGCACCTATTCATTAAATATTTTCTAATCCATTCTGACATGGTCAAAATTGGTTAATCCCTAGCAGTTAATATTGTTGCATTGAAAGACTCATAAATGTTATTCATAAGAACATCACACTTTGGATAAAAACTGAAAGTATGCTTACACCAACTTTTGGGAGGAGCTCCCATAAGCCAACTCCATGCCTTTGGGTCAACTTCCTTCAGCTCATTCATCTTGGTTAACCATCCTTGGTAGTATGTTTCTTTTGCACCCCCCATCATCAAGTCTCTAATCAAAGATCCCCCACCAAACCTTTTTTTTAAAAATTTGCATATAGATGCCTCAAGCACAGCTTATGTTCTACCCTTTCATTCATCTCTTCAAAAATAGAAACTAGTCCCTGTAAAAACAAACTCAAATCAGTACATAAATAACATGAAATTTTACCAACAAATATAGGTAATACCACTAACCTTTTATTGATCAGATATTAAAACATATCTCTTGCCCATCCCAATGTCTCCCATCAACAGATCAATAAACCAACTCCATGTCTCCTTTGTTTATGTTTCAACTACTCCAAATGATAAAGGAAAATACTGGTCATCAGGGTCCCTACCCATAATAATTAGCAGTTGACCCCCATATTTCGTTTTCAGATGACAACCATCTACCCCAACAAAGGGTCTGCAACCATTAGTGAAACCATTTTTGCAACCATCAAAACAAAAATAAAAGCCCCAAACCTTGGTTGTATGGATGGATTTGGTCTGTTGATAGTAATTCTCACAGTATTCCCAGGATTAACTCTATGTAACTCAGCTGCATACCTCCTCAAATTAGCATACTGCTTGTTTGCATCTCCCTCTATAATCCTATTTTCTATGAGTTTTGCCTTCCATGCCCTAGCCATAGTGATACCAACAGAAATTTTTTGCCTCATGTCTTGAATTATGTCACATATCCTAACACTCTCACATGTTTGCATCTTTTTAACCACAGCTTTAGCCACCCATCTTGAGCTTGCAGATCTGTTATCTAAAACCATAGCACATATGTGTTTGTCAAATATTGTTTTTATAGCAAAAGTGTTCTTATGGTCCACTTTTGAACAAAGTATTAAAAATCCACATTTGGCCCTACATTCTACCCTTACCCTGTAGCTCTCGTTTTTCACAAAATTTATTTCCCTACCATTTAATACTGACCACTCACATAATGCTTATCGAAAGTCATCAAGACAATTGAATTCCACACCCCACTCAAATTTACAATTCTTATTGAAATGCTCCTTCTTAAACTTTTAAAACTTTGGTACTTTCTCCTCATCTGATATATCACAGTCTAAGCTATCCAACTCATCACTTACATATTCATCATCATCTTCAACTTTTTTCTTTTTTGAACTTCTCATAAACTCAGCCAAGGAAGGTGCTTCATTGATAGGTACAGTAACATCAATGCCTTCAAACCCATCAAGCAAGGCAATGGTACATTCATCTTCACTATCTCTCAATCCTTCTACTCCATCTTCATCACATTTATCCATCTCAATTGTTTCATTCACACATCTAGGACTTCTTACTGACATCGAAATATCTACTACATCGTGCTCCACAAAGATGTCACCCTTAACCTCATTGACACAAGAATATACAGCAAAATCGTAACAATCATCATCTATCATAATCTGGAAAAAGCTCAAATCAATTTCAATAACCTTAGTTCATACCCTATATGTCCCTTGATTGTAACCCCACCTATTCAACATCTTCTTAACGTTATCCATAGTAAACTTATCAATGTGAATGTTACTAACTAATATCGTCACACCTCCCCTATAAATCATAACCCCATCATTCATGATCAAAATTCCCCTCCATGATGGAAAACAACACTGATAATTGCATATTCTGAAATTTTTAAGAAAAAACAGATTAAGCCCTAACCTCCGAATACTATTTGTGATCTGGAAACACAAGGATAAAAAAATCGAACCTTTCGAGCTTAAAAAACTTCTTCTTCTTCATGTATGTCCTGGTTTACTACCTTCGTTTTCTTCGACTGGCTTGATTGTGTCGTCTTCTTTGACTGGCTTGACTGCATCGCCTTCTTCGTTTTCTTCGCCATTGTCAATTTTCTTTTTTGTGTGCAAATAAACCCTAGCTTTTCCAGGGGGTCATTTGAGAAATTTTAATTCCAACTTTAGAGCCATGCCTTATATAATCAGAGCTACGTGGCAAATTTTAAAGATTAACTAGTAATATAACAGACACGTAGGATAGTAACTTGTGATCTTAGGTAAAAACATGGTTCAAGGTGTAAAGTGTTAGAATCTTTATTTGGTAAGGTCTGTGCAACAAAAAATATTTCCAGGGGAAAAACCAAAACACGCTTATTTGGCAGGGGTAAAAGATATTTAACCCTATATATTATAGGTTTAATATCTATTTTAATCCCGTATCTAAGTCTCGTGTTCATTTTAATCTCTTAATTTAAAAGATGTTCATATTGGTCTGTTAATTCTTCAAAATATATAATTTTAGTCCTTTTTATTATATTAGTCACGGATTTAACGACTAATTTTTGTCGTAAACAAGATGAAAAAAACTAATATAACATGTTTTAAAAAATTAATGGAGCAATATAAATCTTTTTTACTTAAAAGACAAAAATGAACTATGAAATCACTACATTGTACTAAAATGGATATTAAACCTATATTATATGTTACATCAAATATATTACATTATAGTGTTTTATAATATTAATAAAATATCTATTATTACCTTATAAACCATTTTATTAAAAATTTTTATTTTATTTTTTTTAATTGTAGAAAAGGTATAATAAAATTGTTTTACTAAAAAAGTTTATTATTTTTAAAAGAAAATCATATTTTTAAAATAAAAAAAAATTATTATACAATTTTTTTTACATCAATATTATATATTTCAACTTTCCATATTTTATCTTTAAAAAATGGTTTAGGTGAAATTAAAAATAATTTCAAAAAAAATTAATATTAATAACATAAATAAATTAAAACGATCCGTTTTTATTGTGTTTGGATTCATACATTATTTTAAACATATTTACTTTTATTTTCTTTAATTATATAAAAATATATAATAATTCATGGATTCACCCGAATTTTGATCTTGACACTTGTGCATTTGCACGAATACTGAGTGGTACGCATAATTTTGTTATCAAAATATACTAAAAATGTAAATAAGAAAAATAATTTTTTTATCAAAGTAGTTTATTATTTATATTAGAAATTTATATTTTTAAAGGAAAAACAAAATTATTTTACTAAAATTGTTTTACATCAGTAATATATATTTCAGCTTTCCATATGTTATCTTAAAAATTATTTTATCTAAAACTTAAAAAAAATCAAATTATAGATATTAGTAACATAAATAATTAAAATATAATTCATTTTTCTTGTGTTTGGGTTCATATATTATCTTAAATATATTTAATTTTATTTTCTTTAATTGTTAAAAAATGTAATAATTTGTGGCTTTGTATGAATTCTGATCTAGACACTCGTGCATTCGAACGAGTATTGATGTATTACTTGCATGTGTTTCTAATAAAAATGAAAAAATATAAAGACAAAATTATTTAACCAAGAAAGTTTTTTATTTTTAACACAAAAATATTTTTTTATTTATATTTGAAACATAAATATAGTTTTTCCATATATACAAATATTTGGATCAACGGTATATTTTCCCGTATATAAATATTAAATTTATTTGGACATTATTTATAAAAATATTTATGCGATCATTTAATTTTATAAATATCAACTAATAACATAGTATTTTAAAATATTATTTTAAATATATAAATAAATATTGATAACATAAATAAATATATATTGTCCTTGTTTGGATTCATACATTATTTAAAATATATTTACTTTTATTTTCTTTAATTGTACAAAAAGTGTAATAACCAATGGGTTTGCACGGTTTTTTGTATGGATATTTCTGCGTTCGTACGAGTACTGATGTGTTACACGCGTACGTGTACTTGTGTGGTATCTTAAGTTGTCGTCATTTATTTACAAATTTGAAGAAATAACGCATTATGATGAAATAAAGAAGAATAAAATGCACTACAAGAAAAAGGCTCTACAGCGAAGTAATTTCGTGACGTGATAATAATGTGGCAAAAAAAAGGAGTTGCGACGTAATTTTCACGTCATTAATTATTTATAATAATAAAATATTTAGCCTGCAACATTCACATAGGGAGTCAAAATTTATTTTTAAAAAATAAAGTTGCAACGTATTAATCACGTTGCAAGTAAAAAAAATTCAAATTTTAAGTTTTGACGTGTATATCACGTCGCAACATTTTAGTGGGAAATTTTGAAAAATAAAATGACATAGTAAACCGTTCAAGATTTGATGGGGTGCAGAAGACTTTTGGTCTTTGTACTATTGGTTGGTTGCCACGTGAATATCATGTGGCATGTCGCAAGGTTGTGACGTAATATTCATGTTACTGATTGACTATTAATTTATTATTATTTTGTTGTTTGCCATGTGATTATCATGTGGCAAGGTTGCAACGTGTTTTTCATGTCGCTGATGCTGCTATATATTTTTCGTTCCGCTCATTTACATGGAAAATTTGTTGTTTCTTCTACTACTACTTTCTTCTTCCTCTCAACCATTCCAACCATTCTTCCTCTATTTGTCCTTTCATAAAGAATTTCTTCGTATAGAGGATTATCATTTTTAACCAAAATAGTTTATCATTTTTAAAAGATATAATAAATCAGTTTCTATAATTTCTTTCGTATATAGAATTATTTGAATCAACAGTGTAATTATTTTTATATATATGACTTTTTTGTTTAGGAATTATTTATAAAAATATTTAAATCAATAATAAATTTGTTTCGTTATTATTCAATATTTAAATCAATAGCTTAATATTAGTATCATATGCATGTATCATATCAATATTTGTGTGTTCGCACGAGTATTGGTGTGACATGTTAAGTTGTCGTCCTTTATTTACAAATTTTAAAAAATTATGCATTGTGATGAAATTAAAAAAAATAAAAGTTATTTATTAATTATTCCTAACCAAAATAATTAATTATTTTTAATATAGATGATAAATCGGTTTCTATAATTTTTCCTCGTTCCATAAAATTTTTATATTAGAAGAAAATAAAATTTGAATGTCATATTTTCATATAATTTTAATGTCATTTAATTTATACATTACTTATGTTTTTTTGTCTAGCATCTTTTTACTTATAAATATTTGTCTCATTTAATTTTTTTATTAGTAACATAAATAATTAAAAAATAACATATTTTTCTAAGTTACGTTTAAATATGTTTATTTATATTATATAGATAAATACATATCGATCAATGATGAACTTGACCCATTAAAATTTTAGTTTTTTTGTTGATATAAACGTTTCTTCTATAAATATTAAAATATGAGATAAAAATGATATGAATTAAAAACTTAAAAATAGAAAAATTGTGAAAAATGTTAATACATTGATAGAGTAATTTTATTCATACGAATAAAATATCATAAAGGTGTAATTATATATTTCTATAAATTAATATATTTAATTTTTATAATATAAATAATAATGAAATTTATATATGCAATATAATTAAGTAGATGTAAATTTAAATCAATGTTAAATTATATAAAAAATCACATTATATAAGTCAAATATTGATTATACAAATAAATATAAGTGTAATTTATTTAAACATTTGAAATAAAAACTATTAAGACAAATGGAGTATATTTATAAATGGAGTCTATCTTCAGTGATTTTTGTTATTAATTATATAGATAACAATTTAATAATTAAATTAACTATTTATTTTTTATATTAAATTAAGCCAATAAAGGTCCTTCAATCAGAATTCAAAAAGATCATCCTAAAGATATTATTATAGGAATTCTTAATGAAGAGATTACTACTAGATCAAGAGAGGTGATTTCTAACTATTTCTTTATCTCTAAGATTGAATCCAAGAATGTGAAGGAAGTTTTAACCGATGAATTATAGATAAATGACATGCAATAGAAACTAAGTCAGTTCAAAAGGAATGAAGTGTGGGAGTTCCTAGACCAAATGAAACAAATGTTATTAGAACAAAACGGGTTTACAAGAACAAATCTGATGAAAATAGAGTTGTCACCAGAAACAAGGCTAGACTTGTGGCTCAAGAATACACTCAAATTGAAGGAGTAGATTTTGATGAGCCTTTTGCTCTAGTTGCTAGACTTGCATCCATCATACTTCTATTTGACATGTTTAGTAAAGTTTAAGCTATTTTAGATGGATGTAAAAAGTGTCTTTCTGAATGGGTACTTACATGAAGAGGTGTATGTTGAACAGCCAAAGGGATTCATTGATCCTACTTTTCCCGGTCATGTGTTTAAACTGAAGAAGGCTCTTTATAGATTAAAGCAAGCTTCTAGGGCCTGATATGAAAGACCGACAAAATTTCTTGTTAACAATGGCTACAGGAAAGAAGGAATAGACAAGACTTTATTTGTTAAGGAGAATGATGGAAAACTCATGATTGCTTAGATATATATGGATGATATTTTGTTTGAAGGGATGTCAGACCAGATGGTTCAACATTTTGTCAAGCAAATGCAATCTGAATTTGAGATAAGTCTTGTTGGTGAATAAACATATTTTCTTGGACTTTAAGTGAAATAGATGGAGGATTCCATCTCCATCTCGCAAAGTAAGTATGCCATGAACATAGTGAAGAAGTTTGGTATGGAGAATTATAGTCACAAGAGGACACCTGCACATACTCATTTGAAGTTATCTAAAGATTAAAAAGGTGTTGATATGGACCAAAGTCTATACAAACACATGATTGATAGTTTGTTATACCTTACATCTAGCAGACCTTACATCATATTTGATGTGGGTGTTTGAGTAAGATATCAAGATGAGCCTAAGATAAGTCACATCAATCATGTGAAGAGGATTGTGAAGTACATAAATGGAACTAGTGACTATGTCATAATATAATCTCATTAGCATGATTATATATTTATAGGATATTGTGATGTAGATTGGACATGTAGTGCTAATGATAGAAAAAACACTTCATGAGGTGTTTCTTCCTAGAAAATAATCTTATTTCTTGGTTAAGAAATAAGCAAAATTGTGTGTCCCCATCTACTGCTGAAGCAAAGTATATTGCAGCAAGAAGTTGTTATTCTCAACTGATTTAGATGAAGCATATGTTGAAAGAGTATAATATTAAACAAGATGTCATGACATTTTCTAATACAACCTGAATGCTATCAATATTTCTAAAAATCTTGTTCAACATAGTGAAACAAAACACATTGGCACGTGTCATCATTTTATAAGGGATCTTATTGAATACAAAGTTGTTACTCTGGAGCATGTGACCACTGAGAAGCTACTGACTAATATTTTCACCAAGGAATTGGATGCAAATCAATTTGAAAAATTAAGAAGTGAACTAGGGATCTGCATTCTTGAGGAACAATAGTCAGGTGATACTAGAGAAGGTGTGAAGGGTGGAGAAGTAGATATTATGACAGATGTCGTAACATACTATACTAGAAGGATAGTACTTATACATATACAGTCGCATCCAAGGAAGGATATTTTAGGAACATTGATTCTACAAGAGAATTGATTTGGTTTCATAAAAGGATCTTGCAGACTTTTTAGCAAATTTTATATTTTTGTTCCTATTTTTGTAGAGAAGACTTTGCAGAAGATTTACAGCTGGAATATTAGATTTGCATGAAGAGTTCAAGCCCATGCTTTCAAGAGTCTTTTTATAAGGACTTTCTAAACCAAAAACACTTGGAGAAGCCCTGTGCATGAGATAAGGGTTTAGGGTTTTTTGTTTGTTCTTTGTTCATTGTGATTCACTTTATTATCTCTTTGATATTAGAGTTAGACTGAGTTTTAGTTGTCAATCACTCATGAGATTTTAAGCAAGAGTGGATTGTGTGTCAAGTTATTATTATTCATCAGTCAAAAGCTTTTAATAGAACTGATTTTTTCTTTGAAGAGTGTCTTATATTTTTGTCTATCATTGTTATTTAAAATCATAGGGGGTGTGATTTTGAGAAGTGAGAGGGGTCTCATGTCTAGGAGTGTCCTAGGTAGAAATTACATGGGTAATTATTAGGCAAGAAGCTTGTAAACTAGGGTTGTTTATGGCTTCAAACTAATACTATTATAGTGGATTTCCTTCATGGCTTGGATGCCCTAGAGAGGTGACGTTGCATCCAACTGGGTTAACAATTGATTTGTGTTCTTTACTTTCTGCAACTTGTTTTAATTGCATAATTATTCTTATTGTGTTTATTGATTTGATCCTAGTGTCTTAACATCTGGTTCAAAATCTGGTATATGTATGCCAGAATTTCAATTTTGCACCACTAACCATGATGCAGACCCAAAAAGAGTTAAAAAGCCTAACAAGGCCAACAAGAGAAAACACTACGCTGTAGAGAGTGTGGCGTTCGCCACACATATATGGCACTTTCCACCATCATCAATCCCTGAATTATCTTTATTCCTAGAGCATGGAATTTTCCACGCTGATCATGGTGGTCTCCATAGACGTCTGATACAAAATTTTGAATGTTGACCTATTTTCTTTGCCTTTTTCACTTCATCCCCTCAACTTATAACCACCTTCATTCACTCCATAATTAATCCACTTCATCCTCCCATATTTATTCTTCCATTTTCCTAAAACCTCTCAATATTCCTTCTCTTTTCCAACTTCCATTTTTCCACCTCTGTTTAAACCAACCTTCATCATTTCCACTTTCACCATTTTCACTCTTACAAACTCTTTTACACAAATTTCTTTTACTTTCTTTTCAATAGTTCTTAACAATGGCACAAGGAAGGAATGTTAATTTCAACAATGTTATGTTTAAGGAAGGAAAAGATGAAGAGAGGCAACGAAAAAGTATGAAGCTCTGCTGGACTAGGAAATTATCCCGAGAAGGTATGTAGACGATTCCTGTTTATGCAGTCTAGAGTTGTTTGACATTGTGTATTGGATGCTAGATAGGTTGAGTCTAAGATATTTTTATGCATGTATATATGCTGCTTATGTTGCATTAACTTTAAAATTTCTTAGCTCTCTTATTTACACCGTATCACCTGACATTAATAGTACCTCTGACACTGTTAAATTTTAAATGTTTAATAGGGAGTACACATATAACATTGATCAACTTGCTTAAATGCTGAATTTTCCTTATGGATAAGGTATTGTTTTTGAAGCACCATTGGAAACCGATTGGTTGTATACTGCTGGAAATATTTGGAGACAATTAACAGGGTTTGCTATTGATTGTTGTAAGTGTAATATAGCCTTTCAAATACATAACCCGACCATACTTTATTTTCGCCAAATATTGGCAGACACCATTTTTAGCCTGGATAATACTAATAATGCAAATGTTAAAGAGATGTTTTACGGGCA
The DNA here is from genome assembly GCA_021764765.1 of Vicia sativa. NCBI lineage: Eukaryota > Viridiplantae > Streptophyta > Magnoliopsida > Fabales > Fabaceae > Vicia > Vicia sativa. The sequence goes on from CM038792.1 coordinate 76,908,022, forward strand.
TGTTGTTTTTGCACTGACATAAATTAATTTGGTCCCATTCATGATAACCCATATGCATGTGGTTCACACTACTAAAAAAGGGCCCATTTCCTTTTGAGGATTGATTACCTCTGTTGTTCGTGCTTTGGGGCTCGATACAAATCTTTCTACCCTAGACCTTTTACCACCTCATTTCCTTGATATTCACTCCTGCGGTCGGACCAGAGCCCATGGACACTCCCGAGGATGTCGCTGTTGATGATGCTTTCAGTGACGAGTATGATTGGAGAGAGCGAAGCTCTCCCACACAAGTTCCATCACCATGTCAATCTTCCTATATTCCTAATCCACCTAAACACACTAAACCATATTTTATTGACCATGTTGCAAGTGCATCTTCCGGACATCAGTCCTAAGAGAAGAATATGACTATGTTGGTATACTAATGGCACTTAATGACGTCATTTTCCAACTATGATTCTAGAATGATAAAGATGTTACACGTGAAAAGCTGATTAGAGATATGTAGGGGGGGCATATCAAAATGATGACATACATCCAACAGATACAACAACATGATCAATTAGCCAAATTAATCAATATGATCACATTATCATCGACATTGTATGAGTATTAAAAATAAATCTTTCTCTAGAGTTTAATGCTTAATATATGAATATTTTTCGTCTAGATTCAAAAGGTATTTCTCAATATTAATTCACTTCCAGTATATCAGACTATAATTGATTAGGTTATAACAAACATCAAACTCAATAAGAAACATCAATATAAATGTATAACCAAAAGGTATAGAATCAAATGATCATGAGTAATACGTAAGGGTATGACACATTACATCTAATTCTAACAAGAGAGATTTTAGCTACACACTGTCATGGTAAGAGTCTCAGTCATACTATTGAATTTTTTGTTGCTTGTTGAAGGCTTAAAACACAATTTACCAAGCATTAGTCAATCATGTGATAAAATTAATATAGTTGCATTTGATTCTTCTATATACAAATCATGAGATCAAATGATAATAAACTATTTTATTGGTCAAAGAAATGAAAATACATATATAGTTAATCTAAATGGCCAACCTTCAAATGATCTATGATGTTTCGCTAGTAAAGATGGTGAAACTTAGGTATGTCATGGGAGGGTAGCTCACATATACATGGATCATTTAAATAAATTGATCCATAAACACTTAATAATTGGTCTATTTTGAAAAAAAATATTATGTGATGAGTGTAAAAAAGGTACAGAAGTAAATGCCACTTTCAAATCTAAAAATATTATTTCTACGAATCGGCCTTTACAATTTTTACATATGAATCTTTTTGGATAATCCAGATGTTAGTTTTGGTGGGAATTACTATGTATTGGTTATTGTAGATGATTACATTCACTATACATGGACATTGTTTCTTTCTCATAAAAAAACGTTATTGTTGCCTTTTGAAATTTTTCTAAAATGGTTACAAATAAAAAGGTTTAAACATTTCATCCATCAGAAGTGATCATAGAAGTGAATTCAAAAATAACAATTTTAATTTTTTTTTAATGACAATGAAATCGAGCATGTTTTTTATGCTTTACAAACTTCACAAAATAAAACAGAGGAAAGAAAAAATAGATCTCTTGAAAAGCTACGATTCTCAATGTAACACACCTCCCTAGATATTTATGGGCAAACATGTTAAGCATTGCATGATATGTTATGAATAGAGCTCTCATATGATCGTTGCATAATCGATTGTATTGCAAATTGTCCCCCATAATCACTTATGGCTTAAAATAATTTATTATGCTTAGAGTGTTTGTTAAATAATTGATTACAAATCATGTATAATTGATTATGATGCATATCAGGACTAATGTTTCCTAAAATACCTTTGAAATTATGGCCCTTATACATATCAAATACATAAATTCCCCCTTTTTTGGGTAGATATGAGACATCAGTTAATTGAAAATCTTTAATCCAGAGTTCGTGCCGAGAGGTATGGACACTAGCCAAGCATTGTTCCTACCTAAGAATCGAACCCGGTATTCCCCGGATTACGTCCTTAGCAAGAGCTCCTTTACCACTGGAGCCCAAGTGCTTGGTTTGAGTATATTTTATTTTTGAGAAAGTATCAACTATATAGTTATTACTATAACTTTTGAATTTAACTTGATCTCATCAACACGAGAAGTGTAAATCTTGAAACTTATTATTTATCTCATTGTAAACCAAGAGAGAAAATATATCTTGAATTTGTAAGGTGTAAAAGTTGCAAGTTGAATATATGCTAAAAGCTTGATGCATATGTTATAAGTTTGATGTGTTTAAGAGTTTGGTTGTTAGTGAAATATCAAGGTGTTTTCCTTAGGGATTGGGTGTTAGTTACATGGTTTTTGGCCAAACAAGTATAATTCTTGTGTAATATCTTGTTTATGTCATCTATTTTACTTTTATTACTTTATATATTACTTTAATATCCATCTTATTAATCTTCAGACTTTTATATTAAAAACTTTTTTCTTAACGTTTTAAAGATACATTTTTATATCCATAATTCACCCCTTGTGTACTTGGAGTCACTTGTTCATAAATAAATAGTTTTTTAATAAATTAACTGATTCATAGTCAGACTTACATTCAAGTGTAACAACAATATTAACTTTAGAATGAAGTGTTTGATAAGAAATTTACTTCATACAGTTTTTTTAAACTAACCTAAACTATCATATCATGTACTATACACTAAATTAAACCATATTTTTATCAAATTAGAACATTTTATTCAATAAATCAATTAAAACAACCTAGAAATGCATAAAATACAAAAACATGAAAATCTAACCATGAAACTAAAGACAAGATATGTAACATAAATTTCAAAAACACAAAAGTAAATTCATTAAAATTTAAATGACAGAAAAGTAAAATTTAGCCTGACTATGCATGTTTTTCAATCATCGTATTCCTCCTCTGTCATGTCTTCATCTTCATTGTCTCATTCCCTCTCATCATAAACTTTAATCGGTCCTTGATCTTCTTGCCCCTCTATAAATAAAATGATAGACCTTCAGGCCATGCATAATGTGTTGCAAAAGTTTACACGTTAAGGATCAAATATGCGTAGGGACTATGTTTTTATAACTGCAGTGAATGCATGGAATCTTTCTCTATTAAGCTTCAACCATATCCCATGTATGGGTAAAATAATCTTTAGCGTTAGGCTCTATGGAACTAAAGTATTGAGTTATGAGCACATCATTAGTGTGTGTTGTATGGAAATTGTGCATCTTCTAGCAATACATGTCTATGTACGAGTCATCTATAGTTGGATTTATGGAGTATAGAGATGAAATTTTCATCCTAAACTTGAATCATTTGATTAATTTTATGAGAAAATCCTAAGAACTTAAGAGCTTGGTTATTTTTTTATATCCCATATTTGGTTTGAGATGATCCTGGTCAATAGAGATAATGTTTAACAATTTAACACATACCTAAATTCTATGAATGGTTAATCTAACAACATATAATGACATAATAAAAACCTATGAACATGCAAACTATACAAAAATTTATAAGAGAATAAATTTGAAATTTGACGCCTTTGAAACAAAGCATAAATTGTTTCTTTATGATCAAGAAACAAATAGGGTAGAAAAGATGGAAGAACACGATGAATAACAAGGATTGGTTATAACTGTTATTCTTTACTTCCTCTTTAAACAAGGTTACAAGTACATAAGAATAACAAATAACCCTCTCCCCCTAAATTAGGATTTGTTGTATACAATGATGAGAGACTAGTATGCTATTTATAATAAACCTAATATATTAAACTAATGAGTTTTTTTCACAGATACCCATTACAAGTTAACTTAGGGTACAAGCTAACTTAAACAATTAGACATAACAAACAGACCCAATTTGACATGCTAACAACCCTAGCAATTTTGACAACTACATGCTTGACCATACTTCGACTACAACATACACTACTTCAATACCAACATGTGAGCAACCTTCGATTGCATGCTAACCTCTATCAAACTTGTCGAACCACAAAGTTATCCTTCGATCCAATAAAGTTTGATCTAATATCTCACAAATCTCCATCTTGGAACAAACTCTAATATCAACGAACAAACTAGCTTTCTTCATCCAGCTTTATCAAATGCGTACAATTGAAATATTTGCAATTTGGAAAAGTCTCGGTGATCATATTAGTAACTTCCCCTCTGACAAAATGCAGCCTCACATCAATGTGCTTGGTTCGCTCATGATAGGCTGAATTCTTCGAAAAGTGCATGACACTTTAACTATCACATTTAACAGTGATAACTCAACCTTGAAGTTTCAGATCCTTAGCAAAACCTTCAATCAACAATGCTTCTTTCACAACTTCAATGAGGGTAATATATTCTGCTTCAGTGGTTGATAAGGCAACAACCATCTAAAGTGTCACTTTCCAATTGATTGTTGTGCCAAAAATATTGAAAACATATCCAGAAATAGATTTTTTGGAATCCATACTACCGGCATAATCAGAGTCGACATATCCTTCAATTACTGCTTTATTACTTTCACCTAAGGCTCCACCATAAGTTATGACTTTGTTCAAAAGACTCATTTGTGTACCTTAGAATCCACTTCAATGCTTGCTAGTAAGCCTTTCCAGGATTCTCCATGTACCTGCTTACAAGACTTCTTGTGTATGCGATATCGGGTCTAGTACATACCATAACATACATCAAAGAACCTACTATGTTAGCATATGATATTTTATTCATATAAGCTCTTTCGAATTCAGTAATAGTAAATTGATCTATACTCATCTTAAATTGATGGTTTGAACAGGCTTTGAATTCGACATACCAAACTTGTCAAGAATCTTCCGTAGGTATGCCTCTTAAGATAAGCATAATTTCAGCTGCTTTTTATCTCTTTGGGTGTCAATCCCAAGAATTCTAGATGCATATCCCAAATCCTTCATGTTGAACTCCTTATTGAGTTCACCCTTTACCCTCATTAAACCTTCGACATTGTTACCTGCTATGAGAATATCATCAACATAAAGCAACAAAATAACAAATGAATTTCCAGGTCGAAATTTGAAGTAAACACAGTGGTCGAACTTAATTCTAATGAAACCGATCCATGTCATAAACTTTTCGAATCTCATATTCCACTACCGAGGAGATTGTTTCAGTCTATATAATTATTTATTCAACTTGCGCACATAATATTCCTTTCCTTTTTTGATATACCCTCCAGGTTGCCTCATTAGGAATATGTCATCTAGATCACCATACAAGAACACAATCTTTACATCCATTTGTTTTAGTTCAAGGTCGAATTATACCACCATGGCAAGCAATGTTCGAATGTACTTGTGCTTCACAACATGAGAAAATACATCATTGAAGTCAACATCTTCTTTCTGAGTGAAACCCCTTGCAACCAATCGGGCCTTGTATCTTTTCGACGCAACTCCTTTGATTCCTTCGTTAACTTTGAAAATCCACTTACAACTGACTAACCTAACTCCAATAGTTTTCTTGATCACTTCCCAAGTGTTTTTATCATGAAGAGATTTCATCTCGTCATATATGGCCTTCAATCATTCGGTCTTATTTAGACTCCTCATAACTTCCTTATGGTCTCTTAGTTCTCCGTCTAGAACCTCACTTGCAGAGATTAAGCCATAAACTATAATTTATGCACATCCAAGTCTCTAAGGCGCCTTGATAACTTTTACCGACCCATATCTTGCCAATATGTAGTCATAAACAGTTTACTCAACTTCCTCAACATCTTTTGCTTCTTCTTCGACTTTATTTAGGATATGCAATTCAGCATCGACATGCTCCACCCCAGTAGGAATCTCTACTTGTTCCGTCTCTTCATCGAATATTTCTGCACTTAGACTAACATCATTAGTTTTCTTGAAAGCCATTTCAACTTCATTGAAAACTACATCTCGATTGGTGATACACCTCATGTGACCTAACTCTAGGCACCATATCCTATAAGCTTTGACTCCTTCAAGGTATCTTATGAACAAGCATCTCATAGCTCTAGGTTTGACCTTGTCTTGCCTAATGTGAGCATAGCCTATACAACGAAATACTCTCAATTTATCAAGATCCGATGGATATCCCAACCAAATTTCTTCATGTGCTTCATATCTAACATAGTCGAAGGATATATGTTTATCAAATATGTAGCTATTTGAAACTACTGGCTGAAATCACTGGATATAATATCAATGAAGTCGCCATCGAACGTTTTTATCCTGCAAGAGGAAAGTAAAACATCGAGTAAACCTGAGGGGGAAAAATCATAGTCTTACGACCAAGATATCGGGTAAGGGAGTCAGTTACGCAAGGGAAAAGTATTAGTATTAGCACCCTACACGTCCGTAGTACTCTATGGTATCAACTTTTACTTTCTATCTAATGGGTGTGTTTATCTATTGCTTAATTGTTATGTCTATGTTTATGTTATGCTCTAGGGGAAATGCATGTGAAAGAAAGAAAGGAAACAAACACGGGGAAAAGAAGGAAGTATTTACAAAGTTTGCTCGATCGAGCCCCGTGATAAGATGCCTGCATATTACCTCGTGCAGTGGGAAAGTTAGAGCGTCGTAGTTTAGCTCACATGTTTTGGTGGGTTGCAATGTTTTTTATGGGATGTTTGATTCCGCATCCTGACAATTGCAACTCGTGCTTGGCGTTGCAACTTATAGTAAGTCTTATGCTCGGATGCTCGCACCCTTAGCAATTTTTTTGGATTTGAAAAGAAATGCCCTTATTGAAAAAAGTTTTCAAAGAAAATGGTCCGAAGACAAAAAGATTTGAAGTGAGGTTGGTTGCTTTTACCATGAAAAAGGAGTTTGAACCATTATTAAGTGTTTTGATTTTCAAGAGAAAAGAAAACTAGTTTTATTTTTACGGGAAAGGATGATGTTATACCCCAAAATTTGCCCTCCTATTTATTAAGACAATCCACATCTCTAAGAACTTCTCAAGGGTTGACCAGATGAACCCTCTCCTAAGCAATCAACCCATAACTAGGGTTTTGATTCTCTCAAGTAAAAATAAGTTCTAATGCCTCAAGTGGTCATCATAGCTCCCTATATGTCTCAAGGGATCATCATGTCAAGTATCAAGCCTCATAACTCAAGTTTGCTTAGTCAATTGCTCAGATGGTTGAAAATCAATTGTATTGGATAAAAAGTCAACTGTGATCAACATATAGTCAAACTTTATCATTTTTGGTCAATATCAATATTTTGAAGTCGCATTCATCATTTGATCAAGGGTTGATCATGATTCATCAAGAAAACTCAAGATTTGATCATAAGTCAAAGTTTCCAAATTAGGGTTTCTTGACAAAAAGTCAACATAACTTTGACCAGGCATAACTTTCATATACTTTATTAGAAATTTTTCCACCAAAGATCATTTTGAAGAGAACTCAATTCTTTGAAACTTCATGTCTCACAAGCTTTGGCCAAAAATGCTTCATTTGAGAGTTATGGATCAAGACATTATAGGTCCTTCTAAAAGTCAACAAAAAGTCATATTTTTGCAAAGAAGTGTACATGAACATGGAAACTTCAATGAATATTAAACCAAAAAGAGTATTTAGAGGACATCTTTAGCTTTCTAAAAAGTCCAAGAACACTTCAAAATGTTGAAAATTGAGCAAGATACAAGTTGTGCAAGTTTGACATTTTTGAAGAGGCGCGTGAAGAAAAATACTTAGCAAATTCAATTTTTTTCTAAATGGGCCTAAGTTTTGGTGGTCCAAACTTATTCTTGAGATTATCCATGACCTCTACACTCATTGCCACGCCATTCCTTTATTTATTTAATTTATTTTTGAGTTAAATGGCTAAAATTCAAATTTAATTAAATAAAATATAAAGATAAAAGATAAGGTGAGTTGGGCTTAGGGATGTCAATGGGGCGGGGCGGGGCCGGGGGGACACTTCCCCATCTTTTTCCCCGCCATCAAATTCATTCCCCGTCCCCGTCCCCGATCTCCGTCACGGGGGAATTTCTATCCCCATCCCCGTTCCCCGCGGATCCCCGTTCCCCGCGGGGATCCCCATAGATCCTACATTTATTCATTAATATTTTATTTTTTTAAAATGTTTATATTTTCTATAAAAATAAAAAGCACAAAGAATTCACATATTTATTATGTTATTAAAAAATATTAGTATTTGACATTTATTATTTTTTATTAAAAATACTAATGGAACACAAAATAATAATATTTTTTTTATAAATTTCTATAAAATGCTATAAAATTCAAAAAAATGAACTATAATACTTTTTAAAGTAACAATATGCCTAAACAACTAAAAAAATCCAACAACATAAATACATGAATATTTATTTATTTATTTTTATAAATAAACATAAAGGAAATGACTAAAAAACCTAATCTAAAATATATATATTAAATTAACTATATTAAAATAATAGGCGGGGCGGGGTCCCCGCGGGGCGGGGGGTGTATTCCCCGTCCCCGTCCCCGAAATGCTCTCGGGGGAATTTTTCTCCCCATCCCCGCCCCCACGGGGGAAAATTCCCCATCTTTGGGGCCCCGAACGGGGCGTTCCCCGCGGGGATCCCCATTAACAGGTCCAAACTGACATCCCTAGTTGGGCTTAGTATTTGCATGACTTGAGGTCCAAGATAGCTCATCCCGAGCTGTCAAATTTGTGCAAGAGGCAATAAGGAAAGATTGAGCCAATTTTGGAAAGTTTTGATGAAATTTTCAATCAAATATTCTTCATTGAAAGGCAATATATTTTCACTTAATGCTTGACCTAATACACACCTCACTATATATACTACAAGATCAGAAGCCAAAAGGACAAATTCAGGCAGCCAAATAGCTAGGGTTTTGCTTCAAAAATATTCAAGAAAGCTTGCACTTTAGAAAACCCTAGTTACGAACTTTTTCAATCACTTCCAAGCATCAATTCGTGCTCCTGAGGTATAGTAGCGTAAAAATGGATATAGAGCTTGCTTCAGGTAGAGTCAATTTACTAGCGATTTAGTCCTGTACAAACTTTCAAGTTTCACTCATAACCATGTCGTCGTCTCCTTTGAAACTTGTCGAAGAACCTTATCACCAAGGCTTTATAGGATGACGCTGTGTGTTTTTCTGCCATGGTCATCTTTTCTTTTTTCCATTAACGCATCAACCATGGTTGCGGCTCCCTTCAACGCTTCTAAGCAATCATGTTGAACCTGTAGGGCTTTCATCTTCAAGCGCCATAGACCAAAATCATTCACTCTAGTGGACTTTTCAATCTCATACTTTGTTGAAGACATCTTCTCCATGATTACTGCACTGATTTGTTGTGAAATTTGATGCCTTTGAAACAAAGTATAAATTGTTTCTTTATGATCAAGAAATAAATAAGGTAGAAAAGATGGAAGAACACGAAGGACAACAAAGATTGATTATACCTATTATTCTTTACTTTCTCTTTAAACAAGATTACATGTACACAAGAATAATAAATAACCCTCTCACCCTAAATTAAGATTTGTTGTATATAATGATGAGAGACTAGTAAGTTATTTATAATAAACCTAACATACTAAACTAATGAGATTTTTTCACATATACCAATTACAAGCTAACTTAGGATACAAGCTAACTTAAATAATTGAACATAACAAACATGCACAATTCGACATACTAACAATCCTAACATTTTCGACAACTACATACTTGACCCTGCTTCGACTACATCATACACCACTTTGAAACCAGCATGTGAACGACCTTCGAATGCATGCTAACCTCTGTTAAACAGGTTGAACCACAAAGTTATCCTTTGATCCAATATCTCACAAGAATGGTAGAGAAAAATGTACACTGATATTCATACAGGTTATGTGTGTCGTCCATGCTTGCACCTAGTGTAGTCTCCAATGTTGGACCATTGAAAATTTGTTGGTCTTCCACTATCTCAAAATTTAATACACAGTGTTTTTATACAACAAATAATCATAGATAATACTGAAAACTAATGCCAAATGCTTAAGCAATGCATATTTAACCTTTATTTTCCTTTTGTTGAACGCATCCCACAAAACTGCCAAATCTTCAAGATCTTTACTCGATCTTGAGTCACACACCTTCCTATAACAAAAAAACTCCAAGATTTCGACCGCAATGATGTTCTCTTAACCCTAACAAATTTTCTTTTGGAGAAAAAATTATTATTTTTCTTCACTAGAAGTCGGCCTCCAAAATTGATAATCAAAATCTGGTTCTTCAATATGAGAATACACAAGAAGCTTCACAAAAATGTGATACATTATATATAATCCCAACAATAGAGAGTTTAGTTACACATTGTCATGGTAGTGATGCATAAGAAATAAATGAAGTGAAACATCAAAGGATATTTTGAACAGAAGTTGATATCCATGCCCTGACTACCTCAAACTTTCTCTCTAACAAAGTAACATTAAGCTAAAATTTATATAATGTTACAAATAGCGAGATATCCCAAATAAAACACATATGACATATTTATAATTGTCACTTATGACCTCAATCCGCTAATCAAAGGATGCATCGACTTGCTGATTGGCTTTCTTTAGCACGAGGAAAACTATTTCCCACCTTAAATATGTTAATCGAAGGTTTGCTCGATCATCGAATTATCTTTTCTTGGTGCTCGTTCATATTTCGATCACATTCAAATAACAATAATAAATGATCAATTCATTAATGCAAAATAATATCTCATTTTGTGCATAAATTAGGGATTTAAATGGTTACTTCGCGATCAAATATATATGTCCTTAAAATATTTTATAGTGTGTGTAATATAAAAGAAAAACAATTATTTCATCCCTTCTAAAATCTCTCTCTCAAGCATACTCAAAATATTGTCTAAGAACGATCTCAATTAAATACTTTCAATCACTATTAACCACGAAAAAATCATTTATAACTTATTAGCATAGTTTATATTATCTTAAAATTTCTATTTGCAAAAGTGACATTTCTTTAGTTTATGAAAAATAATGTAATCAAAGACCTATAAAACAAAACAGCTTTTAATTAAATTACAAATTTGATATTTGACTACTGTTTTTTTGTTTTTGAAAAAAAAGTGTAAGTTTAGAGAAAGAAAACCGTTGAACTCAAACTAAAATAGTGCTTCTAAAAACAATACAACTAAAACAATTAGTAAGAAACACAGCTGAAATTATTAAGAAAAACTTCAAATCCTCTAATGTTTATAAAAGTCAATTCTACAAAATTCCAAGTATCTATGATATTTAGGCTCTAGTAAAAATAACGGTTATGTGATAAGTTAGCTGATAGTTTATAATTTATGACTGATAGTTGATAGTTTATATTTGATGACTGATGACTAATGATTTATAGCTGATAAGTTAATTGAAGTGTTTATTAAAATTAGTGGTTCAATTAATTGATAAATTAAAATGACATAAAAGACATTTAATACATAATTATTTTATTTTAAATTCAAATAAATTATATAGGGTAATAATAGATTTTAGATAAAATAATAAGGGTAAAAATGAAAGAAAAAACGATAAGTTATAAGTTAAAATGCTATTTAAAATAGCGTTTGAAAAATAAACTATAAGCTAGTAAAATGAGCTATAAACTTATAATGAAAAGACTATTATCAAACAGGTCTTTTATTATCATATGAACTTATAAGTTATAAATTATAAGCTCAAAAAATATCTTGTCAAACAGAAACTTAATAAAATTTTTTTTAGTCGTCCATGGTAAATAGTGTCAATAGTATGATAAATAGTGTAAAGAAAATGTTCTTCCAATATTTGAACAAAATATTATTTAAACAATTAATATTTGATAGCGGATTTAATATTATATATCAATTGTATAATAATATATATATTTTTTTTAATTTTTATTTCATATATTTATTTATACGAATTTCAATGATACACTACTATACATAAAAGTTATACTTCACATATATTTTTGACATTTAAATTTTAATATATTAAAATATTATTTCACGATAAATAATCAAAAGAAAATTAAGAAATAGTTTTTCTTTGGTATAAAAATCAAGAAATAACTATTGAGTCAAAAAAAGAAGAAGTTATAACATCATTATATCTTAATTATAATATAAGTTACTTAAGTTTTTTTAGATATTATATCTAAAATACATATTATACTTCTATGTTATTCAAATTCCTAATTTAATTTAATATTTTATATAATACATGAATTTTTATATATATCTATATTATTAAAGTTTGTGTATGGATAAAAAAATTAAATTTTACTTTTACTAAAATTGAGTTTACATATAATTCAGTAGCCAATAGTTTACACATTGTGCACACCAATAATTATTTGATTGTACCAAAAAGATATTTTTTGAAAATATTGATTTAATAAAATAAAATATTAAAAAAAAGAGAAAAAGATTAATACAATAAGGGTAGTTTAGTAATTTAAACTAATGTATTACAGTATTAAAAAAATTCGAAAATAACGATGAGGAACGGGTTAAAACTTAAGTTAACGTTGTTGTACTGTTCCTTAATTAATCCAAATAAATAAATCAGTTTAACAAAAACATAATCATAGCATTGAATTACATAATAATCACATTAGGATACTGTATTAATACTGAGTTAAAATATCCAAATTCAAATTTATTATTCTCACTGTGAAAAAAATCTCTTTTTTTTTACAGTTAACGAGTCATCAGTGTTGTCAGAACATAATTCCAAAGAACCCACTATTGATAGAGAGAGAAAAAATGCCACTTTTTGCGACCTATTGAAAGAGAGAGAAAATGGGGGTAAAGAAAGTGTTCTATTCTATTACATTTACAGCTGCTGGCTGCTACTGAAGCTAACATTGCTAGATTTCATTGTTTTTGGGTGGGAATGGTGGGATAGAGATCAAAGTTTGGTGCTTTTTGTGATTATTTTTTGGTGTTTTTGGATCTTCAGTTTGGGTGTTGTTGTTGATCAGTGTTGGTTTTTACTAGGTATGTTTTGGATCTCGTTTTATGTTTCATTTTGCATTTGTTTGAAGTTTGTACTTTTGTTGAGGTTTTCTAATGTTTGTGTCTTCTTAGTAGTTCATGATATGAAACACTGTCTTTTGTTTGGATGTCATGTCACTGTTTCTTGCTTTTCTTTTGTTGTAATGTAACCTTTTTTGAGATTTCTTGTTTCTTTTTCTCTTCACCCTCTTGATGTCATTGTTTACCAGAAACATTTTTTGTTTTGTTTTGTTTTATATAAAAAAGGAAGAAAATAATTGAGTAATAGTTTTTGTACATTTGATTCTACCAATGCTGGTAGATTTTTTGGGTCATTTGTTGTTTGTGATTTTTGCTGTTCTTGTTCAGGATCTCTTGGTTTCTGCTAAAAAGGTAGTTGTTTTAATGTATGTTGTTTGTTCTTTTGTTCTTATTTTGTCTTTTTTTTTTTTTTTTTACAGTTATCTTGATTTTGAACTGTTGGAGTTGTTGGAACATACAATTATATTCTTAACGAGAAGATATTAGAGCTGTGTTCGATTGCGCAGGTAACGTGACATACATGTTTTTATTAGATTACAGTTAAACCATGAAAGTAAAAGTTGAGTTTCATGAATCTGAGTCTTATCTTGTTAAATATTCGGTGTTTTTTTATCAGATAGACCTTGGTGGTGGAAATTTATATACTGATAGTCGGGACTGGATTCATTATCGGATCTTTGCTGTTTTGCTAAATCCAAACCAGCTTTGGTGTTGTTATTTGCTGGAGCTATGGCGGCCTTGTTGCATTCTGACTCGAGACGGTTATATTCGTGGTGGTGGGATAGTCATATTAGCCCGAAGAATTCAAAATGGCTTCAGGAAAATCTTACAGGTATGAATCCGTGTTTTTAAGCTAAGTTTAATCAAAATGCAATCATTTATTTTGTAAAATTCTACGCTTTTGTAACGATTAATAAATGATAAACGATTTCGTCTTTTTGACAGACATGGATGCGAAAGTCAAAGCAATGATCAAGCTTATTGAAGAGGATGCAGACTCGTTTGCGAGAAGGGCAGAGATGTACTATAAGAAGCGGCCGGAACTCATGAAATTAGTTGAGGAGTTTTACCGAGCATACCGTGCGTTAGCAGAGAGATACAATCATGCGACGGGAGAGCTACGTCAGGCTCATAGAACAATGGCAGAAGCATTTCCCAACCAAGAACATTTTCTGCTGAATGATGATTCTCCGTGTAGTTCTTCAGGTGAGCCACACACTCCTGAAATGCCACAGCAGATTCGTACATTCTTGGATCAAGTTGACGGACAGAAAGACGCGTTAGGTCTAAGCAGAAAGGGTCTAAAGCAGCTGAATGAGATCTTTGGGTTTTCTCCGTTATCGGCTGAAAAACAGGCGAATGCAAAGGTCCAGGACAATTCTGAGTCTGACTCTGAGCATGCAGGGAGAGCAGAAATTGAACTCGAAGCCTTACGGAAAACTCTAGCAGATGTACAGCTTGACAAAGATTCTATCCTTCTTCAGTATCAGAAGAGTTTGGAAAGTTTATCCGAATTGGAAAAAGAGCTTAATAAGGCGCAGAGTGTATCTGAAGGCCTTGACGAACAGGCAAGCAAAGCAGAAATTGAAATCGGAATATTGAAGGAAGCCCTAGCAGAGGTAAAGTCCGAGAAGGATACTGGTCTAGTTCAATACGATCGATGTCTGGAAAGGATAAGTAGCCTGGAGGCTATGTTATCTTCGGCTCAGCTGGAAGCTAAGGGACATGGTGAGAGGGCTGCTAAAGCAGAAACCGAAGCTAAACGTCTCAAGGAAGAACTTGCCAGGCTGGAAGCTGAGAAGGATGCTGGCCGTTTTCAGTATGAAAAATCTCTTGAAAAGATATCGGTTTTGGAGTCTAAAATTAATCTTGCCGAGGAGAATTCAAGGATGCTAACTGGGCAATTTGAAAGAGCGGAGTTTGAAGTTAAAGCGTTGAGGGAAAAGGTTACCGAACTGAATGAAGAGAAAGAAGCTGTGGCTTTTCTTTACAAGCAATGCTTGGAGAAATTATCTTCAATGGAGAGTGAAATTTTGCATGCTCATGAAACTTCTGAACGGCTGAGTAGAGAAATTGAGCTAGGCGCTGAAAAACTCAAGAATGCGGAAAAAAACTGTGACACGTTGGAGAAATCTAATCAATCTCTTCAGCTAGAGGCTGACAATCTTGTGCAGAAGATTTCTGTAAAAGATCGAGAGCTTCTAGAGAAGCATAATGAGTTTGAGAGGATGCAGAATCTGATGCAGGAAGAGCATTCTAATTTTCTTCAAATTGAGTCTACTCTTCATTCTCTGCAAAAATCGTACTCTCAGTCACAAGATGAGCAAAGATCTCTTGCCTTGGAGCTTAAACACGGGCTCCAGCTGTTGGAAGACTTGGAACTTTCGAAAAAAGGTTTTAAAGAAGAAATGCAACATATTGTGGAAGAAAACAAGACTTTGCATGTGCTTAACTTTGCAGCCACTGGAACCGTAAAAGATCAACAAAGGGAAATTTCTAAGTTGAAAGAGATCAAAGAGAATCTGGAACGGGAGTTTGTTGTGAAAGTTGAAGAAAGCAATTATCTTCTACATGAATCTCATCAAATTAAGGACGAGATCCATGGCTTGAATAATAGATACCGTGCTATACTGGAAGATCTAGAGTCTGTAGGTTTGAATCCTAAATGTTTTGCGGCATCTGTGATGGATTTACAGAAGGAGAACTCGAAACTAAAGGAGGTATGCAAAGTCGAACAATACGAGAAAGAAGCTCTCCGTGAAAAGTCAAATGATATGGATAAACTTTTGAATGAAAAAGCTGTTATGCAATGTTCCCTATCAAGTTTGAATGATGAGGTAAATTTACTAAGAGATACAGTAAAGAAATTTCAAGAGTCGTGCCACATTCTGAAGGAAGAGAAAACTGGTCTTGTTGGTGAGAAATCGGCTTTATTGTCACAGCTGCAAGTTATCACCGAAAGTATGCAGAAGTTGATGGAGAAGAATGCATTGCTGGAAAGTTCCCTCTCTGATTCAAAGATTGAGCTTGAAGGTTTAAGGGCTAAATCAAGTAGCTTGGAAGAATTCTGCAATCTGCTAAATAACGAGAAGTCTAATCTTGTTAAGGAAAGAACCGTTCTGGTATCTCAATTGGAGAGCGTTGAAGAGAAATTAAGTAACCTTGAAAAACGGTTTACGAAACTCGAGGAAAAATATTCTTATATGGAGAAAGACAAAGAAAGCAAAGCTAATCAAGTAGAAGAACTTCATGCTTTACTTTCAGCACAAAAAGCAAAGCATGCTAATCATAAACATTCGAGTGAATCCCGATTGGCGAATTTGGAGAACCTCGTTCTTCGGTTACAAGAAGAGCGCCAGATGGGGAAAGTAGAATTCGAACAAGAGCTTGATAAAGCTGTAAATGCTCAGGTCGAGATGTTTATTTTGCAAAAATGTATGGAAGACTTGGAGCAGAAGAACATGGGCTTATTATTTGAATGTCAAAAACATGTCGAGGCTTCAAAATTTTCTGAGAAAGTTATTTCCGAGTTGGAGGGTGAAAACCTTATGCAACAGATGGAGGTAGAGTTCTTGCTTGAAGAAATTAGAAAATTCAAAATCGGGATTCATCAAGTGTTCGGGGCTCTTCAGGTTGATCCAGATAGGAGACACAACAAAGGTTTCAAACAAGAGGAAATTTCAGTATCACATATTTTGAACAATATTGAAGGCTTGAAAGGTTCTCTTATGAAAACTCAGGAAGAGAAGCTGCAACTGTTTATCGAGAATTCTGTCCTTGTGACGGTACTTTCGCAGCAAGAATCTGAGGGTAAAGAACTGGATTCCAAGAAAATGATCCTTGAGCAGGAGCTTGAGAACACAAATGAGAGGAATGTGATGTTGCAGAAAGTTAAGCTTGAGCTACTGGAGATGAACGAGCAACTGAGGTATGAACTGACCGAGGGAGATGAAAGGGAGAACGCGTTGAAATCTGAAATGGAGGCTCTTCGTATGAAATCGGTAGATTTGCAGAAAACTAATCTTATGTTTCAGGAAGAAAATCGTAAGGTGCTTGAGGAGAAAAATTTGTTAATTAAGAGTGTTTCCGAACTCAAAGATGCCAAGTCTGCTGCTGAGGATGAGAACATTGTGATGTTCGAAGAGGCACTGAATCTGAAAAGCCTTAGCCTGGTTTATGAGAGCTTTTTCATTGAAAAAGTCTTGGAACAAAAAGAACTTTCCGAACATTTGAGCAATCTCCACAGCATGAACAACAACCTGAAACAGGAGCTTGGTCTGTTAAGAGAACAATTTGAGGAAAAAGAAGCAGAGAATGGTTATCTGAAAGAGACGGTTGAGGCTATGGACAAAGATCTGCGAGAAGCCAAAAACGCAAATGACGACTTAAGTGATCAAGTTCAAACTTCAGAGAATCTTCTTACAAAGAAGAAAACAGAACTGTTAGAAAAAGAGGAAAGGCTAAAGGCTGTGGAAATGTTGAACGCGGAGTTTTGTAGAAACATTGAAAAACTGAAAACGGAGCAACAAGAATCAAGCCTGATCAATGAAAATCTTGAAAAACAGATTCTTGAACTATCGGAAGGTTGCATGAATCACAAAAAAGAAATCGAACTCCTCAACGAAGCAAATAGAAGTGTCCTGTCAGAGATGAGATTATTACACCAAGAAGTGGAACAACAGAAGGCTAGGGAAAAAACATTGAGTTCAGAGCTGATAGATAAAACAAACGAATTTCAACTTTGGGAGGCTGAGGCTGCTACGTTCTATTTCGATCTTCAGATATCGTCCATTAGTGAAGCATTGTTGGAAAATAAGGTGAACGAGCTTACCGGTGTTTGCACGAGACTTCAAGATGAGAGTGCTGAGAAGAGCTTGGAGATTGAAAAAATGACAGAAAGAGTCAGTTTTCTGGAAAGTGAAGTTGGAGGACTGAAGGGTCATTTGTCTACTTATGCTCCGGTCATTCGTTCTTTGGAAGAGGATTTTGCTTCTTTAGAGCATGTTGTTTTACAAACAAATAAAGCATCCGCTGTAAGCAAACAAGAAGAACAAAAGGTAAAATTCTGTTATGTACTTTGGTTTTCCTCTTCCTCGTCTCTTGTTGAACGAGCATATAAAGATTGTGTATACTACTTATTCTTGTTTGTCATGAATGTTTCCAGGTTGAAGTAGAAAACATCAATCCCGGTGTAACAGAAAACAAGATACCGGACGGCGTTTCAGATTTGATAGGCTTGAAGTCAAGGATTAGAGAAGTTGAAAGGCGTGTCAAGGAAGAAAATCTAACGTCTAAAGCCAATTCAGGAAAAGACTACAGAAAAGTTGAGAAGCTACTCAAGGATGAGAACATGTTCGATCTCAACACATGGAGAACGAAGTCCGAAAATGGATCGCTGATGAAAGATATTCCTCTTGATCAAATATCAGACAATCCAGCTTCTAAGAATCGCGGGAGAAAGAATAATAGCGGAACTGATGATGGGATGCTTGAATTATGGGAAACTGCTGAACATGATTGCTTTGAAGACGGATCAATGGTTCACGAAGCAATGAAAAGGAATTCCGATCCGACCGAGGACATTGTTACGTGCCATGAGTCGGACAACAATTCAGGAAGATGTATGAACACCTCTTCAGAATTGGAGGCTGAAAAGGAATTGGTTGTTGACAAGCTTCAGATGATGAAAAGCATAAAAGACAGAACTCAAGATGGCAAAAGGAGAAAGCTACTGGAGAGGCTTGCATCGGATAAGCAGAAACTGAACGTTCTTAAGATGACCGTGCAAGACTTCCGAACAAAAATGGAGACAAAGAAGAGAGTCAGCAAGAAGGGAGACGACACCGAATACGAAACAGTAAAAAGACAGATCGAAGATCTTGATGAAGCTGTCGTGAAATTAGCAGATACTAATAATCAACTTACAAAGGAGATCAAAGAGAGTGTTCCGTCTTCAAGCAGGGAGACTTCTGCGGAGCTGGAAAAGAGTAGACAAAACCAAAGGAAAAGAGTGATGGAGCAGGCGCGAAAAGGTTCAGAAGAGATAGGACGGTTGCAGTTCGAGGTTCAGAACATGCACTATGTTATGCTGAAACTGAGTGATGAAAAGAAAAACTCAGGCAAGAAAAACAAATTCTCAGGAAAAACAGTGGTGTTTCTGAGAGACTTTATTCACATTGGAAAGAAGAGTAGTAGCAAAAAGCACAACAAAGGGTGTTTCTGTGGATCCTCCAAGACTTCAGCTAATGAAGACTAAGTAAATATAGTCTCACTATGTTGTAAAGTGCTTTTTTTACATGTTTCTATTCTAATCTAGCTATCAAATTCTTAATTTTAGCTTAAGCTTAAGGTTAGTGTTTAAATGAACTTGGCAAAACTTATTTCAGATTTCTTATGTTTTTAGCTCTCAGAAAAACTTGTAATGAGTGACATTTTAGCTGAGGAGTAGTTGTGTATGCACTCTTATCAAAGCTTGGATCAGAAAATAAATCAATTTTTCACTCCTTTTCTTCAATATTGAGTGAATATAATATTTTATGAAATAGTTTTTGACTTTTGCAAAGTGGAGAGTATAACTATGAAATAGTTAAAATATAATATACCAGTGTTAAGAATGGCTTCATGATTTTCATCACTTGACCTATTCTTGTAGTTTTATGGTCATTTTCAAAAGTTAATAATTCTCTCCAACCAAATCTAAACAGCTATTATCCACGATGGAAGAAATTGCAAGTTTTTCTACATCTGATGCTAAAGAAGAGTGTGTTGATGATAATTTAACACAAATCTCTCTTAGACCCATTGTTCTTTCTGATCTTGATGATCTTATGTTGTGGACCAGTGATGAAAAAGTAGCCAAGTATTGTACATGGGAGCCTTATAGCAACAAAGAATATGGCATCAACTTCATCCATAACATAGCAAGCAAATCTCTATGGTTCAGAGCAATTTGCCTCCGAGATCGTGCAATCGGGTGTATTGATTTCAGGGCGTGTTCTGGTAGATGCATGGAGAAATCGGCTGAACTTGGCTATGCTCTGAGCTCTAAGTATTGGGGCAAAGGAATTGCAACACTTGTTGTGAAACAAGTGATTGAAGTTGCATTTAAGGAGTTTTCATACTTGGAAAGGCTTGAATCTCGAGTTGATGTCGAAAATGTGGCTTCTCAAAGGGTGTTGGAAAAAGCTGGTTTTCAGAGGGAGGGAATTCTTAGAAAATATCTCTTCATTAAGGGAAAAAGTAGAGACATGGTTATGTTTAGTGTTTTATCAAATGGTTTTTAAGTTTGATTTGTTCATGTTTTCGTAGCATTCATAACAAACATAAGCATTCAATATCTGCTTCTTTTTTTCAGGGTACCCAACATAATACAAACATATTATTTAGTCAAAGAATGTTGTAAACTTAAGTAACAGGAAACCCAAACCAAACAAAAAAAGAACATTAACAGTAAATCAAGCTCCAACAATTTCTGTAGGTTACTCTGCAACTGTTTCTTCAGCAGGTCTGTCTACCTTCGTGCCAATGTCATCAGAGTAATCTCCATGAACCTGCAAGAACTAAAAAACATCCAAACCAAACCAATAGAATTTTCATGTGGTCAAAATAATGTATTAGTGAGAACTGTATTTTCATGCAACAATATATTGATTTAAGGAGTGAATGAATCGTTCAATTAAAACTGGTATAAGAATTGAAATGAATAAAATGGTATCAACAAGCCCGTCTAGCTCAGTTGGTAGAGCGCAAGGCTCTTAACCTTGTGGTCGTGGGTTCGAGCCCCACGGTGGGCGAATTATTTTTCAATACCCAAAAATTTATTCAATTTTGTGTGCATGGTGCAAGTTTCTTGGGAAAATGGAAAAATACGCAATTGGGTGGCCATTTTGATGCAACACGCTATACAACTCCAATGGAAAATTTGGTAACCCAAAAACAGGTGCTGACATCAGAGCTTCCTTAAGATGTTGTTGAATGACTCTTAAAACATTTTCTAAATGTGTCAAGTACTCATTCCAAGTAGAGATATAAATGAGTATCATAAAAAAAAACTAGCACATATTTTCTCAAAGCATCATGAAAAATTTGATTCATCAGATTCTGAAAAGTTGCATGAGCATTTTTGTTAATTCAAAACACATGACTAATCATTGATAGTGTCCATGATGTGTTCTAAAAGCTGTTTTATGCCTATCCTTGGGTTGTACCAGAATTTGATGATATCCTGACCTTAAGTCCAGTTTTAAAAAAAACTTTGCACCAAATAGCTCATCTAATAATTCATCTATATAGCTGGCATAGGAAAACTATCATTTAAGGCCCTATAATCAGTGCAAAACCTCCAACTAGCATATTTCTTTTTCACAAGTAAAATTGGTGAGGAAAAAGGACTAGTACTAGATTACACAATACCTTGATCAAGCATTTCATGCACCATTTTCTCAATTTGTTCCTTCTGACTATGGAGATATCTATAAGGTTTGACTTTTATAGGCTTAGTACCTTCCAGCAGTAGGATAGCATGATTCTGACTTCGAGGAGGTGGTAGAGTTGTTGGAGTTTGAAAGACAGAATTGTGTGTGCATAACAACTGAGCAATCTCAGGAGCTATATCTTGTGGCAGTTCTATCAAATCATCATCTTCTGTGTGAAATTAAAGTAGCTGAATTGCAAAAGGAGAGCTAACCAGGTTAAGAGCTAATGTGTAGTTATCAGATGTCTTTACATCGACATGGGCTTCAATTAGTGTTTGCCAGTTACGCCCCAACGGCCTTAATTTGTCAGTGGTGAGATTTATCCCTTATATATATTCAAATACAAAATTAATAACAACAACCAACAACATTTATAACCATAAAGGTGAGTTGCAACAACCTATCATAACCAGAAATTTGTCAAGATATTCTTCCCTCGAACATCCTTGGCTCTTAATCTAATCTTCATGAAAGCGTGTTCTTCATCCCCTTGGAGATCAGCCAAAGAAACCTCAAACACTCTATGTTTGAGTCCATCTGAAGCAATATGTCATTATTAAACAATCATTTTATAATCATGTATGCAAAATTCCAATGGAGCAACTATCATCAACCCATTAAAGAGCAAAGAACAAAGACATCCTTAAGATTCCATAAAACCAAAAAATGTTATTAATCCATCTTATTTTGAACAAAATATAATTTAGAGATTATCCTTAAAGATATTTTAGATTGATGAAACATGATGGAATGAAACTGAATAGAATGAAACTGAATAGAATGAAATAAAATTATGTTCCATTGTTTGAATTGATTTAAAAATGATAGAATGAAGAAGTCTTTGAATCCAACCCATTTCATCAATCTCCATCATCATTTTTGTATCCTCCAATTTGGGAGGAATGATAAAATTACTTTATTCCATCATGGCGTACCAAAACAATGGAATGACGTCTTTACTCCATTCTGCTCCCTTCTTTTTTATGTATCCAACCATAGCATGAGATTCCATAAAATCAAAAGCATTATTCTGATATTCATCTCATTTTAAACAAAATATAATTCAATCATATCAAGATGCATCCCCGAAATATCCCCTGATTGATTTTAGGGCATAACCATTGTCT
The DNA here is from genome assembly GCA_021764765.1 of Vicia sativa. Classification (NCBI taxonomy): domain Eukaryota; kingdom Viridiplantae; phylum Streptophyta; class Magnoliopsida; order Fabales; family Fabaceae; genus Vicia; species Vicia sativa. The sequence continues at coordinate 76,930,714 of CM038792.1, forward strand.
CAACATTGTATTTTTTGAAGCAAAAATATTCTAATTATTTAAAGCAGAGTTTGTAAACTCAAATTATATTAAACTCAAATAAAACTTAGATATTCATATATTAATTAAAATTCAAGATCATAACATTTATCTAAAAATATAAAATAAATAAAAATGCACCCAAACATAGCTTACTGGATATGTCTAACTCCTTATGCTCTCGCTCACTTGTATTGCACGACATTCTATAACTCGAAAATTATGTTCTTCATGAGGGATAATTAGAGGCTTCATTAATGTTTGTTCTATCCATCTCCACAACATGCCTACAAATTGTCGTTGTTAGATGATAGTCAACTTTTCTAGATGAGGGGAGAATAGACCCACAAAGTAAAATTGCTCTTTTAACTTTGTATTTTTTTAAATGATATTTATAAAAAAATTTAAGATATTAAAAGTTTATATATATATATATATATATATATATATATATATATATATATATATATATATATATATATATATATATATATATATATAAAAGAAGAATTTGTTTAGACAATTCACCAATCGTCCTCGCTATGGCTACGTTTGCCTTCAATTCCAAATGAAATTGTGATATCAATCTTACTTTGCAAAAAGTTAATTACAAGAGAAATGTAGCAATACAACCCTACAAACCCAATGTTTGATGTTGATTCTAACCCTTTCTCTTTCCTTGATCTTGAGCTCAACCAAGTATCCCGTTAGCATCAATTGATTCTCCGTCTCATTATGATCTTGGAGGACAAACCCAAAGGTTTTTCTCAATGAAACCCCAAAACATTATCAACTCAATCTTAGGTTACACCAACCTATATTGAGCGTTATCAACACAAGTATAGATGGCACCCAAACAAGAATGATTATGTGTAATTTATTTGTGTGTTGTGAAATTTTGGCACTTTAAAACAGATGTCAAGATTGATATCCCAACACCAAAATATAATGTCAAGACAGATGTTAAGGCATTATCTATTGACATAATTTTTTTACCAAAATAATAATTATGCAGAAGTAAACCGTTGAAGGTAAAATACATAATCAATTGTAAACATAGTTTGGTGCAATTCACCTACTTTGGAAGCATCCAAACCAATAAGAAAATCCACTATGATAATATTAGTTCGAAGCTAACCATAGTTTACAACTTATCTTCTAATCACTACCTTGTGCTATTTCTACCTAAAAAATTTCTAGTCCCTCTCACTTTTCATATTCACCTTAGTGACAATAAAAAACAGAAGAACACACATCCAATTACAATACTCAGTTTTGCTTAAAAGCTTTTAACTGAGAACAACAACTTGACACACAATCAACTCTTTGCTTAAAATCTCATGAGTGATTGAAAGGTAACAATGAACAATCAATCTACCTCAATGTATCAGAAGATACATGGGTGACCTACAAGAACAAAACACCTAAAGTACTTTCAAAACCATAAACCGTTATTTCAACCCCACACAGTTTCTTGATGTGAATTCTTGTTAATTTTAGGTTTAGTAAGTCCTTATATAAAGACTCTTGCAGTATGAGATTTGACTCTTCAATCAATCCAATCTTCTAATTGTAAACCGATTGGAAGATCTTATCCACAAAAATAGGAACAAATCTTCAAAGTTTCCTAAAAAAGTCTCCAATATCCTTTTTATGAAACTAAATTAAATTTGCACTGTTCCTAATGAAATCTTCTTGACCTCCGAAAATAAGTGAGATATATCTAAGAGGATCTCACAAAAACAAATCAAATTTATCAACAAAATAACAGCAACACCTATTATACAGTTGGCCAAGATGTCAAAACATCATGGACCCACTGCAGATGTTCATTATAAAGTTTTCCAAAAACCCAAATATTGCATTACCACCTTTTGTGTCAGCTGCTGATAACACGAATTTATATAACATATTTGACGTAATTTTCATAAACAATGTTACTATTTTTATTTAATTATATTACTTTATTTCTGTATTACGCTAGTATTTGTTTATTTTGCAGATATTTAATTAAATGAAGAATTTTCGAGAAAAGAAGTAAAAATGGAGGAGACATGAAGAAAAATGCTCAAAATATAAAAGAAAAGATAAAAGGCCCAATTACGAGCAAAGCTAGGCCCATCACCAAACTTCCCATTATCACCCCATGATCTTTTCAACTTCCCACTTTTCCACTTCTTTCTCCACTTTCTCCATTATCATCACTACTTCTCTCATGATAACTTCCACAATTTCTCACTATATAAACTAGTTAGCATTCATTTTAGAGACATCCAAGTTTGTGCGGAGCGTTATTCATAGTTTTAGCGTAAATCATATTTGTAAAAGTGGTAGTTTCTCATATCGGGAACTACCACACCATTAGTTTTAGGTCTACAATCTATGTACTCTTGGATCACAATCTTGTCATCATAATAGAAGTTTATTTCAAGTTCTTCATTTCTCATTTAGTGTTCTTTATTGTATTGCTATTATTATCATTATTATTATTATTGTTATTATTATTATTATTGTTGCTATTATTATCATTTACTACTTTTAATTTAATTATCATGTTGCTCTTAATTTTTATCTTCATGTTTAGTTTGTTTATGCTAAATTCTATGTTTGGCTAAATCGTTTTGATATTAGTATGTAAATTAATCGAACCAAAGGAATCTGAAAATAAACTGGCATAATGTTACGTTGTTAAAAATATTCTTTCTGATTTAGATATCTAATTTAATTTATTAAAAGGTTTAGAAACCAACAGAGCGAAAGTTTGAGGTTAATAAACTGGACTAAGGTTAGAAACCAACAGAGCGACAGTTTGAGGTTTAGAACCAGATAGTGGATACTAGGTATTAATTTTAAAGACTGCGACAGCGTTTTAAAAGAGATTAAACTTTATTTATTTTCAAAAAATGTTTTTTATATTCGGCGGGATAGCGAGAGCATACGTTAGGATTTAATTACATGATCCGATTCAATAGAGCGAAAGTTTGAGAGAGGATCTTTAGATGAGTCTTGTTCTTGAAATAAGATTTCTATCAACTTAAGTAACAAGCCAGTGGAAATTCAGATCCCCTTAGGTTAGACGAATTACATACTAATATCTATTTATTTATTATATTTTCCTTAACAAAAAAATCTTAAAGAATTATTCGCCTTAGCTGTATACCGTAACTTAGGATAACAATAGTTCGATTTATAGTCTCTGTGGGTTCGATATCTTTTAAAACTACGCGATAGGACTGTGCACTTGTAGTCTGCTGATTAATAGACGATAAAGTCGCGATCAGCTGCCTCATATTCCACCTTACCATGGTCATCCCCTAAATGGGTGACCATTATATCGATGGATTATTTTCGCTTGATCCTCCTGTGCTCTAGTAATCTCCCTCTAATGGTAAGATGCAGGAGGCATGAGATGTCATCCAAGATGATGGTCATCTCACCTATAGGTAGGTGGAAATATGACGTCTCAGAATGCCACTCTCATCAAAAGTAGCATGTATGTCGTGGTTTATGGTCATTTAAGCAGAAGAACATAAACCGACAAGACCAAAATAAGGAATAACATCAACAAACCAATCAACATTGAGTTATTTCAGATCCAATATATTTTCCCCTGGTTTACTGATTTCAAAGACGTATGCTCCTGTAAAAAGAAAATATCACCATCAACATCGGTTTAATTAGTTGAAAGCACATGTATTGCAAAAGAAAAAAATATACCACTCATTGCCAGACACGTCTAACAACATGGTTGGCATATAGATGAAGTAAAGAGGTGTCAAATGGGCCTCTTGGGTCTCTAAAGGAGTACCGACAACGGCTTCTTCTTGGGTTTCAAGGGATTCAAGAACTTTAGGATATCGACTACAAGAACTACAAGGGTGAAAACCTCATGGTTGCAATGTAGATGCATCATCAAATGAGTTATCATCAACTCGTGGCCTCGTGGTCCTCGTTGTAGCCCTCTCACGTCGTACCAACGTATTTTGGGTCACACGCCCGAGCCCAATTTAGCCAGATTTGTTTTTAGCCATTGCACATGCGTTAGAAACATAGACAAATATAAATAACATGTGTGAACAAACTCACAAATTCCACAAAATTGACCGAAAAACAACATTGTTTTTAGCCATTGCACACGTGTTAGAAACATAGACAGATATAAACAACATGTCTGGACAAACTCACAAATTCCACAAAATTGACCAAATTTTTGCCTGGTCCAATCCTGAGATGTATCTCCGGAAACATTGCAGAGAAAATTCAGAGATGCATCTCTTGACAAACATGTTATTGTCTCCCATGGAAGAAACATCATTTCTACCCTAGCAACTCTAAAAAACCTCAATGCATGTTATTCTAGCCTACCAATTTCGTTTACACTACTATTTAATGTACCTAAAACAACTAATGTGGCTTAAACAACTAACTACATATCAAAACATAAGAAGATAGAATTTTAAAAACATACCAAATTAAATTAAAGGTATGAGTTATGAGATGTTAGAAAGGGGGAGTTAGAGCTCCAACGGTAGAAGTTTTCTACAAAGAGAAGTTTGAATGGGACAGAGAGCTCAAAAGTTTGAGAGGAGGAAGAGAACTTTTTTTGCAAAAAATGAACAAAGGAAACGCATTCTCGCATAAGATATGAATGAAACATGTTCGAAGATGCATCTTCAGACCATCCATAACTGTTTGAATAAATGGTGTTTACGGAGATGTATCTTCGGATGCACTTTTGCGCATACGAAGATGCATCTCATGATTAATTTTTGACACAATATGAGTGTATCTTCAATCTGGTCTAGAAAATAGCTAAAATTGGTGCGTCCAGAGATGCATCTCGTGACTCTAGGGACAATATGGATTTTTCATGGTGGTGTTGAATAACACATACGGGTGGAAAGAGAAAAACCCCTTGTGATTTTATGGGCATTTTCAAAAATTAATGATCTTCCATGCAATCAGATTTAAACACCTATTCTCCAATCAAAGCTAAACAACAAATAGCGGAAGAAATTGCAAGTTTTCTAAATCTGATGCAAAAGAAGAGTTTATTGATGTTGACTTAGTGCCTGTTTATTTCAGCTTTAAAAAAATAGAATTTTTTTCTTTGTATTTTTGAAAATCGATTTTTCAAAATATTAGAAGTTTTTCTATATTCGTTTTTTCTAAATTTAAACTCTACTTTTGACATCTTATAACATAAACATATATTATTGAATACCAACATAGTCAAAATCGCAATATTTTCAAAAAATTATATTTCTAAAATGATTTTTATGAAAATCTATTTGAAATAATTTCAAATTTAAATGATTTTTGAAATTTTAATATCTAAAAAAAATTGAATAAAAAAATGAAATATCTAAAATAACATTGTAAGAAAAACTATACCTATCAAATTTTCAATTGAAATTTTTATGAAAAGTTTCTTTGTAAAATTTATTTACACAATTATATCACTATAAAAATCATTTTTAAAAAAAAAAAACATTTTTAAAAAAGTCAAAATAAACAAACCCTTAACCCAACGATGGAATAGTGGTCAAGTATCCTTATAGCAGTGTGTTTTTTTCAAGTTATAAAATATTATTCCTTGGAAAGATATTTCTGGGATTTGTATTCCTAGGAATAAGATTCCTATCTATGAGGTGTTTGTTTTAAGTTTAGAAACAAAATTCTTGAGAATACATAAATAAAAAATGAGTATACCCATGTCTGTTACAAGTTTGAAAATAATTATTCATAGGAATAAAGATTCTAAGGAAAAAATAACTTCTCATATTCCCATGAAAATATTCTCATGTAAAAGTATGAGAAGGTAGATTCCAATGATATTTTATAAACTTTTTTAAAAATTATTAATTAAAATCATAAATTTCTTTGGAATATCAAAATGTTTGTCAAACACTTTTTGTAAAAAATTCCTTGGAATAAATTTCCTATATTTATATTCAAACGGCCCCTATGTATTTGGTAAAAATAAAATTTCTTAAGAATATTTACACATTTTATTTGATTTTAAAATTATAAAAAATAAAAATAAAAATTAATGTGAATGTTAGTGGAAATCTTGAATTCCCACCAGTGAATAAAAAACGAGAGAAATCATGTTTAAAAAATTTGAAACAAACATGATATTATTGTCTTTCTCATATCACATTCCAGCAATATATTTATCCATCCATTAAACAAACACACCCAAATAGCATCAACTTCATCCAAGCATAACTAGTAAATATCTATGGTTCAAAGCAATTTGCCTTCGAGATCATGCAATCAGGTGTAACGATTTCAAATCATGTTCAAGTAACAAATCTACTAAACTAGACTATGTTCTGGGCTGAATTGATACTGTTATCTGAATTATTTACTATCAGTTCATTCCATCACTTATTATCTGTGCTAAAAGTTCCCTGCCTTCGAGATCATGCAATCAGGTGTAACGATTTCAAATCATGTTCAAGTAACAAATCTACTAAACTAGACTATGTTCTGGGCTGAATTGATACTGTTATTTGAATTATTTACTATCAGTTCTTTCCATCACTTATTATCTGTGCTAAAAGTTCCCTTCTCCGTTCATTTTATGATATCCAAACATATCACTAGAATCCAAACATATCACTAGAGAAGAGGCTTGAATCTGAGTAGATGTTAAAAATGTCCTTCTAAAAGAGAACTGGAAAAAGTTGGTTTCTGAGGGAGGAAATTCTCATGAAATATATTTTCAACAAGGGAAATACTAGAGATATGGATATGTTCAGTGTTATATAAAATGACTTTCAAGTTTGATTAATTTTCAAGCATGTGTTGCGATATCTGAAATGTATAAAAATAAGTTTTAATTAATAATACAAATTTTCCCAGCATACATAACAGGCATAAGCATTCAATATCTGTTTTTTTTCAGGGTGGCCAACCAGACATATAATTGAGTCAAAAAATATTGTGAGCTCTGCTTAATTTAAAAGATTGGATTAAGTTTAAACTTAATATAACTCAAAAAACATAAGTAACAGGAAACATTAATCAAACAAAAAGAAAAACATTAACAGAAAATCAAGCTCCAACAACTTCAGTAGGTTCCTCTGCAACTGTTTCTTCAGCAGCTCTGTCTACCTTTGTGCCAATGTCTTCAGAGTAATCTCCATGAACCTACAAAAACCAAAAAACAACCAAATGAAACCAATGCAATTTTCAAGTGAACAAGAGTATTTTCACGCTGTGGTATATAGATTTGAAGAAATAGATGTTTAGAACACACAAGTCCTAGCTGGATTAGGAAGTACTAATGCTTGAGCTCGTGAAACAGTTCTGGGGAAGTTTGAGCTTTTGGAATGTAATCAATCATAATTGAAAACAAAGCAAAGAACTTTTGTGATTAACAATCAGAGTTGCCAAACTTACACACTATAAGCTAAGTAAAATCCATAGATATGGAAAAATATAGAAGTTTGATTTCAAAAAACAATACCTCCATCAATTTTCCAAGATCAAACTTGGGAGCTTTAAGGATCTTCACTTTACGGATGAACACATTCTGCAATGGGTAAATACCAGTGGTAGCCTTCTCAATCTCCTTTCCAATCATCTCAGGAATGAACTTCCTGACCAATTCCTTCAAATCACAGGATGTCGCTTGGTTGGTCATGATTTCTCTCATCTTCCTTCGGATCTGAACAAATAAAATTGTATTCAAATTGCTAGCAATAATCAATATCAAGCATAAACATGCATCGATAAGAACGACTTCAAACTTATATACCTGTTTAACTTGGCTAGACTGGGCATAACAGGTCCTCTTAACCTGGTTAGCTCTCCTCTTGGTGAACCCGATGCAGAACATCCTCAACGTGTAGTTGTCAGATGTCTTGACATCAACATGGGCTTCAATCAGTGTTTGCCACTTACGCACCAATGACCTCAATTTGTCAGTGGTGAGATTCATCCCCCAGAAATTTGTCAAGAGATTCTTCCCTTGAACATCCTCAGCCCTTAGCCTAATCTTCCTGAAAGCATGCTCTTCATCCCCTTGGAGATCAGCTAGAGAAACCTCAAACACCCTATGTTTGAGTCCATCTGAAGCAATCTGTCATTACAAAACAATCACTTTATATTCATGTATGCAAAACTGCAAAATTCCGATGGAACAACTATCAAACAGAAACACATGAAAAACCAAAGAACACCAAGACATCCTTAACATTCCATAAAACCAAAACACAACATAAAAAAAAAACATAACAATGTACATATCAAACCAAACATTAAAAAAAACATTGTACGAGGGAGAATAATACCTTTGTACCCTGAGTACGAGAAACGAGGGTTTTGCCAACATTTTTGACCTGGAAAACTGAAGGAGCTTTGATATCATACCAATCTTTTTTAGCAAAGGGATCAGCACTGCAAAAAAAAATCATAGAAAACGAAAAGATCAATAACCCAGAATTGAATCTGAGTATAAAACTCAAAGGATAATGTGATAAAATGAAAACAAGTACTAACGCTTTCTTCTTTCCACCCTTCTTCCCCTTGGAGATCCGCTTGTTTTTCCCTACAGCCATAGCTCACTGTTTGCACTGTTTGCAGATAACAGCAACTACTCGTGACGGCTGAGATTACAGAACAAGAGCAACAATGGCAGAGGAAAATCTAAACCCTAATCTTTTATGTATATATAAAACTCTTGATGTTTTCGGGTTGTGAAATTGGGTTTTGGGCTTTTCTTCTTTCTACACTATTTTTGTAAAGCCCATTTAAGTAAGTGTCACAAAGCCTTCTTTTTTATATAAAATAAATAAATAAATATTTGATCGAAATTATATGATTGAGTACTAAAATCTCTAAATTATTATTTGTTTCCTCTTTTGTATTTATTGTCAATTTAGGTCTATTTTTACAAACTAATATTATTATTTTGATAGAATTATTTGATTTTTCTTATAAAATTATTTAACTACTTGTTATCTAACTATTTGTTGCTTTAAAGAAATATAATTGATAAAAAAATGTTAAAATTGTATAAGATGGGTTGAAGTTACTCTCGGGAATAGAGGTGTTTAAATTGAAACAGATCCAATTGATCAAAAAAATTGAATATTATGGGATGGTTTCGTTGTCATTTTGTAAAAATCATTTGGTCCTGACCATTTTGAATTGATTTTTCAAAATCGACCCAAACCAAATTAAATATTTTTATTTATTTATTTTTTATTAGTATGATATGTTGTATTAATTTATTATTTAATAGTATTTATTTTTTTAATATTATTTATTTATTTAGCTTTATCTATTTATTTTTATTATTTCATTTTACTCAATCATAATCAATAAATTTAACTTTTAATATATTATATATTATATCAAATCTATTATATATTAACATTTTAATATATTAATAAAAAATATAATTTGTAATTGAGATATCAAAAAATTAATCTAAACTAAACTGCAAGAAATTGGATTATATCAAAAAAATTAATTAATAATTCAAAATTAATCGAATCGCAAATAAATTTATCTTTAAACTGAATAAAATTTTATCTCAAAATCGATCTAAACCGCATCACAAATACCTTTGATCTATGATATCTTCTAGCTAATTCTTCATAATATTGTTGTTAGATGACAATATAACTTTTGTTATAATAACCAAATGATTGATTCTCTTATAAAGTTTGAGCTTAATTATATTTCAATTTTAAAGATTTTTACGGATACTTGTGACCTCTTGCCTGTCTTTTTTTCTTTGGGTGATTTAATTCATGTTTGTTTTTTAATAGATTTTTAGATTGTTTTAATCATTGTTTTTTTTTTTTGGTTAGGTATCAAGAAATCATTTTGCCCTTATATAATTTAAGTTTGAAGAAATATGTATATATTTAATCTCTTGGGTGATGTTATCTCTAGTGGATCAGGTAGAGGGATGACAATGGTGGGAGTTTAGGTAGGGTATTATTATAATACTCATCTTTATATTTACAATTGGAAAAATCCTTGTACTCAAGTTCATAAGTGCTTGGGTATCAACCATAACACTCGTACTCATGTCCAATGGATATGTAAGCATAGGCGGTTCTACAATACGGCAACTCTAGACAGTTGTCCAGGCTCCAATTTTTTTCTTTAAAAAATAAAAGATAAGGCTAAAAATTGAAAGAAAAAAAAGGTAAAAACAAAAGAAATTTTTTTAAAATATCATGTGAATTTTCGGTCTTTAAATTTTTTTATTCAGATTTAATTTTCGGTCTTTAAGTTTTTTGTCCAGGCTTAATTTTCGATTTTTAAATTTTTTGCCTGAACTTAATTTCAGTATTTAAATTTTTTGTCCGGGCTTTATAATTTTTCTGGCTCCGCCATTGTATGTAAGTACTCATACTCGGAGTCATTACTCGTATTTCTAATAAAAATAAATAGATGGTTTAACATTGATGTATTTTTAAAAATTAATAGATGGTTATTTTTCTTAAACAGTCTTACGGTCCGTATAAGTTGGCTAATTTTTTATTTTAGTCACTAAATCTTTTTTATCAATGGATTTATTATATGTCATTTTCTTGTTGACGTTTGTTCCAGACGTCAAAGTTTTGTTAAAAAACGCATATGTGGCTAAAGTTGTTGACTTGACTTTTGTTTTTTAATTTCTACTCTGACATTTTTTACTACACGTGGCTCAAATATTTCCCACCTAAAAATTCATTGTATAGTTTTAGTTTTAGTCCTTGTAAATTAGGGCTTCAGAAGAGGAAACATTTGTGAGCTTTGTGGGAGTGATTGCGAGGAAGACGATGTATGTGGACGACGAATGTAGTAGACAGATCAAATACTCATTTTATCATAATGGTCGATTCAATAGTGTATGATTTTTACTGTGAACTTTCATTACGGGGGAACTAATGCCTTAAAGACTTTATGGATGATTATTACTCCAAGGAAACTTGTGTGACATGCTATGATTTTAATGTAAACCCAATTAATGGACAAGACATGTGGGCAGAGGTTGACATTCAAGAAATGTTACCTCTAGCATATAAAAGACGACTTGAAAGGCCAAATAAATTGAAGATGACGGAACATGATGAAGACCCTAACAAGGGAAGGGCACAAACCAGTTATTGTTGCACAAATTATGACATGGCCATCATGCAAGAAGTTGTATTAGTCTTGTGGTTGACCCTGAAGTTGAAAAAAGAAATGTATTTGCTTATCTCCATACTTTGTATTAGTGTTAATGCCTTTGTGTCATATTAATTCTATGTTTTATATGTGCATAGAAAACTAAAGAAAAACGCAACAAGGGTTGCATCAAGGAATACAACATAAAAACAACCCCAACTCAGTGGTTATGGAGTTGCAACCCGAGTACAACACCCTTTTGCATCTCAAATTGAAGTTGATCCTGAATTTGAAATGCTCGCTACAAATATTGTTGCAGTATTTGAGGCAACACAACCTCGACCAAATATGAATGATGTTACTTCCCAAACTACACATGTTCCCAATGTTGAAAATGCATTTGTTCCAAATGCTCAAGCTGTACATGACTTTGGTATAAGTGGTTCACAATATGATTATTATTTTTTTGCATGTTCCAGCTATCGAACCTTTTCCTTAAGTAGTTGTATCTGCAACTCCAACCAATCTTAAACCAGTTGAGTTGCTTAAATTAATTCAGTTTATTAGTTTCAAATGGTTTATTGCATATGTTATAATGCTCGTGTTATGATTTTATCTTTGTAGAAAAAGCAAGTCAAACAAAAAGTGGCAAGAAAATTGGAGTTGAAGAGAAGTGATTGAACAAGGGTTCTTAAATGCAAAAAGCTCAAGGGGAAGTGACCTAACACAACCATTGATAGTGTATACATTAGTGAACTTTCATATGGTTTATGATGTATTTATGTTATGCCTTTTTTGGCTTTATGTATTTTTGTTATGTTGTATTTTGAGTCATGAACAAATTGGAGACATGATCTTATTATGATGTATTTCTGCTGTGTTTTAATTTAAGTCATGAACAAATTGGAAACATGACCTTGTTATAATGTATTTATGTTATGATGCCTTTTGGATTTATGCATTTTGGATACATTAACCATCATCATTGTTTAGTAATACATTGCCTTTTTGGCTTTATGATGCATATTTGTAATGCCTTTTTACTTGATATCTTATTTTAGTTCATTAAGAAATAGGGATGAAAAACAATAAAATCACAAATATATCAGGACCAAAATCAAACAACATATTCATTCATTAAATAAGCATTACAAGTGGAACCAATGATAAAATTCATAAAGTGTGTATGTTATAGAGACGACTAAAAAATACACACTTTCATAAGAGAATCGTCACCATTTCTAACAAACCTCGTGACACAATCAACAAAAACTTGAACAAATTGACTTTTCTTATTTCATTTTCCAACTTCATCTTTATATTGTATTTTTTCCTAGTCGCAAGCTCCTTAACAATGCAACCTAAATCCTTCACAACCTCTGAACAATAGCATACACTTGAACTATTTCATTCAAGTTCATCATCCCATGTGAACATCTTGGAACTTGAAATTAACTAAGAATTTTTACATTTCCAGTATATTAGTTTAGGGTTTTCAAGTGAGTTTGAGATGAAAATTTTCATTGATCTATTGCAACCACATACTGCGATTTGCAACGAAATAGAGTTTCCAGTTGAAAAAGAATATATGGATGAATGTGTAGAGGAAGAATGAGGTAGTAATAATGAAGAGAAGGAGTGAGAGAGATAGAGAGAGAAGTTGAAAAATTAATTAAATCTTGGATTTCATCCTTCCTTCATCGATAAAAGGTTGAAACCATAATACAAGGGTAAAATGTACTTTGGCTTTATCTTAGGCATATGAAAAATTCTTACTCTAGCAATACAAGATCACTAACTTTCTAATATGGTTTCCTGGTTCGACATATTTAATAAGTTCTTTTTCATATACTGCAAGAGTTTTCTCAACAAATGGAGAGAGAGGGAGAGTGTGTGTGTGAGAGAGAGATAGGGAGAGAGGGAGAACTAGATAATTAGATCATCATTAAACCAAATTATCATTATCATCAACATGCAAAACTCAGACTATACGGTGAAAAAAGAGGAAGGGAACAAATACCTTCTTTTTCATAACCTCTGTCGCACATTATCGACATCCACTACCTATTGGAGATATATAAAATAGATGACAACTTAAGAACACGTGAGAGATAGAATCATATATTTTCCAAAATATGGTACCTACTTTGGCGAGATCCCCCTTGTATCTGACTATCTTCATTTTAACCCATGCATCTCTAGCAAGATCAATGGTTCTGTTAACCAGATATATTTTGAGGTCCCCCAGATATATTTTGAAGACTAATTATTTTATATAACCAAATAAAATTCAATTAAGTAGTATTGGATTGAAGTAAATAACTATTTGGTGAAGTAGGAACAAATTATTCATTAGATAATCTATGGTTTGGGGCAGTAGGAACAAATTCTTCATGCTTATGTTGTCATCATGTTTATTGTCTTGGTTCTATGGCATCTATTGTAATCTTGTATGGTGAAAAAGATTCCATTTTTTGTGGTTTGAAATCAGATGGATTTGTCTGTGGATTTTTAGTGGATTCGAATCAACCTTATTGTTGGGGGTAATAGCGGTTACATTCAAATGGGTGTGTAACACCCGGAACTTATTTAATTATTTAAATAAATTTATTGAGGATTTATTTATTGGAATATAGCCGAAGTTGGATTTATCAGTAGAATTATAAGGAGCGTTAATAGATTTATAAGTTGATTAGGTGAATTATCGAAATTTGGGAATAATTAGTGATGAATTAATTTTGTGGTAGAATATTATTGAAAATAATATTAGAAATAAGTGTGAAATTAATAGAGTTATTTATTTGGTGTTAGAAGTATAGAAAAGAAGTGTGAAAATTAAAGCCAAGTAGAAATAATAGGAATATTATTATTATTATTATTTTATTATTATTATTATAAGTTGGATTTAATTATAAGAGATATAAAAGGAGAATTATATGGGTTTAGTGAATATTTTTGGGAAAAGTTGTACGTGGGAGAAAAAAAAAAGGAACAAGGGTTTGGAGGAAACTATCGCCGGAAGAGGAAATTGCCGACCGAAAAGCTAAGGCAGAATTCGACCGGAAATTAGGAGGCAAACGTAGAGTTGAACTGCTTTTGAATCCAGGTAAGGGTGAGGTTCTAATTTTCTAATAGGTTGAATGATGAGTAGTATGTGGGAATTAGGGTAATGAGAAATTTACAATACATTCGTAGTTGTTCTGTTTGGTGGGAAATTGTTCGTAGTTGAATTAATTACATAATTGATTTGACAATTAAAAATTATTGTTTGGTAATAATTGATTGATGTTGTGTGATGAAATTATTATTTGAAATGAATCCGTAAAAATATAAAATTATTCAAAGAAAAATCGTAGAAAACACAGAGAATCGAACGATACACCCTGATAAGGGGAGTGTGCCGAACGACACTTGAGAAAGAAGTGCTTGCCGAGCGGCATGCAGATGGTGAGGCATGAAGTGCTAAACGACACTTTGTTGTACATGGGAACATTTATTTTTCTGTACCATTAAAACCTTGCCTGTTTCCTTTGTTTTATTATATTACCGAGTAAACTATTACTAATACTTAAATACTTGTCTCCTATGTGTAAGTATATGGTTTCTATTTAGTAGAAGATAATATCTTAGAAATATATTTAAGATTTTGTTATGATATAGACTTAGAATGAAATTGTTGAAGTTAGTGATGTTGGTAAGAAAATAAAACAAACAAAAATCCTGTACTCAAATATATTCCATATCCAATTGCTATGATTTTTTGTAATTTTATTCAACATTAGATCTCTTGTGTGTCGTTCATATTTTGACCGGATTGAGATAGTAACTCATTCCATTCCATGTGCATACTGTAGTCGTACTATGAACAAAGTGTGAGTAGCAATACTGTAGTGCAACTTTTTCAACCTTGTGATATATATAAAATTTCATTAGGCATAAATAAATATTTTTTTTAGAAATTAGAGACAAATATTTGGATAAGTAATTATTTTGGGTTAATTAACTCAATTAAGTTAATTTTAATTTTGTTACAGTTGTCAATAGAATTGATTGAGTTGTCAATAAAATTGTAAGGAGTTGTTTTGAGTTATTAAGAGTCATATTTTAATTGTTTTGGGTGATTCTGAAATGTTTAGAGTTGTCAGCGTTGTTTTCGAGTTGTTTAAAATTAAAATATAATAAGCTTTAGAATTAAAGGTAAATGTATTTGACCCTTTAGAGTTGTTTTGCTATTACTTGAGTTAGACCATTAACAAATTATTTTCATAAATATTATTTTACATTCAGGAGTTGTCGGTAGAGCAATTTTGAGCACCTTAGAGTTATTTTAGAATTGTAGGGATTGTGGTGGTTTAATAGTAGTTCAAAGAAGAAAACTTGAGTAATTTAGCAGAAGATTAATTAACCGGAAAATAGTCAGAATAGTCAGACTAATTATGTGGTTTGTTTGTAGCTTATTTTGGTTAATTCGGGTGTTACATATTTGCTGTAAACTGTGAATTTGCAGGTGATAAATTGTGTTGTGTTGTTTCTGTTGAATTGTCGTTGTTGTTTGCTGGTATTGATGTTGTTAATAAATTGCGAAGTTGCAGATTGTGATGAAATTGGTTTTTGCTTGCTTGTATTAATTTTATTGATAAACTATTATTGTTATTGATAAGTTGATGAAGTTGTAGGTCGTATGACCAACGTTGATAAGTTATTTTTACAGTTGTTGAAGTTGTAGGCCTATAGTCAATGTTGATTAAGTTGAATCGTCCTGAATTATGGACATGTTTGAGTTGTAGGTCGTATGACCAGTGTTGATCTAAGTTGATGTCATTGATGCATATTATAAGTTGTTGTTGATGCGTGTTGTTGTTGTATTGTTGTGTATTTGTTGTTGAAGTTGAGGTCGCATGGTATACATTGCATGATTAAGTTGGCCTTGATGGCACCATGTTGAAAGTTGAAGGCTTATGCCTTGGCCTTGATGGCACCACGTTGAAGGCTTATGCCTTGTTAATGCCTCGATAAACTGGCATATGTTTAAGTTGGGAGTTCTGCTCCAAATGGTATCACATGCATTTGCATAGTTGAGTCGTATATCGAGTCGAGTCGCATATTGAGTCGCGTGTTAAAGTTGTTGTTATTATTCGTTGTTTATTGATTGTCGTTGAGTTGTTGTTGTTATAAGCTGCTGTTGTTATTAAGTTGTGTTGAGTTAAGTTGTTACGTTGACGAATATGTTGTGATAAACGTTGTTGCGTGGAAAAATTATTGTCATTATATTTCGTTGATGATTATGTTGTGATTGTTGGTTGTGAGAATAAGTTGCGAATCGGTGATTTACGTTATCTAAATTCTATCATATATTATTTATCATACGATTTATTAGATTGTTAGATATCTCACCCTTTCATTTGTTTCACCGTTGCCTTTATACTGGTAATGTGCAGGTATTCAAGAATGGAAGAATTAGTTGTTGTTGGTTCAAGTCGGTGTCTTTGCTCTGATACGTAACACTCGGGGGGACGTTTGGTCTATGTTGTTTATATTGTTGACTCTTGTTGTTATTAGTATAATATATTCAGTTGAATAACTATGAATTCCGCTGCGTAGTAATAAAAAAAGTATTTTGTTTGAAAATTATTGCAAGTTGTTATGAGATTCTCCGAATTAAAAAGTGTTATGTATCTTATCTGTTTGTGTTGTTAATGTTGAAATGTGGCATCCCATATTTTGTTGAAAATTTTAATTACTCTGATTTTTGATATATTTTTCGGGTAGAATTTGGGGTGTTACATTAGTGGTATCAGAGCAGGTCGGTCTGTCCGGCCAATGTTGTCTAATGTTGTTTACTTCCTTCGTGCGCGACAAGTGTGTGAAACATTGTCGGTACTTGTTTCTTTTAGGTTGACTGTTTGCAGGAATTAAGTTGAATCTAAGTCGGGGAGAAGCTTCGCTTCTTGAATGTGTTCAGTTGTGAGATATCAGATTAGTATTCTACTGATGGATATAGTGCAAACATTGTAGGAGCTTGTTGTTTCTAGAATTTGAAGGTAATACAGATTTAAGATTTGGTTGTTTGACAAGTTGGGATGTATTGGAAAAGAATAGTTGCTATGAGATAGAATTTAGTAGGTTGTTGTTTAAATAGACCATGCTGTAGAATTATTGGGATTGATTTTAAAAGTTGTAGAAGTTGTTGGAGTTGTTGAGATCCTTGAATCATGGATGCAAGTTGGAAAAAGAATACTATTAATGTTAGTAACAACAATTTAATCTCTATTATGGTTGTTGGAGATCTATTGACAAATTGAGGAACTGATCACCCTTAATCTCTTGTTGATAGTAGACGAGATCATGTTGGATGATATAAAATTGTTTTTCTATCTTAATGGTAAGTAAGTAGTGGATGCTACGACGAGAATGTTGTTACGATGAGGATATCATGGTGTACAAGAAAGTAAGCGAGTAGTAGTTATTACTATGTTATAAGATGTTGTTTCAAGATATTACCAAAATGGTTGGCAAGTTAGTAACGATTATGTTGCAAGAGTAATTGGAAGATTGAAGCATAAGTATTGGATTTAAACTTTGATTGAGTTGTTGAATCGGAGGATTGGATGCGAGTGTGATGTTAAGTATGGTTGTGTCGGATAGATTTTCGCGGACGAAAATATCCTAAGTGGGGGAGAGTTGTAACACCCGGAACTTATTTAATTATTTAATTATTTAAATAAAATTATTAAGGATTTATTTATTGGAATATAGCTGAAGTTGGATTTATCAGTAGAATTATAAGGAGCGTTAATAGATTTATAAGTTGATTAAGTGAATTATCGGAATTTGGGAATAATTAGTGATGAATTAATTTTGTGGTAGAATATTATTGAAAATAATATTAGAAATAAGTGTGGAATTAATAGAGTTATTTATTTGGTGTTAGAAGTATAGAAAAGAAGTCTGAAAATTAAGCCAAGTAGAAATAATAGAAATATTATTATTATTATTTTATTATTATTATTATTATTATTATAAGTTGGATTTAATTATAAGAGATATAAAAGGAGAATTATAAGGGTTTAGTGAATATTTTTGGGAAAAGTTGTACGTGGGAGAAAGAAAAGAGGAACAAGGATTTGGAGGAAACTATCGCCGGAAGAGGAAATTGCCGACCGAAAAGCCAAGGCAAAATTCGACCGGAAATTAGGAGGCAAACGTAGAGTTGAACTGCTTTTGAATCCAGGTAAGGGTTAGGTTCTAATTTTCTAATAGGTTGTATAATGAGTAGTATGTGGGAATTAGGGTAATGAGGAATTTACCATACATTCGTAGTTGTTCTGTTTGGTGGAAAATTGTTCGTAGTTGAATTAATTACATAATTGATTTGACAATTAAAAATTATTGTTTGGTAATAATTGATTGATGTTGTGTGATGAAATTATTATTTGGAATGAATCCGTAAAAATATAAAATTATTCAAAGAAAAATCGCAGAAAACACAGAGAATCGAACGACACACCCTGATAAGGGGAGTGTGCCGAACGACACTTGAGAAAGAAGTGTTTGCCGAGGGCATGCAGATGGTGAGGCATGAAGTGCTAAACGACACTTTGTTGTACATGGGAACATTTTTTTCCTGTACCATTAAAACCTTGCCTGTTTCCTTTGTTTTATTATATTACCGAGTAAACTATTACTAATACTTAAATACTTGCCTCCTATGTGTAAGTATATGGTTTCTATTTAGTAGAAGATAATATCTTAGAAATATATTTAAGATTTTGTTATAATATAGACTTAGAATGAAATTGTTGAAGTTAGTGATGTTGGTAAGAAAATAAAACAAACAAAAATCCTGTACTCAAATATATTCCATATCCAATTGCTATGATTTTTTTGTAATTTTATTCAACATTAGATCTCTTGTGTGTCGTTCATATTTTGACCGGATTGAGATAGTAACTCATTCCATTCCATGTGCATACTGTAGCCGTACTATGAACAAAGTGTGAGTAACAATATTGTAGTGCAACTTTTTCAACCTTGTGATATATATAAAATTTCATTAGGCATAAATAAATATTTTTTTATAGAAATTAGAGACAAATATTTGGATAAATAATTATTTTGGGTTAATTAACTCAATTAAGTTAATTTTAATTTTGTTAGAGTTGTCAATAGAATTGATTGAGTTGTCAATAAAATTGTAAGGAGTTGTTTTGAGTTATTAAGAGTCATATTTTAATTGTTTTGGGTGATTCTGAAATGTTTAAAGTTGTCAGCGTTGTTTTCGAGTTGTTTAAAATTAAAATATAATAAGCTTTAGAATTAAAGGTAAATGTATTTGACCCTTTAGAGTTGTTTTGCTATTACTTGAGTTAGACCATTAACCAATTATTTTCATATATATTATTTTATATTCAGGAGTTGTCGGTAGAGCAATTTTGAGCACCTTAGAGTTATTTTAGAATTGTAGGGATTGTGGTGGTTTAATAGTAGTTCAAAGAAGAAAATTTGAGTAGTTTAGCAGAAGATTAATTAACCGGAAAATAGTCAGAATAGTCCGACACATTATGTGGTTTGTTTGTAGCTTATTTTGGTTAATTCGGGTGTTACATATTTGCTGTAAACTGTGAATTTGCAGGTGATAAATTGTGTTGTGTTGTTTCTGTTGAATTGTCGTTGTTGTTTGCTGGTCTTGATGTTGTTAATAAATTGCGAAGTTGCAGATTGTGATGAAATTGGTTTTTGTTTGCTTGTATTAATTTTATTGATAAACTATTATTGTTATTGATAAGTTGATGAAGTTGTAGGTCGTATGACCAACGTTGATAAATTATTTTTACAGTTGTTGAAGTTGTAGGCCTATAGTCAATGTTGATTAAGTTGAATCGTCCTGAATTATGGACATGTTTGAGTTGTAGGTCGTAGGACCAGTGTTGATCTAAGTTGATGTCATTGATGCATATTATAAGTTGTTGCTGATGCGTGTTGTTGTTGTTGTATTGTTGTGTATTTGTTGTTGAAGTTGAGGTCGCATGGCATACATTGCATGACTAAGTTGGCCTTGATGGCACCACGTTGAAAGTTGAAGGCTTATGCCTTGGCCTTGATGGCACCACGTTGAAGGCTTATGCCTTGTTAATGCCTCGATAAACTGACATATGTTTAAGTTGGGAGTTCTGCTCCAAATGGTACCACATGCATTTGCACAATTGAGTCGCATATTGAGTCGAGTCGCATATTGAGTCGCGTGTTAAAGTTGTTGTTATTATTCGTTGTTTATTGATTGTCGTTGAGTTGTTGTTGTTATAAGCTGCTGTTGTTATTAAGTTGTGTTGAGTTAAGTTGTTACGTTGACGAATATGTTGTGATAAATGTTGTTGTGTGGAAAAATTGTTGTCATTATATTACGTTGATGATTATGTTGTGATTGTTGGTTGTGAGAATAAGTTGCGAAACGGTGATTTACGTTATCTAAATTCTATCATATATTATTTATCATACGATTTATTAGATTGTTAGATATCTCACCCTTTCATTTGTTTCGCCGTTGCCTTTATACTAGTAACGTGCAGGTATTCAAGAATGGAAGAATTAGTTGTTGTTGGTTCAAGTCGGTGTCTTTGCTCTGATACGTAACACTCGGGGGGACGTTTGGTCTATGTTGTTTATATTGTTGACTCTTGTTGTTATTAGTATAATATATTCAGTTGAATAACTATGAATTCCGCTGCGTAGTAATAAAAAAATATTTTGTTTGAAAGTTATTGCAAGTTGTTATGAGATTCTCCGAATTAAAAAGTGTTATGTATCTTATCTGTTTGTGTTGTTAATGTTGTAATGTTAAGGACCAAATTGTACTAATTTTCATATATTTTTATTGGTCCTTTTAACAAAATTTTATTTAATTTCTATTATTTTATTCACACAATTTATAAATATGCAATTATTCTTGTTTGTATTTTAATTGGAGTAGATATTTCACTTTAGTTGTTAGTTTTGTAGAAAATAAGAAGAAAAAGAATTACTTGGATGCATGTGCAAGTGGAAGAAGCAACCAAGCCAATACAAATGTAAGGAAGGCCAAAGAAAAGACAAAGGAGCATAAATTAACTCAGTTCGCGCCGCGTCCACTTGTTGGCGCCGCGAACTGTGTTTATTTCAAAGAAGTCCAAATCAGCTCAGTTCGCGCCGCGTCCTTTGTTGGCGCTGCGAAATATGCGTAATCAGAACTTATATTTTGAAATATTTAGAAGTGTCTTTGGTGTCAACTCTCTTGGGGTAGCGTGAAAGTATATTTTTAGTCACTTTTTGGGCTAAGGTAATTGTGTGGTTGCATGAAAGAGGTCACATCATTTGCAATCATGACTTAGGAAAAAGCAAAACAAGGAGAGAGAAAAGGAAAGAAGAAAATATAGTTTTGCTAGTTGGAAATTATTATTGAAAATCAGATTTGAAGAGAGGAGGAGAAATATAGAACTTTGGAGAAGAACTCTCAAGCTTGTTAATGGGAACAATGGTGATGAAGAGCTAATTTTCCAATTTTGTCAAGATTAAGGTAGTAACTATTCCAAATCCATTATGTAATTCTTGTACATCTTTGTATGTGAACAATTTGAGGTTGAATGTAGAGAAAATCTTGTGTGGTTATTTGAATATTTCAAGTTATATTATTGTTGAAAAAGATAATTTAACTTATGTTTATCAAGTGTTTTCTCAAGTAAGATTTGAACTGTAGAAATAGGTTTATTTCTTGCTTTTCCTTTATATCAAATATTAGGGATTGTTAGATTAATCTTTTGGATGAAGAAATTATCTAAAGGATTAATTTAATAAATATCACATTATCATTTAGACATAAATGGTATTGAGAGGATATTAGATTAGATTCAAACCTATTGAGTTCACATACTAGTTATAAGAAAATATATGGAAATGGAATAGTGAAACCAAATCTTGACAAATTCTTTTTAATTGATAAAAACTATATTTTTAGTGTTTTTATTTTATGTCACAAGTGAATGATAAAATTCCAAACATAGACAAACTATTTTCAATTTGTAAACTTAAAGCAATTTTAACTATAGAACGACGGTAATATCACCAAATCTCTGTGGATACGATATAAAAATATTTGCCGGAAATATACTTTTCAACACCGTGTTAAAATTGTTTAACCTGAAGGTAAATAACGGGTGGACTGACAAGAGTTTTACCGAATTGCTTGAATTGTTGACAAAAAGGCTTCCAGAAGTTAACATAATGTCAAATCGTTATTACGAGGCGAAGAAAATATTGTGTCCGATGGGTTTGGAGTATGAAAAGATACATACATGCCCTAATGACTGCATATTATACAGAAAAGAGTATGTAAACTATAATTATTGCCCGAATTACAAAGCGTCAAGCTACAAAAAGAAAGACGGTGAATAAAGTGACGATGAGGTGGTCAAAAAGGGTCCTCCCGCGAAAGTGGTATGGTACCTACCAATAATTTCAAGGTTCAAGAGACTATTCGCTAATGCAAACGACGCAAAGAATCTTAGATGACATACAAAAGAAAGAAAATGTGATGGACAAATTCGCCATGTAGCTGATTCTTTCGCTCGATGTAAAAAGTCTTTTCTGCACTAGTGATAGAACCTACAAGAATATTAAATCTTCATAACAGCCAAATAACACAACTTTACTCCAACACCAATTCTTAAATTACACTAAACCAGCCTTGAGAAAACAGAAAAGCAGAACCGACCACATGAACTCGCCATTATACCAACCCGAAGACTCCTGATAGTTCAGTTGGATAAACAATCGCACCAACATAGATCCTATTAAACATAGACCTCTCGAAAAAGGGCAACGAAAGCTGCGCTCAACGAATTTGGAAATCCACACCAACTACTTCGAACTGAACTGGAAAATAAATTCATCTGACACTCCTCAGACATTGTCGAGGGTTGTATAACCATTGCTCAAGAGAATAATTGAATCTCGACACTTTGCTTTTCAACCATTTTCATGACAAAAATTTTACTTCTTCAATTAACTGTTCAATTGTCCTGGTCTTTTCTCTAAAGATTTTTTCGTTAAGCTCTTTTCAGATTACCCTAATACAAACATACCATAACGTAGAACTTTTGGGTCCTGGTCCCATAAGCTTTTGGTTGTTCTAGTTGTTGTTATTAGCATCTATCCTTGCTAAGCTTTATAAAGACATTCTATTTTATTCAAATTGTGACATTCATATTGTCCTGTTACATATCATTTTTGTGTGTGGTAATTATCAATGATAATGACGGCACATATCCAACATTCATTCATGATACTAAATAAACTAAATCGCACCATTGACTTAACAAATGACAATTTTGTTTATGAAGCAAAAATTGTGTCAGTTTCACCTAAAAATTGGTTTAGAATTGGTCTAAAAATATGCTCCTTCGGTACTTATTTATTTATTGCTGCAACTAACATTAGTTTAAGGTGGAAATGACAATACCTAAATTCAAAATTTGCAAATTCCTTATGATTTTATATATATTTGTATTTGTATTTTTGGTCAAGCTGATTTTATATATTTTATTTGTACAAGAACAGCATATATGACCAAGTAAACATTATACCTCTCATTCTTACGTACTACTATCTCCAATAAAGAACACAAGAATTTTAAAAAATAATAATAATATCACAAGCTTTTATATCTCATCTCATCATAAATAATGGTAGTAAACTTCCGCAGGAGGAGGTGGTGATGGTGGTGGAGGTGGAGGTGGAGGTGGTGGTGGTGGTGGTGGTGGTGGAGGTGGAGGTGGAGGAGGAGGAGGCGGTGGAGGTGGAGGTGATGGAGTTGTAAAAGTACAACCAACACCAGTACAGTGAACAGGATGTTTATAAAAAACATCACACTCATAACCCGACCTTTGCAACGGCCTAAAACGAATACAATTCAACCTATCATCCTTACTCTTCAACTCAACACAACTCTCCGACTCATCACTAAAAAAGTTAAACGAATACGTAAAATTCTCCAACCTCGCCAACCTACAAACACTCTCCGGAACCAAACCAGAAAACCTATTATGCGCCACATTCAACTGCTCCAAACTCTTCATCCCACCAATACTCTCCGGCAACTCACCAACAAACTCATTGTAACTAACATCAAACACCGTCACTTTATCCAACTCACCGATTTCATCTGGTAAACATCCTTTTAATCCGCTGTTAACCATAATAATCTCGTTAATAGTATCCTTCATTTTCACAATACTCGACGGAATACAACCTTTAATGTCATTGTTCGCGAAAACAATGACAGAAGCCGGGGAGTTTCCGAAATTATCAGGTAAAGAGAATTGAAATTTATTATCATTGATAAAAACTGCGTCAAGTTTTAGATCGAAAAGCTTCTCAGGAACCTTTCCTTGAAAATTATTGAATCTTATGTCTAAAAATTTCAATGAGATAATGCATAGAACAACTTCCGGGAATGGTCCGGAGAATTTGTTGTTACTAATGTCTAGCTCGTGGAGATATTGGAGAGATTCGAAGGTGTTTGGAATGGAGCCGTGGAAGTGGTTTGAGTTAATGTGGAAGAGAGCTAGGTCGGTTAAAAGACCGAGATCTTCTGGTAAATAACCTGCTATGTTTGCATGGTTTATGTCTATACCAGCAACTGTGTAGATGTAGGGATCTTGTGGGGAGGGTGCACAGTAGATACCTGTGTAGTTGCAGACATTTGGGCCATACCAGTTTGAGGTGAAGTTTTTTGGGTCAGAGGTGAAGGTTTGTTTCCATGCTTGGAGGGCTGTGTGGGCTTTGATGAGTCTTGGGTTGAGAGGAGGGAGAGCTTGGTGGGAGGGGTTGATGGAGGATAGGATGAGGATGGAGATGATGAGAATTGGTGTGAGATGATTGTAAGGGGATTCCATTGTGATAATGGATGGGTTTGGTTTTTGTTATGGGAATGTGGGTTTATATACAGGTTGGGGATGTTTTAAAAGTTTGGGTTTGGTCGAGGGAAATTGACATTACTCTTGTGGAATACATTTAAATGAACATACATTACATATATAAATATAACTTTTTATGGTTAGAATTGGAATTTTAAGAATATGACTAGTATAGTTTGGTTAGACTTTTTGCATTTGATTTTTTTTCTCCTTTTTATTGAAAATTTAGTGTCTAAATTATGATTTCAATGTTTGAATACTCAACTAGATAAACTTGTACAGCTATGTTATGTTCACCCAAAAATATGACACAAATATTTATATATCATATAAGAATAAATTAATTAAAAAAATATTTTTATTATAAATAGTTATATTTTTATATGGTGTATGTATGTATTTGTGTTAGCATGTCATACCTGTTTTCTAAATTGAATACCATAGTTTCAAACTTCAAATGTCTTTTACCATTTTTATCTCTGATGAATGGTTTTTGGTTTCACAATTTACTTGTTTACTTTACTCTGATGTCTTTTAGAAGTATTATGTTTCTTGTTAATTTGATTAATTTACTTTTTTTTTTTTTTTTTTATAATTTTAGTTTAAGTGTATTTTATTTGATGCATAGTAGATGGGATGGGACTGCCAAAATGGAGTACAGCCGGCTTTATTTATTACTAAAATCAAGAATTTAACAAGTTATGATAAAGTCCTAAAATGTGATACAGGGCCTGATATAACAAAATTGTACAAGTCGGAAGCAGTTCGAAAGGCAAAGCAAATTAAGCACTCAATATGCTATTTTGAATTAAATTAATACAAGTGACAATTTCAAATTGTGACTTTAGTATTTAATTTTTAAAAAATAAATTAGATGGCTTAGTTTTTTGAATGATAAAATATATTAATATAATAGGTGACAATTTTTAAATATAAATAATTTAAAGCATATAAACAACTTAAAATAAACACTACAACAAAAAATAATTCATTCGCAACGTCACATTATTATTACAACAAGTTTTTTTTTTTTACGTACAAGTGTGTGCGACAACTTATTTGCAACATGAACTTTATGTTATAAAATTATAATGTGAAATTTAAGTCGCAATGCTTTGCAGATATATCAACAATGTTTCAGTTAAAGCAGACAAGATTAAAGATAGTTTAGAGCAGATAAATATTTTGCGACGTGATTTTCATTTCACTGAATCAATTGTTTTAATTTTAAATTAAAATTTGAAACAATCAAGTTGCGATGTGATTTTCATGTGACGTGAAAATCACATCACCAAATCAACTATTTTAATAAATTTGAAATATTTGATTTAAAATAAAACCTAATTTTAATAAATTAATAATCTAAAATAATGTATTTTTTTAAAATAAAATTTGATTCTAATAAAATCTATTTATTTAAATTATAATTAATAAATTAATAGATAAAAACTATAAATAATAAAAAAAACTATAAATAATAAAAAAAACTATAAATATAATATTACTAAATATTATTAAGTATAATGTACTAAAAATGTTTAATTAAATATTTTAAACAAATTAAAATTTAAAAGCAAAAAAATAATAATAAATCATATGGATCAAAAAACTTGTCAATGTTAAAATCATCGTTATTCTCCTCATTCATTGGTTGTTGACCACCAACTCTTTCATTTTCACATGTTTACCGCTCCTTTAGAATTGCATAAATCGCCACATTTGCTCCTCCATATCACTTTACCTCTTCATCGTTGCCTTCACTAGCCGTTGTTGCTCAGTTATTAGTTGTTGTTGTTCCGCCAACTGGGTCTTCATTGCCACTTCACATTACGTTGACTCGCGTCTCGCCTCTGCTAGTGTCAATTGTCTTACTATTTCTAGCATTTCAGGTGTCAATTGTGGTGGACGGGACGATCCTTCCCCATCTCTAACTCTTTGAAATAAAATTTGTTCTCTCTTCTCAAGGTGTCCGTCAAATTTTCACCACAAAAAAAAACCCATTAGGTCCCTTTCTGTCATTGACTTGTTGGGCTTGGGCTCCCTTCCTATGTGGAAAAAGATTTAAATATGAATAGTACATTTGTCTCACTTATATAAGTGGAAAATGTCAATTTAGGGTTAAGAGAGATAGAGAGAAAATAAGGATTCAAAACGAGAGAAAAAAGGAGAGAAACTCATTCCTATTTTTCTGCATCAGTCTCACTAAAACAAAGATCTCTGATTCATTCACCGTCTGATCGAGCTGAAATTTGGTGGACTTATTTTCAACGCATATATTTAAGTTTTGACCTTTGAAATCTTCAAAACAAGGCCTGAGTCGAAAGATTTTGACTTCACACTGAAGCTGCCGATTTGAGAAAATTTTCAGCTTTTTGATTTTTATTTGTAAGTTAGTTTGCTTCGTGATTTGCGGTTGTTATCACTATTTTGTGAATCACTTTAAGACTCTCTTGCATCTTCAATTGATTATAGTGGAGTTATTTTGACTCATAGTTTTTACTCTCATATTGAGGGAATTTCCATATTAAAAATATCAGTGTTCTTCTGTGCCTTTATTGTTCGATTGTCATCTTATATTTGTTGTTGATCCTCAAGGTTCCTAAAAATTTGGTAAATATTATATCCGTTGTGTATTAGTATATTATTGTGTCTTATATTCTCATCAGGATTTGACTCCAAATATAAAAAAGCTACACGTGGATTAAGCGACTCTTAATCTCTCAGAGTATATTGAGGATTATGAACAAAACATTCAGTGAGCAATATCTAATAATCCTCCTACACATACGATAAAAATCAAGTTAAATGTAGTAGTTTAAACAACTCAGCTATATACAAGAATTAAATTAAATTAAATAATGAATGAAATATAGCCACGTGCACTACAACAAATAACACATTTTATGACGAAACTTATACCTCAAACAATGAAAAAGGAGGGTCTAGATCATGGAAGCGCCGTGTTTATTATTATTATTTTTTAATAAAAAACATTAGATCTCGAATATTTAATAAAACAGAGGGAAAGTAGAAACAAGAGAACTCGATTCGGCACCTAGTTGTTGCATTTTACGTTTTTTTCTATTGGTTAATTAATATTTCTTACTTGACGCCTTTTTAATTTCTATTTTTATTTTTATTTATTTGTTCCATTAATATTTAACTTGACTACAAAGTCCAAGTGAGCGGTAATATATTTTTCATTAACAATTTTATAATACTAATTTCAAAATTTTATTTGATATATTTTGACCCCTCAGTTTTTTTTTACAAAAATTAACGTGATATATATTTTAAATAAATTCCCAAAATATGGCACTATGAAGTTTTTTTTAATATTTTTAATTAATACAATCACGTCGATTTTTGTGTAAAACTGAGTTTTTCTGTAAAAATCGACGTGATATATCTTTTAAATGAATTCACGGAATATGACGCTATAATTTTTTTTATATATTTTATATTTTTAATTTATACAATCATGTCGATTTTTGTTTAAAACCGACATGACACTTATTCTGCATGAAATACTTCAAACTACTATCTAGTTTCTATCTTTTCATGTACCTATCAACACTCAAACGTCAGTTCGTCACTCTTATTTCATAAAAACCCCTAGGCAATTTTCAAGATGATATTCATCAAAACTCTTCCAACAGATATTCATCATAGCAACAAGTTTGTTCTTCACTAAAGCGTTAGTTTGATTCATCTTGATAGTCATCAATGTTAGTTTTTCACTGAAATATTTTCTTGATCATTTTGTTTAGGATTTCTCTATTTGCTTATCTATTGATCATTTTATTTAGGTTTTGTTTATTTTGACTGAAAAGTTACTATTTGATTCACAAGCACCTCCCATACAATATTTGCTGCAAACTATGTTACAAAACGTAAAATAAAATCTAGAGGTGCTACGATGTATACAAAGGTGAAAAAATACAATAAAACTGGTATTCGCCATCCGGTTAGAGTTGATGTAGAAACCAACACAACTTCTGGTGAACATGATGATGTTTTTTCAGGTTACATTGCGTTACAAGGTAGAAGTAAAGTGATTATTTTGATAGATAGGTATTTTTATAGATAGAGAGTTGATGATGAATTCAAAGACGACATATGGACCAATATTATGATATTTATTTTGTATTATATTATTTGTTTTACAAGTATTTTTTTGTTTAATACTAATAACACCTTTATTGTATAAATATAGGATGTGCTCATTGTTACTCCAAATGATAAGCACATGAAAAATAAAATGCTTGCTTATTATGGTGAGCGTTGGCGGGGGTTTAAGACACAACCCACCCATGATTATATTAAACATGGAGAAGATAAATATTTGCCTCCATATGTGGTGTATTAATTTATTGAACATGCTACTTGGGGGAAATTTGAAGAGTCTCGCACCACTCCTGACTTCTTGGTAAAGAGCCAAAAAGGAAAGGAAAATCGAGCTAGAAATATCTATCCACATAGGTTGTTTTATGGAGGATATAAAAGACTTAAAAAAATTGATGGAAGAAAAAAGAAAAAAAGGGATGAAGAGCTGGGATATTTTATAAGTCTTGGTCACAGTCCATCACCATCATCACACCACAAATAATGGAAGAGGACACACCAAAGAAATGACAGTGAGTACACATCAAATTCTATGAGCGAAGTGGCACAAAGAATTGTAAGTATATATTTTTTTCAAAAATATTTATTTTAGTTAAATCAATTTGATAAGATGAAATTTCATGTTTTGTAGAATGATCTTGTTGAACAAACAAAGGTCGACCTCTTCACTTCACAAGATCGTTATAACATCTTGATAGAAGCGATTGGAACCGAGGAACATCCTTGGCGTGTCCGTAGTCTTCGTAGAGGCGTTGGCTTCAAGGTATATTTTGGACACGCTACATCATCTACAAAGAAAATTAGTAAGAAAGAGGTTGAAGATATTATTATCGTTGAGTCGGGAAAGGATAGAGACAAGTGGAAGGAGGAGAAAAATATATTCTTGGGGGAGGAGAGGGAGATCTGGTTGCAAATGGTGCACGAGAAATTCTTGGAGGATGAGAAGGAAAGCTGGTTGTATACAGTGCATGAGAAGTTCTTGGAGGAGGAAAGAGAGAGATTGTTGTAGATAGTGCATGATAAGTTCTTAGAGGAGGAGAAGGTGAAGTTGTTGCATACATGTAGGAGAGTGTCCAAAAGGTACAAGAGTAGCGAGAGAGTATGGATAAGGAGAAGGTGTCCAAGAAGTGTACCCACGATATTCTTGAGGTATAAGTTGTATGTTTTTATTATTGTTTGCTTATTTCAACTTTGGATTATATTTATGTTATTTTTATGATGCAGAAATTGAGTTCGTTGAATATATTCTGCCACACAAATTTAAATCAGTTGGAAATTCGAGAGAATGTAGTTGAGTATTAAAATCAGTTGGAAATTCGTGAACATAACTTTTCTATCAACCAGGGCAGTGTTTGAAGGCTATATTGCTTTGGTGGTGGTAAGGGTTCAATGCTGCCCTGGTTGGCAGAAAAACTATGTGTCATGATTGTATCACCCATAGCCTTTAGAGACTATAAATGATGATGTTGAGTATTGAAACCATTAAAATTCTGGCACTAGAAACACTTGCAACACATGTTAATACTAATGACTCAACATTAGAACACAATGTCAAGATGAATATTGTGACATTTGTTCTTGATACAAAATAATATCAAACTGTAAAATATAAATTCCATAATGATAAATAACACAACAAATTGTTAACCCAGTTCGGTGCAATGTGACCTACTCTGGGGCTTCCAAGCCATGAATGAAATTCACTATGATAGTACTAGTTCAAAGCATAAACATTCCTAGTTTACAACTTCTCACCTAATAACTACCTTGTAAAACTTCTACCTAGAAATCACCATCTAGATATGAGACCCCTCCCACTTCCAATCACCACAGTAATAAATACAACCACAAACCTTATGACTAAACTTAAAACCAGAAGATTACACTTCAAATAAATAATACTCAACTCCTTGCTTAAAAGCTTATAAGTGAGAACAATACTTAGTCTTGCTTAAAAGCTTAAACCAAGAACAATTACTTGACAAACAATCAAGTAAGAATATGTCTACCTCATTGTATAAAAATATACCTGGGTGACTTACAAAAACACAAGAGACTCTCAAAACCTAAGACTTAGACGTCCCCTAATTTTACAATTGTGAAAATTTAAACTACATTAGGTCTAGGTAACTCTTTAAATACTACTAAGTAGTCCACAAGCTTCGAAATCTTCACCAAAATATTTCTTGACCCAGAAGCCGAGGGCTGCATCAATTTTGCAAAAAAATCTCCTTAAATCTTGGAACAAAACATCAAGTTTCCTAAATTGTCTCAACACCCAATTTTAGAAACTTATGTACACCTGGAGATTAGATCACTTATTCTAGAGTAAATCTTCTTGACTTGCGAAATATATTGACATATATCCAAAAGAAATATCACAAAAGCAAATCAAATCAAGTCTCTCAAGATTTAAAACAACATGTACTGATGTTCTGGTTCAGCATGTCACAACATCTGACCAAAATCTGACCAAAATCTGTCTCCACCGGGCATTCTCTATTCTTTTAACCATCGACAATTCGCTTTAGCTTCTTGGGAAGTTAGACTGTAAATAGCCTTGTGTTTTAATAATTTTCCATTTGGTCGAGGCTTCTCAGCAGGGAGGTTGTAAGGGGTTACAACAACTGGCCAACAAGAATATCTACTTCTCAACAATCCATCTTTAGTAACAAACTCATTGTCATAGAATAATATGCAATCACTAACGCAATAATCAATCCTTCTTACTTCTAAATCCAACTTCTTTGCATCATAAAAACTTGTAGGCAAGTTGTCTTTTGTAGGAGTCCCATCCAACATCATTTTTGAGAATTCCAAACATTGATAAGGAACATTTAAATTTGAGTTGGAGGCCTTTAGTCTCACACACATTGATAACTTTGAGTCCGATGACCCCTCAAACAAAGGCATATTCATCTCATTCAACAGTTGTAAAATCTGTGCGCTTCCTCCTTCGGCAACTCTTTCCCATCATAATCTTCAGGTTCATCATAGGTCATATTCACACCAAAAGCATCTTCAACCATCTCGCCAATCAGATTAAAGTTTTCACCATATTCACTAGGAAATCGACTACTTGAAGCGTGCGTATTACTAGTCTCTGGTACGTTACTCGACATTGCTTCTCCATTATATGTCCAAATCTAATAATTTTCAATGAAACTCCTTCTCTTCAAATGGCGTTCTACTTCCTCTGTGTCACTAATTATAGGTCTACATCCACATTTAAGACAATGACAACAAACTCCTCTATCACTTCTACAACATTCATGAGCAAATGTCCACGTAATAAAGTCTTCAACTTCTACCACAAAATTGAGTTTAAGTCCACGTCTTCCTAGATTCAATCTATCATATATCCAACTACGATAATACAAATAATACTTCATAATTCACATTGATAACTATTCTTAATATATTAACTACAGATAAATTTAATACTATTTTGCTCTTAAGATAAACATATAATATTTTATTTTTTAATGAATAACTATTATGTTCTATTTTAAAACAAATATATCACATATAGTATAATAAATATAACATATACATATACAACATATATATCATATAACATATGATAGCTCAAAAATCGAGAATTAAATGGCTAATTGAAGGAGATTCTAATTCTCGTTTCTTTCATAATGTCATGAGAGAACGAAGAAGATATAATCATATAGGTCCGACCCAATCTAATCAAGGTCTTCTTGAGACGGTGGAGGAAGTGAAAGAGGGGGTGTGGAACCATTTTTTGGGTAGATTCAAGGAAACTGAATCGGAGGGTGTTGAGTTAGAGGGTTTCCTTTTTGATTGTTTGAAGCTGGAGGATAGATTGTTTCTTGAGAGTCCTTTTCAGGAGTCCGAAATTAAGGAAGCTATTTGGGGGTGCGGGAGTTCTAAAAGCCCGGGGCCGGATGGTTTCACTTTTCTCTTCTTTAAAAATTGTTGGCACTTCCTTAAAGAAGACTTACTTGAATTCTTTAACCATTTTCATTTGGGGGACGCCCTATCTAGATCGGTGACATCTTCTTTTCTGACCTTGGTTCTGAAATCTTCAAATATCGTTTCCTTAGATGACTTTCGACCGATTTGCCTCATCGGTTACATGTAGAAAATGATCTCTAAGTTGTTGGTAGTTAGATTGAAAAAAATGATTTCTTCGATTGTGTCCACTTGCCAAAGTGCATTTGTCTCGGGGAGACAGTTACTTAATGGAGTTTTGGTGGCTAATGAGGTGGTGGATTATGCTAGGAAAGAGGGTAGATATTACTTGCTTTTCAAGGTAGATTTCGAAAAGGTCTATGATAAGGTCAATTAGAATTTCCTTAGATTCATGATGGGAAAAATGGGGTTCGGTGCAAAGTGGATAAGATGGATGAAGTTAATTGGGTTCCAAATCAAGATGTCGGTCTTGGTCAACGGGATCCCAACTAAGGAATTCAGAGTGGAGAAAGGTTTAAGACAAGGTGATCCTCTCTCACCTTTCCTCTTTGTGTTAGTAGCTGAAGGCTTAGCCGAATTAGTTAGAAAATCTCAAGAAATAGGTGACTTTGGTGAATTAGTGGTTAATGGCAAGTGTGTTGTTGATGTTCTTCAATTCACGGATGACACTTTGCTAATAGGTTATGGTTCTTGGAAGCAAATTTGGGCTACAAAATCGATTTTGAAGGCGTTCGAACTTGTGTCGGGGTTAGGTATTAACTACCATAAAAGCAAATTGATTGGTGCAAACGTGAACCCAAATTTCTTGGAAGCCACTTCTTTTGTCTTATCTTGTAAAGTGGAAGAGAGTAACTTTAATTTCGTCGGTATTCCTATTGGATCCAATCCTAGAAAGCTAGCTACTTTGTATCCTCTTATTTTGAAGATGAGGAATCAATTATCGTGTTGGAGAAAACGGTTTCTAAATCTTGGGGGTAGAATCACTCTTTTGAAATCTATCCTTTGTTCCTTATCCATCTTCTTCATATCTTTCTTTAAGATGCCAAGGAAGGTTGTCAAGACTATCACTAATATTCAAGGTTGTTTTCTATGGGGAGGTTTGGAGGAAAAAAGGAAGATTCATTGGGTGAGTTGGAAGAAAGTTTGTCTTCCTTTTGCTTTGGGTGGTTTAGGAATCAAAGACATAGGGGAACTTAATATGACTCTTATTAATAAATGGAGACGGAGAATCCTCCAAGGTCAAGATTCATTATGGTTCAATCTTTTAAAATCTAGATATGGCAACATAGTGATGAAGGTGTTTTGTGGTGGGCAAGTGGTTAAGGCCCCCGTTTCTCACTCTACTTGGTGGAAATATATATTATCTATCTCCTCCTTCTCTTCTTGTGACCCTATAGTGGGTAATTGTAAGTTTGACTTAGATAAGGGATTCACTACACCTTTTTGGGAGGCAAAGTGGTTGGAAGATGTTAGTTTGAAAGAAAGTTTTCCAGATTTATATTCGATTTCTAGTTTGAAACAAGTCTCGGTGGCCGGAATGGGAGGGTGTTTAAATGGGGTGTGGATTTGGAGCGATTGTGGAATTAATAGGGAGTTTTTGCATTCGGATTTGAGACCTTTTCATACTCAGTTTGTTTCAAAGTTGGAAAATGGGGTTATCCTTGAGTACGGGGGTGATAAAATTGTTTGGCCCTCGGCCTCCGACGGTGTTTTCTCGATTTCTCTTTGTTATTTTCTTTATGCAAATGACCGTCATCCTTTTGGTCCGTGTAATAGAAATGACAAGGCGTTAGCTATGGTGTGGAAAACGGAGGCCCCCTTTAAAACTAAAGCTTTTGGTTGGAGACTTTTGGTGGATAGAATTCCAACTAAGAATCTCTTGGTTCATAGAGGTATTCATATTCCTTTAGAAACTTTAAGTGTGTTTTCTGTGTAGTGGATAATGAAAGTAGAGATCATTCTTTTTTTAATTTTGGAGGGAAATTGCTAGTTGGATTGGTAAACCTTTGAGGGAAGAAGATGATTGCCTAGCAAATTTCATGGATTGGTATATTTTTTGTAAAAAAAAGAAAGTGAAAGAGAACAAATTAGGTGTGGTTCGGTTAGCTACTTCTTGGATCATTTGGGTAACTAGGAACGATATATGTTTTAGAAATGATTTGTGGAATATCAATGATATGGTGTGCAACATTAAGACGACGGTATGTAGATGGTCCTTCATAGGAGAAATTACCTATTCCAATTGTAATTTCAATGACTTTAACAAAGTCCCTTTGTTAAGTTTATCGTAGTAGGAATTGATGTGTAATTTTTTCTTCTTATTGTCTCCCTTTTTGATCGGGTTAATTTTCCGTTTTGTTGTTGTGTAAAAAGGTTGTAGAACCCTTAATTCTCCCTGAATTCTTGCTTACAAAAAAAAATCATATAACATATTACATACATATTATAATACGTATAATATATCATATGTAATATATTTTGTTTTTTATAATATTTTGTTTATATAATATAGCTTAAATATATTTTAAGTCCCTATAAATATATAAATTTGACTTTTAATTCTTATAAAAAAAGTCACATTTTAATCCCTAAAAAGTATGAAATATGTTATTCATATAGTAAAACATGACACCATATTCATTTACACCGTCACCCTATACATTATTTTGATAACAACTCAAATACCAATACATATTATAATAATAAAATAAGAGAAAGTAGATTGTCTTGTATAACATACGGTGTAGATGTTAAAAATATGTGTAACTTTAATATTTCTGTAAAATTATTTTATAAAGAAATAAAGACTAAAACATGATATTTTTTATAGAGATTATAAGTTCAATTTAATAAATTTGTAGAGACTAAAAATATATTTAGTTTTAAATAAATTTTGTGTTTTAAATAAAAATTTAATAAAACATACATATATTTTGTTTTTAATAAATCTATCTTTATAATATTCTATTTTAAAAAATATATATAAATAAAAAAATTCTATTTTAAAAAATATATATAGTGTTCTGTTTTAAAAAATAATATAAATATTATATATATATATATATATATATATATATATATATATATATATATATATATCTGTTTTATAAAATATATATATAAATAAAATAAAAAATAAAAAATGAAAAATTTATAAAACTGAAAAAAATTAGACGATTTCATCCTAAATTTTGAGTAAAGACTAATTTTCTTAGCTTCTCAACTAAGCCACTCAATATCTCAACCACAAGCAATAAAAGTAAAGGAGACAGAGGATCCCCTAACTACAAGTTCATTTGGATTTTAATATTTTGAGTAATACTATCATTAACTTGAATCTAATCAGCATATAATACAAGATCTCATTCACCACAAGATTACCAACAAGCAAATAAGCTCTCATTCAAACTTTCCACTTCTCATTAAATTTGAATCTAATCGATCAACATATAGTTTAGAAAATTCCAATTAACTAAATCATACACTTTCAAAAAATTGGCCTTAAAAATAAGACAAACTATTGGATCTCTTGGACAATTCTATCACCTTGTTGACAAACACCACTCCATTAAGCAACATTCAATCTTTTAAAAAAAATCAATTTGTTATGGGAGACGAGTTTCTCCATCATCAGTTCAACTCTAGTGGACAACACTTTAGCTACCCACCACTTTATACATAGATCTCACAAAAAAAACAACATAAATTCACCAAAATGAGAGGGAGATTTAACCTTGGGAATCATAATCACAAAATAGCATGCAAAGCTACAAGGCAAAGATGTAAAATAGTGAAATTGGTCAAACATGATCCCTAAATTGTCTCTAAAGAGATCTCATAACCTTCTCAAAAAAGAGAAATTGAACTCTTCCGAACTTGCACTCTTGTTATCATCACACTAAGACATTGCACAATCTAACTTCAGAAGACTTAAAGGGGGTCGTCAAAATAAAATTTCTATCTTCCGACATCAAGACAAGATTTATCAACATTCAATTATCTAAAATATTAGTGAAATACTTAACAACGTCCTGCTTAATTTCAAACACCCTTTCAATCCAACTTCATCCAACCTTCAAAGCTGATAATAGTTCTCTGTCTACTATTATCACTTTGTCTGCCTCTACTATTTACATAAGCATGAAAAAATAATTAGAATTAGTGTCTCATTTCCTAAGCCATTTAGACCTAAACCTTGAGAACAATTGAGGATTTTCAATCCTTAACAAGGATCACAAATTCACAAACTTTTCCGATCTAGTCTCAATCTCCACATATAAGTTCTTAATAATATCCGCCAAAGAATCCATTTTATTTGTCAATCTTAGAATTAAGATTTCTAAAAACCTATATTGAAGGCTTTTTAAAACCAGTTAAGATGACATGTAAACAAAATAACTTATTTCCACTAAAATGTTAACTTACCTTTTAATTATTTACTTATATGACTTATTCTTGTAAATGAAAAAAGTCGCATTAAATTTGTGAAATCACGTACTACTAGTATGCTATTCTTTTAATAGTAGTACATGGTGGAAATGAACTGGCATGCAATATAAACAATGTATGTCAATGCTGATTTTTAATCATCTTAAGCTGGTAGATATAAGCCACCAAAAACACGGTTTTTACCATATTCACCTTATTTATATAACCACACACTACTTTATTTCCTTTGACTTTGAAATGTATATTTTTCGTCACAATAATTTCACATAACAAGTGAGATAAAATAACTGTTGTATTATAGACTATATCAAGAAAATTCTAAGTTCAATTGATTACAACATAATCAATTTATCATTATGTTTCTTGAACAAAGTTTTGGATCACTAAAAGGGTTAAAACTTGAGTTAAGATTCTAAGTACATGTCCTTGTTAATAATGACATGCTTCCCTAAAGTGATAATTGATTAATTTACAAGTAATTTACGTCTTTAATAGTAATGAATCTGATAATGTTCATGTGGTCAGGTCAACAAATGTTATGCTGTGTCTGAAAGCAAACCTACGCAGTTGAAAGATTAATTAGAACTAAAATTGATCGTTAGACCAATCAACACTCTTCAATTCCATATGTCCCTGTTGTTCAGTAGCTATCTATTTTCACTTCATAAAATATGATATTTTTACATTTTTTTGTCTAGTAAATTTAATGGCTGAAATTCACCATTTTGATAGTGAATAAACAAAACGTTGACGTGCCTTTATATTTTGGTGTTCTTGCTCGTCTATCAATTGAGCTGATTTAGTTGAACTGTGTTATTTTTACTTTGTTAATACAATTTTTTTGAAATAAATAGTTATATGTATTATTTTTGGAACAATATCAAAATTAAATATTATTTTATTTTACAACAAATTAAAATTTAAAATTTATTAACACTAAAATACCAATATGCAAAAAAATTTAGAAATGAAAATATATAATATAAAACCCAGAAAAAGATGAACACAGAAATAAGGGACCAAGATCAAAACCCCTTAAGTTAAAATAAATTGATATTTTAAAAGTTATAAAATATTTACATAAATCAAATTATAGCTATACGTTCGCATGAGAGGAATTGACAGAAGGAAACAAATTCATGGAAACTAAGGAAAAGCCTAACTCAAGAGTCTAATTAAGCATGCTTGAAATTTAGAGAAGTTTATTTTTTATTTTTTAATTTAATGTGAAAATTGAAAACCTGTATATTTTTATCCCACTTGTGATAAAAAAACTTAATTATCATAAAATATTAAATTATGGATATAGATTAGATTTAGAGAACCGATCAAAGTCATATAGCACAAGACAACCAAGGAAGATTCCACATCTTCATATTTCTTCAACTTCACATATATTTAATCAAATTAGTTTATGTATACATTTTAAATTATTTCTTAATTATATCAATACAAATATACGTTTCATATAAATATTTGTGTAAATGATGTAAAAAAAATCATACACATACACCCTTTTTTAAAAATAACAAAAATATACACCTATTAAATTAAAGGATTAAATATATATGTTTCCTCTTAAATATCTTATTTTTTTAGTCCTTCTAAATTTTTTTAAAATAATATTTTTTTTTAAATTTGTCGTTAATTCAATCACTAAATAAAATACCTAACTAATTTCGTTGTTAAATTGTAAAAACCGCTGCTAAATTGTAGGAGAAATAAAAAGTTAAAATTAAAATTTTTAAGAGGATCATTCTTTAAAGAAAATTTGTAGAGAGACTAAAAGTTAAATGTAAGATATTTAGGAGGATCAAAAATATATTTAAATCTAGATTAAAGAGTTAAATATGTTTGTGGTCCTGCTAAATATTTCATATTTCACTTTAGTCACTCAAAAAACTTTCTTCAAAGAATGATCCTCATAAGATTTTGCATCAATACTTTTGGTTCCTCCTGCAATTTAGCGACGATGTTTAATACTTTGCAATAAAATTAGTGGCGATTTACTACTTAGCGACTGAACTAACGAGAATTTTAACACGAGGGACCAAAAATATAGACGAAAATGTTAGGTTTTGTTCATAAACCTTATAATTTCTATTAATATAGAAATCAGGAATAAAACCCTAAATAAAATCCTTAAATCCATATTTGAATACAATTATAAGAAAGAAAGCGGGAGCGTACCTGAATTTGTCATTGAGAATCACTGAAGATTTGTCGGTGTTTGATCTTCCAATTTATAGAGTTCCTTATGTCTTATTGATTCTCCTCTGATGAGGATGATGAGAGAATTCCCAATAAGCCATTTTTTCATTGTCTACAAATGGGAACCATAACCCCTATAAATAACCTTAGGGTTATTTCTTAGTTTTCAATATTCTAATTTGGCCCCTCATCAAATTAGATATTGACTTATGATTTCTACACAATAATATTACCTTTCATGACTATTATGCTTTTAGCCACATACTTATTATTAATTAGACCACTATAAATTTGCCTAATTAAATAATGGCCCTAACACATGTAACATTAAAATTGTGACCCAAATATTCTAACAATTTTTCACTGATCACATATGTAATCATACACATGTGTTAGACTTTATGAGCTCAAAATTCACCATTATATTCCTTAAGCATATCCAAATTATCTTGTCCATTAATCATGTCACTATTCATAACCAAAGTGATTTTAGTTATAACAATCATAACTAAACCCATCAATGATCACCAATATTGACACAACTAAATGACATAGATCCATCATGAAATGTGTAGCATGAAAATCACATGAAGTTGGTTTGTATATGTTGATTTTCAACTGGTCCTACTTTACTTTAGTGAGATCATTCAATAACTTTATTGTACAAAATATAAACTGCTGAATATCAAAAATTAAATAATATGAAAAATATCCAAAATAATACTATGCATACATAATTCCAAAACATAGAACCTAAAATCCATAATTGACTAACTCCCACTAAACCAAAGACTCCTCTAAAAGTATAACACCCATGCGAGCAGTGTGCTCGTAAAAGTGTTACACTCCAAAATTTACCCTCGTAATTTAGGCTTATGTTTCATCACAAACATCATATTGCATTGCATCCATACATTGTGGTGGGATCAAAAGTTCTTTGGTTCTCAAGTCCTCCGCAAGCTATGGAGGTGGGTTGTGTGAATATTTTGTTCTAAGGGAGTCTCAAGTTCTTATGTCTTTGGATTTTTTAAAGCCACAAGGGGGTGTTATAGCTCAAGACATCTCATTTGTCTCATTGATTCCTTAAGAGTTGAAGTTTTGCAAAGAATTAAAGAGGAATTCATCTGAATCATTCATCT
This sequence comes from Vicia sativa, assembly GCA_021764765.1. NCBI lineage: Eukaryota > Viridiplantae > Streptophyta > Magnoliopsida > Fabales > Fabaceae > Vicia > Vicia sativa. The sequence goes on from CM038792.1 coordinate 76,971,668, forward strand.
GATGAAATTAGGGTTTTGGTCCATTGTGGGATTTGAAGCTTGGCTAAGTCAGTTTCTTGAAGTATTATCCTCCTATTATCATTTGTGCTATCATGGTGCAAAGAATTTCTCAATACATTCAAAAGATTTGAGGTTTTGAAGCTTGATTGGCTATCTCCTAACACAAGGTGCAAAATTAGGGTTTTGGATATAATCAGGATTTCTTCATATTTTTCAATCAAACTTGATTTCATATGTTTCTATATGTTGTTGGGCATACATTATTGAAATATCGAGGTTCAATTTTGATTGGAAGCAAGTCAATTGATCACAAGCGGCAAAATGGTCATTTTGGTCAAAATCAGTCAAAGTCAGAAGTTGACCATGTGAATTTTTGGCCAGCCATCAATTCAAATATCTTTTTTTCATATTTCATGGTTAAATTCATCATTGAATAAAACAAATTGAAGAAATTAGGGTCAACTTGTTCTTGAAGTTATTGGAAGTTTGAAAATTTTCTAAGTGTTCACCCTATAGAAATTTGACACATCGTAACTTTCTCAAATTTTATCTAATGGTGGCATACCATACATTTTTTGAAATCTTGGGAAAAATTCTACAAATTTGTCAATGTATAAAATTTCTCAAAAATGCACCATTTGAGAGAAAATTGGCTTAGAAGTTTCATGCACAAAGTGAGCAAAATACAAGGCATGACTTGCCTTCCTCTGGCCTCCCACGTGCGCATTTCAATAAACAGGTTTTGTGCAAGAAGTAAAAGCTCATTTCTCTTAATTTAAAAGGAAATTCAAAAATGTGCTTTGTGCATTTTGAAGATTGCATGAAGAGCTTTTAATCAAGCTTTGAATCACTTCAAATTGTTAATTGTAGAGCAAGTTATGATTCTTGCAAGTTCAAGCTAAAATCGGACTCCATGCATGCTCATGCGCGCACAGACCCAGGCTTCCATGGCTTGTTTTTATCAAACTTTGGAAGATGATATCTCACTCAATTCTTGATCATTTTCAATGGTGCAAAGCTCAGTTTGTAGATCATGAAGAGATCTATCCATGGCCTAAATTGTGAGGGAAACACACGAGCCAATTTGGAAAGGCCTGGATTGAAAGTCGCCTGACCAAATGATGTGCTTGCCACGACCAGTTTTACAATTTCAGCATATTTGAGCATTTTCTTGGTTTCAAGACCTGAACTAGCACGAATTGTCTTACTCTCACCTTGCCAAATAAAGCAACAACACCCTCCTTTGGTGTATAGTACTACATTCCTCAAAATTTTCCATTTTAAGTAACTTTGTGATTTCTGCAAAATCACCAACATTATACTATCAAGCCAACTCATTGTTTCGTGGCATTCTCATTCATTTCCACTCACTCCCAGCTGCTCAAAACGCACACAATGTGCAGGAAACAACAAGCAAAACGCACATCACAAGCAACACACTTATTTTCTGATTTGTTTGCAAATATCTTTCAAAAATAATGCTGGTCCAATAAGACCACATTTCCCTCATTCTTGGAGCTCTATATAAGCTCATAAATTCACTGAAACAAACCCTAACATCCTCCTTCCACCACAAATCAGATCTGATATTTTTTCTTCTTCTTCAAGTTTTGCTTCGAATCTCCATTTTCCTCCACTCAAAGGATCATTTCTTCTTTTATTCTTCTTCCTTGAAGCTCAGAGATCAAGAAGGTGGGATCTTCTTGTGTTCAGAGGAATTAGTTGAGTTTATTTCTCAACTCAAGAGGTAAGATTTTGAACTTGATTCTCCATTTTCAGCTTGCTTTTGATGAAATAGATCATGTATGCGTGGGTATAGCTGGCCAAACATTAGGTTTGATGTATATCTTTTCTTGTTTGTGAAGTATTTTTCATAATATGAACTTCTGAAATTTTGACTTTGGATTATTTTTGTGATTTCGTGCTCTGATTTCTTGAGGCTTGCTTAATCTTTTTGAAATCTATGAGTTGCTCATTATTCCTTGCCATATGGTCTTTATTCTGAACTTTGAATCATGAAAAATGGTTGAGAAATGAGCAAGATACGACGATCAGAAGTTGGGAGTATGGTATGTGTTGTTATTAGGGCATGGCATGAGGTTGAAGATGACTGCGTGGCAGCATCTCATTGGTTGTGTTCTTGTTTTAATATTTTTGAATTAATTAATTTTCTGATTTTATTTCCTTGGTCAAAACTTGTCCAAATATTCTAAAAAAATTAGGGTAATATTAGAATATTATTTCTGACTTGATGTATTTTTCACATAACTTTTAAAATTTTTTTGAATTGTCAAATAAATTTTGAGATTAATTAATTTTGTTTAAATTAGTTTTTGTTGTAAATTCATGAAAAAAATGTTTTTCCAAAGTAGAAAATTCCACAAAAATTATTTTGAGCCTTTTGATTGGTTTGTGATGAGTTTTTAATTTTTATTTGATTATTTCTTAATTTTTTTCATAATTAAATAAATTCATGCATTATATTGCATTTCATACATTTTAAATATTATTAAAATTATTTTTCTCCATATAAAAATTGCATAAAAAAAGATTTTGCATCATCCTATCCATGTGCATTGCATTTTTTATTTTTATTTCATATTTTTTACATTTTTTTATGATTAAATTTTTTTTTTTTGCATTTAAATAATCAATTTTCATCTCATATTTTGCATTTTTATTATTTTCACTATTTTTCCTCGAATATAAAAAATCCCAAAAATATTTTTTAGGGTCCTCATAGTCTTATACCGATTTTTGAATTTTGTTTGTGATTTATATCACTGATTTTATTTAATTTTTGAATATTGGGTTTTGTAAATTCTTTTTTAGACATACGTTAGATGCCTTTAACGTGAGCTGAAACTTCAAAAATTCATACCTCCTTAATCGTTTGTCGGATCGAGCTGAAATTTTGACTCGCGCAACACGATTTTTTGTTTTGGACATTTTTTGTGTTGGGCCCGTTGTCAAATTCGATATGGATCTCGAGCTTGGGTACTGTTCACGAAATCGGGCCGGATAAAGCCAAGTTGGGCCCAATTTTTAGTCCAATTCGCTCAAGGCAATTTTCAAGTATAAATCAAATTTTTCTCTCATGATTTGGGGAGGATTCTTCATTTGTCAAATTTCAACACAAACACTCCACTCTATTCTCTCTAATCTCTCAAGGATCAGATCCAACTTTTTCATCAAGTTTCTCAAGAACATTCAACAATTTCATCAAGAATTGGAAGAAGGTTGAAGAAGAATTTCCCCTCTAGTTTTCGATTCGACATCAGAATTCTCCTCTTCTCAATCTCCTCTTCGATCTTACAGTAAAATTTCGTGAATTAAGCACTTTTCTCTTCTAGAATAATCACTTTTCTTGATAATCGATTATCGAATCAAGGCTTAATTGAGGAATTGAATTGAAATTCAATTATAGATTGAAATTTGAAATTGAATCATGTTGTTAAAATTCGGAATCAGATAGTTGGAAAAATCACTTTTGCAACTAAGCACTTCTCGGAAAAAGTGATTATTCAAGATTGTTGTGTCGATGTTCATCGATTGCTTGTTTCTAAATCTTAATTTGCATGTGAATGTGGCTATAGCCTTTTAACTATGCTTGTGTAAGATCATGTGTTAACATGTGTAGACTATATGTTATATAAAATGCTTGAATCATGTCGATACATGTTAACGTATATTTTTGTCGTTTGATTAAGCTACAAATTCCCCTTGAATTGAATTGTTGCTTAATGTATACCATGGCTTATCAAGGTTGTGGTAGTGATTATGTAATCATTGTGAATTTCTCCTTCAATTCGATACAATTTGTAGAAACCTGTAAAAATTGATTGTGAATTCATATGTCGATTACATAATCTTCGAGAGGAATTTGTTGTTTGATTGCTTGTCAATTTGTTTCTTGTATCGTTCCATGAATGTTATACTATTTTCAAGCTTTCCAAGGTTCGAACGATACGCGAAAGTGATGCTTGATGCAAAAGTTACGTTATTTCAAAGTTCCCAAAAAATTCAGTTAGGTCGACGCAAACTCACAGATTTCTATTTTGAACCACCTCTGGGATGTTACGTGCCGACCCATGATTCGACGCACAAATTTCTTAGGCCGACGCACAAATTTCTTAGGTCGACGCATGCTGTCGAATTTTCTCATTTTTTGACTTTTCTTTGCTCAAATGCCATGCTTTCTTCAAGATTTCTTCCTCTCTTTGTTACCTATGTTTTCCTTGTTATTTTTGATATGTTTGTTTATTATGCAAAGTGCCTTTGAGGTAGTTTCCGATTACATAATTATCGCTTGATTATGTAATCGAAAAACTCATTTGGATTATCATTTTGTGATCCTATTTTGTGTTCGACATGCAATCTCTTATTCTAGTACCCCATATTTTTGCATGATAAATTTTGTGTAGGTACTATTTGTACGGATGTGTCGATACACATTCCATTTGCCATTATACATTGGTTAATGTATTTTTGTCCAGGTACTCTTTGTACAAATGTGTCGATACATATTCTGTTTGCCAATACATTGGTTAATGTATTTTGTGCAGATGTTTCGGTTACACGAACGTGTACAATACATATTCCGTCTTGATTTGTCTCGATACATTGGTTAATGTATTTCATGCAGGTTTTTGGGTTTGAATCGGATGTGTACGAAACACATTCCTTGTCCTATGCACATGTGATTCTGCATTATTGGCTTGCATTACCATGCATTGTTATCCGGTGCAGGTGTTATGTTGGACGGATGTGTACGATACACGTCTTATATTTTGTGCATATGAATTTGTGATTTGTCTACTTGTATTGTCTGGATGGTTATCCCTTGCAGGTTTTCTATCAGTATTCAGATGTGTACACTACACATCCCGACCATGTGTTGCACCCCAAAATTTACCCTCTTGATTTAGGCTTATGTTTCATCATTAACATCATATTGCATTACATTCATACATTGTGATAGGATCAAAGTTCTTTGGTTCTCAAGTCCTCTACAAGCTGTGGAGGTTGATTGTGTTAGCATTTTGTTCTAAGGGAGTCTCTGGATCTCATGTCTTTGGATCCTTCAGATCACGAAGATTTTTTATGGCTCAAGACATCTCATTTGTCTCATTGATTCCTCAAGAGTTGAAGTTTTGCAAATAATTAATGAGGAATTCATTTATGTCATTCATTTGATGAAATTAGGGTTTTGGCCCATTGTGAAGTTGGAAGTTTGGTTAAGTCAATTTCTTGATGTATTATCTTCCTATTATCATTTGAGGTATCATGGTTCAAATAATTGTTCAATGCATTCAGAAGATTTGAGGTTTTGAAGCTTGATTGACCATCTCCTAACACAAGGTGCAAAATTAGGGTTTTGGATTTAGTCAGGAATTCTTTAGATTTTTTACTAAAATTTGTTTTCATGTGTTTCTATATGTTGTTGAGTATCCATGGTTGAACTATTGAGGTTCAATTTTGGTTGGAAGCAAGTCAATTGATCACAAGGGGGAAAATGGTCATTTTTGTCAAAATCAGTCAAAGTGAGAAGTTGACCAAGTGGAATTTTTGTCAACCATCAATTCAAATATCCTCTTTTCATATTTCATGACTAACTTCATCATTGAATTAAGACATAACTTTCTCAATTTTTTTCCAATGGTTGTATACTATACATTTTTGGAAAGCTTGAGGAAAATGCTACAAGTTTGTCAATGTGTAAAATTTCTCAAAAATGCACTATTTAAGAGATATTTGAGTTTGAAGCTTTATGCACAAGGTATGAAAAATTGCTGACCATGCTTGCCTTCCCTTTCTAGGCACGAGTGACATTTCAACATACACTTGGCGTGCCTAATGTCCAAGCTTATTTCTTCCTCTTCAAGCTTCAATTTGGAAAATTGAAGTGTGCATCCTGTAGCTGCCCATGATAGCTCTTCATCAAGCTTGCAGTCATCCATTTTTGCCAAGTGTCCTTCAAGATATGGATCCATCAAGTCCTTGTCTCGTAACTGATTTCCATGCAGATCCATGCACGCGCAGACCTTGCCATGTTGTGACATGTTTTCTTGCAACTTTCCTTGATCATATCTCACTCAATACTCCACCATTTTACATGATTCAAAGCTCATTGTGGAGATCACTGAGAGTTCTATCCATGGCCCAAAATGCAAAGCAAACTCACGAGCCAATTTTGAATGGCTCAAGCTCAAAGTTGGCTGATGAGACTTATGTAAAACCATGGCCATTTTATAGACTTTGTACATCTTTTGTATGAGTTAATTATAGGTTATCTGGATACTTGCCTTGCACGATTTCAACATCTTATTTCTTGCCAAAAGAATCTAAACATGTGCACCATAGGCATAGTACCACATTCTATCAAAAATTGCCATTTAAGGCAATTTTATGATTTTTTTCAAATTCACTAGTGTTATACTACCAGGCCAGCTCACAGTTTTATTTCTTTTCCACTTAATTCCGCTCATTCTCAACTGGACAACACACACAACAATGCACCTCAAAAGCCAACAAAACACATAACACAACACACACCTCATTTTTCTATTTTTTGTAAATATTCTTCTCTCCAACAAATTTCTGAGGCTTTTAGACCATTCCACCCTTACTTATTATTCTATATAAGCTCACAATCTCATTCATTCTTGCCCTAGAAGCCTCTATCCTCTAAAAATCAGATTTGAATTCCAGAACTTATTTCTCCATTTATTTCTCTTCATTAAAGCTCACAATTTCCTTCAATTCCAAAGCTTATTTCTCCATTTACTACTCTTCATTGAAGCTAGGAAGATCAAGAGAAGTGATTTTATTTTTGTTCAAAGACGCCAATTGAGTTTATTTCTCAACTCAAGAGGTAAGTTTCGAAATTCAAATCTTCATTTTTAGTTGGTCTTTGATGAAATAAAGCATGTATGCGTGGGTATAGCTGGCCAAATCTTAAGTTTGATGTATATATGTGCTTGTTTGTGAAGCATGTTGCACAATATAAAGTTCTGAAATTTCGCGTTTGGATGTTTTTTATGATTTTCGTGGTCTAATGTCTTGATGTGTGGTTGATCTTTTTGAAATCCATGAGTTGCTGCTTGTTCTTGCCATGTTGTCTTCATTTTGTGCTTTAAATCGTGAAAAATGGTTAAGATTTGAGCAAGATACGAAGTCTGGAAGTTAGGATGTTGGTCTGAGTTTAAAACACAAATTCGGGCTTGTCTAACGTTGAAGATGAAGTGATGTGTCACGCCCTGGTTGGCTGTTTTATTTTTCTATTTCATTTTCACAATTCTTTTTGCTCAAGTTTTCTTTTATTTTTATTTTGTGCTCAAAATATTTTCAAAAATTACAAAAAAAAATACCATAGGCTTCAGTCAACCTCTAATATTTTGTGGATTTTTTCTGAAATTTTTAAAAGTATTTTGATTGGTCAAATAAATTATGAGATTAACTCATTTTGACATTATTTATTTTTATTTATTTTTCTTGTAAATTATTGAAAAAATGTTTTTCCATCATAGAAAATTCCAAAAAACTTATTATGAGCCCTTTGATTGGTTTGTGATGAGCCCTTGATTTTTTTTTAATTATTTTTTAATTTTTGCATAATTTAATAAGTTTTGGCATTATATTGCATTTCATGCATTTTAATCATCATTAAAATTATTTTTCTCCATACAAAAATTGCATAAAAATATTTTGAATCATTTAATTCATGTATACTGCATATCTGAATTTTATTTCATAATTTTGCACTTTTTTGCATAATTAAATAAATTTTTATATTATATTGCATTTCATGCATTTTCATTTTTATTAAAAATATTTTTCTCCATACAAAAATTACACAAAAAATATTTTAGGCTATTTAATTAGTCTATTTTTTATCTCTGATTTTTTATTTTTTATTTTTCTAATTTTTGATTGACTTTAGAAAATATGTGATTAATTGCTTATTTTTGCAATTTTATTGATTTTAAAAATGCTTTTTCAAGTATTAAAAATTTACCAATTTTATTTTGGTCTTTTTTCATGGTATTTAATTGGTCTCTGGTGTTGAATTAATATTTTTAGCATTTTTGCTATTGTGAATATTTTTCATGGTTTATTTGATATATTAATCTTTTTAGATTTAATTTTTAATAATGCCATTAATAAAAAATTCCAAAAGTTGACTTCTCTGACTTTTTGAGGTTCATATCTTGATGGTTGAATTTTTCTTTGAATTTGTTTGATGTGAAACATATTTGTTGGGAATTTTTGATTTAATTTGATTAATTGTGTGGTTTTAGTTGCTTAGGCCTCAAGTTAGGGTTTGAATGCTAATCTCCCTTGACTTTCAAGTCAATTTTCAATTAGATTAGGGTTGTATGATCCCTTAGAATTCTAGAACTATTTTTGTTTAGGCTCTAGGATTTGGTTTGACATTTCCCCCATATTGCCAAGTTAGGGTTTCTAGATTGATGGTCCCTTAAACATTGCTTGCTTGTGCATTTTCATTCTCTTTTTGAATCTTGCCAATTTTGACTTGTTTTTGTTTTTTATGACTTTTAATTGTCTTGGGAATGTTGTGATATTTTTGGTTTGATTTTACAAGCCTTTTTGCTATTTTTGAACCAAGCATCTCTTCCATAGATGCATTGGTGCTTCTTTTGACTTAGAGGTATATTAAAATACATTTATGCAACCATGAGGGATCAATTTTATCTTTCCATTTCATCCTCACTTATGACTTAGGGGTTTGAGTTCCTCAATGAACCATTCATGACCACTAAGTATGCTTCCTTCTTCAAATTTGCTTGATGAACTTTAGTGATCATGGTTTAGGAGATAACTTGTGTGTATCACCTATCTTGTACCATTTGGTCCTTTATGCTTTGAATCTTTAATGAATCTGAACTTTTAAGGTCTTATTTGTTCAAACAATGCTCCTATGATACTTGATTGGCATTTCATTGTCCATGCAACATGGTGACAAGTTAAGAGCCACATATTTTAGTTTTGACCTAATTGAATGTTTGTGATTGCTTGAGGACTTTCATGTCCACTTATTTTTGTATTTGAATCTTGTTTTCATGCCTCTATTTCTTCTTATTTATTATGCTTCTTGGAACCCTAGGGTTACACCTCATTGTCATCTCTATTTGGTATCATTTGAGAAGCTAGATTGACCACTTTGTTGGTGTTTTTGAGATTAATTCTTTAATGTTTGCTCATGATCTTTTGTGCTATGTCTCTTTAAGGTTACTTGATGTTGTCTAATGTACATAACATTCTAGAAACCTAATTTTGATCTTTCATGATCACTTTTTCTTTTATGCATTACAAACTACACTTTTATATGTTGTCATGACACTTTAACTTGTTAATTTGATAACATTGTTTAAATTTCCTTTCAAGTTCATGATAGATACTTATAATAGGGAGATTCCACTGCCCTAGGATCTATAAGTATCGATTCTTCTTTTCACACTTGATTTATATCATCCATCATTGATTTAGACAAGTGTTTTCCATCTCTTGTGGTGTTGATCATCAATTAGGTGATCTGCTTTGTGTATTGAAGTTTTGTCTTCTACAATTGTTGATCATGAACCTCATATGGAGTTAGCTTATTGCACAAGTCATGTAACGTCTGTTTTATTCTAATTATGTACTTATTCGTTTGAATTGATGTTTTTGTATTATTGACCATATAATAGAGGATATTGTAGAAATATTAACTTAAGTATTTATTTAGTTGTGGGATAATTAATTATGATGAGTTGAATGAATAAAATAAATATTAGAAATTATAATGATGTTAGTAAGATTAATAATAATAAAAGAGTATTATTATTTGGAATATAATAAAATAAGTAGAAAAATAGAATGTGTAGTATGAGTAGAAGATAGAAATAGAAGTTGGAGAGAAAAGAGAGAAGAGTATAAGAAGGGAACTTGAGCTAGGGCAACTACCATCTCCAAGCATTTGAGCTCCAATTTGCAAGGTAAGGGTGAGATTCTTACTCTCTAATCGGGAATATGATGGGTAATAGGTAGTGGGAACTGTAGAAATTGCTAGTTTTGTGATGTTTGTGGTTGTAGAGGGAATCCCAATCTAAGACCTAAAATCTGTAAGATTGATGTATGTTGTGTGATTTGTTGTTATCATTCGAATGTCTATGTTGTTAGTAGCTTAGAATGACTCGTTTCAGGTTGTAGTGGTGTTTGATTGCAAGATTTTGGGAAAAATGGGTTGGAAAGGATGCTGACAACGCTGTTGAGAACTGTTCTGTCACACTCAAATCGTGGCGCCAATGGGATTGCGCGACGCGAACTGAATACCTGTTGTGTTTGCGATGCGAAGGGAGGGCCGCGGTGCGTACTGTGTTGATTTGTTCAATTTTTCTAAATTTTGAATTCTGCCTTGTTTTGCATGTTTTAGCTAGGGAACCTAAAGTAAGTTTTAAAGAACATAATAACACTAATAATTAGTAGGGAATGATGTAAAAATTGAATGAAAAGGATCCCGACTTAGCATGTTAGTGTTCGTAAGCAACTATGTCGTATGACCGAAGTTGGAATAAGTAGAGGGTTGACTCGTATACGTTACTGAGCTACCATAGAGTGCTTGTTCTTGTCGAATGAATGTTGAATGTTGTTGCATATATAAATATATACTTATATGTATAAGTTGTGTTGGAGGCTTATAAACCAATGTTGAAAGTCGATAAAGTTGAAAGTTGTTGACGTTGAAATTAGTAGTTGCTCTGAGTTGTTTAATGTTTTGAGAAGAATTGTGTGAATGTTGTTGTATAACCTGCATGAAAGTCGCATACATTGCATCTCATTGAAGTTGGAGCTATGCTCGTTTATGTTGGCCTTAATGGCAAAAGTTGGCCTGGATTGGCAAAATGTTGAAGGCTTATGCCTTGTGCCTCGAAATTACTGGCAAATATTCTAGGTTGGGAGTTTTACTCCGATGGTACCACATGCATCTGCATTGTCCAAGTCGCATACTTTATAGCATATTGTTGTTGTTACGTGATGAATATGTGTTGTTGTTGTTCGGTGGTGAGATGACAAAAAGAGTAATTTTGCGTAATTCTAACTATATATTATTTATCATAATCCCAATTATATGGTTTGATATCTTACCCTTTCTTTTGTTTTCGTCGTTGCCGTTATATTGGTAATGTGCAGGTAACCAGGAGGAGTAGCCGTTATCATTTTTAGTCCGGTCATTGCTCTGATACGTAGCACTCGGGGGGATGAACACTTGTTTTATTTTGTTGATTTTAATTATGAAACTTTTGTTTTTTAATGAAAAGTTGTAATATGTCGATGTTGTTTAAGACTTACAAGATGTTATGCTAATTGTGTAAAATCGTTAACGCTCCATTGTGTGGTTAATGAAGTCATTATGTTGGAAGACTAACACATATGTATTGTGTTTATATCCATCCCTTTTTGGTGTTATGTATCCGTTTGGAACAATTATGATATGTTTTGCATGTTGAGTTGTATTTGTGGCATCCTGATTTTGTTAGAAATTTTAAATACTCTGATTTTTGATAATAATTATTTTGGGGTAGAATCAGGGTGTTACAAGTCATAAATGTCTTAATCATCTAATTAAGACCATTTTGTTTGATCTTTATCAATTACCTTGAACTTGACTAGTTTTGGTGTTTTCAAACCCTATTTTTGTGTGCTTTTAAGTACAAGCCTTCTCCTTTGTTTGAGATACCTTTGTTTGTGGTTTGCTTAGCTCTTAAGCTACTGACCTTGCATGTTCTAACACCTTTTAGGCTTAACCTCTATTCATAGGTGCTTGATTTACGCTTTTTTTCTTTCTTTAAAGGCTTGTTTGTGTTTGCTTGTGCTAGTTTTGCTCTAGCTTGTTGAGTATTTTGTGTATGAGCTTTGAATGAATTTTGTTTACAAGTTTTGCTTATTTTGTCTAAGCTACTGACCTTGTGTGTTTGATAGTTTTGTGCTATTTGTGGTATTGATGCATGCCATTTGCTTTTGTGCTTTGTATGAGTATTATCTCTATGTGTTCTTATCTGACCCCACTCTTATGTGACACTTAGCACAAGTATTCTCGAGCATAAACACGCACACACTTTTGCACACACTTGTATGGATTGATTTTCTTCTCCTTAAGTGATTTGTTCGTGAATCTTTCTTATGCATGTTTGTATGTTTTTATTGATGTATTGGTGTATTGGATACTGTTTTGTATGTCTCTTAACCTTGCATGGTTTATTTCCTTTCATCTATGCCTTTTCTTGACTTCTTTTGACTTGTAAATGCTTTCTAGGTCAAAGTTTTGACTAGTTTTTGTACTAGTGTTGTAATTGTATCCTTGTGATATTTTCTTTTTGATTTGATTGTGAATTCTTTTATGTGATGTTGCTACAGTAAGAACTTCATATTGAAATTCTCTTTGCATGTTATGTATGTCACACACTTGTATTCACTTCACCACATACAATTGTTGCATGTTTGTGCACTCCTGTAGAGTTTTGTTCGTGTTTTTTTGTGGTTTTGTTTGCATGATGTAAATAAGGTGTTAACATGTTAGCTACTAACTTTTGTGTCATTTTACCTTCTAATTCTTCCTTCATCTCATCTATGCTTAAAATCTCACATAATTTATTTTCCGTATGCTTTTAGGACTAGTTTGTGTACTAACTTTGCATGTATGTCTTCATAGTGATGTTTGATGTTTGTTTATGGTTTGTATACACCTTGTATATGTATGTTGTGCCTACTGACCTCACTTCACATGACACCTTGCATGATTTTTCACTCACTTGTTTCCACTTCATTTTCTTCTCCTCTTTCTTTGTATTTGTTGGTGCATGGTTTGTGTGCTTTTGCCAAAGCAATTGATTGCTTCCTCCCCTCTTCTCATTTGGTTTTTTAACCAATATGAATGATATTATAGTTTTCCCTTAGGATCACTCGGTTAGGTTAGTTATCGATTTTAGCCATTAGGTTAAGTATCCATGCATGCCAACATTAGGTAGATAATAAGTAGTCCCCCTTGTTTATATCCATAACATAGGAACACTTTGTATGATAATGATTAGGATTAGAAATAGGTTAGTTCTCCCTATCCATTTCTTTTACCTTTATCCATTTGCATCCTTAAAATTAAAACCTTGTTTTGACAAGTGCATCAAAAGACTCTAATAATATGAAACTTTTTTTTTTCCAAAATAAAAGATACAAACCAATATTCTTAGTCTTAGGATGTTTCGCCATCCCGTCTGTTGCTGGTGTTTCATCATCCTGTATGTTCTGATGTTTCGTCATCCCGGCTGTTTCTTATGTTTCGCCATCCCGTCTATTGCAGATGTTTCGTCATCCCGTCTGTTGCTGATGTTTCGTCATCATAGAAGGTGTTTCATCATCGTTGTTTGTTGTCTCGTCTTATAAAATAAAAAACACAAACCAACCAAAATATGTGAGCCGAACTACGACGCTCTGACTTTCCCATTGCACGAGGGAATACATAGGCATTCTGTCGCAGGGCTTGATCGAGCAACCTTTGTAAATTTTTCTTCTTTTCCCCGTGTTTTCTTTCTTTATTCTTAATTTCTTCTTGCATGCATTATACCTCATATACAGATATAGTTAGACCTTTACACCCATTAGATAGAAAGTAAAAGCGGATACTGTAGAGTACTACGGGCGTGTGGGGTGCTAATACCTTCCCCTCGCGTAACAGACTTCCTTACCCGATCTCTCGGTCGCAAGACTGTTATTTCTCCCCCTCAGGTTTACTAGATGTTTATCTTTTCCTCTAGACGGGATAAAAAACGTTCGATGGTGACTTCATTGATATATCCTATACGATGATTTTCGACCGATTGTTTCACCATGCTTATTGATGCTTCGATGCATTGCTTACCGGATTTTCTTTATTGCTTGTCAATAATTCTCGAAGTTTTTTGGATTCTTTTCTATTTGCTATAGCTTTCACAAATAGTTATCCGTCCAGTATTCTCTTACCCTTTTAACGCATTCTTTTACCGCTTTTCTAGAGAGCATGGGAAATAGGGGTTTTACCGCTTTCCTTGCCATGAGAAGTAGGAATAGAGATGCATGATGGGGTCTCCGTTGTTGGATCATGTCAGGAACCCCTCTAGTTTATTTAAAGACCTTGGTTAAGGCAATTCTACTTGTTGATTATTTGTTTGCTTTCCATATTCCCTTAGGATCATCTGGTTCTCCAACCAAGACAGACATTAGTATATTCATCCATGCATGTCAACATAGGTAGAGATTCCCTTTTCATCCTTGACATAAGACCACCTTTGTATTATAATATTAAGGATAGAGCTAGATAGTTCCACTTAGATGTTTTTCTTCCCCTTTTGCATATTAAAACTAAAATATTTTCTTTATCAAATCTCAAAACATGTTAATAAACTCAAATCCTTTCGCTAAGGTAAAAACAATCCACCAACTTCAAACCATTTTGTCTTCGGACCTTTTTATGTGAAAACCTTTTCGATAAGGGTGTTTCTTTTCAAATCCAAGTGAATTACTAAGTGTGCTAGTGGCCAAGCATGAGACTTTCGATAAACTACAACGCCAAGCACGAATTGCAATCGTAAGGATGCAGAACAAAATTTCTCATAAAAAACATTGCAATCCACCAAATTTTTTAGGAGAACTACGTAGTGCTTTGATCCCTATCAAACGACTACACACATTTTCTCTACATACATCAAATCTAGAATATGTCTTACATCGTGGCTAGACCAATATGGAAGATCAAGGAACAACAATCTCTTTTTCTAAACATTTCTCTCAATGGGCCGTCTTTATTCTTTACAAAGACAATAATACATTGTTCTTTTCATTGATGAATTTCATCGCCAGTTAAGGGTTTAAGAGCAATTTCAAACTCACACTCTCTGCTAAAAGCCTTCCGCAATCTACAATAAGGATGATTAGGTTTTAGAAATTTCTAATTCCCAAGGTAAACAATAGTTTTTTCAAATTCAAATAATTACCATACGCAGGAAAGTCATTGATTGTGAAAAATAACATTGCACACATCTTAAAAATTTCACCAAAATATGAATCATCAACATCAATACCTTTATCCCACAAAAGTTTTAAATCCTCAATTAATGGACTTAAATAAACATCTATGTCCTTTCCAAGTTGTCATGGTCCAGAAATCATTATACTTAGGATCATATGCTTGCGCTTTATGCTTAACCAAGGAGTTATGTTTTAAATTGTGAGAAGAACAGAACCTAAAGAATGATTAGTACTTAGATTACCAAAAGGGTTGATTCCATATGTGGAAAGCACAAGCCTAAGGTTTCTTGGCTCAAGGCCAAAATCTGAAAACAATGAATCAATTTTCTTCTATTACAAAGAATCAGCTACATGGCGAATGTTTCCACCATAATTTCTTTCATCTACATGCTATCTAATATGTTTACGTCATTCACACTAGCAAAAAAGTCTCTTGAACCTTGAAATTATTAGCAAGTACCATAACACTTTAGCAGAATGATACTTCTTACTAACATTGTCATTGTCATTGTCATTACCATTGTTGTTCTTCAACTAGTAGCGCGAGTCACCATATTCTGGACATTGATCTAAGTTTTCATACTCTTTTCTGTATAATAAGCAATTATTAGGGCATGCATGTATTTTGATATATTCCAAATCCATAGGACACAATATCTTCTTGGCCTCATAACGACGATCTAGAAAATTGTTATCTTCTGCTAGCATTTGTTTCAACAAATCAAGAAGTTATGTAAAAATTTTATCTGACTAGCCAGCCTTTTCCTTCAGATTAAACAATTTTAGCAACACAGACAATCATGTAAAATTGATGCACCTCTTATATAAAGGCGCATCTTCGTCGCTACATAAAGTATCATAAATATGAGATTTCATATAAGACGATTCTCAAATATCACAGATCACATGGTTCTAGTCGATCATCCATATCTTCATCATCTTCATCCATTATATTTGCGACGTCACATTTCGATTATTATCCATTCTCCAAGTCACGCATAAGTTGTATAATTTTGACGTTACATTTCTTTCTTTGACCATTTATTAATATTCCCACAAACAACACAAGGACAATAAAAAGATACCATTATTGTCAGGAACATTTTTTCGAAGAATTCAAAGAACTCAAGAACTCCTTTCTCATACACCAGACCCAATCTATCAAATTTCACCAAACTACGATCGATAACAAATTCTGAAATTTAATTATATGCATACAATTTGATTATATGCATATCCAACACCAACTCCAAAACCAAAACCTAAAGCATATTTATAAAATTTGTATAAAACATGAACATGACAATATGAACAATACACATGACAATGTCAATGCTGAAACTGTTGATTAATGAAATGCAACAAAAGCCAACATCATTTATCTGTTAAAAAAAGAAGCTAGTGTTAGCGAAGAACATAAACATTAAGAAGCGTTAGAGATAGAATGGTAATGTACCGTAATTCGAAGACGATGATGATTTTGTTTCTAGAAATGATATTCGTTTTCTAAAATAAATGAAGATGTTGAAGATGTCACTATCATTATCGTCTCGTTCGCTATAGCACATTTGTGTGTTATGGACGAAATAAAGTACCTGCTATGTTTTAATTTTATGGGAAATTTTTTCATAATGATAACAAATTTCAACCGTAGTGAAATATAGAACATATAACAATTGTTGAATAAAACAACAATAGTTGTTATACTTTCAATTTTTAAATAACAATAAATGTGAAGGGACACTCACTTATTTTTATTAAAAAAAAGAAAAGTATTAATGCCGAGATTTGAAGCTTGTCATTTAAATTCTATGACCACAATTCCTTTTAGAAATTGACATGAAAAATTTCTTAATAAAAAAAATATGCATGTGATGTGAAAATATAATATCATACGAAGTATATTTTGTAGTAATGCAGTTGACAAGTTGAAGTCTATGTTTGAAAATATTAATATTACGGTAGAAAGCTACGGTAGCACAAAAGCTACTCCCACCTACTTCTAAAAATCAGGTGAATGAAAAAAAAAACACAGGAGGGGCAACTAAACACAGAAACAAAGATACACAAAATCCATAAATTATATGTTTTGTATAATTAATTTGTATTGTCCATTTTAAAGTCGAGCTAATAGTAATCTAACCTACAAGTAGTGATCACATCCTGAGAACAACTCCCATAGTGCATTTTGATACAATTTCGCACAAGAGAAGGGCGATTACATCTTGACACAATTTCCAGAATGGCCCTTAGTTTGAGTCAATGTACAATATAACCTAAAGTTTTGGACCAAGTAAAAATAGAACAGAAGCTACATTATGTCATTCTTTTTTAAGAAATTCCAATAAAATATAAATGCCAGCTAAAAAGTATTATTATTAATACCCTGAAAGCGTTTGAAAGTTCGTGGCAGATTGTCGCTGCTATTATATTTCTATGAATAAAACTTAAAAATATTGAGTGGATGAAAAATAATATGAAAACTAAGGAAGTGAACAGACTTGAAAAGTTAAAGTTTTTGATTTTCTCATATTATTAGTTTTTCGTTTTGACTTAATTTTTTACACATTATTTTAATTAGTTGGTACTTGGTAGACAGCATGAGAAACTTTCAACTCAATTTTATATGAGGAATTGTCAAATATTGCATATTAATTAGATCTTTTAAAGACGTAAAGGGGTCATTAATCCACAAATTAAGAAGGGCATTCATTCTTCTTTTATACATTGTCCAATTAATAGTCCATTACCTATTGACGGTTTCTTTATGCACCATTGTACTTTTTTCAAGAAGTTTTTAGCGAAATTTCTATAATATTATTAGAATTAAGATAATTTTAACTAAATCATTATATTTTAACTTTTTAAGAATTTATTTGAATATGTATATCCGAAATAACTCTTTGAATACACATATTTAAAATAATTTAATATTTCATGTTGAGAAATTTTTTAGATTTAAATATCTGAAATAATCTCCTTAAGATTATGAATTATTCATCATTTTTTAAAAGAAATTAACATATTGTCTATTCATTTAATTTAAATATCTTATTTTAATATTTTAAATTTTAATAGTATTTAATAATTGTATTTAATAATAATATTTAATTTTAATAGTATTTAATTTATGATAGTATTTAACGTGTTGTTTTATTTTTCTAAATAAAAGTGTCATTAAGTTTAACTTTTAAGTTACAATTAGAAAATGTTTTTTTAATATTTTTTATCTAAAATTATTCATAATTTTAAATAAAAAATTGAAAATCAATTACAAGTCACCATTGTAATTAGAAATTTAATTATTTAATTTATTTATTTAATTTTATATCATAAATTTACTTTAATAATTAGTTTTCAATTAAAATTTTAAATTATTATTAATAATAACTAATTTTAATCATATTATAACTATATTATAAATAGATATTAAATAAAATCAAAATAAATTTAAAGTAAAGTTCTGAGATATTAGATCATTTCGGTTATGTATATCTGAAAACTTTCTAAAGACGAAATATTGAGTTATTTTAGATATGCATATCCAACTCTCTGAAAATGAAATTTAAGGGTTTGTTCAGATATGCATCTCCGAACGGAATTTAGAAATTTTCAGAGATTACCAAAGAAATTCCCTTATATATTTATACGATTGTTGGGAAATTGAATAGCCTAATACTATATACTTTATGCATTTCTATGGTGAGGGTGAACAAATTAACAATTCAAATTTGTTATTTTATATTTTAGTGATGTATTTCCGAACACACCTAAAATGCATATGTTTTTCATAAGTGAGCTATCCATTTCATATTTGCTAAAAAAATAGTTTCGGAGATGTATTTGCAAAATCACCTTGAAAAAATTACGGAGATGCATATGGATTAACCCCTGAAATCACTTTGTGCTTCACAAGTGAACCATCCACTCCAAATTAATCCAAAAAATATATCAAAGATGCATCATTGTATATTTATATGAGCGATTATGTAGATGCATATTCGGAATAATCCTTGAAAGCATTTGAGAGTTATTAACATTCACTTACAAGTGTTTCAAATTGATATTTTTTAGGCCATTTACACTAGGGATATATTAATACCATATATATATATATATATATATATATATATATATATATATATATATATATATATATATATATATATATATATATATATATATATATATCAACATTAGTCAATTAATTGAAAGAATATTACCACAATATAAAATTTGTTCAGAAAATACAACTATTACCATAATAAAAATAAAAATAATCTACTGTGTATTTCTAACTCCCTACCTGTCCTCTGCCGCATGTAACCCAAGGCATTATGTGCCTCGAGTAAGATGGCAGGCAGCCATACTAAGATTGTCTTCCATAATGTGTTCTCTCTATATGGCATCTTTCACAATCATCCTAATACGCTGATAGACCGACAACAAGTCTGTTATGCGGTCATCCCTGACCCATTACTCTTCTAAAATATCTCTTGATGAGCTGGTTTAACTGGTGCTCCCATGAAATCTAGTGTCATGTAAGGATGTGACACTCGATAAAACCAATGAATGTAGCCCCGTGCATAAGCACATAGATCAATAACTAACATAATGTGTGCCTCATCTTATACCTGATAATTATAGAAATCATTGAGTATGACATCAAGATCTATATGGTGGACTGTCGTAGGAGCACACATAAAGGGAGGTCTTGGAATAATCTGAAGAAACCAGAACTAACACATGACCCGCTCAGACAGATGTGGATACATCAACGACGATCCACAAGCCTAAAATCTGGAGTAGAAGACTATGTCGTACAAAGGACACCTCTGAAGATGACTATTGTACGGATAAAAGCATATGTCATATGCTAAAATACCGCCAATAAACACCTAAAACAACTCTATCACCAAATTCCCTATGTACGGGGCAAAGCCGCAAGTACACGGTCAATCCTCAGTATAGTCCATCTCATGTTCCCAACAAAAATATATGTAAGGAAAGTGTGAGATAATCCATGCCTGAAAATAGTTATGATAAAATATTTTTGTCGTGCCAACCAAGTATAAGAAGTATGACCTTAATGCACATTATTTGTGGAACAAAACATGCTCGTCATCCCTTTTGGCATCCATTACCGCAACCAGGTGGTACTTGTACAGTTCCTCCAGGTATGAAAATCGGGCATGAGCGCCTCTCGTGGAATCAAGCTCCTTATGGGCCTCACCTGGGTCAACTCCCAAATAATTCACCATTTATTCAAGTGCCTCGCCTTTGTTGATACGAGAATAATTTTGTAATTTCCCCTAATTGGAAGATGCAGAAGGCTTGAAACATTATCAAGAATGATAGAGATATCACCATGAGGGATATGGAAATACTCTCATGTCCACAACAAATATTCTAACATTGGCGAAGAACACTTGCGATACGGCCTAAATTCTAAAAGTAAATAAAAACCTTGTAGATAAATAAAGTAAGCCCAGAGTTATAACAAATCATGAATAACAATAATAATAAAGCGAAGACTTAAGCAAAGCTCTAAAGCTAACAATAATTGAGGTATCAAGGTTAAATATTTCATTAAATATCCAAAATTGTTACACCCGAGGCGTGAAATCACATGAAATTCGCATGAAGCAAATAATACAAGGCAAAAAAAATTAAGTCGGAGCATTTGAAGCCGAGGCACCAAGACTACTTTCCTGACTCACCCCAGAAGCAGGTTAAACAAGTATATCGCCTCGGCAAAAATTATCAAACCTGAACATAGATTCCTGAACATAGATTCCCACATAGTATGCTGAAGTGTATCATGGAATTCCCACTTCAGGATAAATACTTCATCCTAGAGAGCTTTCAAGGCATCTTCATCTTTCTGATGCTCCTCCACCTGACGAACTTTCCCCTTAAAGAGATTAAGAAGAAACCTTGTATTGCTGCTCTATGTTCGAGAGAGTGCCCTCCCATCCAGTCTCATTAGAAATCATGGTAGAAGGATATCCATGTACTTTCACCGCCGACTACAATGAATTAGAAGATTTATTCTTCTCATGCAACGCAAGGAGCTCCTTATGAAGATTGGTCATTTCAAATCCATAGCCTAAACCTTATCTTTATTGGTATCCCTCTCCTTGAAGGGACCACCTAGAGCCTAAACGTCACATGTTACCAGAGACGAGATAAAATATAAAATCTGCTTTGAACATGCTGTGAGCATGCTTAAAAGCTATTTACATATTATCCCCCTTTGGAAGATTTTTAATGAAGGATAAATTTGATATCGAGACGATAGAAGCGATCTCCTCAAGAGATCGTGGAAGTTAGGAAGAGAAAATTTATGGTATGTTTATAAAAGGAGATACCTCCTCAGAAGCATTACCTTCAGTAATGTGAGTCTGCTTAGGAGAAACCTCATTTCTAAGAGACGATTGTTCCTCATCTCGAGCCCTTTTGGTTGAAGATGGAGGCGAAGATGGTCCGTCCACCGTTAAAATTTTTGCAACATCCCCAAGTTGGTCCAGCTTAGGCACGAAAGTCATAGTTTCTACAACCGGGGAAGGGAAAAGAGCCAGAGCATGTGTGAGGGCACAAGAAGAATTTATAGTATTCACCTTAGCCTGGATACCTTAGGCATATCCCAGACGATATAACATGTTAAGCTTACTTACTTTGTCAATTTTATTTGCAAAATATAATGACATATGTCAAGAAAAAAGGAATTAAGACTACACTTTCACCTAATACTTTCCTCCTTTCTTCGAGACTAACTGCACTCAAGATAATGTGAGCATTAATTTGATAATATTAAGGATAATCGATAGGAAGATAATAGAAAACAGAGTGATATGTAGGGGTGAGCGGCTTCATCAAGAGGAAACACCTCAGAAAATCACTATCCAAAATAAAGGAGTTGAACCAAGAGATTACCGGGTGAAGCTAAAGAAGCCCGTAATTACGAAATTTGTCCAGAGATGTGTATATCGGTTGAATAAGATTAAAGAACGGTAGTTGGAAGACCCTCAGATACACCCATGACCCTAATGGTGATGTGAATGGGCAATATTAAATTTTTTAAGGGTGACTATCTCAAATTCAAATAAGGGAAGCCAAATTTCTATTCGTATGAACATACACTCATAGAAAATGACAAATAAGTCATAAAAGTAATGCAAATCCTTTTATCCTCTAGAACCAGAAGGACCAATAACTCTGAAGGATCGTCGACCACATTATTAAAATCATACAAGGCAATCTCAGGCCTCAAAGCCGAAGAAGTGTCTGCCACTATTGCATATATCCAATAATACATTGGTGCGCCCTGCCTTATATTGAAGATTTAAATATTCCAACACTTCAGCGTCACTAGATTCACAACCTACATCTTGCAGGAGAACTTGAGTAAAATCTCCAACTCGTTGCCTCCTTTGCAAATTGGCTTGTACTTTTTCTTCCGAAAGAACAAGAAAAGGGCATTGGGACCTCGTCTCGATTTATTACTCCACCTACATTTGTGATGAGGGCATCTAATGACCCAAAAGAAGAAGTTTATTCCTCCAGGGAATCCTCAGACACAATCTCTAACCAGAAGTTGTCAAATATAGATACAATTTATAGTCATACATAACCACTATTATAGGAAGGATGATGAGAATCATGGGATGACCCAGATGACGTTTCTACTTTAGAATCACTCACTAAATCGGCGATGTTATTACTCATCCTAACTAAAAGCAGGAAATACTGAAGAAAAAGCTTGAGTTATAAAGATATATTGTGGTAATAGGTTGATGAAGCAGGGGGAATGGAAAAGGCGAAAGATTTGTACAACGCTAAAAGTTGGTTCGAATGATATCCTTATGAAAAATAAACAAAAATATTTATATGGAAATGTGGCTAAAAGCTTGCAAACTAAAAGGTTGCGAAAACTTCCAAATATTTATCCTATTTATATCCTCTTCCACGTCCTCATTTTGAGGTTTTTCCTCTCTCATAATTGTCGCTAGTGAAATTTGAAACTCGTCCATGGTTATCATATTCAAAATGTTCTCAACTGCGACCTCGTTCTTAACCTCAACCTCGACTTTATTAACATCTCTCATTTAGTTGAGTTTCTTCATTCTTCTTTAGTTGATTCTTGAATATTTTTTGTGATCTCTTTCTTGTTTCTTGTGTTTCTCCTCGTAACCTAGTAACGATTCTTGAAGTTGCTTTATTGTCACAGTCTCTAAATATCTTGTTTCCTTGATTGGAGCAATAATATACACAAATCTAGGGTTGATGGGTGAAGTATCTTCTCCATAATTCTCACATCTTGTAATTTTTCACCACTTATTTTTAATTGATTTGAAATAGTGTTAACTCTCGAAAAATATTCAAAAATAGACATTGACTCCTTCATATGCAAGGATCCAAACTCATCTCTTAGAACTTAATAACACCATCTTTACTTTACGTTCACCTTTTCAAGATATTTGGAGCTTCTAGTATGCCTCTTTAGTAGATGTTACATTTGAGATTTTCTTAAATTCATCTTTATCCAATGTGTGATAGATAAGAAAAAGAGCTTTCTTGTCTCTCTTTCTTGAGTCTTTCAAAACATCATTCTAAGTTTCAGTTAAGAAATTCTCATCATGTGATTCTTTATAATCTTTTTTCAATAACTCCCAAATATGGTGTGCTAAGAAGAGCCTTCATTTTGATACACCAATTTCCATAAGTACTTCCTTTGAGAAGTGGAACGTGGAAGGAAGTTAGTCTATTGTATAGAGAGAGTTCTTATAAAAAATCTAAGCCCTGATGCCACATTGTTGAAAAAGGAAAAAAATGCATTAAAATTTTATGAGGAATTGGAAGGAGAGACTATTTGAAGAAATGATAATTTCTATTGAGAGGATTCCTTACACGCTTGTTTATTTACTTCTATTTGTTTGGCTATTAACTCGGATAAGCTCTCCATATTTATAGGATTAAAGGGAGAATTCTACGTGCATCTATAGATTATGGTAATTTTGTTTTTCACCTAGTATCCTTCATCTCACCTGTTTGTTGCGAAAAATCTAAAATCTTCAGAATTTGTAAGTGCAGTTGTGAACGCACCACCAACGTGATATTTAGATTTATTTTACAAGTGCACTTGTAAAATTTCTCCTGTGTTTTTTTTAAAGAATCTAGGGTTAATTCGGAAGTACACTTGCGAATTTTGCAGAAACAGAAACATGTCTATTATTTGCACTATTAATTGTAGATTTTTAGATTTTGGGACATGGAAAAAATTTGTAATACTAAATATAGATAATATGTTATATATATATTGAAACATATAGAAATTAGCGGCGACAATTTTTCGGTACATTTTAGAATGTAATCAAATCATTTTTTGAATGTGTTGTCGAACATATTGTAAAATCTATACGTTTCAATACATATTATCTATATTTAGTCTTATAATTATTTATTTTTTTCATGTTCCAAAATCTAAAAATTTCCAATTAATGGAGCATATAATGGACATGTTTCTGTTTCTGTAGAATTCACAAGTATTAATGGTGCAAATAATAGACCTGCTTTTGTTTCTGTAGAATTTACAACTATACTTGCGAATTAACTTTAAATTTTTTTAAAAATAACATAAAACAAACTTTACAAGTGCACTTGCGAATTCTCCTGATAAGTGAATTCGCAAATGGACTTACAAAATAAATCTAAAAATCATGTTGATAGTACGTTCAGAAATGCACTTGCGAATTCTTTGAATATTTTAAATTTTTTACCTAGAGATCTAAAAATCGACCCTTAAGATAGGAAAAGAAGGAAAAGAAATTCCATAGATTATTTAATTTTATGAGAGAGTTCTACACACTTCTCTCTACTACATATATTTATTATTTTGTTTTTATCAATAAACTTCTACTTTTCTCTAAACTCTTTTTAGCATTTACCACTAAACCAAAATTGATCCAACACTTTATTAGTCCAATGAATAAATCATGTTTGTAATTCAACAAACTTGTTACATAGACTCGATTAATTATTTAGATATATTCAGATTCTTAATATCATAGATTTGGGGCTTTTGCCACTTACATGGATATATAAAACATCTTTGAATAGCTTACATGACTAGATTCTATCATAAATTCTCATCAGAATGCCAGTACCATTACCACTTTCTAATTTGTATCAATTGTCTTTACATAAATGCAATACTATTTTCACCAAAAAGAAGGACTTATAACTCTTTAGTAAAACAGTGCTGTTAGACAATGTATCTAACTTGATAACATTTATACAAAACAAAAAACCATTACAATGTTTTCACACACTAATACACAAACAATACACACAATGAATAGAAGAAAAACTCTACACAAGTTCAAACTTTCAGTAAATCCCAGCAACTCTATATTATAAAAACCGAACCATTACTTTTTGTTTTGATATCTAAAAGAAAAACTCAGAAACCTGAAAACCTGAATTCTTACATATCTAATGTTCTTGCAAACTGTCTTCTGTTAAGTGTAACACAAGGCACACACTCAGTTCCTATCTCCATCAGGCTGCAATCAAAACAATGTAACAATGCAATTAATGACTTATCCTACATAATTTTTTCTTAATGTTATGTATGATAAAAACTAGTAGCATGAGAATGGTTGGTGGTACTACTCACATCATATGCAACAAGAGATCTGCAGTAATTAGTATTCGTCAGCATTGTACTCGTCGAGCCACACTCACTGTCATGGAGCGAAACCGCTGATCTATCAAGCTTAATTGACCATGGATATTGGTAATTCTGAGCGGCGGCACCAACCTGTGATGATGACCTCTGCATCCTCACTGGCCTAGGTACATTTCTTCCCTCGACCGAAATTCTTCGTCGGCTTAGTTGCCTCTCAAATGAATCCGGCCTTTGTTTTGGTGCACTGTGTGATCTAGCTTTAGCCTTTGATGATTCTGTGTTAGCCATGTAACTTGGATACAAAGGGTAATCATAGGACATAGGTTCTGCGTAAGACGGTCTAGGGAAAGAAAAAGGATGATCTGAAGCTGAATCGTCTGTTTTCGATATAACAGAATAGTAATGAGGGCTGTTTTGTGCTGTACTGAAACAATCTTCGAAATGGCCACTGCATGCTTTTGGACTCATTTCTGTTACAGCTGATGGAGCTGGTGATACTTTGTAGTTTTCTTCTTTTGAGTAGGAATAGGAACCATTTGTGGAATATTGATGATTTAGACTGCTGCTTCTGCTTGTAGAGTTGCCTTTTGATTCACAAAAGTCCATTTCCACTATCTTGATGTTGTCTTCTAAGCCTCTGTCCATTTCCTATATGCACAAAACCACATTTCTTTTCATGATTAGACAACTTCAGTTTTAGATAAACTAATCACACTAACACGATCACAAGTATGTGTATCGTGTCTGTGTCAAACACAACATTTATCAGACATTCACACGCCTTCAATCTGAAGCGTCAATGTTACATAACTAATCGCTCATAATAGAATACTTTTCTAATTAACCCAAAATGACATCGATTCCGAAAATTCTAACCATCAAATTACTATAAAAAAATAATAGAAGTTATGGAACTGACATTGTATATTTGTCTGAACAAGTCATTTTCCATGACATTTCTAGGAGTTAATTGATTTGGATTAGGCTTTCCTTCGGACACCATTCGGATCCGTTGAGCACGAGCTCTAGCTTGTGCTGTCACCAAAGCCTGCATACATCTAAGTGTTGCCTTAGCCTGTTTTCTCACCAAGTGACCCCTTATCAGTGCCTGCAACTTCACTAATCCTCTCAGAGCACGCAGCGCCTTTCTCGCCTGTCACAGAAACATTCACATAATAAGTATTTCAATTTTAAGGACTTAAGTGCTGATTTATGAGAAAACCAACTGCATACATAGTTCATACCAAGTGAGATCGATAGACACATTGAATTCTAACAGCAGCAGCCTCTTCAATACTTCTAGAACTCTCATTCGAACCAGAAGTCAAGCGGATCACAACAGCTGCAGCCTGTGCAGCAGCCACTGCTGCATCAGCTGCAGCCGCGGTAGCAACAGCCACAGCCATAGCATGATTCCTCTGCTCATTCTGAATATTCTGAATATCAGCAACTGTTTGTACTGTCGCCAAAGCAATAACTTCAGATTTATTCAACTCCTTAGAAACCGTTGGCGTAGCCGATGCAGACGATCTTCTAAAACTCCATCTCTTTTTCTCCTTTGTCGCACTTGAACTTGAAATTGGAGTAGTTGGCTTTTCTGTTCCATTAGAAAAATTCTGGTTTACTGTAGATTTTTCTTTATTTTTATCTTTCTCTCTTTTCCCTGTCAAGAAATTCTTAAGCCATTTACCTTTTTTTCCCATCTCTTTCTCAAGTATCTAACAAACTAACATGAATTGTAGCAACATGATTTTATTTAGATCTCTTTGAGAAGTTGCTTTCATTACTATATGGTGGTTGATGGTCACATTACTGAAATTATATAAAACTATTTGACAGCATAAACTCACTGTTACATCAATTTTTTTGTTTTTCTGCACTAAATGTAAGGGTCACCATGTCATGTAAAAAGAAGAGATTCTTTGTCCTCTCAAGTGTTAAAGAATTTTAAGTTTGGTGGAGGGTGTTTTGGTGATTTCAAAGGATGGTTAATATGGGATGGAGTGGATCAGAAAGCATGTGAAAATAGGTAAAGAACATGCAGCATACGTGTATAAGACTCAAGTTAAGTTGTGTTAAGAGTTGTGGGATCCACTAAAATGTGATTGAGTAGGGGCCTTGAGATTGTGCATGTGCATGTCTTATTCGTGTAGTCATCAAGAATTTATGTAGATAAGTTAAGCATAAGTTGTAAAAAAAGTGTGTAACACATTTTATTTTTCATGATACCAAAGACCTTGGGAGAAGTCATCACAACCTTTACATTTCATAAGGATACATCAAGAGGTTTTTTTAAAAATAGTTTGATGAATAGTTTTATGAAAGAGAGGGTTATCCATACCAAACATTAAAGATATTGCTAAGATTAGTTGGTGACTAAATGATACATTAGAGATTACAGAGTGTTTGATCCATGTGACTGTGTCAAGACTTCATACCAAGTTTGGATGAGACTTGATGTGGTGGACTTACTTCAACGCCCGACCAAAGTAGTAAAGTTTATTAATTAGTTATGAATCGACTTAATGAATAGAATATTTTAGATTTATCACCATCAAAATTGCAAAATCACTTTTACGTTGCTGAAAGGATGTGTGACCACTTTTATAAATAATAAAAAAAATATAGATTCACATAAATAAAGAGAGTGTCATAAATTTTGTTATTAATTACGTAAAATTTAATATCAATTTATGAGATAAAAAATAGTAGCAATTAAAATAAACGATAATTCGTACACAAATAATATAATAATAGAATAAAATGGAAAAAAAACGAAATTTTTTTTATCTGGTTTGGTCAAATGATCTACTTTAAGGAAAATAACAACTCTCCAATTCACTATATTCAAAAAATTATTATAAAAGATTAGAAATGAGTTATAAGAAAATAACATTCGCATTCAAGTTCCCAACAACAACCCTGAAGGTACTCAAGAATTACCTTATTTTCTACCCAAGTGTTTCCCAATCTCTTCAATTTTCAATATATGAATAACTCAAACTTAGGGTGTAAACAAATGTTTCCCAATTCCCAATAACCTTAGATAACCCCCCCAAAATTTTCAAAACTTTTGTCTTTCTAAGGTTTCCTTTGAGAATAGCCAAAACCTTATGCAATGACTTTAAACCCTTGCTCTCCTTTGTTGGTGTAAGCTCTAAGATTATCACACTTGTAAGCATATAAGAGATACATATTTATAATAACAAATACCCAACAAAGAAAGTCTAAAATCACATGTATCCATTGACAAAACGAGAAATTATCGAAAAAGTCTGAAAATTTGAAATCACTATTTACCATATGGACGATATTATTCACCGTACAGACATCACTATTCACCCTAGGGACATCACTATTCATCTGTACGAACGTAATTATTCACCAACCGGTTTTTTCAGTTTCTATTTTCGACTTTTCGCCCGACTTTCTAAAACTTTTGATTTTTGCGGTAAATACTATCTCTAAAATATATTTTCTTTCTATTCATCAACAAAGGTTTTAAGGCACATTTGCAACAATCTCCACCTTGACTTTAAACCGTGTTGATACCAATTTAATAATCAACAACATAGTTGCTCTCTACCATGTTGAAACTCTAATCAATATCATTAATCAAGTTCAAACAACCCTTGAATCTTGATTATTTCACTTGCATCCACTTGTTTCCAATTACCTTTTTCTACTTAGGTAATTTAACAAGCCTACAAGTATGATTTTTCAACCACCCTTGACTCCACCTATTTTCAAATGCCTCCCTGAAGGTTTTTCTTATTTTATTTTGCAGTCATTCAACTGCATTAAAAAATAATATCCAAGGCTGGCATAACCGTCCCTTTGAGATGCTACAATAATCCTCCTTACCTTATCACGAGTCAAATGATAATCAGAGATCTTTGTAGTCGTTCCCTTACTACTAGTAGTATCCATATATAGTATAAAACTCCACCTCAAATTGAATTTTCTCCGTTATCGTTTTCACCCGGTTTCTCCCTTGATTTTCATTATTCTCTCCCTGAAGAAATTCTCTACCAACCAAGTAAGTTGTTTTACCTCAGCTCTTCCCTAAAAACTCAATAAAAACTCAGTGGTAACATACATTTTTATCCCTTGATTTTAGCAAAATTCGTTATACTCCTTTGAAAATTTCTCAAGGCATTCATAACGCCTTAAACCCATATCCCATAGTTCTTTTTTATCATGAAAGCCTCCACTTGTTAATGATTAATGAAAAACATTTGAACCTTCTAAAATATATAGACCACATAGTTTAGACCCTTTAACAATAACCAATTCATCATGCGAAATCTTCAAAACTCCATGTTCAACTCTAGTACAATAGCCTAGATTATCAAACATACTTATAAATTACAAATTTCGTCTGAGTTCTAGAACCTACATCTCATTGTGAATAAGAAGTTCACGGTCATCAAACATTTTAAGTCTGATCATACTGGTACCTTGAAAAATCTCAAGGTATTCAAGCACGTGTATTAAATGAAGATGTTCTTATAAGTTAAGGGTGACTTTCTGAAATAAAGACCCTTTGAAAACAACTCACTCTCTGAAAACAACTCAAAAGCTCACTTCGTATTTTCCTCAAAGTTGTTTTATTATTTTCTGTGTCTAAATAGTGTATACATCACAGTTGTGATATACCTTGTAAGAAGAATTATTAACACACATTATTGCTGTAAACTGTTTGTACCTTGAGTAACCAAGTTGTGGTTAGATTTCAAGAAGACGTTGGCAGTTGTCATCGTGGTTGTAATCAAATATTTGATTAGTGGATTAAGACCTCGTTGAGAGAGGCAAGTCACCTTGACGGGTGGACTAGAGTAGTTTGAGTTCAAACGAACCAAGATAAAAATAACTTTGTCAAATTGTTTTAATTTCAAAACCCCAATTCAAATCCCCCTTTCTTGTGTTTTTCAACCTTCAAACAAGTGTTTCCCTATTCCCAATAACCTTAAATAACCCCAAAGATTTCCAAAACCTTTGCTTTCTAAGGTTTCCTTTGAGAATAGCCAAAACCCTATGTTATACCTTTAAACCCTTCCTCTCCCTTGTTGGTGTAAGCTTTAAGATTTTCACACCTATAAGCATATAAGAGATACATATTTATAATAACAAATATCCAACAAAGAAAACCCAAAATCACATGCATCTATGGACAAAATGTGAAATTGTTGAAAAAGCCCAAAAATTTGAAATAACTATTTTCTGATTTCTATTTTTCGAGTTTTCATTCGACTTTCTAAACTTTCTGAATTTTATGGTAAATGTAATCTCCAAAATATGTTTTCTTTCTCTTCAGTAACAAAGGTTTTAAGGCACATTTACAACATAAAGTTTACATGAACGAGTTATTGGCGAAATTATTAGTTCTAAGTCTCTTTTTATTAAATTAAAATCAATAAATGTCACCTCAAAACTAAATTGATCATCATTTTAGATAATTAATGAAATAGGAAAAAATATGTACCTCAAAGATCCTCAACAGAACGATATTTTTAACTACTCATTTGTCATCATACACGTCTTCCCTCAAGGATCAATGTGATGGCGATTAGTGATGTTGACGTGCCCCAATAGAGTAGGTCTATCGCTTTTTCCTTCAAAGTCTAGTAGAGGAGTTCGCTGCTGACGATGCCGGAAATAATCTTGCAACCTAATAATGACCCGACCTGAAGAAATGGTCTCAACAAGGATCTATTGTGGTGTTGTTGTGTGATTGTCGTGTGATTCCATTTCATGCAAGGATGCCATTTCGCGCAACAATAACAACATTGTTAATTGATTGAGGGTGTTAGATGTTGCAACAATAACAACATTGTTACAAATCCTTGGGTGAAGCCTCCGTCACTTGATTGAGGGTGTTAGTTGTTGCAACAACAACACTGTTACATTGGCTGGCTAGTCAAGTTGACTAGGATGTTGCCATAGTTTACGTAAAATAAACTGAATGCGATAGAAGAAATAAGATCTACTTGAATTGATGAGCGGTGAAGAGACATTGGTTTTTACGAGAATTCGAGGGAATCAATAGTTGTTTCTCATAGACAATGTTATTGTTCCGAGGTGGAATGAGAAATATGTAGTACTGAGAGAACAAGCTTTTTTTGCTAGTACCATTCACGTCTTGTTAGGCCGAGTATATTGCCGCTTATTATGAGCGTGTCAAGCCGTATAGGTAATGAATATATTGAAAGAGTTAGACATCAATTCACAATCTTGGTTGATAATGTTTTAACTATTAATATTGCTTAGAACCCAGTTGCACATGGGATGAGAAAGCACTTTGAGATGAAGTTTCATTACTTGAGAGAGCTTGTTAGTAAAGGTAAGTTAAGATTGGGATAGTGTAGAAGTGAAGATCAAATTGCTGATTTGTTGGCTAAGGAAGTCACAAATGATGTCTTCAAGAGGTTGTAGATGAGCATGGACATGGAGGACTCGGAGCACTTGAATAAATGTGATGTGTTGAGTAAAAACATGTAATTCAAGTGTTGTAACCGGTTAGCACGGGGTGTAATCAGTTGCATCTTGGTAGTAAAACACTTATGGACAAGAAAAAAAGTAGTTTTGGAGTTGTATTAACCAGTTAACCAAACACGTTAATCGGTTACAACTGACATTTAATTTTTGTGGTTTTGTTCGCTGTAACCGGTGAACAGTTTGTGTAAACCGATTACACCCCTAAGTTTTGGGTTTTTCTTGTATTTTGTTGATGTGATTTAAGTCTCAATTATTTTGTAACACTTGTATAAAAGTCTTGGAGGCATCCTCATCATTGATTAATGAAAATTAACATTGTCACCTCTCTATCTAATTCTCTTCTCTCTCACTATCTCTTTCTCCACATACTTCATAGTTTACCGATTATGTGATCGAATGTTCTAACAACAATTTAAACTTCATTCTGCCTTGTCCAAAACAATTAATTCTCTGGTTATTAAGAAAAAAGAATTTAATATACTGCAGTTAACGAAAGAGACAAATATATGGACTCCGAAGCCATTCTCGGACATACAATAATATTAAATTCTTTTGAGAGAAAATTTTGTTGGTGGTCCTCTCCAATCCGAAAAATTAATCTCTAAAACTACATGCAGATTATATCCGATTTCTACCGAGTAAAGTCAGATTCACGAAGTGTGACGAACAAGGGGTCTTGCCTGTAAGTAAACATAAGTGAACATCAAATAAATGGGGCTTGGTCATCTTACTCATAATAGAGTTGTGTAATTCAATAGCATATTTGTTTTAAAGGATATCTTTTCATATCCAGACAACTAGTTGGCAGTCACATGGCATGTTTACATGCTCCCTCAATTCACTAGTTGTTGTATTGAAGGAAACACCACTTTTGGAATTTTCCTCATTTCCTTCTCTATCTCCCCTTCATTCTGTTAAATTTGTAGTTTACATTTATAGGGTAAATGTTAGTAACAGCTGCAAATATGTTTCTAGGATCTTCAACTTCATCAAAAATATAATTTCAATAATCTATATAAACCGATGAGACAAAAAGCAAACTGTACAATAATTTAATTTGTTACAATATTTTTATGAAGGCTGTCCTTCTATTCTATGGTTAAAAACTAGTAATTTATATAGTAATGATTCATTGAATCAAACCCAAAAGTCCAAAACCATGCAAATGAATATATGATAGGCCAATGATGCATTTTCTTGGAAAGTTCTTATATATACAATGTAAAGACATGCTTGAAACATAATCTGATCTCTGAATACAGAAGATCCTTTCTAAGTGGGGCCATAGGAAAGTCCATTGAGGTCTCTTCTACCCCATGTGGATGTCTTTACTACATATTCCTTCAAAGACATTCGGTTACTCATTACATAATGATACTTGATTTAAAACACAATAATGGAGTTCAAAGACTTGTTTATTACCTTGCTAATCATAATACAAAAACATGGGATCATACAAAGCACAAGCATTGAACCAACAACTTTGGAAAATGTTAAATATATAAATGGTCTTAATAATCCTTTTCACATGGGGGATAAAGAACTACATGTGAGATACTTTTTGACAGCAGAATAAACTTCAATAACTAGAACTGTATAGTTTAATTATATGCATCTATATACAAGTTTTATATAATTGATACATAAAAATCAAACTCTTATTGGATGGTTACGAACTCAAGATGTTGTTAGGCAATAAGAGTTGAGCATGTTTGAATTGCAAGGATAAAGTGCCACATTATAAAGTCCATGAGAGAAATTGATGTTTATAAGCTTCCGACAAAGTAGTTAGCTTGCTTCGTTGGGTAACTCCAGCTTGTAAACGGGTCCGGTTTGTTGGGCATGTCCGTTTTGCCCTCACTTTAGTGTAGGACGAGCCAAGAATTTAGGTTTTCACCCTCTAATGTGACCGTCTCGCTCCATTTTCTTTGCGGGTTTTTGCGGACACGTGTTTTAACATAAAATTAAGCATTTCTAGATCTAAAATGTGTAGTGTCCGCAGACTTTCTCCGCTCCGCACTTACTTTTTTGCGGATCTGACCTATATTTTAGGCCCTCATCCTCAACTATGACCGCCCCGCCCCACCCTATTTTTTTGCGGATTTTTACGGGACGGGCCTAAACGAGACGGACATGCATGTTTGCCAACCCTAAGTGGGGGCATTAGTGTGGTGCAACATGGTTCAGAGTTGACCAATGGGACCTTGGAGAAGATTTGAGTTGGCTTATCAGAGCAGGCCACTGCAGTCATAGCCCACAATGCCTGGTGACCCTGGACATCTAAACCACATATGTGTAATGCTTCCCCTCTTGTTGCTTGAAGATGGATGATGTTCTATAATTAATATAAATCACTCTATAGGTATGACAAAATAGCATGCACTTTTATTACATTTACATCATGTATAATTTTGAGTGTTTATACCTCTTCTGATTTGTAGCAGCAGTAATATGTTCTCACTTGTACAACAAACACATTCAAATTTTGTATATAAACTAGTAAATGACCTGTTGCGTCCGTACACGTACTTTCATTAATATTATAGATTATTCGATAAAATTTAACTGTTGTTGATATATTATTATTATTATTATTATTATTATTATTATTAATAACTACAAATATTTTTAAAACATGTAGCATATCACCCTACGAAAAATTTAATATTACAAATATTACTTATAAATATAAACATTTACAAAAGTTGCTTTGAATATTTAAAAATTAAATGAATAAAATAAATCAAGTCTATTTAAAATTAAACTATAAAAAATGCAAAACCATTCGGACAATTTTCTTATATGAAAAAACTAGGGACAACTTTATTTCAAAATAAATAAGAAAATAGAAATGAGAATAAAATACTTAAATAATAATTTTATAAACAATAAATTTTATATATTATTAATTATATACTCAATATATATACAAATTTTAAATTTATCAACGACAAAGTAAACTTGTACGTAATGTTGTTCATTATTAGAGCTTATAGACTATATTTGAATACAGTATATTGCAATGCAATCATAATTCTACCTCAATCAATTTTCAACCAAAAACATCCTTTTAGGATTATAATAATTAAAAATGAATATTATTTTAAAAATTGAATATTTCTTATTCATTAATTTGATTTTAATTATTTTTAGTGATTTTTAATGGACTTAACTTCATGACATTTGTAAATATACCCATCAATATATATTTTTCAACCGGCTATTATTTCAAAATGTTATAATCTTAATAAGTTTTAATAACATACATTATCTTTAATTTAAAATAAAAACTATTTAATAATTACATCGGTATTTTAAAAGTAGAGTACATAATATTAATTAAGAATCTAAAATATTAAGTTTTGAGTTATATTTCTTAAGGGATATTTTACATATTTCTCTATTAGAGAATGGTGTCAAGCCACTCTACTGTGGCCTTGGCTTCCAAAATTGGCTGTCATCAAATTCACCAAATATTAACAAATATTTTCAAAGATGGGAAAAAAATATAAACTATAAGTGACGGAAATAGACCTCTTGGTTTGGTAGTCTATAGATAAAATGATCAAAGTATATACGAGCAGCTGAAGAGCCAGATACCTGACCTTTACAACAAATCTGTCACCACTCTAGAGCCATTTTTTTAGAAATCAGAACAATCATTGGCAAACATATCTATGCTATACAATATTACATAATTCTTTAGAGTTACTACCTTGCATAAAGAGATTATACATAACAAACACAAATGACAAACAAATTTGGCATAACTTCTTAGTACTCTTAGCGGTGCAAGGAATTTGAATCCACGTTCGTTGAATCCACAAGAAATGCATATGATAAGTTGTCGAAAGTTTTGTCTTCAGGTTTCTGCAAAAGAAAGGCAAAGTTGATAAAAGCTTTTAGATTTTGAATTCATAATGTAATAAATGGAAAGCATACTTAAACTATATATTACTTAAATTACATTACATACTTTCATGTAAATCAGAAGGATTATTTTTTTTCTTCATTTTTTCTAGAGTGCCAAAATAAAAAGGGAAAAAAATATTCTAGCAAGTTCACGCATGATACATGTGAGGAGTAAAATATCCATTTCAAGAAACATATAACATAACCCAAAACATTTTTATTATGCACACAAGACATATCCAATTCCTATGTCTGTTCCAACCATCACAAAATCTCAGTAGAATATAATACATCTTATGCATGCTCTTTTTATAACTTTTGTTAAAAATGGCAATACAATCTTATGGGGTTGATTGGGTGATTAATAGATAATCTGATCCAACTTATACGTCCAACACCTCTCTAGCCATCACCTTATACACCCTCAAGTCCATTCAAATATACATGGGTGTTCAAAATCAAATCAATCCATTAGAAAATCGCAAATCAAACCAAATCGAAACTGCAAAAAATCGCATTTGGTTCGGATTAGTTTGGGTCATTTTTTAACAAAACCGCATGGTTTGGTTCGGTTTGCGGTTTGTATTTTGCAAACCGAACCAAACTGAATCAAACCGCATTATGTTACAACTTAAATTTTACTTAACTCGCATCTAACCCAAACTTAAACCTATTATACATTAGTCTTATGATTACGGACAATTTTCTCATCTTTACAATTATAGTTTCAGTTTCAATCTTCTTAAATATCTCATAAGATTATCACTTCATCTTCACCACTTACATCTTGCCTCTTCTTCTCTAATCTCTACTCTCTTATGTTGTTTCCTTTTCACATTCTTAATTTTTATGTAATTTTTTCTCTCTTTCAATTTCATTTTATCACACATCTTTATCTCTAATATAATCTCTCCTCATGTTCTTTCTTTTTCATCTTCACTAATTTTTCATCTCTTCTATTTTTTTGTTTCATTATAATATTTTTTATATTGTTGTATGCTATTATTTTATGTTTATTATTTCACATTTGTCTAATCTAACTTTTACATATTAAATGGGAAGTTATTGTCCAAATATGATTAGTTTTTTGTTATAATTTAGTAGTGTATCGTGTATAAATGATCGAATACAAAGTTATGTTGTCATATATATGTGAATGTATGACTCAACAAATTATTTGTAAAAAATCGAACCAACCGCATCGAACCAAACCGCATTGGTTCGGTTTGATTTTTTTTTTAAAAGTCAACTTAACCAAACCAAATCGCATGCCTTTTCTCTCGCGGTTCAGATGTTTTTTGCGTCAAAATTGCCCAAACCACACCGCGAACACCCCTACAAATATATATGAACTGATAATCTTCATTTAATACATACATAAATGCATTATTATACTACCTTTGTCCTTAATTATAAGACTCTTTTGAGATTTTTTCTTATCCCTATTTATAAGACCCTTTTCAATTTTCAAAGTGTATTAATTATTTTTTTTCCAAATATACCCCTATTTATATTACATATTTTCTCTCTTAAGGATAAACTTGTAAAAGTATACAAAATAGTCAATAAATTTATTACTCTAACAAACTTTTTTAATTCCCGCAATTTACTCAACAGGGTTTATATTTAGGGACGAAGGTAGTACCTATGAATCAGAAAGAAATAGAAAAAAGTCTATTTCGAAAGCTCACCAAGTCGGGGAATCCATGCTGTGACACCCCGATTTAATTCAAATATTAAATAAGTGAGAATTTAATTATTTATTTAATTAAAGTCTTAAGTATTAATTTTATTTGGATTAATTGGATCATTTAAGAAAGAAAGGATTGGAGGTGTGCAGAGTAATTAGTGAGTATGAGGAGTAAATTACTCTACTTTACTAATTATTATTGTTTCATTTTATTTGGAATAAATAAAGGAACATTAAAAGGAATATAAAAAGGAAAAGAAAGGAAAAATAGGTTTTTTGGAGAAAAAAAAGCTATTATACGTGGAATTGGAGAGAAGAGGAAAAGAGAGGAAAAGCCGACAGAGAAATCAAGATCATCGCGAGGTAAGGGTGATTCGTTCGGTTAATATGCTTTATGGGTTTTGGGAATCAAAGGGATAATTGGGTAAGTTAGGAAGTTTGAATGTTGATGATTATAAGTTATGGAAATAAACCCTATTTTGTGTCGGTGTTTGGAATTAGGATCATTTGTATGTCAAATAATTGATAGGAATGAATAAACCATGTTGTGTGATGTTATAATAGTGTGAAATGATCATGAAATAGTGTTCCTAATGTCCCAATTCGTACTTGAAAGTTTGGAAATGATAATGGGTGCAAAATCTTTGTCAAAAGTTGCGAAAATGATGTTATAGGACGTGGAACCGGTTCCTGTGGGAGGAACCGAGTTCCGTTAAATTGGCCAAATCGGATTTTTACACTCGGGAACCGGTTCTGTATAGGTAGGAACCGGGTTCCCATACAAAACCAGGAGCGAGTATTTTTCTAAAATTTCTAAAACTTTAAAAATTCATATTTTCTAAACCGTAATTCCGATTCGAGTGTCGTTTTCGGCGTTATTTCTTAAATTTAAAATACTACCTTTTGAAAAGAGAAAAATATTCTTTTGCTAAAATTATTTTAAAAATAGTTGAGCTCCCGATTTTTGAAAAGAGTGATTAGTTAAGGATAATGGGAAACTATTACGAATGGTCTGAGTTACCGGATGAGTTATTAATGCTTGCTATGTTGTATCTTGATATTCATTGTGATTGAATGTGATACGTTGGTGATTGGCAATAAGTGAATTATGTTGGGATCGTAATCTATGAATTGGTTTAGATTGTTTGACAATTTGAATGGAGATTGACGTTCATGTGATGTTTCTTTCCTTGTGGTTTATTCATGATTGTATTGGTATCATGTGTTATTGTTATTATATGGTGATAGACTTCTTGATTGAAGAGTAAGCGTTTGGCATGTTTATGCTTTGTGATAATTTAATTTATGATTATGTTGTTATCATGTGATAGATTGGTATTGGTATTTATGTGGAATCATGTTGTTATCATATTAGTTGAATTGATGTGCATGCTTTTATGATGCATGCATGAGCATTTGTTAAATTGGTTCATTCCCATTGTGCGGAAGTGAATCGAGCCAATAGACTTACCAGTGCGAGGTAGTGAGGCTAGATTCTTGACCCTGGTTATGGGCGAATCGATTGGATTCTTGACTCGTTGTTCGGCGAATCATGGATATACACCGTCTTTCCACATGTAAGCGGAGCGGTGGGTGAACTCGGTTCACGTTTTGGTACCACATGCATAGAGTCGCATTGCATATGGGATTGTAACATGCTAGGATGGATTCCGTGTTGCAATTTCCATTGTTTGTTATATACATGTTCATTGTGTGAACTGCCTTGTGAATTGATTATGATTTGTGTTTGGTTAATGGACTAACGTATCCGATTATTCTGTTGCATTTTAAAAACGTATAATGCATGTTATATTGAATTGAAATCTCACCCTTACTTTAACAATTTCGGATCCAAGTGATTAGGCTTGAGTTGGTGAGGATAGCTCTAGAGTCGAGTCAGTTAATTAGTCCGCGTGTCAGTGTCGTGCTCTAGTAGATGTAACATTGGGGAAACGGTTGTTTGAATCCTTTAATGGATATTTTTAATGGTTTTGAATCATGTTTTGATGTTATGTCCTGGAATAATTATGGATGTTGTATTCGGATCCGTTATGTTTCATTTCATTGTTAAACATAACCTTAAGTATGTTTCATTTAATGAATTTTCTTCAGTGAAAGCATGACAACTGTTTTGAATTATATTTAAAAATTGCGATGCCTCTTGAAATGTGTTATATACTCTGATTATTATTTATAAAATCGCGGGTAATTAGAAGGGGTGTTACACATGCTCTGTGATACAAATTCCAAAAAAACAGATACATTCATGCTGGGGAGCAATGACTCTTGGGCTTCAAAAACAATCTCCTTAATTATTAATTTCTTGTTCAAAATTTTGCTTCACATGATGCTTCCAATAGCATAGGGTGTGAGACCTCTCTCAACCCCTTTATTCAATAACATTGTGGAGAAGCGGAGTGTTCTTGCACACTCGACTGAAATTGAGTTGCAACCTCCACGTTTTTCATGTCATGTCTCCACGACCATGATTAAGGTCGTATCTGGTTGCAACTCTCTACAATATCAAGAACTGTGAAATGACCATGACCGCAATTTAAAATAGGCATGGCAAATAAATCCGTCCCCACCACGCCCGAATTAGCGGAAAACCGGTTTTAGGGCGGTAAAACCTTTTTTTTACGGTGTGGGTGCGGGGGCGGGTGATGGTAATACTCGTCCCGCACTCACCAACTAAATTTATTTTATTTTATTTGTTTTTAATAGTTTTATTACTTATTTACACTTTTTATACTTTTTAATGTTATAATATTATGTTTATTAGAATTATTATTTATTTTTTTGAAATTAAAATTTAAATAAAACTATCAAACTTGAAAAATACTTTTAAAATAATTAAGTATTTAGTTTAATTATTTATTTTTAACTTTATTGAAAAAATAAAATTTAAAAATAAAATAAAAATTTTATTAAACCCGCTTGTTGTGGGGCCGGTGAACAAATTTTAGCCCCGAACGGGTGCGGGTGCGGGTCTGGGTCTGGGAGGCGGGTGCGGGTCTGGGTGTGCTTAAACCCGCCCCGTTGCCATCCCTAATTTAAAATCTGGTGACTGAATACAAATAGTCAGCATAGGAATAACCCCAAGTTGGAATAATCTAAAAATGTACAATCCCATAAGGCAAAATATCAAAAAGATAGTGACATAGAAATGCACCTGAGACCAACACTATGAGCAAGTCCAACAAAGAATCATCCATATAAAAGTGATTTTATGCATTCATGGATGCCCATTGGATTGCCTTAACATGTTAGTTTATTTCTTTTTCAAAAAAGAAGTGATGTTATTGCATTCATGAATTAACATGCATTATGTAAGCATATTTTGAAACAGAAAGTGGTAATAGTAAAGAACAACACGAATAAATTAGTCGAAGCACCAATTCAGCATTCAAGAGAATCTTCATATTGTTGAGCTTGCTTCTTGTGAAATATGGCCCAAAAGAATATAAACATTGTAAAATTATAGGAATTTGGTTGACAATATCAAATAGTTTTTTCTTATACTTCCTTTATTAAAAGACGCTGTAGAATCTAAGAGTTCACCGCCATGTTCCACTGGTTTCGGTTGGCTATACATGAAATTCATGGAATTAGGGAGGGGGGGGGGGACCACGTCTTATAATTCAATCAAAGATCATAAACATATTAAAAAACTTGTAATTGTGAATTGCTTTTACGTTGATTGGAGTTTATTAAGTTTGAATTTACCTGAGCTTTCGCTGAGAATACTGGAAGAAAATGAAGCTTCTAAAACAGATCCGAGATTGAGATGATTATCATTGCAAGAGGTTCCTAACAATCTTTCTTGTTTGGTTCCACTTCCACGCTGATAAGAAAATAAATCAAAGATAACATCAGGTATAAATAATAAGCAAAACGTGAAATTATAAGCAGCTAAATCAACCCAAATTTATGGTTTTCTCTACCCATTTAATATGATTCTAAATCTAAGGAAAAAAGAATTAGAAAATTATTAAAACACCCAAATCAATTTTTAGTTGTAATTGATCAATTTTTAGACGCAACCGTAATGTCTGCCATCTAATAAATAGATAAGCTAGAGAAGAATTTTCGTGCAAGAAATA
The DNA here is from genome assembly GCA_021764765.1 of Vicia sativa. Classification (NCBI taxonomy): domain Eukaryota; kingdom Viridiplantae; phylum Streptophyta; class Magnoliopsida; order Fabales; family Fabaceae; genus Vicia; species Vicia sativa. The sequence goes on from CM038792.1 coordinate 77,013,621, forward strand.
AAAACATGTTCAAACTGGAAGTGCCCATTATAAGATATGAGAGTTCAGGATCTTGAAATGAGCAATAAAGTTTCACAAAGACAAAGGTCTTCTACATGAAGCATTAATCAATTACTTAGTAAACCTTGAACCGAATGATTTGCCAATTGTGCTTACAAAAGGATGCACTTCAAATCTAGAGGCAACTTTCAAAGAAAAACTTAGTTTTCAATAGAGTTAAAAGATCCTTGGAAAACCGTCTAACAATAGATGGATCTTGTGTATCACACAAGTAATTATCTCATGATTATGCATTGGAATAAACACAAACACCTGCACAAATTGCTCCTGAAAAACAAAATCTTGTTGTATCAGGTGGAGTAACTTCTGCATATTGGTTCTTAGATAAAAAATTGTTGCATGACGAAAGTATATTTTGCTCAAGAGATTTAACTATCATTTCAAGAGGAGATACATGGATTGAAATAACAAAAAATTACTAATGGAATATTCAATAGCAGAAAAAAGATATTTTCAAGATGTAAAAAGAGATACCATGAACCTTCCTTGTTTCAGATCTTACATGTGAATAATGATCACTCAAGAATTTTAGCCTTTGCAAAATTAGAGATCATATATAGGCAGTCCTTACAAAAAGTAGGAAAATTAGAGTGCTGCTACATCCCCTAGGTGTAGATCTTTTGATCGAACCGGGTAAACAAAATGTTCGTCTTTTTCTCCTTATTTTGGTTGCTAGATTATTTTTCCCCACATATCAAAGTGTTAATTTGAATTGAACCTTGTCATTTTCATAACAAATGGCGCTCACCATAGGGGAAAAGGGTTACAAGTGAGCTATATGGCTAAATTGGAGATTGTAAAATTTTCCAGAGATAGTGATTTTAGGTTATGGAAAGAGAATATGCAGGAAATTTTAAACTCAAGAGAATGGAATTGAAGCTTTGAAGGGAGATTCATTGGTGCATGTAAGGATTATACCAGTAGAAAAATATCGAGACATTGGATAAGGCCAAGAGTGCAATTATTTTGTGCCCCAGGGATAAAGTTCTAAGGGAAGTCGTCAGAGAGCACAATTTTGCTTCGATGAGGGGGGAAATTGAATAATTGTATATGAGCAAGTACTTGAATTATATGTTGTGTTTAAAATAATAACTATACTCATTCCAAATGGTGGAGCGGAAATCCATAATGGAGCGGTTGGCAGAATTTCACAATATTATTGATGATTTTGAGAATATTTAAGTGAAGATTGATGATGATGACAAGGCTCTACTCTTGTTGAGTTCATTACCGATATCCTTTGAATCTTTTAAGGATTCCATTATTTATGGAAATGAAGGTACTATCAATTCGGATGAAGTCCGAACGACTGTAAATCTAAAGAATTTTCAAAGATGGAAGATTTGAAGATTGAAGATAATGGTGAAGGCTTGAGTGTCTCAAGATGAGGAACTAAGCATAAAGTGACGTCTAAAAGAAAGGATTGTCCTAAAAGAAAGGTCAACAATAATTTTTTTCAAGTTGTGGTTGTCTTAAATAAGGATGCTTATGAGAATGGTGATTCAATAGTGGTATCGAGTTTGGAGACTAAAGATAGTTGGGTCATAGACTCAGGTTGCTGCTATTACATGTGTCAAAGAAGAGAATACTTTGAGTCTTTGAAGTTGGTGCAAGGTGGAATAGTTCTCCTTTGTGATAATAAGGCTTTCTAGATTCATGGTATTGGTATGATTAGACTAAAAATGTTTGATGATCATGAGTTGCTTCTTGACAATGTGAGGTATGTTCCAGAACTCACGCGTAATTTGTTATCTTTAAGCTTGTTTAATGATCTAGGTTATTGCACTAGAGTTGAATACAAAGTGTTAAAGATTTCGCATGATGAAGTGATTATTGCTAAAGGGTCTAAAATATGTGGTCTATATGTTTTAGAAGGTTCAAATGTTGTTATTCACTCATCATTAACAATTGGAGACTTTCATGACAAGAAATGGCTATGGTATTTGAGGTCTAGGAATTATGAATTCCCAAAGGTTATTTCAAAAGCATATAATAAATTTTACAGAAGACAAAGGATAAATATGCATGTGACCATTGAGTTCTTATTAAGTTTTTGGGGTAAGGCTGATGTTAAATCACCTTACTTGGTTGGCAAAGAGTTTCTTCACAAGAAGAAGAGTAGAAACCAATGGACAAACCTCTTAGAAACTATGACGGAGAAAACTCAAGTTGAGATGGAGTTTCCTACTATGGATACTAGTAGTAGTAAAGGAACAATTACATGGGCCTCTGACTATCATTTGACTCGTGATAAGGTAAGGAAGGAGATTGTAGTATCTCAAAAGGACGATTATGCTAGCCTTGGGTATTATACTTTGATTTTGGTTGAAGGGTTACAAAATTCAAAATTCAAAAAGGCATTCAGGGAGGAATTTTTAAAGCGTGTGGAGTCAACGATGGACGAATAACCATGCTTTTGAGCTTGTTGGATTCCTTAGACATAAAAGGGTGATTGGAAACAACTAGATACAAGTGGCGAGATTAAAGTTTACGAGTGTCTTGAACTTGATCAATATTGTTTCAATATGATAGAGAGAAGCAAGTGGTTGATGATTAAATTGACATTACCACATTTTTAAGTCAAGGTGCAGAATGCTAAAGTATGCCTTAAAATCTTTGGGTGTTATAAAGAAAGAAAATATGTTTTGAGATTGCCAAAAATCAAGAAGCTGAAGAGCATCAAGAATGTTACGTTCTAACAATTAATGTGTTTTGTTTTGAGATTTGTTATGAATATATTAGATTTTAACAATTATAAATATATATTTCGTCTGTTATTACAGTGTGACAATTTTATATTTTAGCAACTTCCTTTTTTTCTTTCTTTGTCCATTTCCATTGTTGTTATGAACTTTTTTATCATCTATGTCCGACCTGTTATATTTTTCATCTTCCACAATATATATTTTTTCAAGAGTAAATTGGTCTTTAGTGTCTTTTTTTCTTGTGATACTCTTCTTCTAAACGAAGGTGATTACTGCTCAAGAGGTATATTCTCACTTTTAGATTTCAAGGTCTTTTTTATATCTTTTGACGAAGGCGGGAGTTTGTCTATTATAGAGGACACAATGATGGTTTCGTCCATGTGTATTTTGTGTTATTTATAATTATTAATAATACGTTCAATTTCATGCAATTGTTCCATAACAGGTCTATTATTTAAAAGTTTGTAATTATTATTGAAATGGAAAACAAGAAATTTCTTACTTGTAGCATCTTCATGCATGTACGTCGACTCTAATTTTCCCATAGATCTTTTGTGGATTGACTGCTTTGATAGATATTGAACAAAGAGTCTGACATACCATTCAGAATATGGACCATGCAAATATGATCATCATTGTCCCATTTTTTTCCTCTCTTATTTAAGTGATTGATTATTCTTCCTTTTCAACTGGTCTTGTTGTATTCAAAACATATACCACTTTAAATTTGTAAGCAAAAATTTCATCTTTTTCTGCCAACAGATAAAGTTGCATCCATCAAAATTGTTTAATTTTACAAAATTAAACGTCATCTTTGAGTGATTCCACAATTTTACAAAATTTTATGTTATTTCTTTCAACTATGCGGCCATTGATTTAGTTGGTAAAGGAATGATGTTTTAGCACAAGGTCGTGTGTGGTACATTTTGAATTCAAACTAGCACCTTTGAATAAAAGAGACATGTCTTACAACTTGGCTAATCAATATCATCTCATATTTTGAAATACTTGTTCATTTGTGCTTCCAATTAGTATCAATCATCTCATATATTTCAATTTCCAAATGATATTTTAGAATCTCTTACCGTGATAACAAAATTCTTGAATCTTATAATGATAAATTCTTAACGCTAATTTTTGAATTTGAGCCATTTCCATGACTTCTTCTACCTTCTTCGATTAACAACTATATCTCGGATGAAGTGAATACCTAAGAGTGATATTTTAAAGAGAGATTCATTAGAGAGCAAATTATAGTGATATATTAAGGTGGAATTTATCAATTTAAATAGAATGAGCGAAAATTATGTTATCATTTATGTTTCATTTCTTATAAGTTATAACCATATTTTGACAACAGCGGAGTGCTCTTATAATAGTTTATTAATTTTTGGATGAATGAGTGCTCTAATAGTATATAAATAATGTATATAAATAATCATAACTAACTTGCCTAATACAAATGTACTAACAACGAACACTCAGTAGACTGTTCATAAATTATAAATGATGAAGAAAAGAATGAAAGATACACAGTCTTATGTTTATGTTTTTCATTAATCTCAACATTCAACATTGCAAGCAAAAAGAACAAAAGTTTAATCCTTTGGCTCAATAATAGTCCTACAATAAGGACAATGAGGATGTCTTTCAAGCCAAGGGAGAAGACATGCTGAATGATACTTATGTGAGCAAGAAAGGCTCATAACCTCTTCATTTTGATGGAAATCTTCTAGGCACACCGCACAAATATTTCTCTCTTTCTTAAACTTATTTCCACGTAATAACCATGCACTCTCTAGTAGTTTTCGACCTAATCCTACTTCTTTCTTCTGAAACTTGCTTTTACTTTCTTCTTCTTTTTTAGAAATTTGCTCACTTGACCTGTCATTAGAAAATGAGCCAAGTATTTATTACTTCCTTTGTTTCAAAACGACTATCGCTTTAAAAAATAAAATTATTTTAAAATGATTCATTTTCACTTTTCAATATAAGAATATTTTTTTATTTATTCAATTATATTTTTAATTATTACTCTATATACTATCTCATGGAGTTGTATTACGAGCCGCTCGCTCTGTCCTACTCCGCCACATTTAATGTCCGCCATAAAAGAATGAGGCGGACATACCCGTCAAAATGAAATGGACATAAAAATCAAGTTCGTTCCGTAAAGGTGGCGAAAGGCAGACTTGCCCACGTTTTTTTTTTTAAATTTTTTTTTTCTATTTTTTAATAAATTAAAATACTTTTTATATTTCAAAAAGATTTTTCAATTATATTTTTAAGTTTTTTTTTATAAAGCATCTTTAAACAAATTTTACTTCAAAAAATATTACATATATTCACAAATTAATATATAAAATAAAACTACCAAGAATTATAATTATTAGAATTAACTAAAAAAATGTGGAATTAAGGTGGGACAAGCTAAACAAATAGGTGCGACAGACTTTGAAGGACGGCGGAATTTAACGGAACAAGCTTTAGCAGGTGGTGGGCTTCGGTAGACAGCAGATTCAAAATCTCAATTTAACCCGTTATTTTATAGTGGGAGTGGAGACCGGTCCGATGGACTACGATCCGTTTTACTACTCCTAACTACCTCAAACATATTATAGAATAAATATTATAAAATATAATAACTTATATAATATTATTGTATTTCTTATTCTTTGTAAAAAACTTTCAATTAAAGAATTTTAAAATAGTGAATAATTAATAAAAACTAAAATCAAATTCTCTCAACATTAAAGAAATATGAAGAATGACCTCATAGGTCACTTATAAATTGGATTAAATATGTTTTAAGGATGTTTATAAAATTAAATATTTTTATTTTTAGTCTATAAAAATCTTTGTTAAAAAACCGTGTTTCTAACGTTAGAAAAATTAACTTTTGAATTCATTTTTCCAACTTAATAATTGAATTAGGAATGATTTTAACATGAGAGATCAAAAATTAACATTCTAATTTTAAAAGGACGAAAAAAATAAAAATACTTATCTTAGAGGAACTAATCCTTAAATTAATATAAAATTAAGTCATGTGAATCATCCTTGGTGTTCTTCACTGAAGAAAAGAAAGATAAATGTTTAAATCCTTGTTAGACATGTTTTTTTTAATCTCTTATCTTAACTAGACATGTGAGTGTACATATGAAACATGTGGATAATTAAATTAAATACACCTAAGATAGAAACTAGTTTATATGCATAAATCTAGCAACCTAACCTCAAAAAAATAGAAGATGGAAACTATACCTGGAAGAAGAAAAGAAGGAACCAAGTTTCTTCTCAAGTCTTTGTCTGGCTTTGAAAGCATTTTCATCTAAGGTAGTAGTCATTGAAGTCCATGGTGCATCCAAATCCAATGATTTTCTTAGGTAAGACTCTCTATAGGTAGCATGATTTTCATGTCTGTTATGATGTTGTTCTGATTTTTTTCTTGGTGACAATCCAACACCAGGTAATCTACCAGCCATTCAATCTTGTTTACCTAAGCTTATTCCTCATCTCTCAATTTAATGCTCTCACAACAAGACCACCAAAAATATCAATAATGCATCCAAGTTATGATTGATGGTTGCGTGTTCTATTGTGAAAAATACAAATATACAAATACACTTGGAAGTTCTATACTACCTCTTCGTAAATATCAAAACTTTGAGTGGTCAATTTTCATCAATCTAGATGGACTTTTGCTAATGATTTAAATTGTGTGATTGATATTATTCATCTCTTCATGACACCAATAATGATTTTATTTTGGCTTTTGGTGAAGTATATGTGGCAAATTATTGTAAATAGTTTACTATTGGGAGGGTGGAATTTTTGTGACCACAAAGAAACACGTGGTTCATAAAAGGATAGCTCAAAAAAGAGAGACAATGTTGTCCCAAATGCTGTTTTATAGCATCATAGCTGTTCATTGGGAGAGTGGGGATTCAACATTATTTTTCTCCCTTTGGTGGTTTTACGTACTCAACTCAGGTGTTTAGATGTTTTGCAAAAATGGTAGAAAATCTAGATATGGCATTGGGACAAGGCTATACACATTAGATACTAAAGGCACGTTTAAAGGACTTTTAAAAAAATTCTATTTTAGTTTTTGAAATTTTAAAATTTTAAATTTATTTAATATTTTGCAAATGTGTTTTTAAAAACTCCTTACTATTTTTTAGTTTTTAAAATCAAAAAATTGAAATAGCTAAATTATGTTTTGATTTTTATATTTTTTAATTTTTAAAAACTAAAAACAAGAACTATTTCAAACAGATCCTAAGTCTCAAACAGTTGGATAAGACATATTAGAATAGGATTATTGCGACTACATGATATTCTCCGTCTTAGACGTGAGAACACATTTGACACCCTCACAATTTTGTCTTTTAAAAAAACTAGTGTGATATCCATTGGTGTTTATTTATTTTGTTCAATATTGATGTTTATGCAAAAATCAATATTATAAAGAAAAATATTTAAAGTACAGAAATTTAGTTTAAATTTAAAAATATGTAGAACGCACTACAAGAAATACTTTTTCCAGCGAAATAAAGTAGCGACGTGGGAGTCACGTGGGTAATTATTGTCAGTTGCGACGTGACAAACACGTTGGAACATATTTTTAAATTTTAACTAAATTTATAAGCATAAAATAATCAGCAGTCAGACATTGGGGTTGTTGAAAAACGTTACGACGTGGGTTATACGTTGCTATATTAAGTTTTTAAATTAAAATAGAAAAGATGTAACATTCACGTGGGAGAAGATTCAAATTTTAAAAAATTTAGTTGTGACGTTATAACCACGTTGCAACTTTTAGAGGGAAAATTTAACGTTCCACTGAAGTGACATTGTGGCAGCATTGCAGGCAGAGACAATAATTAATCTTACCGTTGGCATGTTGCGACGTGATTCTCACGTGACAAGATTGCGACATGATTCTCACGTCACTGATTAATTTATAATACTAACCCCTTTCGTTTCTCCACTTTCATTCGTCCTCTCTAAAAATTTTCTTTCATTCTCTATTATCCCTCCAAAAGTTAACCTTTCTCTCCCAAAATTCCCAAATTTTCAATCTCAATTCAAGTTTTTATACATTTCAATCATAAATAATTTGCACAAATTTCACATATTCTTAAACCAAAGGTAAATTATATCCCTATTTTTTTATAATTTCGTTTTATATTCATACTATATTCTATGTTTTATGTTAAATTTTTTTTTTTAGAGTTTAAAGAGAGACGAAGGTGAAGGAGAAGAAGGTGTAGGAGAGGTGGAGTAGATTGAAGAAGAGGTACTTTTTTCTGCAAATTTTTATTAAATGTTTATTTATAATGTGATATATTTTTAATAGAATGTTAGGTTATTTTTTTGATTAGGTTATTTTATAAATAAATTATTATAAAATGAAATTATAATTTAAATATTTAATGTTTAGTTTATAAAAAATTAAAAAATAAAATAGAATATAGTAAGTAAAATAAAAACGAAAGTTATATATATTTTTTATTAATATTTTTTAAACAATTAGAAAAAAAACTGATATTAGAACTACTATTAAAGTTATTAACTGTTTTATATTAATATTAACATTAATACAATATATTATATGTTGTTTTTTTTAAAAAATTAAGAGGATATATTATTAAAAATAATATATGTTTTATCTTAATGAAAAACAAAATAATAAATATTAGTAAAAACATAATTTTAAAAAAACAGAATATAAAATATGATAAATTTAATTAATAACAAATTTTTTTATATTTATAAATAAAAAATATTTTATGTATATTAAAAACAAAATATTTTTATATTATGAAAATAGATTATTTAAAACATAATACATTTATGTATTGAAAATAAATTTTTATGTTTATATTAAATTTTTAAAAACATAATTATATTATGTATATAATAAAAACTAAATTATATTTTTGAAAGATAGAAATATAAACAAACTGTAATTAAAAAAACATCATTTTTGTAAATATTTTATAAAAAAAATTATTAAAAATTATATATATATATATATATATATATATATATATATATATATATATATATATATATATATATATATATATATATATATATATATATATATATATATATATATATATATATATATATATATATATAAAGCATATTTATAATAAAATAAATACATAGTTTGTGTTATTGTTTTTAAAAATAGAATTTAATATTAAATAGTATTTTTGAATATAATAATTATGTACACAAAATATTATTAATATTTTCCAAATAAAAATAAAAATAAAATATTATAAATTTACATTTTTATATAGAATATATTATATATTAAATAAAAAGTTATATAAATTTAATTATCTTAATAAACTATAATAATTATATATATATATATATATATATATATATATATATATATATATATATATATATATATATATATATATATATATTTAATAATACTTTTTAATATATAATAGTTATATATATTTAATTATCTTAATGAACTATAATAATTATATATATTTAATACTATTTTTTAATATATAATATATATTTTTATGGTACATGTTTAATAGTTAAAATAAAAATAATATTTTTAAGAATAGTAAATATTAAATAGTATATGTTTAAGAATATTATTAAGTTGATTAATATTTCTAATTGTAAAGAAAATGTTTCTAATACCGATAATATTTTGTACTGCACATTCATAAATTTGTTTAAAATTAAAAATATGTTGCGACATGTTTGTCACGTCACAACTGACAATAATCACCCACATGACTCCCAAATCACTACTTTATGTCGTTGGAGAGATTATTTCTTGTAGTGACTTAAGTTTTCCTGATGAGTGTCTAAAACTATTATTAACATATGTACATAATAGAAAACATGTCGTCAGATCTCAAGGATAAGTGATAATTGAAGATGCAATGCAGTCCATGTATAACTTATCAAATTGTTGCTATACTATAGCTGCTACTTGAGAACATCTCAACATGAGATATATTGAGTGAAAAGAGATAGGCATATAGAGATGAGAAAATCACTTGCACTATGTTGTTAAACTGTGTTGAATATATTTCCTTGTGTCATAAAATATTTGATTAGATTTGATTTAGGAGTGTAGAAATAATTTGTTACACACATATTTTATTTTAGATTTTGATAAATTTGATTTAAATCTAAAATATAATATATTTGATTTGGCTAAGGGAACAAATCAAATATATTTGATTTGCCTCAGGTAGCAAGCAAACCTAAATCTATAAATAGATGTAATAACCCTTATTTTTTTAATTGAATTCATTCACAGTATTTTGCAGTTGCAAAGTGAATAATAAAGTTTTCCACAGCTTGTGGGCAGAGAGAAACTCTGTAGAAAATAATTCATTCTTCTTCTTCTTTCTTTAATTGTTCATTATGATTGTGTCGTGATATCAATCTTGGTTATCAAGATTGATAGAAATTCATCATAGGTTTTGGTGGATTTCCAACATTTGGTATCAAAGCTCCGGTTTATCGATTCAAGGAAAGAATAATCAAGAACGATCAAGAACAATCATAGAAGAAGAATTGACGATGGTAGTGGGCTATTGGAATGTGAATTATCCATCAAGTCTTCCGAATCTGAAAGTAGATAACTATGAGAATTGGTGCAAGCAGCTGAAGGTTTTATTTTGCTGTCAAGGTCTGTGGGATCTTGTAAAAGATGGAGTAAAAGAGCTTGAAGAAGACGCTTCAGAAGAAGAAAAGTAAGAACACACAGAATCATAGAAGAAGAATTATAAAGCCCTCTTTATAATTCATCAATGTTTGAGTCCAGACAACTTCGAAAAGGTCAGTGATACAAAATCTGCAAAAGAAGCTTGGGATATTCTTGAGAAATCTTTTGGAGGCGCGGAAAAGGTGAAAGAGGTGAGGTTATAAACTCACAAGAGAATGTATGAACTGCTTCAGATGGAAGACAACGAAAGCATATCTGACTTCTTCACTAGGTTACAAAACTAGTGAATCAAATCAAGATATATGGAGAAACATTAACAACAAGAGTTATTGTTTCAAAGATTTTGAGATCTTTGGCTCCCAAGTTCGAACGCGTGGTGGTGGCTATCGAAGAAGGGAAAGATTTATCGAAATTGACAAAGGAAGAGCTTCAAGCGACGCTTGAATCTCATGAACAGGGAATGAATGAAAGATATGCAAGCAAGACAAATAGTGATGTAGCTTTGCAGGCAAATTAAGCAAAATAAACCAAAGGCAAAGGAAAGTGGTTCGACAGAGGTAGAGAAGGATACAACAATTTGATTAGAAGAGGAAACCAGAACGAAGGAAATGTGTTGAATCAGAGAAGACCATACCAGGGAATCCAAAGAGGTGGTGTCGCAAATAGAGGAAGAGGTGGTGGTCAAAAACCTAACAAGAGTCACATTCAATGTTACAATTGTAAAAAATATGGTCACAATTCGAGTGATTGTTTAGAGAAGCGGAAGATAAAAGAAAGTGATGCAAAGTTTGCTAAGTGTGAAGAAGAATAAGAGATGATGTTGACGGTCACAACAAGAGATGAAGAAAAATTCAAGGATCAATGGTACTTGGGTTCAGGATGCTCATCACATATGCCTGAAGGAAATATTGGTTTGTTAATCTAAAGCCCTCAATGAAGAACATGGTGAAATTTTCAAATGACAATACTCTAGCACTTGAAGGTATTTGAGATGTTATGATCATGAGGAAAGATGTAAAAAGAGAAGTAGTTTCAATTCTTCCTTTTTGCAGTCTCATTCTTCTATGGAGTGTAGGGTGCCACCACCTCATTCACAATCCCTTCTTTTTCACATAACCCATAGAAATATTTTGAAACATACTCTCCACCACCATGAGTTCTCAAAACTTTGAGCTTTCGGCCACTTTGTCTTTTTCACGTGGCAAGGTTGTGACCTGATTCTCACATCACTGATTAATTTATATGCTAACCCATTTCGCTTCTCCACTTTCATTCATCCTCTCTGAAATTTTTCTTTCATTCTCTATTATCCCTCCCAAAGCCAACCCTTCTCCCAAAATCCCCAAATTTTCAATCTCAATTCAAGTTTTTATACCTTTCAATCATAAATAATTTTCACAAATTTTACATATTCTTAAATCAAAGGTAAATTATATCCCTATTTTTTTTATAATTTCGTTTTATATTCATACTATAGTCTATGTTTAATGTTAGATATTATTTTGTTTAGATTTTAAAGAGAGAAGAAGGTGAAGGAGAAGAAGGTGTAGGAGAGGTGGAGTAGATTGAAGAAGAGGTAAGTTTTTTTTCTTCATATTTTTATTAAATGTTTATTTATAATGTGATATATTTTTAATAGAATGTAAGGTTATTTTTTTGATTAAGTCATTTTATAAACTAATTATTATAAAACGAAATTATAATTTAAATATTTAATATTTATTTTAAAAAACTTAAAAAATAAAAAAGAATATAGTAAATAAAATAAAAACGAAAATTATATTTTTTTTTGTTATTATTTTTTAAACTATTAGAAAAAAACTGATATATTAAAACTATTATTAAAGTTATTAACTGTTATATATTAATATTAACATTAATACAATAAAAACAGAATTTTTAAAAAACAGAATATAAAATATAATAAATTTAATTAAAAACGAAATTTTTTATATTTATAAATAAAAACAAAATATTTTATGTATATTAAAAAAATAATATTTTTATATTATGAAAATAGATTATTTAAAATAGAATACATTCATGTATTGAAAATAAATTTTTTATGTTTATATTAAATGTTTTTAAAAACAGAATTATATTATGTATATAATAAAAACTAAATTATATTTTAAAAAACAGAAATATAAACAAACTATATTAAAAACATCATTTTTATATATATTTTATAAAAATGTTTGATTAAAAATTATAATATATATATATATATATATATATATATATATATATATATATATATATATAATAGTATTTTTTAATATAAAATAGTTATATATATTTAATTATCTTAATGATCTATAATAGTTATATATATTTTATACTATTTTTTAATATATAATATATATTTATATGGTACATGTTTAATAGTTAAAACAAAAATAATATTTTTAAGAATAGTAAATATTAAATAGTATATGTTTAAGAATATTATTAAGTTGATTAATATTTCTAATTAAAAAGAAAATGATTTTAATTTCAATAATATTTTATACTGCACATTTATAAATTTATTTAAAATTAAAAACATGTTGCGACGTGTTTGTCACGTCGCAACTTGCAATAATTACCCACGTGACTTCCACGTCGCTACTTTATGTCGCCGGATAGGGTATTTGTATTGACTTAAGTTCTCCTGATGGGTGTCTACAACTATTATTAACATATGTACATGATAGAAAACATGTCATCAGATCTCATGGATAAGTGATAATTGAAGATCCAATGTAGTCCATGTATAACTTATCAAATTGTTGTTATGCTATAGCTGCTACTGGAGAACATCTCAACATGGGATATGATGAGTGAAAAGAGAGCACATATGTATTTGGCATCTAGTTAGTTGGATGTCTTCGATTGAAATTCTTGAACTTTCAGGGGCGGTATATTCTACCATGAAGTCAATTTTCCGCTTAGCTGTCGCAAGGTATCCCAGACCTCAGGTGGGATAGGTAGAATTTCTTATTTATCATTTGTCTTACCCCCCTAAGATACCATCTCATATCATTCACATATGCATCATTGCATCACTAACAATTTCAGCACAAGATAGATCGTGTGTGTGCTCCTTGAGCCAAATTAGGGTTTTGATCAAAAATATTTCATCTATTCAAGATATGATAAATTAGGGTTTGAGTCTTCACTCACCTCAAATTATCTATCTTCATCTATCATCAACATTTGATCTTCAAATTCCAATCATACCCTCAAGATCTATTTTGAATCGACCAGTTAGGGTTTTGATCGAGGATGGTGTATCATTAACTTTCTGATCAATGAATGACCCAATTTCTTGGAGAATGATCTAAAAATAATCAATTCAATATCTTGACCTAATTTCATGGTTCAAAACATCTTCAAATCCCATGATTGATTCTCAGAGAAATTCTGAATCATCTATGTGATACGGTGAACTGACTTTGTAGGATTTTTGTATCCAAATGTGCGGATAGCAAGAGTCGCCACCGACTTTTATTTTTATCCAATTAAGGGAAGGTAAAAGTAACTGAAAAAGACCTTCGTTAGATTCGAGTTCGGAGAATGGTTATGAAAAGGGAAGGTATTAGCACCCCTTTCCATCCGTAGTTATCTACGGGCTCTTAGTTGCTCTAGATCACTTTTAAAAAATTGCTTTCTGTGTGTTTGACAAAGATGTTTTGAAAAGGCATTTCGCTTTGACTGAGCATTTCGCTGAACATCTGCTGAAACTGAGCATTCTGAGCTTGGAGATCTTTGACAGTCTGTTCAAGAGCCATTTCGCTAAAATAAATAGCGAGCAAATGAGAAAACCAATCTCCAATGTACCTGTGATGCAATGTTATGATATGCTATGCAATGTTTATGCGAATGCAATGCAATGTTTTCAAGGACCTAAGAGATTTAAATTTGTTAAACAAGCAATGAACAAACATTTATTAGTACTTCTCATTATTCTTTTTTTCCTTTTAAGTACAAGAGATAGTTCAAAGCAATAAAAGAAAACATAAACATCCTAAAGCTCTAAGTCTCCCATGGGCGCTTCCTCTTGGTGCCGATGTAGGCGTTGATGTTTCGCTCCTCGTGAAGTAGCTTGGTCAACTCTAGAACTTTCTTCTCGCTTGCATAGCATTGAGCTTCAAAGGTATCCTCTCTTTAATCAATCCGGATCTCTTCAAGTCTTCAAAATCGGTAGGCATGTCGGGATGGAGAACAGATAGGTACGTCACCTATAGCAACAGTTCCATAATTACGGTAGAACAGCGTGAATGGCATCATGAGGTTTTGAGCTCGAGCTCGCACCCATTTGAGGTAAGGTTCCCAAGGAATGGAGTTCGGTGCCCCAAAGTCTTGGTATCGCTTCTTTACCATGCCCCAAGCGTGTATAAACCTTCGTTGACTCGAGATCGTGGTTGTAGTCGAACACAACATCTTGGAGAAGCATATCATGCGGACCATCTCTTCGCAAAACCAAACTGACGTAGAGCTAAGGAAGGGTTGTAAGTAATTCCTCCCCTTATACCAAGTAGTGGTACATTAGGGAATTCTCCACAACGCTCAATGAATGTGAAGTCCTTTTGAGAGAAAAGATTCCAACGGATATCTGAATGAGAGAGTGACATTAATCTTTGAGACCATCTCAACCTTTGTTCGTTCTTCAAAACTGATGGAGGAAGGTGCGAAATAAACCACCTTGAAAGTAACGGTATACAACACATGAGAGTTCCTTGTCGCTTAGTTGTACGAGTGTGGAGAGAATGCAGGATGTCTCCAAGTAAAGTAGGCACAGGATTACGGGTAAGAAATAATTTGATGGCATTGATATCTATGAATTGATCCGAGTTAGGGAATAGAACCAAACCATAAATTAGCAAGGCCACAACATTTTCAAATGCATGGAAACTCATAACTTTGAGGAGATCTCGGGCTTTCTTAATTAGGAATTTGGAAAGTAAACCCTTAACTCCACTTCTAGTTTCCCAATTGGCTTCAATGTCTGAGCGCTTAAGATGTAAAGCGGATGCAATGTCTTCGAATTTAGGAACCTTTTCCAAACCGGTGAATGGCATTTGGTCGAGAATAGGTACCCCGAGTAGCTTAGAGAACTCTTCTAAGGTAGGAACCAACTGATAATCTGGAAATGTAAAGCAATGGTGTTTCGGATCAAAGAACGGAATAGACATGCATCATATCTTCTTCAAAACCGAGATAACCAAATCAAGCGATAACCATGTCTTTTGATGAACCGAGCATGGTCGGAATTTTTGAAACCAATTCTTTGAGAAGGGATACCCATGAAGTTGATTCGGATAGTCTTTCTAGAAGCCATAATCCCTACAAAAAGAGCAAAGATAAATCCCTAGGTCCTTGAAATAGTTAGAAATGATATGCAATGCAAATGATGTCATGATGTCATGTTTAGCACACACAAACAATTCACACAATGAGCCTAGGGTTAAGGCTTGCATGAGGTATAGGTGATTACCCACCAAAAGTTTGAGTTGGTTCATCCCGTCCTATAATAGTAACCGGTTCTAGGAATCTCATACCATAGATCTTTCTCGAGGCGCTTATTTCAATACGACGCCAAGTGGTCGATCGAAAATGTCCCAAAAGTCGATCTCAATGAGCGTAGCATCGAGTATCAACCAACCTCGGTCTACACCAAAGCCGCCATCTCACTACCTTCTAATGGCCAAGATGGGTCAATTAAGGTTCTAAAAGTTTAGTTAGCGCTTGATGACACCACGCAGGCAAATACTTTCTTCAACTTGGGAATGAAGAGTATCGGGCAACCAAAGTGTCACGCTAACGTAGCCATCATGTTGACCGCGTAGTTATCGCCTAATGCAATGATCTAATGCTACTTACCTAAAAGGAAACCCGGATCCGTGTAGGATCCCCAACAATATAATACCCAAGCAACCCTTAAAGATAAAGCATACAAGTCAAACAAAAGCAATAAAGGTTATCTAGAAATCCTTAAGGCAATTCTCTCTTTTAGGGTGCATCCCACAGAGTCGCCATTCGTGATACGGTGAACTGACTTTGTAGGATTTTGTATCCAAATGTGCGGATAGCAAGAGTCGCCACCGACTTTTATTTTTATCCAATTAAGGGAAGGTAAAAGTAAAAAGACCTTCGTTAGATTCTCGAGTTCGGAGAATGGTTATGAAAAGGGAAGGTATTAGCACCCTTTCCATCCGTAGTTATCTACTGCTCTTAGTTGCTCTAGATCACTTTTAAAAATTGCTTTCTGTGTGTTTGACAAAGATGTTTTGAAAAGGCATTTCGCTTTGACTTTGTAATGACTCATGTAGGAGTGTATACAAAGTGTTCGGAAATGTTTCGTTTTGAAAAGAATAATTTGAACTTTGAGAAAAAGTGTGTGGTGTGAAAAGCATTTGGTAGAGCAAGCAACTAAAAGACTTATTTACCCACTCAGAATTGGTCGTTTTTGTACTTCTACGTTCCTTTAGAATAGCGCTAGCCATACCATTAGTTAGTAGGTAGCTCCATTCGTTGGATGTAAGCGGACAATCGAAGGGACATCGGATGGTCATGAAGGCAACTTGTAGGAAGTATCCTAGCACATTCGAAGGGACTATCATCGTTTTTCGTAGGCAACAATCGAGGGTCAAGATCATGTATTCGGAGGCGACATCGTGGGTCTTATGATCTTTGTATCGAAGGGACTATGATGATTTGTTTTGAAGGCAACGGTGCTAGAATACCTCTACGTTCGAGGGACTTGACCATTGCTTGAAATCGAAAGGCATCGAGAGAGAATTACCCTAAGGGGTGCATGTGTGAAAGAAGTGTGTTGAATTCAGAATATGTTATCTTGAATTAGTGGGCTATGTTCAATTTTATCTTGCCATACACGCCTAGTTACTAGCAATTGATAAGGGTGCGGAAAGTAAAATGCGGAATGTAAAGTGCGGAAAGGTAAATTTACGCTATTACATGGCTTTGGGGCAGATACATAATTTAAACTTGCGGAAAATAAAAACCTAATTTAAACTATTACAACCCATGAGCAATTACATTATTGGGAAAAAATAGAAAAAACGGTAAAGAAACGTCTGAATTGGAACAACCTGTGAAAGAATGAGAAATCGGAAAATACGAGGTGAATTGAATAAGAGGAAAAATGTTAGAAAAATGCACATTTTAATATGAGAAAATTAATATATGCCGGAAATAAGATAAATACGTTAAAATAATTTTTTGGGATTTTTTGGAAAAGATTTAATAATTAAAATGCAATTTATAATGATTTAAATGCTAAAATAAAAATAAAATAAATATGCATGCAAAAATTATATTTTTTAATTTATTAAATTAAATAAAGATTTTTAGAAAAATAATGTAAAAAGAAAAAATGTTTTTGGTAATTTTTTAATGCAAAATAAAAATCGTGAAAGTTAATTAAAATGAATGAAAATATTGAAATAATATGAAAAATATGAAAATAGAGTTTTGTAAAAGTGAAAAAGAACATTGGTCTTGCCAGGATTCGAACTGGAGACCTTGTGTTCAAACTTCGAGACCCAACACGCTGACCACTACACCATACGCGCATCTGTGTTTGAAAACGGACTTAGTGAATTTTCACACGCGTCGCCTTCGTATTGCCTCCTCCTTCGCGCCAGACTTCATCTTCTTCGATTTGAATGTTTGAAGCGTCTTCTTTCTTCGACGCCACAGCCCGCTACATGGAAAATCAAGCACAAGTAATATAAATGCATTGTAAATACATGATTCGATTCCAGGCATCGTTGCGAATTCATTGGTCATGGTCTCATGGTCCAATTTTTCCTATTTTGTGAAACCCTAAAACGGCACAGGAAACCCTAACAATGGCAATACGTGTTCCCGGCCATGGAAATTCGATTAAAGCACCCAAAAGCTTGCAAACTCATCACTAATCACAAAACAAACACAAATCAAGTTAATAATGCATGAATGATAGAATTGAATTTTGAAATTTCAAGAACAAACCAAATTCGGTTTCGTGATTCTTGATGTTTTGAGAGTTGTAAGGTCCGGATCGATTCGAAAGCCTCAAGGAACACAATGGAATGCTTGAATTGGTGAATCGAGCAAAACTAGGGTTGCCAGTTGCTTCAAGTGCACGAAATTTTGACTTTAGGTTAGGGTTTCTGGAGCAATTTTTTCCGTCTCTTCTTGATAGGTATGCATCATATATTTATACTGGATGGATTTGGAATGGTTTTTGGAAAGAATTGATCAACATTCAATGGAAATCAAATTTTGATATTCTCATGAAATCAAATTTTCAAATTTTGTCCAATTTCAATCCAATCTTGCCAAATTTGATCCAATTTCGAAATTGCTGGCATTTATGGGTTGATTGGATCACAAGAAAGCAATAAAAATCAATCTTCCAATTAATTTTGATTTTATAATTTATTTTAAAATTTAATTTGCATTTAAATAAATAAATTACAAATTAAATAGAAAAATAAATCAAAAATTCGTGGCATTGGGCTTGGATATTCCTAATTGCATGAGGAACAAGTTAGGATGAAGAAAAATAGGCCCATTTGCAAAAGATTTGATTTTTGAAGTATCTCTTTGTGCAATTTTCCAAAATTGCCAACTTGTGAATGGTGTAACTTGCTCAATTTTCCACATTTTTAGTGTTCTTGGACTTTTGAAAGCTCTAAGAGTCCTCTAAACAATGTCTTTGGTATCATCTCAATTGAGTTACCATGCTCAATATATCTTCAAAACAAAAGTTGACTTTTGTTGACTTTGAAAATGACCGTAATGTTTTGAGCTATACCTCTCAAATGAAGCATTTTTGGACATTCTTGTGAGACATGAAGTTGTAGAGAATTGAATTTCCTTCAAAACAAGAGGTGGTGGAAAAATTTAGAAATTATGAGAAAGTTATGATCAAAGTTCGACTTTTCATCTAGAAACCCTAATTTAGAAAGTTTGACTTTTGAGCAAATCTTGAGTTTTCTTGATGAATCATGATCAACCCTTGATCAAATGATGAATGTAACTTCAAAATGAGGATGTTGACCAAAAATCGAAGTTTTGATGTATGTTGACCATTGACTTTTTGTCCAATACACCGATTTTCAACCATTCGAGCAATTGCCGAGGAAACTTGACTTGTGAGGCTTGAAACTTGACATGGAGAATCTTTGAAGCATATGAGGAGGCATGAAGGCCTTTGGAGATGTTGGAAATCCACCTTGACTTGAGAGATACCAAACCCTAGTTGATTGATTAGAGAGAGTTTGTCGATCAACTCTTGAGGAATGAAAGATGATGTATGAAATTTTGGGGTATGACAGCTGCCCTGCTCAATCTTCTTGTCGGAAGGTTAGATTGACATGCTTGTCTTTCGTGACCGGAGGTAGAAGATGATTGAACACGAGTACACCGAAAATTTGCACTCGCTATTGGTGGATGATGCGGAATGGGCTTACATGCCATTCGGTGAAGTTGAGGCTTTGGGAACGAGTCGCTAGACTCTAGGTTGTTAATAGGAGAGCGGAGATGGGCTTAAGATGCCATCCGGAAAGGTCGATCGAGCGGGCGATGTATGTCGTGTTCACTTTGAATAATGTTGTTGGTTTGTATTGATTTTAACCATATATGCAGATTCGAAAGTGAAGAGATGTTGATAAGTAGTCGGAGATGGGCTTAAGATGCCATCCAGGCAACCGAGCGCACGCCGACTGTTTGCTGATAATAAGGGGTCGAATAAATCTTTGTACGATTACTCGAGGGAAATTAGTTGGCGAAAATGTGGATAGCTTCCCGTGTGCATCGGTGTTGATCCATTGCTGTTATCGGAGGATAACCGAGGCGGTCTTTCGATAGTTTTCCGTTTCGGGCTTAATCTGACCGGAGGACAACCAAGGGCGGTCTTTGGATAGTTTTCCGCGATTCGAGGCTTAATCCTCGACTCGCGAAGCGATTACTTTTGAAAAACAAGAGAAACTTTGATAGAACATTCGTTAGTTTTATGCAAAGTATGATGCATGGCGGTATATGAATGACATATGCATGAAGTATGATTTTATGAGAAATGTATGGATGATGAATGTTGTGATATTTCAAAACATATCCATCTTGAAGAAGATGCGGATGCTTTGTTTGAAGATTTACTTCGTTGGGAATTGTGTAGATGGAAACCCCGCTTGAAGGAGGAGAAAGATATCCGGATTCCTCCGATGCATTATCCGACCAAGTCCCGGCCTAGATACTGCTGAGGAAGATAGATTGAGAAGCTCGTTGTTGAGATCTCATAGACCTGCCGAGGAGAACCGGAGGCGATTCGTTGGGGACCGTATGTAGATCCTGAGGAGATTTAGGAGACGCTCACTGGGATTCCGAGTGTAGATCTCGGAGGGTATTTGATAGTTGTTGAGAGACCGGCTAGAAGAGTCCGAGTCCGTTGTAATCTCAGCCGGGAATAAAAGTGTATGTTTTTCTCATATCGACCAAGTTTCAGTCCGATACGCTGCCGGAGAAGAGGGAGGATTGAGAAATATCCGCTGGGAAGTGCTCTTGAAGACCGATGTAACGTTGTTCGGTGAGTGGAATCACCGCGTGGATTAACATATACTCCGTTGGGAAGGTGTGTTGAGTGACACCTTTGTGGGGATCATGCTCTGGGACCATTGGTGACTTTCGTCGTCATCTCAATTCGTGAGCCGTAGTAAGTACTTTTGCATGTTCACTTTTCGTATGTTTGTGATTAGATTCTTATTGTCAAATGCGTATAGTCATTCAAAGCAAACGTTGGACTCATTGCAAACGACAACAACAAAAATTGTAAAGAGAAAGAATGCTTATTTGAAAGGTGGCGATGGCCAAGTAGTTTGTACACAAGAAAGGTAAAAGCTATGCGGAAACAATCTCGTTAAGTTCCAACTATGCTAGTACTCATATATTTCGACTATCTCATCTCCTTGCCAGAGAAAGTGAGTGATCGATCTTCGCCATTTGAATCTTGAATGCCGATAGTAGTCGAAGGTGTGATCCGAAGAGACATAGTCGACGCTTAAATCCCTAACTTTTGCCTAGACCGCCTTTCTGTTTTCACCGGATACCTTTTTGCCCAAGCCGCCTTTCGTGTTTTCGACTTGCCGGTGTACATGTTTTGTATATATCCTTAATTTTGCCCGAACCCTTTGGTTCGTCAGATGCCCTTATTTTTGCCTAGGTTCGCCGACCTGCGGGTCTATTTCATGCGTAGTATTTTTGACTATGTCCATTCACGGTGTGGGAAGTCTTCACCATCCATGGCGCTAAGTATCATAGTCTACGGAAACATCGTTGACTACAAATGGTCCCTCATAGGGGAGTCCATTTGCCCTCGATCACCTCAGGAAGAATGATGCGCTGACTACTAAATCACCAACTTGGTAGACTCGGTGCTTGACCTTCTTGTTAAATGCTCGATCATTCGCTTCGATAAATCGTCCATGGCGATGGACGCGAGTCATTTCTCATCAATCAAGTTAATCTGGTCAAGGCGAGTCTGGACCCTATCGACTTCGCTTAACTCTGCCTCCTGGAGGACTCTGGTTGAGGGTATCTGAACCTCAATTGGCAGGACTGCTTCCATACCATACACAAGAGAGAAGGGTTGCTCGCTGATGTTCGAGTAAGTGCGATAACCATGAAGAGCGAATGGTAACATTTCATGCCAATCCTTGTACGTCACTGTCATCTTCTGTATAATCTTCTTAATGTTCTTGTTGGCGGCTTCCACTGAGCCATTCATCTTAGGCCGATATGGAGAAGAATTGTGATGCTTGATTTTGAACTGCGCGCAGAGTTCGGTGATCATCTTGTTGTTGAGATTGGAACCGTTATCTGTGATAATCCTTTCAGGAGTGCCATACCGATGATAAGATTATGTTTGATGAATCGAGCCACAACATTCTTGGTAACAGATGCATACGAGGCTGCTTCTACCCATTTGGTGAAATAATCTATTGCCACAAGGATGAAACGATGTCCATTGGAAGCCGTGGGCTTGATTTCTCCGATCATGTCAATGCCCCACATTGCAAAAGGCCAAGGAGAAGTTAAACATTCGTAGGTATCGAGGTACGTGCACTTTGTCGCATAACCGCACTTGTGACAAGATCGAGCATAAGGTGACAATCACCTTCCATGGTGGACCAATAGTAACTGTTCTCAAAATCTTCTTAGCTATGGTGTGTCCACCGGAGTGGTACCAAATTGCTTCGTGTAACTCTTCCATGATACGCATTGTTCTCGTCTACACAATGAGTAAGCACAAGTCGTGGTCGCTTGTATAAGATGCCGCTGAGGAAGAATTTAGATGCAAATCTTCTCATGAACTTTTATCATTAATGATGCCTCGGGATATTCCCGAGTCTCAAGATACCTCTTCACGCCATAGTACCAAGGTTTCTCTTCGCCAAGCTCACAACAATACCGTTCGTTGAACTTTTCAATGATGATCCGGGGAGCCTCGTTGTCCCATCGACCTTGAACATACGACATAGTAGCTAATGCGCGCAACCGATTCTCTTCTCGTGGAATATGATCAAAAGTAATCTCTTCAAGTAGGGATCAAACTTAGAACATGCTCGATACGGAATGAGATTCGGATGTTTCAGATCCCACTCGCCTTAACTGATTGATCACCAAAGCGAGTCTCCATACACTTGCAAGAACTTGATTCTTAAGTCAATAGCTTTGATACCCATGATGCACGCCAGATTCGCCATGTTATTGGTGCAATTGAAACATAATCTGCGTGAAAGGCGATGTCCGGTAGGGATGTGATGATGGCGCCAATGCCATTGCGGTGCGTTTGAGGCTCCATCAAAGACCATAGTCCATCGGATCCTTGTTCGTGTCCTTCGTCTGGCCGGTTCTTCTAATGTAACTAGTAAAACATCTTCATCCGAAATTAATCGCATAGATCGATAGTCATCTACGGCGATGAGCCAAATGATCGGCTACCACACTTCCTTTGATCGCTTTCGAGAAGTGTACCGATGTCATATTCGGTCAAGATCATTTGCCATCTTGCTATTCTTCCGAGAGAGTAGTTTCTCAAAGATGTATTTTATTGGATCCATCTTGGAAATCAATAAGGTAGTGTGAGTCAACATATTGCCTTAGTCGGCGAGCAGCCCAAGTTAAAGTTGAAGTTTTCTCGAGTGTGAGTATCTTGTTTCACGCGGTAAACTTTTGCTAAGGTAGTATATTGCATGCTCTTTTCGACCGATCGCCATGTTTCCCCAACACACACCCCATGAGTTCTCTAACACCGCGTACATGATGAGAGGTCTTCCTTCGCGGCGGCATCGTATAGGAGGATTCTAGGTACCTTGATTTTGTCAAAGCGATCCGCAATCGCATTCCATTCCACTACTTGATCTTTCTTTAGTAACTTGAAGATTGGCTCATAAGTAGCGTAGTGTGCAATGAATGCAATGTAGTTCAATCGCCCAAGAAACCCCGACTTCCTTCTCGGGGAGCGGTATCTTTGAATGGCTCGACCTTCGAGGTCAACCTCAATACCTCTTCCATCGACAACAAACCCTAGGAGTTTTCCGATCTAACTCCAAAAGTGCACTTGTTAGATTAAGTCTCATTTCTTCAATCACAAATAGTTTCGCAAATGATCAAGATGCTCTTCTTGCGGATCGAGCTATCATGTCGTCGACGAGACCTCTATCTCGTGATGAATCATGTCATGAAATAATGTAACCATAGCACGCTGGTAGGTGGCGCCGCTCTTCATCCGAACGGCATAACCTTGTAGTGTAGTGCCCACACGTAATAAAAGTAGTCTTCTCCATGTCTTGGAGCCATTTTGATCTGATTGTAACCGAGAAACCATCCATGAAGGAGAAAACTTTATGTTGAGCGGTATTGTCAACCATAACATCAATATGAGGAAGTGGAAAATCGCCTTCGGACTTGCTTTGTTCGATCTTCGTAATCCACACACATTCGTATTTTATCCTTCTTTCGCACAGTACCACGTTAGCAACCCACCGGGTGGAGGTGATAGCTAAGAAACCGCATTGAATCGCTTCATAATTTCGCTTTGATTTTCTCTCGACATCTCAGACGATGCGATTAACCTTCTGTTTCACCGAGAAAACCTTTTTTTCGGAATGGTGTACCACAATATCAATGTCTAAACCCGCATGTCTTCGTATGACCAAGCAAAACCTCAATATAGTCTCGTAGTATCCGAACCAACCTTTCTTTATCAACGCTTTCAAGACCCGCCTTATCTTGATCTTTTCTTGTCTTCAAATTCACAACCTCAATGTTTTTCGTGGTGGTCAGATAACTCGCTTCTTCTGTAGTAGCCGGCAAGTTCTCCGGCACTTCACAATCTTCCTCACTTTCGCCTTCGCTTGGTAGATCGGATTATCGGGTCATATTTAGCACTAGCATAGTTATTAACGAGATTCGAGTGATTCTCGTTGTATCACGGGTGTGTAAGAAACACATAGCTGAAGGGTGATAAAGTAAAGAAAGAGAACAAACAATGGAATGCAAAAGTCCAACGAATTTATTGAATGAAAACGCAAACAATGATAATAACCTCACAACGAGCCATGATGCCCGGCAAGGCACTAGGCTTTCAAAGTTTATTGTTCAAAACATAAAGAAATACGAAAAAAACAAAACAAGAGCAATTACTCGACTAAAGGAGATTGGTATGACGTTTCACTCTTCCAATTGTTGCCCATGATCCGAGTCGAAGATCCACTTGTTGATGTCGAAGCCGTTGTCGCCGCCTTTCTATAGCATGGATTCCACTGGCCGATGCGAGGAAGTTGGCCGGCACGTTCATGATCATCTTCGACCGATGGTAAAGCCTAAACCATTTTGTCTGATTTGAAGGGAAGATCGTGGAGTTGTCCCCAAATAGTACTACCTCCTTGTTCAACAAGAGCTTGAGCATCTTTCAACGAGGCCATCCTAGGCGAACTTGTGTAATCTCAGAGTGATGGGAGAGTCAACAGCATGACTGGGATTGTTTCAAAAGCTTGACAGGAGTCTCAAGAATTCACCCTCCATCTCGAGATAGTGGAATGACAGATGACCGACCATATATTCTTCTTCACCACATACTGTAACAACCTTCCTTTCACCGTATTTCACCGATGTAAGGTAGAGGTAATACCGCATGTATCCAAGGGCGTCCGAGTAGACAAGAGTAAGCAGGACGGATGTCCATGACAAAGAAAGTGGAATCAAAAGTCGGGAACCGACTTTAATGCAGTGTGAGCTTCCAAGTACGTGCGCTTAGAACCATCAAAAGCTCACGATAATATCACGGGTCTCGTAACCAACCCTTCGACATCAAGCCGATCAAAAGCGCTTGTAGGATATTCGAGAGCTGTGTTAACCAAAACATGAGATGGTAGTACCTTGCATTCAACAGATGTGCAAGGCTTTGTTGTGTTTTTTGGCAGAGTCAAATCAAGATCGAGAAGCCTAGGTCGTTGTTGCAGCCGGCTAGCAATACAAACTTCAAACTTGGTAGTGTTCTTGGGTACATGAGCATTCTTCGAAACTTCACCAAGGCATTAGTATGAGCCTCGAGCACAAGAGCAAAGCGAGCATGGAAATTTTGACTGAGTCTGTCTAACTGCTCCACAACATTGTAATCACTCTTCTTGATAATCTTCGCACTTCCTCCATTTCTTGTTTGAGGTGTCTTCAAGAATTTCCTTGGTACTTCCGTCGAAAGGTGATGAGTCACCGTTCTTTCCTCTAGCCGGGATATTGATTGAGTAGCGAATGCGAAATGGAGTCGTTTTTGGAGGAGAGATCTCGAGAGAATACCCTTCCTGCTCGTCACCTTACCGATCCTGATGTTGTCAACGCGGAATAGAAACTTCCACAAGAAGATCTTCAATAGTCGTAGGGTCTTGCTTGACGCCACGATAGTAAACATCACCCATAATTCCAAGGGATAGCCTTGTCGAGGAATATGGAACTGGTCTTGAGAAGTGATGATGAGAGGTGCCACTAGGCACAGGATCGCAGAGGAAATCCTTATCAGGTTAACATCAAGATAATCTCGGGAAATCGTCACCCCATCCGCGCCTTAACATCTTCAATAGGAATCTTGTAACTATCGTGACTGTGTACTTCACCATGTAATCATACTTTCCACTGGCCGCCCAAGGTATCCCACAGATGGTACATGCTCGCATTGTCGATCTTCAACTTAGACATTTCTTCACACAACTTCCGCATGTGGTTTCGTAAATAGTATCTCACGGTTATCCATCATGCACCGAACACGCCTTCTCAACCAAGCACAACCATCAGCGGATGGGCACCAACGACGCCTCGGCATCTTGATCGACACCGGCAACAAATTCTTCTTAATATCGAGGAATGGTCAAGTCATCTATGTCAAGACATAAGTATCATCCCCAACAAAGATTGAACTCTTGTCATGGTTAGCATAGGAGCGTTGATCACATTCGAGTCTCAACAGGAGGATCAAACTCAATCTGCTTAGCTTCAATCATATCTTGAATCTTGTTCTTGAGCCCAACAATTGTCGTCGTGTCTCTGGTCATTGGAATGGTAAGCACACTTAGCATTTGGATTGTACTTGAGAGGAAGTGTTGTCATTCGAGGAGGATCCTCAAGGTAATCACCGCTCAACATGTGTTGCAAGGCTCGCGACAATGGCATGTTGATCTTCGAACCGCTTCGTGGCTGCTCGTTACGCGTGTTCTCACCGAGGTTGGTCGATGGATCGAGATCACAACCGCCCCTGATTGAGCGCGGTCGGCTTGGCTCGCTTTTTCCGACCATACACAAGATTAGCTTCTTTCTTAGCACCAAAAGATCTCTTCGCAAAGATTCAAGATGTCTCTACATGAATCTTCCCACTCTTGATACCACCTTCAATGCGTCACAATATCGCCTGAATCCGGATGAAGAATTTCCAATCGTGATCAAGAACGGCCTGTCGTTGTTCCATAAACATATCAACCAACTCCCTATCGACAAGGGTGGTCGAATCACCGCTAAATCTCCATTTCCGAGCATACTTTGAACTTTCGTCACGACCCATAGACATGCTTTGTAGTTGCATGCGAGTGGTGTCAATTCAAGATTGTACCATACTGCCTCAGAAAGCATCACCAAATCACCTGTACGGATACGGCCATTCTCTAGCCGATAGTACCATTCCAACCGGTTCGGACAAACTCTCTTGAAAATAGTGCATCCACAACTTTCATCATCGTGGGGATTGATCTTCCGACATAGGATTTCAAATGCACTTAGGCAAAACATGCCGCCATACTTGGCAAAAGTAGAACTTTGAATTTGGGAGGAATCACAACACCGTGAACAAGACTCGATCATCAAAGTTCAGCCCGACATTTTCAAGTTTTCACAAGATTCGACGGTCTTCAAGTTGTTTGTACTTGTCATCTTCATCGAGTGTTGGCTATAATCGAATGATCCTCCTTCTTTCTTTGGCTCACGCTGCTCACCTTCATCACCCTTGTACTCCCATGGACACTTCCTTCAGAGAGCTCAATACGGCCGACCACCTTAGACCCCTTTGAAACGCTTCACCCATGTCGAGGAGACCAACAACCTTCTTCTTCTTGTTGACGAGCTTCTTCAAATCTTCTTGGCCTTGACCAAGTTGGTGAACATCCAAACCGAGCATTCGAGCTTGAGATCTTTGATACTGCTCAAGAGCCATTTTAAAATAAATAGTAGCAAATGAGAAAACCAATCTCCAATGTACCGTGATGCAATGTTATGATATGCTATGCAATGTTTATGCGAATGCAATGCAATGTTTTCAAGGACCTAAGAGATTTAAATTTGTTAAACAAGCAATGAACAAACATTTATTAGTACTTTCATTATTCTTTTTTCTTTTTAAGTACAAGAGATAGTTCAAAGCAATAAAAGAAAACATAAACATCCTAAAGCTCTAAGTCTCCCATCCTCTTGGTGCCGAAGGCTGATGTTTCGCCTCGTGAAGTAGCTTCGTCAACTCTAGAACTTTCTTCTCGCTTGCATAGCATCGAGCTTCAAAGGTATCCTCTTCTTTAATCAATCCGTGATCTCTTCAAGTCTTCAAAATCGAGGCATGTCGATGGAGAATAAAGATAGGTACGCCACCTATAGCAACAGTTCCATAATTACGGTAACAAAGTGAATGGCATCACGAGGTTTCGAGCTCGAGCTCGCACTCCATTCGAGGTAAGGTTCCCAAGGAATGGAGTTCGTGCCCCAAAGTCTTGGTATCGCCTTTCACCATGCCCCAAGCGTGTAAACCTTCGCTTAACTCGAGATCGTGGTTGTAGTCGAACACAACATCTTGGAGAAGCATATCATGCGGACCATCTCTTCGAGCAAAACCAAACCGACGTAGAGCTAAGGAAGGGTCAGGTAATTCCTCCCTTATACCAAGTAGTGGTACATTAGGGAATTCTCCACAACGCCAATGAATGTGAAGTCCTTTGAGAGAAAAGATTCCAACGGATATCCGAATGAGAGAGTGACATTAATCTTTGAGACCATCTCAACCTTTGTTCTCTTCAAAATCGATGGAGGAAGGTGCTAAATAAACCACCTTGAAAGTAACGGATACAACACATGAGAGTTCCTTGTCGCTTAGTGGCACGAGCGGAGAGAATGCAGGATGTCTCCAAGCAAAGTAGGCACGGATTACGTAAGAAATAATTTGATGGCATTGATATCTATGAATTGATCCGAGTTAGGAATGTAACCAAACCATAAATTAGCAAGGCCACAACATTTTCAAATGCATGGAAACTCATAACTTTGAGGAGATCTCGCTTTCTTAATTAGAATTTGAAAGTAAACCCTTAACTCCACTTCTAGTTTCCCAATTGGCTTCAATGTCCGAGCGCTTAAGATGTAAAGCGGATGCAATGTTCGAATTTAGGAACCTTTTCCAAACCGTGAATGGCATTTGGTCGAGAATAGGTACCAGTAGCTTAGAGAACTCTTCTAAGGTAGGAACCAACCGATAACTGAAATGTAAAGCAATGGTGTTTCGATCAAAGAACCGGAATAGACATGCATCATATCTTCTTCAAAACCGAGATAACCAAATCAAGCAGATAACCATGTCTTTTGATGAACCGAGCATGGTCGGAATTTCAAACCAATTTTGAGTGAGAAGGATACCCATGAAGTTGATTCGGATAGTCTTTCTAGAAGCCATAATCCCTACAAAACAAAGATAAATCCCTAGGTCCTTGAAATAGTTAGAAATGATATGCAATGCAAATGATGTCATGATGTCATGTTTAGCACACACAAACAATTCACACAATGAGCCTAGGGTTAAGGTTGATGAGGTATAGGTGATTACCCCACCAAAAGTTCGAGTTGGTTCATCCCGTCCCTATAATAGTAACCGGTTCTAGGAATCTCATATCATAGATCTTTCTCGAGCGCTATTTCAATACGACGCCAAGTGGTCGATCGAAATGTCCCAAAAGTCGATCTCAATGAGCGTAGCATCGAGTATCAACCAACCCTGGCTACACAAAGCCGCCATCTCACTACCTTCTAATGGCCAAGATGGGTCAATTAAGGTTCTAAAAGTTTAGTTACGCTGATGACACCACGCAGAAGCCAAATACTTTCTTCAACTTGGGAATGAAGAGTATCGGCAACCAAAGTGTCACGCTAACGTAGCCATCATGTCGACCGTAGTTATACGCCTAACGCCTAAAGGAAACCCGGATCCGTGTAGGATCCCCAACAATATAATACCCAAGCAACCCTTAAAGATAAAGCATACAAGTCAAACAAAAGCAATAAAGGTTATCTAGAAACTTAAGGCAATTCTCTTTTAGGGTGCATCCTCAACAGAGTCGCCAGCTCGGATACGTGAACGACTTTGTAGGATTTTGTATCCAAATGTGCGGATAGCAAGAGTCGCCACCGACTTTTATTTTTATCCAATTAAGGGAAGGTAAAAGTAATGTAAAAGACCTTCGTTAGATTCTCGAGTTCGGAGAATGGTTATGAAAAGGGAAGGTATTAGCACTTTCCATCCGTAGTTATCTACGGCCTTAGTCGCTCTAGATCACTTTAAAAAATTGCTTCGTGTGTTTGACAAAGATGTTTTGAAAAGGCATTTCGCTTTGACTTTGTAATGACTCATGTAGGTATACAAAGTGTTCTAAATGTTTCGCTTTGAAAAGAATAATTTGAACTTTGAGAAAAGTGTGTGGTGTGAAAAGCATTTGCAGAGCAAGCAACTAAAAGACTTATTTACCCACCGTAATTGGTCGCTTTTGTACTTCTACGCCCTTTAGAATAGCCAGCCATACCATTAGTTAGTAGGTAGCTCCATTCGCTGGATGTGTTGGACAATCAAGGACACTGATGGTCATAAGGCAACTCAGTAGGAAGTATCCTAGCACATTCAAGGGACTATCATCATTTTTCGAGGGCAACAATCGAGGGTCAAGATCATGTATTCGGAGGCGACATCATGGGTCTTATGATCTTTGTATCAAGGGACTATGATGATTTGTTTTGAAGGCAACGTGCAGAATACCTCTACGCTCGAGGGACTTGACCATTGCTTGAAATCGAAAGGCATCGAGAGAGATTACCCTAAGGTGCATGTGAAAGAAGTGTGTTGAATTCGTAATATGTTATCTTGAATTAGTGGGCTATGTTCAATTTTATCTTGCCATACACGCCTAGTTACTAGCAATTGATAAGGGTGCGGAAAGTAAAATGCGGAATGTAAAGTGCGGAAAGGTAAATCTACGCTATTACATGGCTTTGGGGCAGATACATAATTTAAACTTGCGGAAAATAAAAACCTAATTTAAACTATTACAACCCATGAGCAATTACATTATTGGGAAAAAATAGAAAAAACGGTAAAGAAACGTCTGAATTGGAACAACCTGTGAAAGAATGAGAAATCGGAAAATACGAGGTGAATTGAATAAGAGGAAAAATGTTAGAAAAATGCACATTTTAATATGAGAAAATTAATATATGTCGGAAATAAGATAAATACGTTAAAATAATTTTTTGGGATTTTTTGGAAAAGATTTAATAATTAAAATGCAATTTATAATGATTTAAATGCTAAAATAAAAATAAAATAAATATGCATGCAAAAATTATATTTTTAATTTATTAAATTAAATAAAGATTTTAGAAAAATAATGTAAAAGAAAAATGTTTTTGGTAATTTTTAATGCAAAATAAAAATCGTGAAAGTTAATTAAAATGAATGAAAATATTGAAATAATATGAAAATATGAAAATAGAGTTTTGTAAAAGAAAAGAACATGGTCTTGCTGTGATTCGAATCGGAGACCTTGTGTTCAAACTTGAGACCCAACATCGACCACTACACCATACGCCAAGATCCGTTTGAAAACGGACTTAGTGAATTTTCACACGCCGTCCTTTCAGATTGCCTCCTCCGCCGCTTCATCTTCTTCGATTTGAATGTTTGTTAGCCCGGCCTTTCTTCGACGCTACAGTTCGCTGGAAAATCAAGCACAAGTAATATAAATGCATTGTAAATACATGATTCGATTCTGCATCGCATAATTCATTGGTCATGGTCTCATGGTCCAATTTTTCCTATTTTAGAAACCCTAAAACGGCACAGAAACCCTAACAATGGCAATACGTGTTCCGGCCATGGAAATTGATTAAAGCACCCGTAAAGCTTGCAAACTCATCACTAATCACAAAACAAACACAAATCAAGTTAATAATGCATGAATGATAGAATTCAATTTTGAAATTTCAAGAACAAACCAAATTCGTTTTCGTGATTCTTGATGTTTTGAGAGTTGGGGTCTCGATCGACTCGAAAGCCTCAAGGAACACAATGGAATGCTTGAATTGGTCAATCGTAGCAAAACTAGGGTTGCCATTGCTTCAAGTGCACGAAATTTTGACTTTAGCTTAGGTTTCGGAGCAATTTTTCCTCTCTTCTTGATAGGTATGCATCATATATTTATACTCGGATGGATTTGAATGGTTTTGGAAAGAATTGATCAACATTCAATGGAAATCAAATTTTGATATTCTCATGAAATCAAATTTTCAAATTTTGTCCAATTTCAATCCAATCTTGCCAAATTTGATCCAATTTCAAATTGTGGCATTTATGGGTTGATTGGATCACAAGAAAGCAATAAAATCAATCTTCCAATTAATTTTGATTTTATAATTTATTTTAAAATTTAATTTGCATTTAAATAAATAAATTACAAATTAAATAGAAAAATAAATCAAAAATTCGTGGCATTGGGCTTGGATATTCCTAATTGCATGAGGAACAAGTTAGGATGAAGAAAAAATAGGCCCATTTGCAAAAGATTTGATTTTTGAAGTATCTCTTTGCATTCTTCCAAAATCGCTTCAACTTGTGAATGGTGTAACTTGCTCAATTTTCCACATTTTTGAGTGTTCTTGGACTTTTTGGAAAGCTCTAAGAGTCCTCTAAACAATGTATTTGGTCTCATCTCAATTGGAGTTACCATGCTCAATATATCTTCAAAACAAAAGTTGACTTTTTGTTGACTTTAAAATGACTGTGAATCAGCTAAGCCATACTCAAATGAAGCATTTTTGGACATTCTTGTGAGACATGAAGTTGTAGAGAATTGAATTTCCTTCAAAACAAGAGGTGGTGGAAAAATTTCTAAGAAAGTATGAGAAAGTTATGATCAACAAAGTTCGCTTGACTTTTCATCTAGAAACCCTAATTTAGAAAGTTTGACTTTTGAGCAAATCTTGAGTTTTCTTGATGAATCATGATCAACCCTTGATCAAATGATGAATGTAACTTCAAATGAGGATGTTGACCAAAAATCAGAGTTTTGACCTGTATGTTGACCACAGTTGACTTTTTGTCCAATACACCGATTTTCAACCATCCGAGCAATCGCCTCGAGGAAACTTGACTTGTGAGGCTCAAACTTGACATGGAGAATCTTTGAAGCATATGAGGAGGCATGAAGGCCTTTGGAGATGTTGGAAATCCACCTTGACTTGAGAGATACCAAACCTAGTTTGTCGATTGTCTAGGAGAGAGTTTGTCTCGATCAACTCGAGGAACTCGAGCTAGATGTATGAAATCTTTTGAGTAGATGGAGGGCAAATTTTGGGGTATGACAATCTAACAAAAAGTCAACTATTCAAATCAGTCAAACTTTGACTTCTGGTCAACTTTTTGAAAATCTAATTTTTTCAATCATCAAATCATTTCAAATTGTCCATTATGATCATAGAAAATCATAATGTGTGAAAAAGTCAACAAAAAGTCAAAACTTGAAATTTTTCTAACACAGAAAAATTTTCAAGTGTTTTTATCATGTTTTTCACCATTTTCATGGCCATTTTTCACCTAGATCCATTTTGATTCAAGAAAAAATCAAAACATGAAAGTTGTATATATTGTTCCAAGCTTTTCAAAATGTCCAAGAACTTGCAAAAAAAAAATTGTGTAGCTAGGGTTTTGAAATTGAAACTTAGAGGTCCATAACCATAATTTTTAAGCCATTTCCTCTAATTTTTCAAGACTTTTTGCAAATTCTTCCTTCTAGAAGCCTTGTCACCAAAAGATATAGGATCTAAGAGAGAAATACCTGATGAGCTTGGCTTATAGGAGGATAATATCACTTGAGATTTTTAACCATGGTTTAGAAATTAAGGTAACTTAAGGCACTTAAGGCAACTTAAGGCAACTTGCACAAATCTTCCAATCCTACCCTTGCCTTGCTCTTCAGACCTTTTGGCCTATAAATAGAAGTCATTACTAACTTCAAAATCACATCAAAGCAATCCTAAACAAGCTTTCTCACTTCTTTCTTCTTTTCCAAGTTTCAAGTTTCAAAATGAGAGAATTTGCAAATCTCCAAACCTTGCAAGTTCTAACTAATCTTTGGCTTCAAAAACTCTCTAAATATCCTTAGGGAGTTGTTAGATTGTCAAGCCATCACAAAACAACCAAAAGTCAGTTTGCCTAAGAAAACTCCATAAACTTGTAAATTGAGCCTTAACCTTCAAACATTTAATCCACTCGTGCAAACTTCAATTTATCACTTCAAACATCATCCATATACTCCATAGAGATGATCCAAACCCTTAGATAACTTATGTAACCACATAATCATCATCTCCATCACCAAACTAGTTGTGTTGCAGTTGGACTTGAGTAGGAATTTCCAGGCTATCTCAAAGCAAGTTGAGCATTCCTACATGTTCCTTGAGGTCCACTAAAGTTGTACAAACCATCAAACAACTTTTGGAACATCTCCTTCGAAGAATTCGATTTCCACTTGAAGAGGTAAGTTTCTCAACTTCTAATTCTTCATTTCTGGCACTCCCGTTTAAAAATTGTCATTCTATCATGTTTCTGCACATATGAGGATCATTAACCCTCACTTAATTGCCATGAATCATGCACCTACACGATTTAATTGAGTTTTGGTCAAATTAGGGTCCATCTAATTTTTACGAAATTAGTCACCCTACAATTAAAATAAATAAAATTAAAGGTCATCATCATGTTCCTGGGTAAAAATCGAGCAAGTTTCATTTTTACACCATCCAATTTCATTGAGAAATGAAGAAGTTACAAAATCAAAGCTTGAGGAAGAAGAAGATGGAGTTGCGCGCGTTTTTAGATTTTCTCGGAAATTCAAAAACTTGTTTTAACTTATATTTACTCATTGTTGTATAATTAACGGATGAAACAGCCACCCCAGTGGCAGCCATCGTGCTCATGGTCTTTTGCCTTGCCTATGGTCCAGGGTTCGAATCCCCGCGAGACCTTTTTATTTTTAGTTTTCACTTCTTTTCACTTTTCAACTATTTTTCAAACTATTTACCAAACTAATATTTTCACATATAATTAAACCAAGACGTGTAAATTAAAAGTCAAGCACATGGCTCAGTGGTAAAACTTTTCACTTCCAAGCCTAAGGTCATGGGTTCAAACCATTCCAAAGCCAAAACAAATTTGTATCACTGGTTTTCTTCACTTTCTTTTTTATCAAACTTCAACATTTTAAAACCTAATCTTGTTCAAAACTTCTTGTGAATATCTCTAACTTTTCAAAATCATTTCAAACTTTCAAAAAACTTTTAAACTTATACACCTCTTTTCCATGATCGATTCGATTAATCTTTGAAAATACAAACCGAACTAGGTTTTTTCTTTGAAAATCTTTCGAATTCAAAATCAAATTGATCATGGGCCTCCCTTAAGGTGTAAGTCCCACCCCTTTGTATATATTCAAGTTACACTAGCTTTTATTTGCTTATTTTATACATTTGTTTATATATTTCAGTCATAAACTCTTGTGAATGCACAAACGCACTTTGTCATATATATACTTGTTCATATACTTGTTCATATACTTATTCATGCTTATTTATGTCATTACAACTAGTATAACAACTAGGTTCCCCATAGCCTCTTCTTGGGCTTTGTACAAGATAAACTCACTTGTTGAGTTAGCCTCCTTTTGGGCTTAGTACAAAAGAACTCTCCTGTTGAGTTAGCCTCCCCTTGGGCTTCGTACAAAAGAACTCCCCTGTTGAGTTAGCCTCCCATTAGGCTTCGTACAAAAGAACTCCCTCGTTGAGTTTAGCCTTCTCTTGGGAATCATACAAGAAAGAGACCTGGAAATCTCTAACAGCCTCCTATTGGGCTTCCAATATAAAGAATCACCTTCGATAGGATAAAACCCTAAGAGTATGGTTTCCCGGTGAAATCACTCTTAAAGCCAAGTCACCCATACCCTATAGCCTTCTCTTGGGCTCCCAATACAAGGACCCTCAATGTCCATCAAAAAGCATCCTCTTGGACTCACAATGCAAGGACCCTCAATGTCCCTCAGATATCCTCCTCTTGGGCTTACAGTACAAGGACCCACGGGTTTCTTAAAAGCATCCCCCTAATCAATAATAAATTTCTCCTAGAGATTTAGACATGTATCATCTCTATGGAAGAAGTATCTCATCTATAGCATCACATACAAATCAACACTTTTCAAAACAAACACTTTTTCAAACAAAACATCTTTCTTAACTTGTAAGTGGCAACACTTGTACACTCAACCAAAATGCTCAATGCTTACAATGAAAGATTTAAACATTTTTTAAACATCTTTCTTAACTTGTAAGTGGTAACGCTTATACACTCAAGAAAAACACCCAATGCTTACAATGAAAGATTCAAACAATCAAATCAATATTCAAAAATGTATGTGATGAAATAGATTTGATACATTTTTCATTAAGATGACATTTGTCTTTTTCTATTAATAAAATCATCATTGCTTCCACTAGCACATAAGTGGGAACTACGATCGCTCTGATTTTATCAACCTCATTTTGAGAATACGTAGGCACAAGGTCTCACCCTTGGCGAGCATACTTTTTTCCCTCTCAAACCAAACAAACCTTAGTTCCCTTAGATCTGAGCTACAGATACTCTGATTCCCATTAGGGGATAATACATTCCCTTTATATAACCAACCCTCTTACCCTGGTCTCTCCCCAATGCGTTGTGTCTAGTTCACGTTAGTCACATCATATATCATATTTAGGGTATTTCATCTTCCCCTTTTCCATCTTCTTTCTTGTTTGGAAACAATAAAGCTTGGTGCTCGCGGCATCTTTTAAAACAAAAAAAAATCAAAAGAGTAAATTGTTTTGAGTCGAAGATTCGAATTCCAATTCAATTCCCTCGTCTGTCACTTTTTACCATGAACATCATCCTATGGAACATGCCTTCAAATTTATCTGAAGGAGGATAGAACATTGTATACGGTTCTTCCTGAGATATGTATCCATATTCATTGAGATAAGACTTCTATTCTTCAGAACCAGATAGATTTTCTTCAATGTGTTCTTCAATAAGGACATTGACCTCTTGAGAAACAGGATTAAGGAAACCTCCGTTGGGGAACACTTCTTTGATCGGACGAAGATTTTCATCCTTCTCGGTAGTTTTTGAGAGTATTAGTGTAAACACGAGTCTTATTTTGGTTTCGTTGTTGACATGAATCATAACTTGTCCCCAACCAGCAGCAGTACCACCTATCACTATATGCGATGCTTCTTTGTAAGAGGAGATAGATGATCTATTTTTCTTGGAAGATTCGTCTTCTAAAGAGATAACTTAGAACTGTGTTCCTTCCACATTGAAATTTCTAGTAGCAGATACGTGATGTCACAGAGAATGTTATGACACACTATTTGACACTCTGTTAACAATTCACACAATAAATATAAACAGCAGTAAAGAACACAATAAATTGTTTACCCAGTTCAGTGTCTAACTACACCTACATCTGGGGGCTACCAAGCCAGGGAGGAAATTCACTATTAGTAGAATTAATTCAGGAATAAACCAACCAGTTTATCTCCTTCACTTAAAACCTACCCAATGCAACTTCAATCTAAGTCCTACTTAGACCTGAGTTCCTACTCACTCCCCCTCAATCACAGCAGTGATATCAACCTATTGATTAATTGAATTGTGAAGACACACTTCAATAAACTATCTTGACTTTGCTTCAAAGCTTTAATCAAGAGACAAACGCTCGTGCTTCAAAGCTTTGAGTGATAAACTACCCTTACAAACAAATCCTAGTCCAAGGCACTTATCAATTGATAATTGCTTGGCTCACAAGAGAAACTAGAATTACACAAATAATAATCTGCTAAATCTTCAATACAGTCCAAGAGGCGCAGCAGCAGTGTAAGAGTTGTATTCCTTTTATAGAAGCAGTCCTGAAACTTCAGTTTTGGGCTTCCATAAAGATAGCTAGGGTTCACTTAATTAATCCTAAAAACTTGGTCTTTTCAACAGCCAATTTAGGTCTAACTAAGATTAACCTAACAGCCACGTGAGCATACATTTTAATAACAGAAAAACATAATGCAGCAGCTCAACAAAACTTCCTGAAAAGTCTCAAGGAAAAACAGATTCTGCAGAACAGAATGTCACACTGAATGTCATAACATCTGTTATGACATCAGTATATTTTCTGCAGAATTCCAGCACAGCTTTTATCTTCCAGTTCTGAGATGTACTTTAAACATCCTTGTCAAGTAGGATTTATCTTCAATCTCTGAATGTCATGACATTTATCAAGACATTGCCATAGCCTAGTTTTACCAAAAAGTAATGCCAACTTAAAACACTAACACACATCATCAGCAATGATGAAAGAGAAAGTTGATAAGTGGCTTACCAACAAGGTTTGCTCCCAACATATGGTTACCAACTTCCCATTTGTTACGAACTTCAATTTTTGGTGGAGAGTAGATGTTACTGCTCCAGCTTCATGTATCCATGGTCGACCTAGAAAACATCTATAGGCGGCTTGAACGTCCATAACCTAGAAGGTGATTTGAAAAGTATGTGGACCAATTGTCATCGGAAGGTCAATTTCTTCAATAATAGATTTTCATGCTCCATCAAAAGATTTGACTACCACACCATTGAATTTCATAGGTGTTCCTTTGTAAGATAAACGAGCAAGAGTCATTTTTGGCATTACATTTAAGGAAGAACCGGTGTCCACTAGAACATTGGACCAAGAATAAGATTTGGCAGTTCATAGAGATATGCAGAGCAAAATTGTGATCTCTACCCGCCTCAGGGAGTTCTTCATCAGAGAAGCTTAAATTGTTGCAAGTCGTTATGTTGGCTACTATTCCAGCAAATTGGTCGATAGTCACATCATGATCTATGAAGGCTTGATCTAAGACTCTCATCAGGGCCTATCGATGGGCTTCAAAATTTAAGAGCAAAGAGAGTATTGAGATTTTGGAAGGAGTTTGCATTAGTTGATCCATAACCTTGTATTCACTCTTCTTGATTAACTTTAGAATTTCATCAAAGTCAGGATTGATACTGGTTCCATTGGATGAACAAATGTTTAAGTCTGGATTACCAACAAGAATTTCTACAGGATTCACAACGGGTATATTGACGGGAATTTTCCTAGTCTGAGGAGCGATATAATGTTTTGGTGGCAATGGGGTATGCACACCCCCACTCCTAGTTACTCGACTTACTTCGATGATGTTAACTACGGATGAATGAAAGAGTAGGTATGGGGACTTCTTTCCCATTTTCCATCATTGTTGCATTGTATTGGTAGGGAACAGCTTCTCAGAGTCATAAGGAACAGGTCCAGGTTGACAAATGATCAAAGGAGAAACAGGAACCCTTGGATTATTGTATGTGACCTCTACATGCTCAGGCATATTGAAATGAGGAATGATGATGTTAACTTCAGGAGTTACCGAGTTGATATCTTAGACTAAATACCCATGCAGTTAACATCCTATCATATTCATTTCATTCTCATTCCTATTTTTGAGGATTCGAATATCGCCATTATCCATTAGTCGCTGAAGATATGTTTTTACAGTAGAACATCCCCGAGAACCTATAGAATAAATCCTACAAGATCCGTAGTTGTGTCGAGCAAAACCACCCATTATGCAGAAAGTGGCATGCATTTGTACTAGATCTGCTATTACCAAGTTTATGTCAAAGACTCGATATTGTCTAGGACATCCATACACCATGTTCACAGCGTGCCCTCCGTGATTAGGTAGCAGATTCGCTTGTACGTTCAAGATTCAAATCCCTAAAAGAAAGAAGGTTAGCTCTAACCAATCTTTGAACTTCAGCCTTCAAAACTATGCAATGTTCGAGATCATGGTCAGGTGCCCCTTTGTGACAAGAAACATTAGCTTTGTACCACCAAGATAGCTTATGAGGCATTAGAGATAGTGCTTTAGTTTGAATGAGATTCCTCTCGATTAAAGAAGGATATAATTCCGTATAAGACATCGGAATTGTATCAAACTGTAAAGTCCTTGGAGCACGATTTTGATAATTGTTGAATGGTTGAGCTTATTGATTATGTTGCTGAAATTGTGGGGCGAGTCCCGCATTTGAAGTTGAACTAACAATTGGTGCAATAACAGCTACCTGTTGTCAGTGATTAATGTTTCTTCTTGGTATCCCATGGAATACCAAGCCAACATCTTGTTCCCTCTTCTTTGGGAAACCACTTCCAAATTTCTTAGTTCCGCTTGAAGATCCAACTTCTTTGGTCAAACGTCCTATTCGGACTCCTTCTTTCAGTCGCATCCCCATGTTTACCATGTCGATGAAATCATTTGGAGCACTAGCGATCATTCGCTCGTAGTATAAAGGTCCAAGAGTATTCAAGGATATCTTGGTCATATCTTTCTCTTCCAATGGTGGATTTATTTGGGAAGCAATTTCCCTTTATCGTTGGGCATATTCTTTGAAAGTCTCTTTGTCTCTTTGAGCCATGGCTCTGAGCTGGTCTCGGTCTAGAGCCTCTAAGTTGTACTTATATTATCGAACAAAGGCCTCGCCTAGATCGTTAAAAGTTTGAATATTAGTACTATCCAATCCCATGTACCACTTTAGAGCAGCGCCGATAAGGATGTCATGAAAGTAGTGAATGAGCAATTGATGATTTTCGTTGTGAGTAGCCATCTTCCTAACATACATCACAAGATGGCTTTATGGTCAAGAATTACCTATATACTTCTCAAAGTTAGGGACTTTAAATTTGGCTGGTATTCTTAAACTGGGAACCAGACACAGATCGTGGACATTATACCTTAACAAATCCTTCCAACAGATAGTCTTGATCTCTAACTGCATTTTATTAAACTATTCTTAGAGATCTTTCATATGGCCACGAGGATTTATGTTGTTGCCTAGATCATGATAAACTTTGTTGTTCACGTAAGGAATAGCGTGAACCACATGAGCTGAATATGTCACAATTGGTTGAGAAACCGACATAGTGACTTGAGAAAAGGTTACCCCGTGTTGCAAAGTGAATGTTGAACTCTGCCAAGTAGGAACCTCAGTTGTGGTTGCTTGTACTTCAAAAGTATTTTGGCGAAAACCTATACCAAAGTTGAAAGGCATACCCGAGAGGTAACCCTCTGGCATGGTGAAAATTGGAGTGCTAACTACGACTGCAGAAGTTGGAGTAGTAGTGATTTTGTAAATCACTATTGTTTGAACTTGACTGTTAGGTGGTGGTTGTTGATTCTGCGCAGCTGCCAATGAGATCACCATAATGCTGAGTATTTCACTTCCTCTTGAAGTGTGGTTAATGTACCACGAAGCTCAATATTTTCTTGTTCGAAATCTTCCATTGCTTTCTTTCTATTTGCACGAGTATTATATCTCAGAATCGAATGTGAACGCAAATATGCAAACTCTAGGACGCTGATACCACCATCTTTGGAGAAAATTCCAAAAGATAAGACTCTACATAACAAACTCGAAATGCAAGATAATGCATGATTATGAATTCAAAAGAGAATAAATGGTTTTTCCAAAGAATTCAAAGAGAAATTTCTTGCAAACATTTAAAACACAAAACTCTTATTTCATTAACATATTTAAGAAAATATTACAATTTTTTTGGAGCATAGCTCTTACAACAACAAAGCAAATGATAAAGAAAAG
Source organism: Vicia sativa (assembly GCA_021764765.1). Taxonomy (NCBI): domain Eukaryota; kingdom Viridiplantae; phylum Streptophyta; class Magnoliopsida; order Fabales; family Fabaceae; genus Vicia; species Vicia sativa. The sequence continues at coordinate 77,055,694 of CM038792.1, forward strand.
TTAAACCATCCTAATCAAGAATCCTTGTCGGATGAAGAACCAAATCACGAAGCTTCATCTTCGTGGATCTGCTTTCCATAGTAAGTATTCAATTCATTTTCTCTACTTTTTAGCTTGTTAACAATATTCTTCCATTCGTTAGGGGAAGAAGTACCATTTGTCAATTCTTCAAGCTTTTTCTTTTCTTGATGTATTTTTGATTGGCACATCCTTTTCAATGTATCTTCTTATTTTATCCACGAGCCACCCATCTTGAAATTAAAGGGTTTCTTCATGATTCTTAACTTGTTTCTTTTCTTGTTTTTTCAAATTACTTTAAGAAACTTGTCTTTCCAAGAGTCCTTTCTTCTGCCTCATCTTAGCCAAAGCTTTTCGGTATTCTCCCATAGTCTCAATGGGAATGGTGGTTCGATTTAGATATCAATGGGTTCTATATATAAGGTAATTCGTAATTCTTTCACGCTTTCTTTCCCAACAAGTATAGGATTACATGGCTATATACTTTTACCTCACCTTTTTCTTTCTTTTCGAATATGGTGCAAGCTCTTACCATTCGTGCTTTAAAATCAGAACTTTCCTATTCTATGATAAAAGTAACCTCCATTGTAGACCAATGGTTTACTCGATTTTGCATACCCAAGTTGGCATCTGCTAAGAACGGGTTGTAGTTAATTCCTCCTTGTGTACCAATGAGGGTACGTTAGCGAACTTTCCACAACTATCAATGATTTCCACATTGTTTCCTATAATTAAGACGTTGTCCTAATCGCTTATGGTACATTTTTGAGTTGGACCAATCGATTAGGTTAAGGTGTCAATCAATTGGAAAATACAAAAGTTTACCCAGAGCTTTTCTGATAGCTTTCAACGCATCTAGCATGACTTCAAGGAATTTTTGAAAATACTTTTTTGAGAGATATATATTTAAAAACTTGTTTTTTTGTGTTTGTGATAAGTCTTGTACTTTAAGAGAATGTCGCAATGCCTTTATAATGTATATTCACTCAGACGCATTTGGGCAACCTTTCACATACTTCAAGTATTTGTTTTATACTACCATCTTGTAGACACTTTCTTGAACTTTAAATTGATACGATACTCGAGTTACATTCCATTTAAGTGTTGTGCTCATTCAGTGTTTTAATAAAGGTGACATGCTCATTGGGTCACTACGCCCATCGGACTTAGCAAGCGAGTGGGACCTAAAGTTCACTAGAGTCGGAGCCTCCCATATCTCATATGAAAGGGGTTAGGGATCTAACATCTCTACCTTGTATGTGGGGTTTACCTCATACTATTCTTGTTGGATATGAAGAACGTTATCCTCCAAGCCTTGGTTCTAACGGCATAGATCCTCCATAATAGCGCACATATCTGCAATGACTCTTTCTTAATCTACGAATTCTTTTATAACCAACGTAATTATATTTTTCTTCACCATTATGGTTTGAGAGGTTAGACGTGAGGAAAATAACTCGGTAAAGAGTTATGAAGGTGACCCAAGTCAGTTTTACTGGATCCTTACTTTGGGCGTTAATTGTACTCGCTCGCTAAAAAGTATAATATGTGAGAACCTCTAATGATTAAGAGATGACTAGTGTTTTATAAATCTTTTACTGAATAATTTTCATTTGAGTAAAAAATTTACAAAAATTTGATAAAAATTAAATATGAAGGGAGTATTTTTGACATTATTAGAATATGCGGGGTGTTATATACAATTTTGAGGAGGGGGAAAGATTCTTCTAAAAGTAGTCAGTCATGAAAGTACAAGGCCAAACCCAGGCCCAAATTGTTGCTATAGATCCAAAATAACATAATTAGATGCTAAAGGCACCCTTTCATATCATGCAACTATATATTATATACATTGAATTAGTAACTGACGCATGCTATTAGAGAATTTTTCTTGTTACCTCTAAATTTATACCTACCACTCTTTTAAATATGGTGTTTTTCGTAGGGAGTACCGATAATTCTGTTAAATTTGTCATTTTTATCGTATCAAATGTTTCATATTGAAAATTCTAAATTTTCGGTACCGGATATTTTGAATTTTCGGAATGTATAATCAATTAAAAATTTTATTGGAAATTTTAAATATCTGGTATGTAGATCATATATCAAAAAATTCAAAAATTCAGTATCGAAAAAATACTAGATATTCCAAATTTTTGATATGGCTTCAGTACAAAAAATAACCGGAATTTTTAAATTTTTGAAACTCTTTATATTGAAATTTTCAAATTTTCGATAATACTGAGACTTAATTTTTTTTTAAACGTATAAACTTATACTTAAATAAAATATATCAGAAATATGGAATTTTTTTATTACTTTTATACCAGAAATTTAGGATATTTTCAGTACGTGTAATAATTTTCTTAAAATATATTGAATTTTTTAAATTTCTGATAATTTGTACTAAAAATTTAAAAATATTTGATAAATAAATACCAAAAATTTATAAAATACAAAGAACTTTCTGTATGCGTCCAAAAGATAAAAGATAGTACCGATAATTTGGTCCGAAGTTATCAGGAAATTTAATTTTTTATAAGTTTGATAACAATGATTTCTTTTTTCAAAAGGATAAAAAATTTAAGTAAATAATTTGAGAAGTATTTTAAAAATAATAAAAAATGAGGGTGACAGGTATAAGAAAATGGGTGCAGGAAAAATTCTCATGGTATTATGGTGGGACATAGATCCACAAAACAAAACAATTATGAAGTACAGTAGAAGCAAATAATAAAATGCGTCTCGCCAAATCAACTTGATATAGGGTCATGGCAGGCTGGTTGCTTGAAATTATCATAGCTATTTAATGTGTTTCTTGGAGTCTCTATCTTTAAATTGACATGATCTTGAAATTTAGATTACAGAATCCATAACCTCAAAACACATCTTTCTTGTCTCTATCTCATCCCGTCCCTGTGATTGTGACACTTTTCCATCTCTTTCAACTTCTTTTAGTTTTTCTGATTCTAAGATTATATTAATTTACTCCTTCCGTTTTAAATAATACCGTACAGTATCATTTTAACAAAAAAAATATTTCAAAATAATGTTATTGTATTTTTTAATATATAAATTATTGTTATTTTTTTGAATTGTGTCTTTTAATTATTAGATTTTATATTATTTTCAATATATTTTATAGGGTTAATCTAATAAACATACAATATTTTATGACACTATTATTATATTTTATAATTTTTGTGCAAAAATTTTAAACGACGTTCATTTTAAAACGGATGAATATCGTATCTTAGTCATTTTTAACTGTGCTAATTACACGATACATAGAATATAGTCTCATAATAAGTTCAGACAAAGGTTATACATTTTTTTTATGGGTGGCGTTGAATCAGTTTTTTTCTAATTTTTTATAAACTAATAACATACTTAACTGTGCTAATCACATAGAAAAAGTCTCATACTAAGTTCAACGACTTAAAGTTATAAGAGATTTTTTATGGGTTGTGATGAATCAATAATAAATCTCTTATTTATATTTGTATTTTTTCTATATAATATATTCGATGTTGGTATTTTTAATATTATATTTTATGTATATATCTCATAAAATATATTTTACAAAATAGGACTAAATCATTGTGTTGAAAAGTTAAATCACATAAATAAATTTGATAAATAAATTTGATGTGTGTTGATAAATAACAATAACAACTAGAATAAATTATTTTTAAACACAAATAAATTTGATGTGTGTTGATAAATAACAATGACAACTAGAATAAATTATTTTTAAAAACAACTTTGGGAGTAAAACAACAACTTAATCTGGCAAAGAATATAAAAGAGAAAAAATATAATAATTTGTTTAGTCACTTTATACTTAGAATAGGGGTTGAATAAGTTTTTCTTACTTTTTAGATCTTTTACCCAAACAACAAATTAAATAATATTTTTATCCCGATTCATTTGAACCAAACTACTTCCGCCCAAAGGTGATTTCCGCCCTCAACGATTAACTAATTCACCACTATAATCAACGATTACATAGTAACCACCCAACTGGTGCGACTAACTTCCCAAGACTCACCAGTCCTAGTCCCGCACACCCAACCAACCTTCTCAAGGAATGTAACGCACAACTAACCGTCATGACTAACAACCTCGACCAACTAGTCCTAACCCCAAGAATAACCAACCAACTGGTCTTAGAACAACTATCGTAGTTAATCGACCGACTGCATCATGTTTCTCCAGCTATTCTTCACAGCAAAGTTTGCACAAAATGAAGCCAAAATGAATAGTAAAAATAATTTACAAAATGATCCTTTAACAGCCGAGCTTGACTTGAAATGATCTGCGCGGTCAAAGACCCGTTAGTCAACCAGACCGCATCAGCGGAGTTGTTAACCCTTCTTGAACCTGAACCCTAAACAGCGTCCTTAACCATCACCAACCGTCCCGTTTTACGTGATTCGCAAACGCTAACACTCAATGATCCGACCCTTTCAAACCAATCGATCGTACCAAACATCTCAAAGCCAACTTCTCATCGCCATTCCCTCCTCAAAACACCGCTCGCTTTATCCCCTCAGTAACAACGCCAATCTTTTTAACCAACCGTAACCGTCAGTAACCTTCCATCCAGGTGCCAACTTCCAACCTGTCCCAACCACGCTACCAACCACGCTAACCGTCCAACTCAATCTATCGCTAACCCAATCTGTATGCCAAACCCAACCGCACATCCCTCATACCTTAGCGTTTCTATCACAATTTCCTTTGGCTCCCCGTGGTCATTTCTTAGTCGTTTGACCGGTATCCTTCGCCACCAGAAACCTAATTCAATCACTAACTAACGCCTATTCTGATAAGCTATAATCCATTCGAATCATATTCATTCATACAAAATTTATTACCTAGACCAGAACATATTATTTAGAACCTTTGTTCTAACAATATCATATCTATATACTATCTTGTTGATTTAAATTTTGTATGTAAAAATATCTCCCCTCGAACTAAATATTGAAAAGAAAAAGTTAACAAGGTAGAACTTCCCTAGTTTTTCTTTTCTTCCGTGATCTAATTTTCGTAGTTTGCTTTTCAACACTTGGTGTTTCGAGCTTCTCGCTAATTCTTTTTCATCCGTAGTTTACTTTTCGTAGTTTGCATAATTTTTTCATCCTGTAGTTTTCGCATATTGATTTTCAAAGACTTGGTCGTTTCTTCACCTTTGTTCTTTTCAAAGCTTGTGTATATTTGTATCACTTAGAAGCAAAAATGTACACTTGCAAATTTGTTAGAAATATTTGACATGTTTTTCCAAAGAATATGTTATAATGAATCGTAGTCAAAATCTCGCTTTTCCTTTTGTCATAATAAAAAATGCATAAGTTTAAAAAGATAATGAATAGTAAGCCAAAAAATACTTATGACATTAATGAAACGGTACGAGGACAGAAGATTATCAAAACACTTAAGAAATTAAAAACAAAAAGATGCATTCATGTTTGTTTGAAAAAGACGTGTTTATAGGTCAAGCGGTAACAAGGAGAAAGTAAGATTTCTTGATTTCAAATTAAGATTCTTCTTGTTTCGCATCCAAGTTCTTGATTGCATTGTTTCATCTTGCTTATCAAGACGTTCTCTTACAACCTCATTTTCCTTCTTCAGGTCCTTCAGAGTTTCTAGGACAACTGAAGTGGAGTCAACATCTTCTATAGAGATAGCTTTGGAGGAGGAACCAGAGGATCTGGGACCAACAAACTTTATGAAGAGAGTATTCAAATACCCTATCAAGGTCAGCACTTTCTTCCTGGATACTCTTGGACAATTTCTGAGAGGTTTGTATAATACCAAAGCACGAGCATTTGGGTCAGCAGTTTCTAGTTTAGAGTTTTCATCATCAGAGATGCCCATATGATCAGCAGGTGGTTGCCACGTAGCATTGTCCAGCTGTAGTGGTGGCTTCTCATTCCATATGTTGTAAGTAATTTATAATCCTTTCAAACACTCATTAAATTTCTATAAGTACAGAATAGACAAGTCTCGAGGCGTGTGCGCATATATAACGAATCCTTCTCAAGGTATTCCACAAGTCGCCAGATGTGTATGACACAGATTGTTGTCCAAATCATCCTTAGCAAAAGATTATCCAATTCTTCATCCTTTTCAAACTTCAGAACGAAATTAACATTTGTTTACACATTGGTATGTTTGGGTAGAGTCGAGGTTCACTTTCGAAGTTCTCAAAAATTCGTGAGTCGGGAATTTTGGATATGGAAATTTGAATTGAGCAGGTTTGTCAGCCAGCCTTCTAGGGGTGTCGATGATGAAGTTCCCAGAGAGTGTGGTGATGAGGGATCTCTTCGGTAGTGTGGTAGTGGAAAATTATTGACCATCGTAAGATGGATGTTCTGGATGAGTTCGTGATGAGATTTCCGGTGAGGGAGTTGGTAAGTTCGTATGATGGAACGGATGAAGGTTCCGAGGTGGTCAGTTTTGTTCAAAAATGCTCAGGGGTCGAGGTTCGGCTGTGGTGGTTGTTTTTTGAAAGGTGGTAGTCCTCGGGAAGTTTTGTTCTTAGAGTTTCAAACCTTCAACATCGTAAAGCGACTCGATCAACGGGTTTGGTTTCTAGAGTTTTGTAGGAACATTCGTGTCAATATCTACATCTATTGTTCGGATGAGTAGTGTGTAGTGGTCGGGGAACAATATTTAAAGGTCAGGGAGCGTATATTAAAATACTAGCGTAAGTAGAAATTAAAGGAGATGCGTGTTCTATGAACCTTTGTTGCTTCTTCTTATGAGACTTTGGAGGTCTAGAAGAAGTACCTTCACCCTTAGCCTTCCTCTACTTAACCTTCCTCACTAGACCCTCACTAGACTAGAATATTCTCTTCCTCGCGCACCAAGTAGATCAATAGAAATTCTCTTCTAGCAACTTTGATGTATTCTCGACTATTACAAAATGTTCTTCAAAGATGAAGCGAGGAAAGTCTGTAAGAGGATTCTTCCTCGGTTTTCACGTCCAACCAGATATAGGGAGTAGGTTCCACCAAAAGTTCTAGAATGATCTTTCTCTTCAAGAGATTTCTCCAATGTAGCCTTTCCACAAATCGTTCTCGACTCTTCCGCAGATTGGGTTTCACCAAGAAGGCATCAATCCATTCTCGCTAGAATGTCCGATATCAATCTTGACAGAGGAATCCAATTCTCTTAGCCTTTGATTTCTTGTTCTCGCGCAATTTCCTTGTCTCCCTTTACATGATTCCGCAGGTGGCGTAAAATGATGACACGCCATATAACACAATGGAGAAATCGATTTTGGATTGTTTTGCTTTTTATCGCAATGTTGAGGATAGAAAGAGTCGCCACCGACTTTTCTTTATCCAATTATGGGTGAAAAGAATAGGAAAAGACCTTGTTAGATTTTGAGTAAGGGAGAAGGTTGCGAAAAGGAATGTATTAGCACCCTTTCCATCCGTAGTTATCTACGCTCTCTAGTTGCTTTCTCATCATTAAACTTTTTGCTTTCTCGTGTGTGTGTTTGAAAATGTTTTGAAAAGGCATTTCGCTTGACGTTGTTACGATTCACGCCGAATGTATAATGGTGTTCTGGAAATGTTTCGCTTTTGAAAAGTGTTTTAACTTTGTAAAAGTGAAAGCGTGAAAGATGTTTCATGGAGCAAGCAACTAAAAGTCTTATTACCTACTCGTAACGGGTCGCTTCCGTGTTATTTTATTTTCCTTTAGAATAGTGTTATCCATGCCATTAGTTGGTAGGTAACCCTATTCTGGATGGAAGTGACATTCTGGGACATCGGATGGTCATGTAAGGCAACTTTGAGGAGTATTTTAGTGTTTTTAGGTGGCATTAATTTTGGTAAAACTAGTTTTAGCAATGTCATGATAGATGTCATGACATTCAGAGATTGAAGATAAATCCCACCGCTAAGGATGGTAAATGGACAGCTGTAACTGAAGCTAAAGTCAGAGTTGGAAATTCTCATAGAATACCGATGTCATAATGTATGTTGACATTCAAGGTGACATTTTGTTCGCAGAACTGCTTTGTTCCCGAGATTTTTCGTAGTTTGTTGAGCTGCTAAATATTGTTTTTCCGTTATTAGAAAGCATGCTTCACGCATGTTAGGTTAATCTTTAATTAAACCTAAATCTGTTGAAAAGACCATGTTTTTAGGATTAAATTAAGTGAACCCTAGTTATCTTTATGGAAGCCCAAACTGAAGTTTCGTGGATCGCTCTATAAAAGGAATTCAACCCTTGCAACCGTGCAAACGCCCCTTGAATGTATCAAGAGATAGCAGCTTTGTTTTGTGTACCGTTAGGATTAGTAACAATTGGTATTGTAATTCTAGTTTCTTCTCGAGCCAAGCAACTATCAATCGATAGGCATCGACTAGGATTTGTCAAGTGGTAGTTTATCACCAAAGCTTTAAAGCACGACGAGTGTTTGTCTCTTGATTGAAAGCTTTGAAGCGAGATCAAGATATTTTATTGAAGGTCTTCACAATTCAATAGTCAATAGGTCGATATCACCGCCGTGATCGGGGACGAGTAGTACCGATCTGGCGACTTAGGTCAAGTCGCACGGTATTTTGGCGAAGGAGATAAACCGTGGTTTATTCCATTAATTCTTACCAATAGTGAATTTCCTCCTGGCTTGGTAGCCCCCGATGTAGGTTTGTCGAATCGAATCGGGTGAACAACTTATTGCGGTTCTTTACCGTCAGATGCATCCCGTGAATTGTTAACATAGTGTCGACATCGTGGTCATAACATTCTCTCAGGACATCACGATCCGCCGCCAGAATTTGAATTGGCATGAAAACGCTGGCGTTACCTGTTAGATCTAGTGGATAATGGTTTCGCGAATGGATAAGCATGAGGATTGGAGGAAGACCACCCATTCCTGGACGGGTCTAATTATGATTATCGAAGCTCAGAGTGGTTGCCTAAGATCGTGGACATTAAAGCTTGAGAGTCACGATAAAGGATGGAAACATCCCACCAAGCTTGAGAAAGACGGACCACCGCCTTAAAACCCGAGGAGGAATGGAGCAAAGAGGAAGAAGAGCTAGCTCTGTGGAACCTCTGAGCATTGAATGTCTTCAATGGACGATGACAGAACATCTTCGCACCTCCACCAACAATGAGTTAGCCGGGTGATGTTTGGGACACCTTAGAACTACTCATGAGGGGACATCCAAGGTGAAGATGTCAAGATTCAGATGCTCTACCAACTTGAGAATTTGAAGTCAATAAGATGAGATTATTCATGAATTCCACATGAATATTTTAGAAATCACAACGCCCGTGAGCACTTGGTGAAAAGATGTCAAGAGAAGTGGTGAGAAAGATTCCATATCCTTGTTTAAGAGATTTGCAATGAAAGTCAATCGCAATGGAGGAGGCTCAAGACATCAGCACTTCAAGGTCAAGAACCTATTGGATCCCTTATGACTTTTGAGACGGGAATCAAAGAAACCATGGACAAGAAAACAAGAGCACAGCACTTGATCCACAATAACCAAGAGGGATGCAAGGTGGAAGATGAAGAGAAGATATCCAAGCTATAGCCGGAAGATGCTCAACAAACCGATCAGAGGGTCGATCCAAAGTCAAGGTCAAATGTCATGACACATCCTCTCGACAAGCGTGATCTTACGACTCCAGTAAGATCCAAGTCGGAGGAGGAAGTCAAGGCAGAATCCAATGTCGACGATGGATGGACACATTAAAGCCGAATGTCCCGCCTTCTTAAGAAACAAAGAGAGAATGAATGTTACTCGGTCCGATGGTGAATCAAGAAGTGATACCCAAGAGGAATCAGCCAAACTTGTCACCAGATCTTCCAAAGTGGCAACCCGATAATGACTCTAACATGGTGAAGTTGACTGAACTTGCATACAAGGTATCAAGAAGTATGTCGCCAAAATGAAAATGAAAAGTCGATCGGAAGTCGGAAAAGTAAAACGAAGAAGTTTTTAAATAAGAAAATACAATCACTATAAGTCATCCGCCAGCGAGATTATAGTGTTGAATTCCAAGCTTGATCATATGATCAAGTCCGCAAGATGTTGACTAATCGGAACTAATAAGCCGGAAGAAATTCTTCACCGGACGTGAAATAAGCATGGTCAGATATGTGGATCTAAAAGGAACCGTTGAAGGACAAGAAAAGAAGAGGCATTGGAAACCAAAGCCGTGAGCGATGTCACAATGTAAAACAGAAATGTCCCCTCGCTCAGCATGTAGATGCAAAGAAATTTATTGGCAATGTAAGAAGACCTTAACTACTAGGCCAATGTCAAAGCAGATGTCACAACATCGGGGCCACCGTCGAGAAACATGAATAAGAAGTTTCAAAGATGGAGATGTCACCATCAGGAAGGTTTGGACATAAAACCCTTCGCTATAAGTTACATGGGTACCCTAACGTCCTTTTATGTTGAGCCTAAGAACATCAAAGTACCCTACACTCAAAAGTAGAAGAGGATCAAGAGATTGATAGTACACACCTCTCCCGTAGTGTCTCGCCATGAAGATCGTACTGAAGGTGTTCCAAGCATACAATCGGTATAAAAACCTTCTGAATAATGTCAAACCTCACCTACCGCCTGTTACTTTTGGAGATGGAGCAAAGGAGAAATGTACAGGAACTTGACCGCCTGAGTTCCAAATCTAAATGGAGGTCACCGTAAAAGGCTCGATCGCTAATCCACAAGAAGCAAGTCACCATGTGATATGGGATTTAAAGTCAACTTCACTGTGTCCGAATGTCTTGTAATCAATGATAAACAAGAAGTTGTTACGAGGAGTCGATCAAAGGACAATCGCTACACGGGAATCGAGAACACCAACCTCTTCCGTGGTGCTCTACGATAAGGATGAAAAGGAGGTAAAGCTATGGCATCAAAAAACTTGGACATCTCGTGATCTCGAGGGATGAAAAAGATCATCACTATGGAGGCGGTCGAGGGATACCAAAACTCCATATTGACGAAGGAAGAGTCTATGGTGAATGTCAAGTCGAAAGCAACCTGTAATGTCACACCCAATGTCTGTACATCCGACCACTCTGCACGCTAGAGTCGCCTATATGGATTTGATGGGGCCTATGCAAGTTGAAAGCCTTGGTGGAAAAAGATATGCCTATGTAGTCAGGATGACTCCAGCATTACCTCGGATAAACTTCATCAAGGAAAAGTCTGCGTGTTTGATGTCTTTAAGGAGCTATGCAAAAGACTTCAAAGAGAGAAGGAAAGTTGTATTGTCGTAATAAGAAGTGATCATGGAAAGGAGTTCGAGAACAACAAATTCGATGAATTCTCGCCTCT